>CM031869.1:3575963-3868127 GCA_018697195.1 Certhia americana
TGCAACACTTCTTTGACTGCTGGGAATAGTTACTATCATGGATGGAGGCACATTGTCTTTCTAAGATTCAGTGCTTATGAGTCCAAGAGTGATGAGAGAAGGAAGAGGAATTTGTCTTTTCTACTGCAACCTCTTGATGAGACTGTTAGGGCCAGAATAAGCACTGCTTACCCAGTTTTACACTTTGGTAACTCAGCAGCAGCAAACTCAAGTACTGCAGCATCTCATCCCACCTTTGCCATGTTGCTGTTTCATCCTAGGACAGGAGAACAGTATTTGGTTGTTAGAAGTTTCCTCAGAGGAAAACAAGTCAAAGGAGAGTGGATACCTGGACTGGATACCTGGAATTGTGGTAGCACAGAGGAGTGGCTCAGGAAATACAGGATCTTGTCCAGAGACATGGATGAGGTTGTGGGCACATCACAACTATGCTGCAGTAACAGCTCTAGCAGTCTGCAGCGCAGGAGCTGGCTCTCCATGGTGTTTAATAAAGCTTCCCTGGAACACAAAAGAGATTTACTTTGGTTGAGACAGTACAGCCTGACCAGAGACAACTGTTCCAGCATGCTCCTGCTGACCTAGTGCAGGTGTGGGGTGACTGCAGGGGATATTCAGCCATGCTGTGGAAGGAAGACCACCAGATGTGGTGAGAAACCTTCGTTATGCAGTTTGGCCATGGCCATGTTTTCATCCTCAGGTGTAACCTGCAGCAGCTGGAAGTGAGTACAATCTCTAAAGCAAACTCAGCTGCTTCACTTCACCCTGCCTGGGAGCTTGTGTGGCAATGGCTCATTCCTGCTGACTTGCAGGGAGCCCAGCCAAGCAAGGGTGATGTGGGGTCAGGGGTAACTCTTGGTTAGAGTCAGTTTGGCTTGGTTATACCTGGTGTGTGCACAGAGTTCTGCTGAAAGGGTGTAAAGAGCTGCTGGCTTGGCATTGAAATGTGGGTTTGAAATGCTTGGGGGCCTAAGTGGCCAGAGCTGTACCAGAGCTGGTCACGCCCTTGTGCTTTGGCTTCAGATTTGCATTTCTTATGGAAGCAAACAAAGGATGGCAAGGCAAAGCTGTAGGAACTGCATCATATTTCTGACTACCTGCTTGCCCATGGGAATCAGTGATGTCTTTGCCAGTGCTTGGATGTGCTGATGGACAGTGCTGCTTTTCAGACCCTCTTTACAGTTTTATGGTCACAACTTTAACAAGTGGAAGGATTGACTGTTCTCAGCAACATACCACCTGCTCAGCTGGTGATGTTGCATCTCCATGGGAGACACAGCTGTGCTCTTGCTGACTGGCATGTCTTCCTATACCCTATAGAACTTCTTTGCATCCAGACTTGGATGTAAATTGGGAATGAGAGCATTCACACAGGCAAATGCTGCCTTGCACATGCTTTTCTCACCTTTGGCTCCTCAGGGGGATATTCAGTATGAATGGGAGCATGTCGTCTGCAATCTTACGGGAGCTGCAGGTGGGAGATCTGTCCACTTCTACTGCCATGGACAACATCCGCTGGAGCAGGAGCATCGCCCTGGGTGAGAGGGACAGTCACCATAGGGAGACTCTGCCCCTCAGCTTGCCAAGAAAAGCCTTGGGGATGGCCTCTACTTCCAGCCTGATTAAGTGAGGAGCATGGGAATGCAGTGGACCAGGTTTGGTGTCTCCTGCTGGCTTCTGAATCTGATGCTTTTGCAAGCAAAGCTCATCCCCAGGCTGACCCTCAGGAGGTCTCGGTGGCTCTCCTGAGTGTTGGAGCAGTATGGGGCTGCCTGAGCTGTAGGCCATGAGCTCCAGCCTTACGTTACATGCAAGAGGATGAAACTGTTTCCTACCAGGTGAGAGTCTTGCTCACCGAGACTTTAATCCAAAGAAGAACCAGCAAAGCTGGTCACAGGCACAGCCTGGTTTCCCGGAACTGACAGCAAAGAGAGACTGGATTCTGCCTGACTTGGGTCCATGATAATGCCAGCAGGGAGTTTGGAACTCTGGGGCTTACTTTTCAGCAGAGAATGCTGTCTGAGCCTGGTCTGTTTGAGTGCTGGCCAGCCTTGGTGAAGATGAGCTGTGTTCAGCCCTGGTTTCTTGCAGCTGCTCCTGGGGCTGGGAGAACCCGACTCCTGTAACTGCTGCCACCAACCACTTGACCACTTCCCTGGGACAGAAACAAGAATTTTACTGGGGATGTGCCTTGTTTTGCTGTGTTCTGACCTCTAGATCCACTTAGAGCTTGAGGAAAGGCCCTAAGAATGAAGAGCATGTTCCACCCACTTGGACAGGTTAGGGAGTAGCTCTGTTGAACAGCTCAACAGAAGAGCTCTCTTAATTTGTACACTTGCTTACAGTATTGCCTCCTTCTCAGTTCTGTCCTGAGCAATGCAGATCTGACCTCATCCCTGGGAAAAGCCCGCTCTGTTCTGACTGGATGTTCTGCATCATTTCTGGTGGTTTGCTTTTGAAAACCTTTTCCTAGCCCCTGTGGCTGGCCCTACACGTGCCTTTGTCTCCTAAGTCTGCTTCTTGGAAAGTCTGAAACTCTGACTGGAGTCTTGACAAGTGTTCCATGAGCCCCTGCCTCTCAGCTTCTGGTTAGAGAACAATGAGGAGTTGTCCCTTACTTGACATTGTTGAAGCACAAGTCACATGAAAGCACTTTCTTGGCAATTGACTTCTGCAGCTGCTGTGACTTCAGATTGTACTGGAAGTCATCCTCCAGGGTCTGTACCACGTACTGCAGGAAGAGGAGCCAGCCAGGGGGCTTCTCCTGGGGGCAGAGGGAGAACATAGGGGTCTGCTGGGGCCACAGGCTTAGGAACACCAGGGAAGCTGGCTGTCTTGGGAATGGGCTGATGTACATACTGAGGAGTAGCATGTACATCACACCTCCTTGTAGGAGGAGCTGCTTGGCTCAGGCAAGACCCTGAGGGGCATTGCACTAGTGCTGTGACCCAGAGGGTTTATCTATTGCTGTGCCTTCTTCAGTGGGACAACCTACCTAGTAAGGGAGCACTGTGGATAAATGTGGTATTCCCAGCTGGCACTCACTGTTGGACTGGCCCTCTCTGCAGCAGAGCACAGCCACAAGAAGGACTTCAGCAACACTCACCCTCAAGCAGCAAGAGCTGGATGATCCCTGCCCCATGTGACACACACAGTGCCACGTACCTGCTTCTCCATGATGAAGTTCACCAGTGTCCAGTCCCATCCCACCGTGGTGATGTTGGCTGGATGGAGCCTGCAAGAACAGCCATGTCCATTTGTGCTGAGACACCTGACTATCTGCTTGGAAGCATGGCAGTCCCTTAGCCCTTCCCCAGCCACTCCCAGCCCCACTTGCTCAGGTGCCTCCCCTGCCTTCTCCTCTCCATCTCACCCCTTCTCCTCCCCATAACACATTAATTTTTTGGAAGCACCTGACAGATGTTATACTCCATGGAGAGGCCCAGGACCCCTAGGCCCATGGCCTCATTAAACATTGTAGCTCTCTGTGGGAAGCCTGAGGGAGCTGCTCCAGCCACTGCTGGCAGTCCTGCAGCACAGGAAAGGCACTTCTGCTATGCCACAGCAGTGAAGAATGAGACTTGTGCTTCAGGGCAAGGCAAACACACTCTTTTGTCCCCAAAGGCTCCCTTGTGTCACCAACATTCCCTGACCCACCCTCAGAGAGCCTGGGGTATGCGTGTGTTGGCAGGATTATCCTGAGTTATAGGGGAAATCACTCCCTGTTCTATGTGTGAGCACCACAGGGAATAACCCTTATGTTGGGCAGACCCCTGGGAGCACCTAGCCAGCCCTAGGACAAGGGGAGCACATACATTTGGATCTTCAGCAGCAGTGTGTAGATGTCACTTAGGATCTCCCCTTCGTGAGTGTCCAACAGCAGCTGTTTGATCAGGTGACAGAGGATTTCTTTGGGGGGATGGTGCTGGCAGGAGACAAACTCATTCAGGAAATACAAGGTGCCCTCCAAGCTGTTCTCCTCCATGGTGGTGTGCACCATGCTCAGCTTTCCGCTGGAGATGAGCCCAGGTTTCTGCTGTGTACAAGGCAAGACAATGGGTGAAAGCTCCCCTGACCCCAAAGGAACCCAGCTGTGCTGTGGGGCCCACTGTGAAGGGAATTGCAATAACCAGAGCCCCTGACTGTCTGGCAAAAGACAAGGGGAGCAGGGGCTGCTCCAAATCCTGCTTACCTGCTGTGTTTCCCTGTTAGGTGCTATGCCTTGGAGGAAGAGGTGCTGGACTCCACTCCTGCTGAAATTGTGCAGTTTGTCCAGCCAGGCCTTGCTGTCAGTGTCAGTCCTGGCTGGGGTGGCTTGCTGGATTGGTTGGTGTGGTGGGAAGTCACTTGTTTCTGACAAAGACGTTTGGGCCTTTCCTAGTGTTACAGGAATGGTTGGGGCAGGGCTCAGCTGTGGGGGGAGGTTCCTTTCCTGGCAGGGCTGGGGAAGATCTTCCTCTGGGCTATCAGGTCTCCTGCTGTCCAGGCTGGGGGGAGATGGGGACTCGGATGGAGAGTCTGAGTCTGACTGCAAGTCCAAGTTCCTGTTAAAAGCTATAGTGCTGGAATCATGCTCTGAGCTCCAGCTGTGGCGCCTAGAGACAGGAGAAAGGCAGCTGCAGTTCTCCATGGTTTCTGCTTTGGCTGTGGTGGAACTGAGTGTCACAGGAGTGCTGTGTGATGCTGGTGGTACAGGGCTCAGCTCTGCCACTGCCTGCATTTCTTCTTCTGAAGTGGGGTTGAATTGGGGGTGGGATGTGTGTGCTGCTGGGGCAGTGTTTCTGGGGTGCTGGGCAGCACCAAGGGTGGAGTGAAGAAGGCTGCACATGTCCTCCTCAGTCAGGTCAATGATGGCGAGGCTGCTTGATGGTGTTGTGTCTGTGTTTGCATCCTCACAGGTCAGGTCAATGATCTCCTGTGGGGACAGAGCAGCAGTGTCAATTTCCTGCCCCGTCAGGAGCTTCTGCTATGGTGGCACTGTAGCCCCAGTCCAAGAGGGAAAAGGGCACCAGCCTGGAAAAACATGGGCAAAGATCCTTCTGCCTGACAAGGGGGGCTGTGGGCCCTGAGCTCTGGGATCAGCCTCCCCTGGCAGAACAGCTGAGCCTGAGCCCAACCCAGGCTGTTCTTCCCCACTCCCCTCAGGCTCAGTTCCTCATGCTGTGGCTCAGAGCAGACCTGGCTGCCTGCTCAGCATCTTCCCACAACAGGGAAATGCCAGTCCTGCTGGTGTATCCAGGGAGGGCAAGGGAAGCACAGGGAGCTTTCCTGTACTGGCAGGAACAGCACAGGATCCAAACACTGGCATCTCTTCTGTGGCACATCACCCACTCTGAAGGACAGGAGTGGCAGGAAACAAAGATACCTTTTGATCTGTGGCACCAATCGAAGCTACAGCAGCCCTGAGACTTTGGGGACTCCCACCCCGACCTTGCTGGGTGAGGCAGGGTTCGAGAGGCAGCAAGAGCAGGCAGGGGAAGGCAGCTGTGCCTGCACCAGCAGCAGCCCAGACACTGCACTTCCAAAGCTTTTGGCGTGCCCAGGAGGGGTCAGAGTCTGCTTGCTCTTGGGAAAAAAAATCCCTCTCAGCACCTCAAAGCAGAGAACACGTTTAGCAGACAATTAAAATCCACTTTTCCCCCCCTGACTCAGACCTGCTGCCTTCCCCAAGAAGGTGGCTAAAGCCCAGCGGGCTGTGGCACGCAAGAGGAGCTGCGGAGGGCGGGAGGTGCGGGGCTGCAAGCGCCTCAGGACCCGGGACATTGAGGCCGGGGCCCGACCGTTCCGGTGTCCGTGCCTGGGGCCTCGTGCCCGGAACCGCCGCCTCACCGGCCCCGCACCCGCCGGTGGAGCGGGACAGGGCAGAGGAACGGCACGGGGGAGAGAGGCGGCAACCGGCATCCCACGGCCGGACCCTTCTCGGGGTGCAGCGAGGGCACTGCGGCTCTCTATGGCAGGTACTGGGCTCTTTCTGAGGGTACGTGGCCAAGGAAGCTGGGACCCCTGCGGGGGGCACGCTTGTGGAACGGGGCTCGGCTGGCGGGAGGTGCCCGCGGGGACCCCAGCCCGGCTCGGAAGAGGGTGGGATGTCCCTGAGGATGCGGCTGGGGCGGAACGGGACCGGGGAACACACGCCCACCCCCTCCACTGCCCCTGAAGCCGCTTGTCCGTGCGCGGCTCCCATCCCCGCCCGCTATGGCAGCGCCGCCATCTTGTGTGCGGCAGCGGCGCCGTGCCCGGCGGGAGCCACGGACTCACGGCGGGGGCGGGCAGCGAGTGGCGGGAGCGGCAGGGCTGGAGCAGCGGCGAGCGGGCGCCCTCCGAGTCCGAATCGCTGAGGAGAACCACGCTGTCGTCCATCTCGGCGGTGGGCGGCGGCTCCGCTCCGCCGGTGGGGCCGTGCCGGGCGCCGGGGGGCGGCGGAAGTGGCGTGGGGCGCGGTGCCGGGGCGGGGCGCACGCGGGGGACGCGGTGCCGGTGGCGGCCCCGCCATGGCGGTGTCTCCCTACGTGCAGGCCATGCAGGAGCTGTTCCGCGCCAACACGCGGAGCCGCGAGTTCCCGGCGCACGGCGCCAAGGTGCACTCGGTGGCCTGGAGCTGCTGCGGCCGCCGCCTCGCCTCCGGTTCCTTCGACAAGACCGCCAGCGTCTTCCTGCTCGAGAAGGACCGGCTGGTGAGATTCCCCCGGCAGTGGGCGGGCGGGCGTGGTGCGGATCGGTACCGGGAGCCCTTGTGGTGCGGCTGCTTGGGCTGGTGTCCGGGACTGGGAGTGTGTCCCGGTGTTGGGTACCGGGCCCGGGGGTGGGTACTCGGTGCGCACCGGAACAGAAGCATCGCCAAGGACAGCGCCGGCCGGGTCCGCCAGTCGGGAATGGAGCTGGTTTCTGGCGGGGATTCTCTATCGTGGGCGGCAGCGTGACCGGGGGGTGGCGGCGGGGCCCCGGGCGCGGGTCCTGGTCTGTCCCAGCGGAGATGCGGCGTGCTGGGATGTGCGGCAGGACTGGGAGCAGAGCTAGGCACACCTTCACGTCGTCTGCCCTTTCCCTCCAGGTGAAGGAGAACAATTACCGGGGCCACGGGGACAGCGTGGATCAGCTCTGCTGGCACCCCAGCAACCCTGACCTCTTCGTCACAGCGTCAGGGGACAAAACCATCCGCATCTGGGACGTCCGCACCACCAAATGCATCGCCACTGTCAACACCAAAGGTGAGTCCTTGCCTTCCCAGAGGCCCTTCCCAGGTGGGTCCTGGCAGGACCTCAGGTGTGTGGGACCCATCTGCAGTGGCACAGAGATTTGGACCTTTCCTGTGGTTATTTCTGGTTGGGACGTCTTTGCTAAAGGCTTTATATTTGTTTATATATATATATATATATATTTACTCTCATGTGAGAACTCATTTACTGTGGGGTCAGGACTGGTAGAACTTCTGAAATATGGTGCTAGCTGTTAAAATGTCCTTTGTACTTGTCTCTGGAGTCAGTGGGCTGTGAGGCTGGATTCTGAGGAAGAGCATGTTTAGAGATAGCTCATGGTGTAAAGAAAAGTGTGTGTGGATTCAGAACAGCAATTTAAATTCATGTGATGCTTAACCCAAATTCCATCTCTGCTCTTGGAAATGTCCAGTTTTGAGTTGTTTGGGCTGGGAATGGCATTGTAAGGTTGTGTAACAGCAACCTGCCGTGTTCTTACCTTTGTTCAGAGGTATTTGTTTTTGGCTTTTGCTTTTTCTGGATCTCAGAGATGACTAGATTTAGAGGATCCTTGGCTTGACCTTGTGTGGTGATTCATGTGGTCCCATTTTGGCTGAAATGGGGTGTGGCATATTGTTTTCAAGCTGTACTTCTCACAAGTTTGGTTTTGCTGGATAGCTGCTGTGCAGGGTTTGTGTGTTAGACTGAAGAACTGTCAGTCTTTCCCATTTGGGAATGGTTTGGAGTGGAAGTGGGACCTGCTGCTTTTCTGTCCCTTCAGGTGAGAACATCAATATCTGCTGGAGCCCTGATGGACAGACCATCGCTGTGGGGAACAAGGATGATGTGGTCACCTTCATTGATGCCAAGACACATCGCTCCAAAGCTGAGGAACAGTTCAAATTTGAGGTGAACGAGATCTCCTGGAACAACGATAACAACATGTTCTTCCTCACCAATGGGAATGGCTGCATCAACATCCTCAGGCAGGTGCCCGTGGCTGCTGGTGGCTGGGCTGGCTGCAGTCATTAGCAAGTGTCTTTGCTGCTTTTGGGAAACCCAAGCTCCACACCCCAGCAATCCCCTGCCCTCTGGTGGGAATGAGCTTGCCTGGAGCTGAGGTTGCCACAGCAGTGGGCTGGGCTCAGCTCCCCCAAATTCCCTGATGCTTTGACTCATTCACTGGATACTCAGTGTCTCCTACCTCAGCAGGGTTAGCTTCTAGTCCTGGTGTACCTCAGGCCTGCCCTGCTCTAGGGAATCCCTGTGCTTCTCTCACTGCTTCCTGCCTTCTTCCTTCACCTCCACAGCTACCCAGAGCTGAAACCCATCCAGTCCATCAACGCCCATCCTTCCAACTGCATCTGCATCAAGTTCGATCCCATGGGGAAGTACTTTGCTACAGGCAGTGCTGATGCATTGGTCAGCCTCTGGGATGTGGATGAGCTGGTGTGTGTGAGGTGCTTCTCCAGGTAGGTAGAACTGTCCCAAAATTGTTTTCCCGCCCTCTCTGGGGACTGTGGTGGCAGTGCCTCACTGTCTGCTCCCCTCGGTCACTGCAGGCTCGACTGGCCCGTGCGGACACTGAGCTTTAGCCATGATGGGAAGATGCTGGCCTCAGCATCAGAAGATCACTTCATTGACATTGCCGAGGTGGAAACAGGTAGTGAATTTATTTTGGGGAACAGCAAGGAGGGAATTGGATGGGGAAGTACCGGTGGAGCTGGGAGGACACAGGGAGAATCCACCTGCTGAGGAAGAGCTTTCCTGTGCAGAGCAGAATGCCATGAGGGGGAGCCTCTTCCTCAGCAGTCTGTGGCAGACATGCCTGTCATGTCTGTACCTTGGCACTGGGGGACTAAAAGGCGCTGGAGCAGCGTTTGTGCTGCCTCTCCCCTTCGCTGAGGGAAGCAGCAGGTGCTTGGCTCTGGGGAGGTGAGCAGCAGAGGGGGCTGGAGGCTCTCCAGGCTGACGTGGCTCCTTTTCCATGCAGGAGAGAAGCTCTGGGAGGTGCAGTGTGAGTCCCCCACCTTTACAGTGGCCTGGCACCCGAAGAGGCCGCTGCTGGCCTTCGCCTGTGATGACAAAGATGGCAAATACGACAGCAGCCGGGAGGCTGGCACTGTCAAGCTTTTTGGGCTCCCCAACGACTCCTGATGAAGCTGCTGCACCCGGGGAGGCAACACCCACCTGCTCTCGGGGGTGGGAGCTTGGATAGTGTAGGTGGGGCAAGGAACTGGCTCATCCCCTTGCCAGCCTGGCAAGGCTGTGACCTCGGGCTCAGCTCGGTGTGTCCTGCTCTTGGGAGCTTTTATAAACAGACAGCTGTGTGCTGGGGAGAATGGAGGGATGCTGGCAGGGCCCCTCTCTGCACCTCCACTCTGAGGCATGGGGGGCTTGTTCCAAAGGCAAGTGGCCAAAGAAAATCTGTCACTGAAGGTGGCTGCTGAGGAGCCTCCCATGGGAGGTGCTCTGTTTTGACCAGGCTCCCCAGCAGTGATGAGATCGTCACTGTCCCCTTGTCCCCAAAAGCCTGGCAGCAAGGGCATCGCTGGGAGCACAGCCTGCCTCTCCCCCTCCCAGACATCCTACATCCCTTCCCTGTGCTGGGGGCAACGAGGGAAGGGTTTGAACTTGGGTTTTTTATAATATTCGTGATGTTTTTTTCTAATTTTGATAAATCCTCTTCCTTAACGAAGGTGCCTGTGGCTATTTGAAGGGGAAGAAGGGGAGTGCTGAGCTGCTCTCTCTTCCCCTGCCTCGTTCCCTTGGCCATAGCAAGGCCGTGGCAGAGGGGCGTGCCGAGGATTGTCCCTCTTGTCCCCGCTCGCTGTGTCCCCTGTCCTGCGCTGTCAGCACACCAGGGGGCGCTGCGTCCCCACGGTGGGGACAGGTGACAGCGGGGACACCGCTCAGATGGGGACATGGAGGACACTGCTGGTTCCGTGCCACTGCCACCAGCCCCGGGCAGAGCCCTTCCCCTGCCCTGTCCTCACTGCCCAGGGAAGGCTGTGGGGATTTCTGCCCACCCGCACTGCCGTGCTGGGTCACAGGGCACCTGCGATGGAGACCTTGCCTCTGTGAGATCTCTGCCGTTTTCTACCCTCATATTTCCTTCTGACAGAAGCTTTTCTGGGTGACTGCTCTGCTGATGATGCCTGGGTAACAGCTGAGCTCTTTGCTGGTAAATGATGGCACATCAGTCAGAGCTCAGGCTGGCACCAGGCTGAAGCCTCCTGAGCTGTGCCAAGCCTGGGCGCTGCCAGGGCCTCTGCCTCAGTGTGGGGGCATGAGGTGCCCCATGCCCACAGCCTCGTAGTCCTCTCTTGGACTGCTAGAAGGCTGTGACCCATCAGAAACAGCCCTTGGACCCCTGGGTATCTCCAGTCGTTCAGTGAGGGAAGTCCTGGAATCAAGGGGAAGGGGGAGAAATCCTCATGCTATGTCTGTGGGACATCTCTTTAGTCTTGTCCCCAGCCCCAGAGAGGACAGATGCCTGTGGAGTAGGAAGGCAGCAGGACTGAGCAGGACTGTGGGAGCCACATGTGGGGGCCAGCCTGTGTGTGATGAGCTGCCAGATTTCAACCCTGAGGTTGGCGGGGTGAGAGAGCTGACATGGGGGGCTCAGGAAAGCAACGGATGAGAAGAGGCCAGAGCAATGTACAAATCCCTTTATTTTATTAGTTTGTCAAAGACTAGTTCGAGCAGGATGGTCACAGCATGTCTGTGGGGCCCCGAGCTGCCCTCCACCTCGCGGGAGGGCCCTGGTGAGCGGCTGGGGGCCGTGGCTGAGGAAGCACAGGGAGGGGGGAGCACGGTGCGGCAAGAGACGGGCCGGGACGAGGGTGTGCCCCTGCCTCCCCCCGTTGGGGTGCAAGCAGCGGCTCCTGGGACATCCCAGGGCGCTCGCCCAGGGATCCCTTCCCAGGTCCGGAGACCCATGTGTCCAGCGTCAGGCGAGGGCAGCCGGGTACTCCCATCCCGGGACTGGCCCGGCAGCCCTCGGCCCCGAGCTGGCTTTATTGCAGGGGGCAGAGTGGGGGTCCCAGCAGCGCGGCGAGGGACGCCGCGGGTGGCCCCCGGGGACAGTGGGGACTCGGGGGTGGGAGTCTGAGCAGCGGACACGAGGACGCATGGAGCGACGGGGCGCACCCTGGCACAGAGACACTAATGCGAGAACGGGGGCCAGCGGGGCCAAGACACAGACGAGCGAGCGGCGGGGACGGGGGGGGACGAGGCAGGGGGTGCCCCTGCCCCACGCGTGCCTTTGTACACGGTTGGCGGAGCGCGGCGCCCGCTCCTCCCGGTGCTGAAGTATTGCAGTCTAACTGATATGGCTTTAACTATGGGGCCAGAGATGCGGGGAGGGGGGGGTCCCCTCCAACCCCCCGATGCTGGGGCACACCGGGCAGCCCCGGGGGACCCCCGTGCCCGACGACCGGGGATGGGGGAGCTGCGGGCAGGGCGCCTGGCTTTGTGCTTTGGGCTTGGCCCAGGGCGGGAGGGGGGCAGGGGGATGGCAGTGTTGGGGACGAGGGCAGGCGAGCAGAGGCCTACTGGGGTCCCCTGGGAGAACAGAAGGGGCAGGGCAGGGGGCACGAGGAGCCACCCCGGGGGGGGCCGGTAGGGCCTGGGTGCCCCCAGCCTGCCGCGAGGTTACATCAGTGCATTTGGTCCCGGTTCGCCCTGTCCGGCCAGGGCTGCTCCCCTTTGGCGTGGTGGGGGGGGCCCTGCCTGGACGGGACGGGGCGGGCTTTTGGTCTGCTTGGGGGACAGGGCAGGAGGGGATGGGAGGGGGTGTGGGGACCCCCTCTCCGGGGCCAAGGGAACTGATGGAGGAGTTGTAGGAAAGAGGGCGCCCGTGCCCCAGCACCCTATGGCAGGGTTGACGGTGCTGTTACTTCTTGAACATATCCTGCAGTGGGCCGGGCAGGTACTTGAGGACGGTGTCCAGGATGCTCTCCTCCTCCTCCTCTTCCTCGTCCCCACAGCCTGCCGGGATTGCCTTCTTGGGGCGTGTCAGGCTGCCTTCACAGGGCTGCTCCAGAGCAGCTTTCTCCTCTGCTTCCTTCTCCTCCTTCTTCTTCAGCCCGTACTGAGAGGACACAGGCGCTCAGCAGGGCAGGCAGTGGGCACTGCCTGTGCTGTGCCCCGTGCCCATCGCCACCGACTTGGGCCACCCTCCTCCCTGTCCCAGCCCCACCCCGGCTGCCACGGGCAGGGGCGGGCACAGGGAAGGTGTGTGCCCACCTTGTCACGGATCTGCTGCCGGACTTTCTCCCGCTCCGCTTCCATGCGGGCGTGCTTGGCTTTCCGCTCCTCCTCCTGCTGGCGCAGGGCCTCCTGCCTCTCCTCCTCCTTCTTCTGCGCGTCGGGGTCCTTCTCCTCCTCGCCCCCCAGCATCTTCCCCATGTCCTTGGTGGCCCCTGTGCATAACAAGACCCTTGGTTGGCCTCCAAGGGTGTTGCAGCCCGGTGCTGCTGCCAAAGTCCCTGCAGCAGCAGGGAGAGCAAGGAAGCTCCTGGCAAGGAGGACCTGGGACATCCCCAGGGCCACCTGGGCCGAAGTGGGCTGGAGACGGGCTCGGGAGGCTGTGGGGATGGCGAGTGCCACAGGCTGGCTGTTCTGCCCTAGTTCAATGTCAGCTGGGGGAGATGCCAGCAGCTCCTTGTTCAGCACCCAGGGGACCTGCCGGGGAATCCCACTTAGTGGTGGAAGAGCCAGGATTCCCCAGCCAGCCGCTGACGGCACTGGAAATAGGAAACCTGGAGGGCTCCAGCAGCAGCTCCCCACTGCTGGTGGCTGTGTGACTCTGTCCCCCTGCCATGTCCCTCCCACTGCACTACTGGGGTGCAGGGCCAGCATTTCTCCCGGAGGGGGGACTCTGAGGGGGAAGCAGCTCCCACTCACCGCCCAGCGCTTGCTTCATGACGAAGTCCATGGTGCTGGTGTGTGCGTGTGGCTAGGCCAGTGCCCAGCACTCATCCACCGCTGTCCGGGCTTGCTGACCTGGGCCACCTGTGCAGGCAGAGAAGGACAGAGTTGGGGATACCGTGCCAAGGTTCCCTACTGCCTGAGGGATGGAATGATCTCTGGGGCTGCTCTTTGCACCCTCTGCATCCTCAGCCCAAATGCCTTCCAGGATGGGCAGAGAGAGGTTTTGGGGTCTGCAGGCACAGAGTGACTGTGCCTCCTCCCCTCAGCCCCCTCTCTACATCCCTTCTGGCTTTGAGGACCTGTGGAGGCACCAAGGCAGGGACTCCAGAGGGATGTTCCACCTCAGCACTGCCCTTGGTGTGGCACCAGGAGCCCTGGTGTGCTTCCTGGAGGCTGGTGGGATGGGGATCAACCATACCACCATACACCATGTCCCCCTGCTTTTTGGGAGGGGGTGACAGACCTCATCTGGGGGTGCCAGCGTGGCGCAGCCGGACCCGGGGTGCTGCGTGTGCGCGCGTGTGTCTACGGCAGTGCGAGTGCTCTGCAGAGGGATGGGGAAGAGGCTGTTGGCAGGATGCGGCAGTGCTTGGGGGCTGCAGGGGTTGCCGGCAGCAGCCTGTGACTGTGTGTGTGATCCGTGCGGCTGCTGCGGGTGGGTGACACCGTGCAGGGGCACTGCCTGAGCGGGACGGAGCGGGTGTGTGCCGTGTCTGCGCGCTGTGTGTGAGCTCTGCGTGCAGGCTGTGTTTGCTCAAGAGGTGTGTTTGCGGGTGGCTGCAGGCTGTGTTTGCATTTTGGGGGGGGGGGTGCGTGCACACACACGCGTGTGGATAAGTTTGTGGGGCTGCAGACCACGTGATGTGCGGGTTTGCAGCCTGTTTGCAAGCTTTGAGCGTGTGCCTGTGAGAGTTTTGGGGTCTGCGGGCTCTGCGGATGTGCGTGCACGCAGGTTTGCAGGCTGTGTCTGTGCGCTGGGTGTTTGTGCTGCGGGTGTGTGCGTGTTTGCACACTGGGGGGGGTGCTGCAGGCTGTGTTAGTGTGAGTGTGTGTGGGGGTTGTGTGTGCAGGTCCGTGGGTTTGCTGGCTGCACGGGGGGCTGCTGTGCGCACAAATTTGCAGACTGTGTCGCGTGTGTGTACGTGTGGGGGTGTTGCAGGCTGCTTGTGCGCTCCGTGTGTGTGTGTATGCGGGGATTACAGGCGGAGGGTGTGTGTGGGGTGCCCGATGTCCCCCACGTGCCCCGTGTGAGTGGGGTGCTGCAGGCTGTGCCTGGAGCCTGGGGGTGCAGTTTGCAGCGTGTGTGTGTGTGTGTGTACGTGCCCGGTGGGTGCCGCAGCCCCGCGGGTACCCCCATCCCGGCTCCCCGGAACCCCACGGGAGCTGGGGGGGCTGCACGAGCTGTGACCCCGGGAAGTTTGCTGCTGCCAGCCCCGGGGCACCCCGCGACAACGTGTGTGGGGGGGCTCCTCTGGGCAGTACAGTGCTGAGCCCTCGGACCGCAGTGGGAGTTGGGGGGCACGGGGATGGGGGAACACCCGGAGGGCACAGGGACACTGGGACCGTAGGCAAGATGACAAAAGGAACACGGGGAGCACCGGAACACGGGATAACGTGGCGGTGGGGGGGGGCTTCGTAGCGATAGCGGGGTACGTGGTGACATCAGGAGGTGCACGGGCAACGTAGGGGGAAAACAGCGAACGGGGAAACACGGCAGGCCCCCGGGACAACGGGGCCACAGGGGCTGCAGATGACGCAGGAGAACGGGGGGGCGCAGGAAGGCGGTGGACAGCAGGGACACGGGACGTAGAGGACACCCGGCATGCGGGGGACACCGGGGGACCCCCCCCCCCCGTCCCCCCCCAGCGGGAGTGCGCGACCCGGGGGGGGCGCGCCGCGTGGGGATGGGTGGGGCGGCGTGGGAGCAGGCACAAGGAGGACGAGGGGGAACCCTGGGGAACACGCAAGGGGGGGGCTCAGGGGCACGGGGGCGCAGGGGACACCGGGGACGCAGGGGACACCGGGACGAGGTGGGAACGCGGGGAACGGGGAAGGCGGGAACGCGCGGGGGGCGAGCGGTCGCGCAGGGGCCCGGTGCCGCGGGGGACCCCTCACACCACACCCCCGCCACCCCATCCCGGGTCTGCGGTACGGGGCCCCGCCGCCGCCGGGGCCGCCCTGGTGCCGCAGCGGCGGCGCTGTCCCTTCAGCACCGGCACTCAACGCTCGCCGCCGCTCGCCGATGCCGCCGCTCGCCCCGCCCCGCCCCGCCGCGGACGGCCCCCTCCCGCCCCCGGCGGCACGCGTGGGACGCACCGGAGCGACACCCCCCGCACCGCACGGAACGGCCCCCGCGGGGGCGGCGGGATGCGGGACCCTTCCGGGAACGCCGCACGACCCCCGGGGGAAACGTCCCGGGGAGACCCGCAGCGCTCCCGGGTTTGCAGGACGGGGCCCCCTCGAGACAGCACCCCGCGCTCCGCAGCGGAGGGACGGGCAAGCGCCCTCCTGCGCGGGTTAATGATTCACCGCCGCGGCAATTAATGGGCGAAACGAGGCATTAATCAACCGGAGGTGCCCCCAGGCCCGCACCCCGCCGCTCCCTCGCTCGACCCCCCGACCCGCAGCACCCCGGCCTCCTCTGCAGCGATGCGGGGCGGCTGCGGGAGTTTAATTAAAGTCCCTTTTAAATCATGTGACTCTCCCTCCCCCTTCCGCCAAGAGCTGCGGCTCGGGGGCCCCAGTTCTGGGTTTTTGCTGCTGTTCCCCCCGCGGGGCAGATGTGGGGTGCTCAGGGAAGGGATGCCAGAGGGGGTGCTGCGGTGGCATCGAGGATATGATGCCCACGGAGCTCGGAACCCTCTTCAGAGAAGCGTTCCTGGGCAGGAAATGGGGTGTACCACCCTGCCTGGCCCCGCTGCACCTGCCCGAAGGGAGATGGGCTCCTGCAGCCCCTCCTGTGTCCCTCCTCTGCAGTGCGGGACAGGACTCCCCGGATCTCCCACCCTTGCCCCGATGCATAGGGCATCGTATTCCTCACAGTGGCAGCCGGCGCTTCCTAATTAATCCAGCCCTGGGATCTTAGAGACAAGATGAGCCCGGTGCGAATCACATTAGCGGTGCTTGGAGCCGGGCTTTGGGATAGCTGGTGTTTAATAGTGAGGCTCTGGACTAGCAGCCTGCGGGGGCCCAGAAGGATGTTGGAGAGGGTCTGGGTGCAGGGTCCTTTCAGGGATGTCCCCCCCTAAACGTGGGGGCTGCAGGGAGCTGGGACAGGCTGCAGCTGCCCCCACAAGCCCCTTGGGGTGGGCTGCAGAGATGCTGCCGGCACTGCAGGGGCTGCTGTGGGAAGGCTGGGGGTGATGCGGGATGTGGGGCAGGAGTGGGGGGACATCTCACAGCCAGGGGGCCAAAACTGGCTTGCAAGTGCCACCTCCACAGAGATGCGGCACCGACAGATCTGTTTGTGCACCAGCTGCCAGCTCCTGCCTCAACGCACGGCCGCTGCCACGGACAGCTCTCAGCAAAGGGACAGCACATCAGGGACTTGTCCTTCTTGTTCACCCGCTCTCACTGCTCCCAAAAACACCTCCTGGTGCAACCCATCTCCACCAGCCCCGAGCCCTCAGCCTGGCATTGACCAACAACTCCTTTTTTTTCCACCTCCAAAGTAAAAAAGCCTCCTGCCCTCGTGCCCAGCCCCGCTCTGCCTGCTGGCAGCTGGTGGGACGGGCATGTGGGCGGCAAGACAGGCCTGTGCTCGGCCCGTCCGTCTGTCCGTCCGTCCGTCCGTCCTGCGGCAGCCCTGCTCCGGGCGTTGACGTCAGCGCTCCCGGCAGCCGGGCGGTGGGCGGGCGGCACCGCTCCTATTGTATTAAAAATAATACAGCGGAGCACAAATTCATTACAGATAAGTGTGACAGCCAGGAGGAATTAACGAGCCCGTCTCTCAGCGCCTGACAAACGCCTCCTTTTGTTCCTGGGATGGGTCCTTGAGTCTTTCAATCTTTGGAGATGCCTCGGCTCATTAAGCACATCCTCCTCCAGTAGATCCCAGTGTGCCAGAGGACGGCTCCCAGTATGAGCCGAGGCCAAACTGGCAGGGACATCCCTTGTGCCGGTGCCCAGTGCTAAATCGGGCTTGCCTTTCTTGGGAGTCAGTGGCCTGCAGTACTGTCCCCAAGCACTGTCCCCACGTGGGGTGTGGGATGGCCAGGGGGAGGTGGGTGAAGCCTCCCCCAAGGCTCGTGTGAGCTAAGGCCACCCACCCCAGCACTCCAGCTGCCGGTGCCAGCAGTGCAACCACAGCTGGCTGGTGGGTGCCCAACTCTGCCCTGCTGGCCAGGCTGCCATGGGAAGAGCAGCCAAGGGCTTGTCACCAGCCCTGGGCATTGCCTCCTGCCCTGCACACCCCTGTGGACATCCCTGCTCCTGGGACAGAGATGGATCCAGGGGATCCCCACAGCCCCAGAGCTGAGCTGGTGTTTGGGGGATGCTCCTGGTGCTTGTGCCCAATGTGGGCACTCCTTTAGCCTCAGCTGTTCCTTGGCACCTTCCTGGGCAGTGTCACCTGCTGAGTGGCTGCCTGGAGCTACTGGGGGAGGCAGGAAGGGAAGGGATGTGGAGAGGTGTGAGGAGATGGGGCAGCAGCATCGTAGCCAAATGGAGGAGGAAGCTCTCCTGAAGTGACTACCAAGCCCTGCAAGTCACCTCCGTGGAGTTAGCACAGGGCCCCAGCGGTTCCGTGTTCCACTCCATGCTGGCGCCCAGGGAGGGAATGGGACTGGCTGGTGCCACCACATCGGCCACAGCATCTGCTGTCAGCAACGCCTGGGTGGCACCTGCCTGCTGGCATTGTCCCCATTGTCCCCTGACAGCCAGACAGGGACCCTGCAAGGTCACAGCCTCTCAGGGCCCTTGTAAAGCTCCCAGGCAGAGGGAATAACTGCTCCCATCCCTGCAGCACTGCCAGCCTAGCCTGCTGTCACCCATTAGCACAGGGCAGTTATTTCACTTATCCGCCCCCCAACATCTTTGCAGAAAATAATTATTGGTCCTTCTCATTGCACCAAGGGACTAAAAGTGGTTAACTCCATTTCCAAAGGCTTTGTTATGTTGGTTTTCCCTCAGCTGCTGCACAAGGCGATTTCCACAGTGCCACTTAGGCAGCTTTTATCAGGTTGTCTTCTGGAGGTAATTGGGTTTTTCAGGAGCCTGTTTAAAATTCGTAACCCAGCCTCTTAAACAAAACAAAAACAGCAGCGGGGAGAAGAGGAAGAGGCAGCACGGAAACATGCAGCAGCTGCAGCCTCTGAAGAGCAGCTCTGGTCCCTTGGGGCTGGCACCCGGCGGGGGCAGGGACAGGGACAGGGACAGGGACAGGGACAGGCACCAGCCGTGCTGTAGAATCAGTCTGGAGACAGCCCCTGCAGCTCAGTGGCTGAGCACAGACTGCTCAGGGACAGGGAGGGAGACCCGGGGTCACTCCCTCATGCTGTGCTCAGGGCAAGGCTCAGAGACACCCAGGTTCATTCCTGGGGATGCCAGGGCCACCACTCGGCCCCTGCAGCAAGCCACAGACCCCCCAGCACACGTAAGGGACACCCCAGCACCCACACACCCGTTATCACACCATGTCAGACACGGGGTGTGAATGTGGTCTCACTGCTTGCTCAGCACTCCCCAGGAGCCTCGGGGTTGGTGGGGAGGGAGGTGGGCTCATGTCATAGCTTGACCCCAAGATCCACCACGATGCTCCCAGCTGTGGGAGCAGCACTGTGGCAGGGCTCCCTGAGCTCACCAGAGAGAAAATGAGAAATAAACCACCCTTATGGGGTAACTTCTGCTAGCCCCAAGCCCTGAGGGTCTCCCTGGCTCTGGGCTTTGCTGGCTGTTGTGGGAGGGGGCATCCTGCTGCCCACCCTGCACATCCTTGCAGCCAGAGGGGCTCTGGGCTGACACTGCGGCTGTTGCTGCTCTCCTGCATCACTACACGGGGTCTGTCTGCATTAATACCCATCTGCATTGCCATCACAGCCCTGTCACTGTCACTCTGGCTCACCTGTCTGCCCTCTCCTCGTTGGACAAGGGGTGCATTGGGCACCCCCAGCTCATCCCTGCCCCGCTCCGTGCTGTGGGGCACAGCGTGGGCTGGGGAGCGAATGGGTGGCAGGGAGCTGCCACAGCAGATGGTCTGTGGGGCCAGATCATGGAACTGCACACAACAAGAGCTGTCCCTGAGGGGGCATTCACAGGAGCTGGCTGTGAGCTGGTGCCTGGGGGCCCCGTCACACACCTGCCTGTCCCAGCCTGCAAGCTGGGAAGGCTGCTGCTGACAGAGGGATGGGGTGAGGAGGAGACTGAGCCCATGGCTTCCAGCTGTTCCCAGCATGGCAGTGTTCCAGGAGGATACCAGAGAGAGAGGGGTGCTCCCAGTGCTTCTCAGCCCTCCAGAGCTCCCCGAAATGACCAACTACACACACATCTATGTCACAGAGTGACGCATGGGCTGTCTCCCAGCGAGACCTCCCAAGGGGGCAGGAACTCAGCTCCAGGCTCCAGCTAAGAAGACTCCAGAGTGGCTGGAATGTCAGCCATGGTGTGACTGAGCACCTTGGCTTTGCCACCTTTGCTCTGCCCTGTGATGTAGAGCTCTGCTCACTCAGCCCCAGTCTCAGAGCCACCCAGAACCTCAAGAAGTCCACATCCAATGAGCCCTGGGGCACGCTGGGATGGACCTGTGAGCGCCAGGGCAACCCTGCTGGGATGGACCCTGCCACTCGAGTGCTGCAGTGGTGACTCCTCATCCCCGCAGCTCCCGACTCCCAGCGTGTGTCCGGTGCCTCTGTGCCATGCATTATTAAACAGAGGCACTGCAGCCCCTCGCTGTTTATCCTGGTGTGGCTGTGCAGGGACAGGCTGTGGGAGCCGTGGTAGCTCCCTGCAGACTGAGCCACAAGATTTAGGCTCACTGCAGGTCTGGCCAGTTCCCCAAACAGGTTTATGAGCCCTGGACTTACTCACCTGGCTGCTTCCAACCCCCTATCCTGAATAGGAGGGATCCCACCTCTGTGTGGAGTAGACACTGTGCCCAGCCTTGGTGCTCTCCCCCAGGCTGTGCTGCCCTGCTCACACAGCAGGTACAGCATTTACAGCCCCATTGCCTCTACAAGGGCACACTTGTGCCGAGTCCACCCCATCCATATTTATGGCAGGCACGCACACCCGCACAGCTCTGCAGGGGCTGGTGCAGAGCAGAGCTGGGTGCAGCACACCAGACACTGCTTGGGAAGCAGACAAAAGCCCCCTGAGCCCCTGTGCTGCCTCCCCATCGCCTCCCCCTGTGCACACACTGATTTTCATTCTCGCCATGCTGACAGGGCCTGTGCAGGCACCAGTGACTGAGGTGGCCAGGGCTGTGTGTGTAGTGGATGCACAAGGATCATCTCCTGGCTCTGTGTCACAATGGGATTTGGGCACCTACCCTCCACAGAAAGCCTAAAATAGGTTATACCCACTCTCATTTCACTGACAGAAAAAAGGCATGAAGGACAATGGCATGACTGGCTCAAGGCTAGGCACCCAGGTCATGGCAGAGCAATGTCTGTCCCCGTCTGTCCCCTCCCCAGCCAAAATACCCTAAAAAATGAGACCCTTGGCACTGCTCCCCTGAGGTTCAGCCTCATGTTGATAAGGTGTTGGTTTTGAAAAGATCCTATAAGCTCTTTGGGGTGCTGGAGTTGAGGACAGAGACAGGGGTCTCTGTCCCACCAGTGCTGAGGAGCAGGGATGCTTGACCCAAACTCCCAGCCTGGCTTTGGAAGAGCATCTACCTTCTGTGGGGGAAGGACTCATTGTATCCTGTGAGAGGGGGGTGTTTGGGAGCACAGATGCCCCATGGCTTGGGCAACAGAGCCACATAAGGGGGACAACACCAAGGACACCCTGTCCTCGATGGCAGCAGATGGCTGCATGGTGGGGGGCTCCATGGCAGCGTGGGGGGAGACATCTGGGTGCCTGGGCTCTGGCCAAGCTGCAGCTTGGTGGGAGCAGGATGAGCCTGAGCTGCCCTGGCTGGGGAGGTGGGGTGAGGAGTAGCTGGGATGGGTGTGGGGCTTGCTGCCCACCCCAGCTGAGACTTCCCCCAGCCTGCCTGTGCTCGGGGTTTCTGCTGCGACATGACGCTGGACAGGCACCGTGCTGCTCCAAGAGCTGCTGGGGCTGGGGCCAGAAAATTCATTCTTGGCTGCTTTCAGTGGGGTTTGGCTCGTACCTTTCCCATCTGGGGGCTTTCAAATGGGAAAAAAAAAAAAAAAAAAAAAAAAAAAGAAGAAGAAAGAAAAAAACCCTGTCTCTGTGCCATCTCCACAGTCACCATCACTTGCCATGGTCTCCAGGTGAGACCGTGCCCAGCATCTGCTGAGAGCCTGAGCTGGTCCTCACTCCCATGGCCACTGCCTGGTCCTGAGCTGCTTCAGGTGCCTCTTACCCTGCATCAAAGTGTCACCAAGATGAGACCTCCCCCCATCTTGGGTGACCTGACTGGCCCCACTGAGGCAGCCCCAGGTGGTACAGCTGAGCCTCCCCATCTATCCCATGGCTGTGCTGTGCCCCCCATACCATGGGGAATGAAATGGCCCCCCAACCCCCAAAGAGCCACAATGCTGCCTACCTTGGTGTGTGCAGCACCAGGAGTCTGCTGCTTCAGCACCTAACGCAGGGGGACAAGGACCTCGTGGGGGTGGCTGGGCATCGCAGGGAGAGCAGGGCCTGGAGAGACATCGACAGCGAGAGGATGAGTGCCTTGGAGGGGCCACAGGACCAGGTGGCATAGACAAAGTGGAATCATTTGATGGGTGACAGACCGAGCACACCACTGCTTGCTGCCTTCTCCTCCACCTGGGTGTGTTTGTGTAGTCCCCACATCCTGATCTCCAAGGATGGGAGCAACCTGCTGCCAAGAGCCACCATTTCCCTGCAGGGGGAAGCCCAGCAGGGCATGCAGAGGGTGACAGGCTGCAGGAGGTGCCAGCTCATCAGAGTCTTTGGTCTTCTCCTGGATCAGGGGCACCCACTCTGCTGCTGGCAGAGGGCTCCTGGCCATCTCTGCAAGTACCTGGCAGTTCAGATGCCTTCATTAAAAATTTACAGGGCTCTCAACTCTTTAAGGGTTTTAAAATTTCACATTAACTCTGCCTTCCTTAGCTTGCACATGATGCATTTCTTCTTTGGAGAACATAATGGCAAGTTAAAACAAGCCACCAAACAAAAATCCTTGCTCAGACTCAGCAACTGGAGGAAGCCTGATGCTGCTTTGGGCTCCCTGCTCCTGCTGGACATCAGGAAACTTCTGTCTGGGAATCTCATCCCTCCCTCAAATGTCCTTGAAATCCCCCTGTGGTACTTAGAGAGATGGAGGGGGATTCTGGCCTGGGCAGGGGCTGTGCAAGGACCTAGGTACCAGGGTTCTGGGTGCCACGCTGGCAGTTTCTGGGGTGGCTCATGTCACTGTGACATGTGTCATGAGCGTGATTTCTCCTCTGCAACTCAAGCAGCAGGTTCCCAGGGAAGTTACAAATTCATCCTGACTTCAAGCAAAGGCTTTTCCTCCACCTTGGGGAAGGAGGGAGACTTTGGCAAATTGGAGATAAATATATGACCCAGGGGAGGCAGGGGAAAGACAGGCAAACACCGACGCTGCGGAGGAGCAGGGGCTGGGAGGGATGGATGGAGCCTGCATTTTTAAAAGCTTTACAGAGCAGGGATGCCTCATTCCAGCCCTGGGAGAAGGAGACACTGACAGCCCCTGGATCATGGTTTGGGGAGTTTGGCTGTGCAAAGAGGCAAAGGGTCCCCAGTGGGACCTTGGAGGAGACCCCAGAATGGTGACTGGTGCCCTGGGAAATGCAGTGCTAAGAGCTCAGCCTGGGAAGGGCTCAGCAGCAGTGTGAAGGTGACCTTTACTGGGGACAACCAGTGCCTCCTTTGGGATGTGGGAAGGCTCTGGAGCAGGGTGAGACGGGCTGCAGAGAGCTGCAGGGATGTGCTCCTGGGGGCGTCTGGTTTCCAGACAGCGCCGCGCCAAGGAGACAGCTGGGCTGGGACAGAATCAGCTTGGCTCTGCTGGCCATGGCCTGGGGTGCAGATCAGCAGATATTTATTTGCTGAAACCCCAGAGGGTGGGAAGAGCAGGAACAACCTGCCTGGGTACCTGAGAGAATGCAGAGAGTCCTGAGAGGTGGTGCTCCAATCCCTGCAGGGTATTTTTTATTTCGGCCAGACCAAAGAGGTTTTTTATCTCCTTTGCAATAGGCAGAGCCTGCCAGTACCATGAAGATGCATCTCACCTGGAGCTGCATCTCACAGTTGCACTAGCTCAGTCTGTGTGTCTGTCCAGGCAGCCAGACACCAGCCACAGCCAAAGCAGAGGACAGGGAAGAGCAGAGCAGGGTGATGGTTCCCGAAAACCCCCAGCTCCAGAGATAGCAGTGCCCCCAAGTGCTGGCAGGGATGTTCTGATCCAGTCTGGACACAAGACACAGCATCCAGGGAAAACTTAATGCTTAAGATGAGACATTAGTGAGTCCACAGTTCTTGTGCTTTGGCACATCCAGCTCTCAGCACCCTGCTTGCATAGCTGAGCTTGTGCAAGTGTCTGAGAGGAGGGGGGGCTGGGGAAGGAGGAGGGTGAGCAGTGAGGGGCATGGGCTGGGAAACTCAGGGCACATCTCAAAGCACTTCCCCTGCCTGAGAGAGATGCTCTGGGGATCTGCCTTGGGTCTGGCACTAGTTTCCTGTCTGGGCAGCAGGTGAGAAGGAATGTTCAGAACCACAATCTTTGGGGAAAGTCTATGCTGGCAGTGTGCTGTCCTGGCTCTCAGGCAGGGATGCAGAGGACTCAGGGTGCCACGCCACACCAGGCAGCCCCCAGAGGTATTCCCCAGCTGAGGGTCTGCACCTGAGCTGACCTGCCTTGCCTCCAAAAAACAGATCCTCAGCCTCAAACCTCATGCACAGTTTCTCTTGCCTCAGACTGGGGCAGGTCTGGGTCACATCATTGTGGGGCTCTGAGATTTGACTGAGATAAGCGATGCTTCTGAGCTTCTGGTGAGTGTCACAGCAGGGGCTGGTGACACCAGTTAGGGAGAGATGGACCTGCTGGCCTGGATGTGTGCAGGAGGAGCAGGGACCTGTGGTGCAGAACAACATGGGAAAGGTGACAGTGACTCCTGGCAAGCCATTGGGTGACCTAGCGAGCCTGAACGCACAGCCTGGAGAGCCCACAGCAGGACAAGGCAGCTGGTCTGGGTCTCTGCAGCCAGGAAGGCTCCAAGGGACCAGGAGAGGCAGAGGGGAAAGCTCCTGGGACGAGCGAGCAGAGAGCGCTCACGCGAGAGCAGCCCGCAGGAGCACAGCTTGTTTACCCTGGCTGAGCAGGCCTGATTGCTCTCTATAAATACACCCAGAGAATAAACACCGGGGAGGGAGAAGGATCATTTAAACTCGAGGATGATGCTGGCATAAGAACAAATGGGAAGGCCAGGCTAGGAACACACAGAGGCTGCGGGCGAGAGCAGAGATCCTCTGGCCTCGGGGAAGGTCCTCTGGGTCCAGCCCTGGCTGTTGGGGAAGTGTGTGATGCCCGAGGGCTCAGGCTCGGTGCCAGTGGGAGAGGCAGCAGCCTGGGCTGCAGTGACCATGCTCTCCTGCCATACCAGACCTCCAGAGCTCCAGGCCATGGGGGCACACTGCTGTAGGAATGATGTGCCACACTGCCAGTGATCACTGCCTCTTCCCCAAAGGGTTTTTCCGCAGGGCTGGACCTCTGCTGGAACTTCTCATCTCCAGAGCATAAACCAGGCTGGACAACTCAACACAGCTCCCCTTGGCTCCTGATATGGGCCTGGTGGGCTGCGCTTGGCAGCAGCCTCTGCAGAAACCCAGGGAAAAGCCAAGGTGTGAACCACAATCATCCTCCAGTGCTGTGAGGTGTTCCGAGCTCTGTCTGCTCGGGGTCATTTCAATACTAATGTCATCACGCAAGGCAATCGAAGAAACAAACACTCGGCCCACAGCCAAGCGAGACTTTGAGACATTTTTCTGTGCCAGTTTGTCTCAGCTGAGCTGTCTCCAGTTTCCCCAGGAGGGTGAGGGTCAGATACTGTGAACAGCGCTACTGGATGGGGACTGAGCTCCTTTGTTTCCATCCTGGAGCCTGTCCTGGCAACCCCTGGGGTCTCAGAGGCACAAGGGCAGGTTTGGCAGGGGGGACACTTCTCTGAGCCCTGAGCCTGGCCCATCTTTCCTCATCCTCTGTTTGCTAAACCCAGCACCTCAGCTTGACTTGAATCACTCCGGTTCCTTCACCAGCCCTAGCCAGCAGCTGCCACCACCACGGAGCCCGGCTGGTGGCAGGGAGAAGCCCTGAGTCCTGTTCTGAGCGACGGTGCCAGCCCTGCTTCTCTGCTCTGACTCACCACAGTGCCAGCCTCGGGCAGTGGCTGCCCGGTCACGCTCGTGCCATGCGGGTGGCAGTGCCACCGTGTGCTGCCAAGGCCTGGATCACGGCAGCCACCTGCCTGTGTGCTGTAGCCGTGGTGCTGGGAGCACGGCAGGCAGAGGGGCTGGAGTGTGGGGCTTTGGAGGCACCTTGTAGGGACAGTGCAGAGGGGAGAGGGGTTGAATCTCAGGGGACTGGCAATAGTGAAGCTGGAAAGCTCCACGAGTGGTTGGACTTAGCCGTGGAGAGCAGGGTGGAGGAGGGAGCCACTGATGGGGAAGCAGAGGAAGAGCCCGGCAGGTACCGGGGATCCCCACAAGGTGCACGGAGCCTCCCGGCTGCAGGCAGGGGGTGATGGCAGGATCAGATCGCATCCTCTCCCTGCCCACAGCCCCGCTGTGCGGAGCCCCCCCCCGCAGGGGATGGCCAGGCACAGAGGGGCTGAAAGGGATATCCAAAGCCCGGTCCGGCGGTGACAGCCCTTCTGCTGCCATCCGCTGCACATCGGCGTGTCCCCCCTCCCCAGACCTGCGGGTGGGCAGCCCGGGGGCGCGCCGCTCAGCTCTGCATCTTGCACCGGCACCCCGCATCACCTGCATCCTTCCCCGCATCCCGCATCACCTGCATCCTTCCCCGCATCCCGCCCCGCATGCCGCATCCCGCCGCTCCGCGGCCGCCGCCCCGTTATATAAGCCAGCGGCCCCGGGAGGCTCGGCGGGCCGATCACCGTGCCCGGCCCCCCCCCGGGCTCTGCGGCACGGCGGGCCCGGCCCGGCCCGGCCCGGTCCCGCACCCACCTGGCTGGCTCGGCGCGGCTCCGGTGCGCCCCGTCCGCCCCCGGCGCAGAGAAGGAGCCGCCGCCGGAAGGGAGGCGGGAGCCGTAGCGGTACAGGGGGGGCCCGGTGCTGGCTCCCCCTCCGCCGCACGGCCTCCCGGGCGGGGCCGCCTCCGTGCCCGCCTCCGAACCGCCCCGCGCCCCGGGCGGCAGCCCCCGGCCCGGCTTTCCGCCCCGGTACCGGGCGGGTTCCCGCCGCTACCCGGTAGGTAATTGCTCCTCCGGTACCGAGATGCCCCCTTCTGTTATTGAACCATCCGCCCCCTGCAACCCGGCTGTGCCCCCCCCCTCACCCCGCATCACCCCCAGTATGTACCGTCCCTCCCAGTACCACTTGTACCTACAGCTGCGCCTCCAGTGCCATGACAGCAGCCCCCAGTACGTGGCCATCACCAGTACCACATTTCCTGGCCACTCGTTTCTCCGGTACCCAGCAATTTCCCCCACTCCCTGGTCATCCCTCTGGACCCGCTAGACCTGCCAGTTTCCCCCATCCAGCAATTCCTTCTAATGTTTGCTCTCTCCCCACAGGCCCTGGTGCTTCTCTGCCCCCCTGAGTTGGTGATCCCTCTCCCATGGCATCTCCAACCCCTCCAGAGGAGGGGTCTCTAGACACAGCACCTCTGGGTGTCTCAGGTGCCAGCAGTGCTCCTCAGATCAGAGATCTCTGTTGCACAAAGCCCTTGCCCAGGTTCTCTTGCAGGGTAACCCAAAGATGGGGGGTTATGAAGAGCCTGAGCCCTCTGGAGCCTGCAGAGCTCACGGAAAAGCCAGGGGGAGCAGAGGAGGTGGAAAGGCTGGAGCAGGGGCTGCTCTGAGAGCTGCAGAGCTCCAGGATGGGCATATGGGCATGCTGGCCATGTGCTGCTGCATGGGGTAGGGAACAGCAGAAGGAGGGAGTGTGAGAAGAGCAAGAACTTGTCCACAGAGGTTTTAAGAAGCCAAAACTTTGGTTCAGGGTGCAGAGCATGGTCAAGAGGACTGCAAGATCCCCAGTGACCTGAGGGGCTGGAACTCATCTTCCCCCTGCCCAGTCCCTCTCCACAGGCTGCTGCCCTTTTGTTCCTGGCAGGCAGGTGAGGCCCTTTTCCCCTGTAGGTTTTGGTTTGTGCTTGTGGGTGCTCAGAACAGCTCCCACCAAGCCCTGGAGATGCTCTGGATCTGGTACTTTCTGGGGTGGGCTCCTTGCATTGCAGCTTGTCTTTGCAATCTGTTTGGCCATTGGGATCTCTGATCACTCTCAGAACAGGGGGATCCTGTCTCTCCCTCCTGAGAAGGGGGTGCAAGAGAGCGGCATCTTAGTGCCCGCGGAGGGCTCAGCACCATGGCTCCAGGAGAGTTTGCTGCTCACATTTCCCACCCTGGGGAACCCTTCCTCCGCCAGGCATCATGGCAGGGTCAGATGCGGGTCATCCGGGAGCCACCTCCGGTTGTCCCTCCCTGCTCTCGCCGTGCTGCTCGTCACATCACGCAGCAGCTCACTGCACCACTCCTTCTTGCAGGGCTGCTGCGGGATGGAGAGGCTGATGAATAAATCAATCCCCCTAGGTGCTGAGGCTGCAAAACTTGGATGCGAGCAGAGGAGCAGCGCCGGGGCTGGCGGCCTGACGGCCGGGGTGGCACCGCTTGTGAATTCCCCCCATGCAGCCGCCGCAGACAGAGCTGCTGCAGCCAAGTGGGCAGCTCTGATTGCCTTCTCGACATGTTTTATTTATCAAAGCGCTCAATATGCAGCTCTCTCCTGCTGTCCCACATTTTTCCTAGGTTCTCCCGCCTGGAAATGGGAGCAGCGGTTTGGAGAGGAGCCGTGGGGTGCTGCTAGCTACTCCTGGGCTCAGGGGACAGTGGCCTCTTCGCCTCCCTGCCGTGGGCTTCCGTGAGCCGATGGCATGGCCCTGCCACACGGCTGTCACTCAGCTGCCACTGTGCCGAGGAGAGGGGTCCCTTGCTGCCAGCAGAAGGACAGCGCTGTGCGACTGGCCTTGCCCGAGCTCAGGGAACAATTTTAAGGAGCAGCCAGGCTTTTGGTCCTCCTTGTGTGCTTTGCCAAGAACAGTGATGCCCCAGGCAGATGCCAGGATGCTGCGATGCCTCCAGGCGTGGCAGAGGCTGGCTTTGACCTGGCTCTGGACAAACTGTGGCCGCTGTCACCGGCCCATCCTGGCTCCTGCTCGCTTTCCTCCATCACCTCCAGCTGGCTGTGCCAGAGGAGAGGAAGGAGCTGCAGGGTGCGTTTCTGCTGCCTCGCTGCTAATAAATAAGCCCCAGTAATGAGTTGGGCTCTGGCGGGCGGGCAGGTAGTGGCAATAATCCCCCAATTAAGTGGATGAGGCAGACTGTTAAGTGCAGAAAACCCACAAATAAACAAGAAGGAGAATAATATAGGAGCAGGGAGGAGCTGGTGTCTGGGTCTCTCAGCCTTTCCCCCGGCAGTGCCAGGAGCACTCTGGGAAGTGTAGTTCTGTCTTCATCCTCTGCCGACATCGTCCTCTGGAGGGACGGAAAATCTCTAATTTTCAGCCCGTTCCTCCGGTTGCATCAAGGCTGGGAGCCCCGTGAAATACCAGGACAGTCAGCCCTGGGGATGTGGAGCAGGACAGGGACGTAGCTCTGAGGGGAGCCTGTGTGCACAGAGCATCCCCATGGAGATGGGAGCCCACAGGGCTCTGAGAGAGGAAGCCCTGGCAGGCAGAGAATCCTTGGGGCTGTCTCCATGCCACCAATGTGGAAACTGAGGGATGGAGAGGCTGCAGCCGTGGGATGGATGCTTTGCCTTCTCACCCCTGCCATGCACGTGTGAGCATCCCTATCCTCGAGCTTCCTACGGATGGAAATACCAGCTTGGAGAGCTTTACAAACGGGGCACTGGGGAGGATGGAGCTGTGCAGGGGTCGTGCTGGATGCTGGCACAGCACAAGCTTCCTCCTGGAGCCCCAGACAGACAGAGAAACCTCAGTGAGAGCAAATGCCTCCCCAGCTCTATCGATTGTGGCCGTGGGCTGTGTGTGCCTCATGCTGGACTTGCAGGGATGATCAATACTCGTTTTTCTCCCCAGCCTTCACCTCGTTAGTGGGAGTCACCAGCCCTGTCACTTTCCCAGAGCTGCCAGGAGAAGACGGCCATGGGTGGGCTGGAGTTGGAATCACTTCTCCTTTGGCACTCTTAGTACAAGAGTCTCCAAGAGCTGTGGTGCTGTCACAGCCTGGGGCTTTGTCCCCCGGCACTGGTGGGCTGGTGGCTGCCGAGGCCACAGGGACAGCGGACACTGGTTCCCCAGCTGGCACTGGGATAGCTGTGATTAGTCATAAACAAACATTTTGGAGCAAAGGTCCACGGGCTTGTGGCGTGCTGGGAATTTGCTCCCTGCAGGAAAACATTTCACCCTTCGTGGCAGCCGGCTGTGGCTGCGCAGATGCAATGCAGGAGGAGATGCTCAGCTCCACAGCTCTGCCTGTGCCACTGCAGGTGCCTGGGAGGATGTTCCCACCATGTGTGGGTGGAAGAGGGAAGCCCGTGGTGCCAGGGGCCCGGCTGCAGTGCCAGGGGACACAGTCCCATTTTGCCTGGTGGCAGTGCTGCTGATGGTGGCACCGCGGGGGTTTTTCCTGTGCTGGCAGCAGAGGGGGGACTCATGAGAGGCATAATAATAATCCCCACGTGAAGTATAAGAAAAGAAACTATTTCAGTATTGCCTCCTCCGCCTGGTGAGCCCACAGCCAGGCCTCTGTCAGGAAAAGGAATCATAAATCAGCCATTCTCCTCAGGAAGATGAGTTTATACCCCTCATGTGGCACCAAACCTTGTTGGGAGAAGGTGCTGACTCCTGGTAAATGCTAGGGGCAGCCAGGACACAGCCTGCCCACAGTTACAAACATTGGGCAGGAAGTGCCTGGCATCAGCTCAGCTGCCTGGACCCCTGTGATGAATTTCTCAGAGAGAGCAGCAATTCCTGGAAATTTTATTCTCCGTGTCTGTGCAGGCAGTAACTGGGTGGTGAACTCCTTCAGTGGAGAAGGAAAAAAAAAAGACCAAAAGGAAATCGAAGAGATTGGGGTTTTGATGCCTTTTCCTTTGAACACAGGGGCTTGCAGAGCTGGGCGGTGATGGGTGAGGGGCTGTGGGATGGAGCATGCACACTTTACACTGTATACATTTGGGAAAGCCCAGCCAGGCCTGTATGTGCCCTCTGTCCTGTTTTGGAGGGCAGGAGCTGCCCTTCACAGCAGACTGCAGAAGATTGATGTGTTTTTGAAAGCAAACGGGAGTTTTTGCCCTGAAACGGTGTGGGCACCTGCTCCGAATGCTAAGCAGCTCCTTGGAAAGCAGTTTCAAAGCACAAAAGGGAGCAGGATGCGGGAGCAGAGCAATCAGTTCCCTCGTATGGCCCCTTCCCAAAAGTTACAACAGATAATCAAACTTTATAAGAAAACTCCCCCAAGAAATCTGCCCCATGGTTCTGGGGGTCTGGGTGGTGGAATCCCCCCTCAAGAGGTCACAGTCTGTTTTGTGGTGGACAAGATCCACTCCTGGAGGATCATTTTGGGGGGCCTGTGGATTTATTTTGCAGGCAGCTGCCACTGGTGGGACCCACTGTGCTGGTGGGGCAGGAAGCAGAGATGGGACCTGTCCCAGGGGTGTCACCAGCTGGAGTCCTCCCTAATGGCTGCTGCCCCCCTAACCTCCCACAGAGTCAGCACCATCCGAAGTGCCCTTGTTGGAGTGGCACAAGAACATCTCCTGTGCCCCCAAACTGCCACCCCATGCCCGGGGGGCTTTCAGGACAGAGGGTTGAGATCTGCACAGTCAGCCCCAAAGTGCTCTTTCCACAGATCCTCCCACCTGCCTCTGCCAGCTAATGGAGGTGATTTTCACCTCCTTTCATCTGGAAAACTGCCGGCAAAAGTCATCTAACAACTTCCCTGGCAGCAGGAGCATTGAAGAGATTTCTCTCGCACGTCCACAGCAGGTGATTCTCTGTGCTGCTCAGAGGAGGATTGCTCTGGCTCGGGATGCAGAGCAGCACTTGGGAACCCCTGTGTCCCCGACCCACACTCAGCTGGGCACTGGGACATGCAGAGGGGCAGACATTACCCACCCTTGGCATTGCTTCTCCTCCATCCTCCCTTGTGCCTGCCCTGGGAGAGGTGATGGGTGATGCAAAAATTGCCGGCATCATTCCCCGACAGCAAACATCCCTGGGATGATGGGAAGAGGGGAAAAGAGTTCAGGATAGTGGATCCCCATGGATCCCCCCTTGTACTATGCCTGAGCACAACCTCTCCTTGTGGTGGAGATGCCTGTGAGCATCCACTGATGGAGACACCTCTGTCTGGGGATGGGAGCATCATCACAGTGAGGTGGATGCTGATATGGGATCCTCAGGAGCTGCTGTAATCTCATTCCAGGAGCAAATCACATTCCCAGCAGCCAAGGACATGTTAGGTCTTAATAAAAATGGTAATTCCCAACAGATTGAGCTGGGAACAGGGAAGGTGACTGTTGCTTCCCCTTTCAAGCCTTCTCCAGTGCCCATGGGGAGTGTGGTGGTGCTGGAGGAGGCAGAGGGCTGCACTGAAGGATGAAAGGTTTGGAAAGTAGGAGCAAGGGGTTTCTGCAAAATCCCAGCTCCTCACATCCTCCGAGATCCGGCCTCGGCTCCTTGTCTGCCTAATCCCTGCCCTGACGCTCACCCGAGCTGCCCAGCCATGAAAGCCAGAACTGTTTGTTTGCAGTTTCCTAGGAGAGAAATCACGTTTAAAAAAATTAATTACACACCTGAAAACAAAATCTGGCTGCTCAAGTGCACATCAGGGATAAATGGTGTGCTCCAAATTAGACAATTTACAGCTTGGGTAAGTAATGAAGGAACACAGCCAGGCATGAAAGCAGAGGGGGAGAATGACCCTGGGGAAATGTGGGGTTCTTTTCTCCCTGCTCCCTTTGTCCCCTGGTCCCTTCATCCCTCTGACCCCCTTTTCATTGCTGCTTGCTGAGAAACCCCCATTTTCTCAGCACTGCTGGCTGGAGTGGGTCCTTGTGGCCCCAGCCTTGGGAGTTCAGCATGGATTTTGGTTGAGTTTGAGCCCTTTCAGGGCTTGGAGATGGGAACAGCCCCCGAGAATGGGGCAGGTAATGGAGCAGAAGGATGTTCTGTGCCTTCCAGGCAGTGAAGTGCTGGGTGAGACATCTCCCCCCATGGCATCCCAGTGAGCAGAGGTGTCCAGCATGGGGGTCCCCCACTGCACCCCGACCCCCTGGCATCCCCCAGCCCACACTGGCCTCTGCAGTTCTCGCTGTGCGGTGCGTGGGCGGGCTGGCAGCGCGCAGCCGAGGAACGGGCAGCAATCCAGGCTTGCTGGCGAGAAGAAAATAATTTCTTTGCCTTATTTTTCCCTTTACAGTGTCCCAGCCCAGCCTGTGAGCGTGGGGATTTAAAGGGGCTGTGTCCCAGAGCCACGACGCCGGGTTAGTGGCAGTGGGGATGGTTGATGTGGCTGGGTGCGTGTGGTGGAGCTGAGCTTTGTGAGTAGGCTGATGGCTGTGGGTGCTTCCTGGCTTGCCTGCAGCTAAGAACCAGCTATGGGGACTTTTGCTGCCCTGGGGCAAAGTTAAAGCGTGGGCTGCACCTGTGATGGGCGAGGAGATGCCCTGTACCCCTCACATTGCCCAGGGGGAAGTCTGGAGCACAGCAGCATCTTAGGAACCCATAAGAACCGACCCACTCCTCCACCCACACCCCTCTCTGTCCCCTGTGTGCTGCCCACCAGTTCCGGCAAGGGGCAGGATCCTCCCAAGCTCCTCAGCCTGTAGACATGTGCGTGGGGATGGGAGCAGCCTCCCTTGTCCCCTCTCTGCTCCACTCCCACCTCTGCTCGGTGCCGGCTCTCGGAAACCAGCCAGCTAATGATGTGAGCTGTGGAGCAGATGGGGGACCTGACGCTCCGCTCCCCGGCAGCGGATTAGGCATGCAAATGGATGTATAGAGACGCGCTGCCTCCTGGCCTGTATCCTCTCCACCCCCACCACACGTATGGCGTTTCAATTCACAACCCCCAGGCACCCCGCTCACAGCACCCCCGGCCTGGCCTGGAGGCCACGTGTAGAGGGCAAGCATGGAGGGACAGACGGACATGAGGCTGTATACGGTCCCTGCAGCCTTGCCTGCATGCGGGATGGCCCCTCCTTGAACTGTAAATCCTGCCGTGTCCCTGCGCGATAGCTGCATTGGCTGCATCGTTTCCTCCGCCGCCTTCTCGCTCTCCTTTTGCAGCATCAGTGGGTGCTGCTGTGCCCCATTTAGGGGGAGATGCTGTGCAGAGGGGTGGCAGTAGGGCTGGGACAGTGGCCCAGGTGCTGCAGTTGCCCAGCTGTGCTGACTTCAGGGGTGACAGCTCTGGGACACCGACAAAGCTGCTCCTGCCCTGGGCAACACCAAGAGGCATGAGTTTAACTCCTGGGTTGCCCATGACTTCTCAGCCTAAGAAACGCTGTGAAACATGAGCTGGCAGAAGCAGGACAATCTGACTGAGTCCTACTCCACCTCCAAAACCTGTGGAGAGCTGGAAGGTGCATGGTGATTTGGGGCTCCGTGATGCCCGACACAATCATGTGCCCAGGGGGGACTGAGACAGCCCCAGTGGACGCCAGTTCAGCCAGGAGGACACCTGCTTCAGCCCAGCCCCTCAGCTGTAAAACCCCCTCCAAAAGGACACAAAATCTGCCCTTCCCAACATGGGAATGGGACTGTCTCCACCTGCAGCATCACTCCCTCCGACCCTCTGTGCCACTGCAGCAGCACTGTGCAATGCCGTTATCTCTAATGCCTGGGAGCGGGAGCGAGATTAATATTCATCACAAGGGAGTGGAGCATATGGAATATGAATAATGCTAATTGTGTCTGTATAGATTTAGTGTAAGAAGCTTCCATGCATTAAGGAGGGAGGGAATTAGTTCTCTGAACCGTTTCAGACTCATTTCTGGCAAAGGAGTGCCTGCCTGCCCGCAGGTTTGGAGACAGGGGTGAGGATAAAACTTGTGTCCCGTGCCTGAGTGTGGGAGAGGCTCAGGATGCAGGGCGTCTGTGTGGGGTAGCACAGGCACCCTGTGCCTCCCAAAAAACAGAGTGATGGAGCAAACTCGGTCACTGCAGATGCCAAGGAGGAAAGGGGCTGCCTGTAGACCTGTGAGCCCCACAGCCATGGGCTGCTGTGGCAGGAGACATCCCCAAGTGCCAGCACTGGAGGTGACTGTAAGCCTGGGCTGCTTTTCCATGTGTGTGGCCCCACTGGGCTTGGGTCCTTGGGGCCAAGATTAGTGCAGGGCTGGCACTACTCCTGTTCTAGGTGAGTTTATCTGTTCCCAGGTGCAGGGCAGGTGCTGTGCTATTCAGGCAGGGAGCTGGCAGAAGGCAGTGCCCTGTGCACTGGGGGTTGGACTGGTAACAAGGCACTGGGGGCCAGGAAACTTCATGTCTCAAACATGCATCCCATTTGCCTTCTGGGGAGGAGGGCTGGTGCCCTGTTTTAATCGAATCAGCTCATGGCTTTAATGAGGTGAAGAGGAGAAGGCTCATTTGCTCAGCCAGGCAGGGAGAGCAGGCTGGGCACTGCAGGTCCAGGGCTTTGGCAGAGCCCCCGCAGGCCCAGGTGAGTGTGTTCCCTCCTCCTGTGGCATGGGCTGACACGTGGCAGTGTCACCTGGCTCATGGGGGACTGGTAGGAACAGCAGGCTCAGGCTCTCCTCCTTGCAGGGCACAGTGCTGAGCTTCCCCCTGTGCCCCAGCACTGCAGAGGGGTTCAGGCTGGATCCCCCTCTTCTGCTGTGCTCCCCAGAGATGGCCCCATGGCAGGGGACAGCTCAGGAAGGGCTGGGGTCACCCCTCTCCTGCAGACTAGAGCTGGTCAGGGAGAATTTGCAGCCTCAGGAATGGACAGAAAACACTTGGTGTCTGGCTGCTCCCTGAGATGCCTTCTGGCATCCCTGCAGCTGCAGTGTGGGATGCTCCATGCCTTTCCCCATGCTCTCCAGCGCCAACAGCCACAATTGTCTCAGGCTTGACCATTGCCCTCTTCCTCCCCTCTCGTCCCATCCCTGAGAACGTGGGATTCCTCTTCCTGCACTTTGATCTCTCCAATTTTTAGCTCGTTCTGGCTGCTTTATAGGCACTAATCCCTCTGCAGGCACCGGGGAGAATCCACCTACACTCCATGCAGTCTTAAGTCTTATTGTGTAAACAAAATCTCAAGCACGAAATCACTAATCCTTAATGGTTGGAGCCTCGGATACCTGTTCCCCCGTGTCCTGCCCGATGGAGGCTGGAAGAGGGGGGAGGTCTCTGCCATGTTTGTTCCCATCCTCAACCTCAGCACAGATTAAACATCTGTATGACGCTTTTAACCTTTTTTCCTTTTTTTCCTTTCTTCCTGGCTGGTGAGCCACCCTGGCCCCCTCCCTGCTCCACTGCATTTGTTCAGCTTAGGGGATCAAACTGGGTGACATTTGGAGTTGGGATATTTAAAATGCAAATTTCCCCTGGATAGATAAGTGGAATTTGCTCCCTCTTATGAAGGGAATCTCTGGGGAGAGCTGAGCACTACGGCCAGCCTGCTCTGAATGTGAAATGCAGCCAGGGGAATCCCTGCCTCTCCCAGCCTGGCACTTGTGGGCAAACACTGGTGCAATAACCACACTCATGACCACGAAGGTATCCAAATTTCCCCCAAACACAGTGAGAGCTAAGAGCTGCAGGGCCGGCAGAGAAACCTGGGGTGTTTCTGGATTACAGCCAGGGAGGGAGAAATCTCAGTGGCCGCTGGTGTAATCCCAGAATTGATGTTTTTTCCTCTGCACTCGGGGTGCTGCTGATGTATTTGTCTCTCCCTCCCAGCTCGGAAATTAAAGCTTTCGCCACTTTTCTTGCTGCAGAGGAACAAATGTGTGTCTGAGAGGGAGATTTACACTTTGCTTTCCTTTCTGGAAATGGAGTGTGATTTTCCAGTGACTGCAGACGCTGGGCCTGTCCTGACACCTTGAGAGGAGCTGCTGGGTGGGAGAAGGAGCCCCCCACCCCTCCAGCCTGCTTCAGCAAACCAGGTGGGTTTACACCCCAAAGGGTCTGGATGAGAGGGCTGCATTCCTGCCTTTCCCCCCCTGCACTCACATAACTGCCCCTCCTCGTGCCCCCCTCTTCCCTCCCCCTGCTTGGTGCAGGCTCCAGGCTGGGCTGATTCACCTCCTGGCATGGCTGTACTCCAAACCTGCTAAACCCCCCCCCCAAGAGAGAAGTGGAGCATCTTTAGGGAAAAACATTCAGATTTGCTGCCAACCCCATCCAGGATGAGACTGCAGGCACCAGACTGCACACGGGGGGCACGGGGGTGTGGAAATTACAGCAGGGCTGGGATAGAGAGGAGCAACCCTGGGCTGGGAAGCTCTGGGAAGGCTGGGGGGAGCTCACCTGAAGCCATTCGTGTGCATCAGCTTCCTCCCTGCCTGCCCTGCCTGCTCACAGTCCCCTACTCACGCAGCAGCAGCTTATAGCAAAGGGAAAAAACACAAAGCAGAAGAAGTTCAGGCAGCTCCTTGAGCTGGTCCCGGACTCCTGCAGTGACTGGGGGCTTCCCACAAACCGTGATGCACCGAGGAATATCTGAAGCGTCATAAATATACTCTGGGAATGAAGGAAAAGGGATTTGAATTTCAACTTTGATGCATAATGTGCTTTCTCTAAAAAAAACCCAGCCTTCTTGGCAGGGACCAGACAACTTCACACTAAATCTCCTGCAGGAGCATGTTGCCAGTTGCAGAGATAAAACCTCAATGAAACACAATTAGTTTCCACTTGGATTAGCCAAACTCGCGTCTCTCCTCCCACCCAGACACCCCGGCAGCGGGATGGGGACCGCTCAGTGCCACCCTCCTGTGTCCCCAGCCCTGCTGGGAACGGGACGGCTCTGCCCCGGGGGGAGGATAACTCTCTTTTCACGGCTAAGGGGAACTGACAAGTGATGAATACACGAAAGCCAGAACGCTGCAGGGCAGCCCCTGCCATCTCACCGAGGACGGCGGCTCATCACGGCTGGTTTGCTGCGGTTCTCCGAGGTTTGGAGGCTGGTGGGGAGCCTGGGGCAGGGTCTCCATGTTATCCCCTACGGTCCAGCCAGCTTGGGCTTGGGGCATGGCATTGCTGCCTCCTTTCCCAGCTGAGTCCTGAAGGAGGGAGGAGAACACAGAGGGGATATGCTGGCGGCAAATGTTGCTGAGAGATTTTTTTCTTTAGGCAGGAATATCTCGAATATTTTTTTTTTTTTTTCTTAAGGCTTATAAGCTGGGAGGCTTTGTAGCGTTGGAGTTTTAGGCTTAAGCATCACTCATGGTGGCAATGTCTCACCCCTGTTTGCCCCTGACTCCTTGGTGTCACTCTGAGCCCAGTCATGTGCTTGTCACTTGTGCCGCAGGCACTCTTTTGGAGCAGGCTCACACCTTCAGGCTGGGTCATGGTGCCCCAGCGCCAGGCAGGCAGGAACAGATCATGGGGGAGGTAGGAAAAACAGCTCAGAGCCATCCCTGGGACAGGAGCACTCCCCAAGCCCTGCAGGTTTTGCCCTGCCAGGAGGCATCTGACAGAGGGACCAAGAGTTGCTGGCAGGGCTCTGAGGGGAAATCAGCCTGTTAATTAAGAGCTTAATTACCCAGTAACGAATGGTGGACTTAGCTCAGCCTTGAAGCAGGCCAAGCGAGTGAAGTGCCCTCAGGGAGGGCCAGAGGAGGTGAGCCGAGGGCAGGCTTTGCTTTCTGCCGTATTTGGGAATATTTGTAAGATCTGTACATGGAGAGAACAGAATCCTGCAGCCCCCTCAGTATCTCTGTCCCTGCTATGTCCAAGGTGCCAGTGGGAGGACAGGGGTGGGGATCACTTGTCCCTCCAACACTACAATGTACCCCAGACAAGGGGTGGACTGCAGGGTGGGCATTCCTGCTGATGGAGGAGGGAGGGGAATTTGCGAGCTGGAAAGGGAGAAGAATTTCCTTGGCTTGGTGTGTTTTGCTGCAGAAAGGCGGTTTCAGCTCCAAGGGTAAGGGAAATGAAACAGAAAAATGCTTCCTATTAAGCCAAAGGGATGGAGAGCCCTGCGTAATAGAGTGCTGTCTGCAGGGGCTGCTCGGCGTTCACAGGCAGCCCGGAGGGAGCAGTGACACGGCAGGCGGGCTCAGGGACACGGGACAGGCTCCAGCCCCGCAGCTCCGGGGTGGGGACAGCCACATCCAGCCCCACGGATGGCAGGTAGTGCCTGGGGAGAGGGCAGGTGGGTGTTCTCCACACAGATTCCTGGGCAGGTCCATGGGGAGACGGGGAGCTCAGCCCAAGGTGTGGACTGATATGGGTCTAAGGAGCTGCTGGAGGAGGTTTGGCCAATGCCCATAGCCAGGTCTGAGGGTCTCCTGACTACTGGGACATGGGCAGTGCCAGCACGTCCTCCTGCCCTGTCTGCAACCTCATTGACCCAGAGAACAGCCCCAGCAGCGATCCCAAACCCAGCAGGCACCCCTTGTCTAGGGCATGGATGTGGTTCTTCATCAGGGGTTGTCCTTCCCCTTTGCTGTTAGATTTTGTAAAAGCCCCCAAAGACCTAGCAGTTTTGTGGCAGGAAGAACATTCATTCTGGAGCTTTCCCAAGTAATTCATCCTCTGAGAAATTAATTATCAGCACCGGGGCTGCATTTAGTCAGCATCAGTCCCTGTGTGCATGGGGTTGGAGGGTCTGGCTTTGCCTGCAGCAGCTCCGGGTTCCTGCCAGCAGGGAGAAGATGGGATGTTGCTTGTGGGATGAGAATTGTGAGCAAGGAGAGGAGATCCAGGGAGGCCCTGACAGCTGTGCAAACACCCCCAGGGTAAGGGCACCTGCCAGCTATGCCCGGGGTGGGTGGAGTGACAGGGCAGCCCAGGTGCTGAGAGCAGCTCCGATGCCCACACAGAAGTCCCAGGGTGCTCATCGGGCTGGGAGCAGGAATATAGCTCTGGAAACAGAGCTCTGTGATCCCCCCTCCATCCTGCATTGAGGACAGCAAACCCATGCAGGTAGCATGTGGGTGCAGGTGTGTGGCACACCAGCAAGGCAGATGTGACAATATCTGCTAGCTGGGGGACACCGGGGCATCTGTTCCAGCAGGGCTGCCTCTGGCAGCTGTTTCCCTGACAAATGGTGTTTGGTTTGGTGGAAGAGCCTTAATGAAAGCGGTGGCGGCTGCAGGAGAGGGGAGGGGAGCCTGCCTGAAGGATGCTCTGGGGGAGGAAGGAGAAGAAAAGGACAAAAGGACGTTGGACATGACCCCTGGTGATGGCTCCTGGCAGGACCCACATCTCACTGCCTGGCCAGGGGCACCTGGCTGACCACAGCCAGCTCTGCCTGGTGGAGCCTTGGGCCACCTTGGGTGTTAGTGCTGGGGGAGAGCTGAGGGTGTGCTTTTTGGGGGTGGGGGCGATGAGGGGTTTTGGGAACCTCTGGGACTGTTGAACTGCAGAACCTGGAGGTCCCTTGATATGGGGACGTGTTTCTGTCATACTTGTGCCCTCTAGTGGCTTTGTCCTCTCTCTCTGGTCCCTTGGCCACCATCCCAGTGGCACGACCGTGCTCCTGGTCTCATGGCCACCATCCTGTGGTGGCCGGGGTCAGCCTGTGCAGCTGGCACTGCCAGCATTGGCACTCTTGGTGGTGGGGAAATGCTGAAAGAAGGGTTTAGTTGAGGCCAAGAAGGCACCTGATGATGCCTTACCCATGGTCATCTCTTTTGTGCTGCAAGGGAGTGTTTGTCCTTGGCTTCAAGACATGGAAATGTAATTTTTAGATTTGTGGGGAGGAAATGGGTTCCATAACCTTTCCAGAGGCTTGATTCCCCAGCCAAAACTGTTGGGTTAGTGACCCCAAAATGTACTTTATTCTAGAAAATCCAATCTTGAGATTTCTAACACAAAGTTTCTCATTTTCCACTGCTCGGGGCTGTTTTCTACCTTTCAGTTTCCTCTGTGTTTAATCACATGACAGCCTGAAAAAAAAACCAACACAGTTTTTTTCTCATTCTACTGATGTTTCTCTTTTATCTAAGAGAAATAAAACGCTCCTTTGCCTCTGGCCCATGACAGCCACCACGTTTCAGCTTTGCTCCTGGGGGACAGGACGCCTGGATGCCCTGCAGCTGCTCCTGCCTCCCGTGTACTTCTCTCCTTCCCTGTGTCTCCTCTCTGCAGGTTTTTGGACCCTTCCCAGAGCTGTGGCAAGGATGGGAAAGGTGGTTTGGTGGAAGAAGCCCAGCCAGGCCCTGTGGGCACCAGGGGTGGCTGGTGGAGCAAGATGAGGATGGGGTGTCTTATGCAGGGCAGTGGGAGCTCCTGTGTCCCCTGCAGGGACAGGGGGATGGAGATGTCCCCATGCACTTGGCAGCCAGCCCTGCCTGTTCTCCCTTCACTAGCAGGGGATATTTCCTATCGGAGAGAGCAGATGTTGGTTAGGAGCTTCCTAAGCAGTTTCTCTTCCCTCACAGAATTGCTGCTTGGCGAGAGAATTAAATTCTCTTTTGTTGTCAGTTTAGAGGAGGACAAAACCAAACGTGTCACCTGGCGAAATTCTTGCTGCGGCACCCTCAGGGGATGGAACGGCTGCCTCAGGACCAGGATTAGCCCATCACTGAGAAAGCCGAAGGTCCCTGAGGGGATTAGACAGATGATCGATGGTGGGATTAGTTTGTGTGGTGGCTGCGGTGACAGCAGCGACCCGGAGCAGCAGCTCCACCCTGCCTGTGCTTGCAACACCCCCCAGCCCATCCCCGTGGTCTCTAGGGTGGTCCCTGAGCAGTGTCAACCCAGTGAGGAGGGGCTGGGGGCAGCGCTGCTGCAGCCAGCGCTGCCACAGATGTTCTGCACTTTGGATTTCTCCCCCTTTCAGCCTCGTTAGTATTGAAATTAAAAGCAAGTGTTTGTGAATTGGTAGCTGTTCTCCAAGACCCTAATTAGCAAATCTCTTCATCCCCTGGGGCTGCAATCTAATAATCAAAAAAAGAAAACCAAAAAAACCCAAAAAAACCCAGCACCCAAACAAGCCCCAAACCTTGTTTGATGGATTGGGAGTGCTACTGGAACAGTAGGAAACGGTTCTTCCTGCTTAGTATGGTAATTAAACACTTCAATTGCAATTATTTTTGCAATTAGATAAGTCTCTAATTGTTATCATAGGTGGCAGGGGTTTGGGTGTGTGTTTGCCAGTTCTTCTCCGAGCTGGAGCCAAGCGTGGATGCTACAGGCGGTTCAGGCCTGCTCCTGCCGGGTTTGTTTGGGGCAGACGAGCTCTCCGGGTGTTCCTCTGCAGGGACTCGGCTCCTGCTGCTCTGTAAAGCCGCTGATGAGGCAATTTCTCAATCTGCTCTGTGGGGGCTCAGCCCAGGAGTCTCACAGCTCCTTATCCCGAGGACCACGAGGTGACCTTGCCTGCCAGGGCATCACCTTGCTGGGGATGCTTCCTTGCCTGCGGATGTTTTGATGGGATTTGGGAGGCACCGGGGCTGCAACACTCCCCTGTCTCAGCTTTCCTCGCTCTTTGGGAGCCAATTGCTGTCTGTAATTAGCGGTGGAAGGGTGAAACCCACAGAGGTACCGGTGGCAGATGGTGACACGCAGCGCTGCGGTGGCTCGGGGGGAATGGAGGAGTTGGGGGAGTGAGTGGGGTGCGCTGTGCCGTGTCGGGGAGCCCGGCCCCGCCGTGGGTGATGACAGTGGGTGACCCCCACGGTGTGGCCGGAGCTCGGGGCCGGTCCGAGCCCGCAGCAAGCAGGGGGAGCTCCGAGCCAGCGCCGCCGCCCCTCCGGGTCCGCGCCCAGGGGATGGCAAGGTGTCCCCTGCTCCATCAGCTCAGGGACCGGGGAGGGATCATCTGGTTGGTCCCATAGGGCAAGATGTACTCTGTGGGGTGCCAGCCTTGCCCAGGGCAGCTGTGCCTGTGTCTTGGGTGTTTGTGCTGTGTGTCCAGGTTCTGTCCCAGCAGAGGGATGGGACAACAGGGTGGAACAGGGCAAGGAGGCTCTTCCCAGGACAAAGCACACCCACAAAAATCAAGTATCTCATTTTCATTCTGTCTTAAATAGATTTTTATGCCACTGATTATTTCTGCACAGGCTCAGGGCAGAAACATTCTCTTTTGGGAGCCTTAGTGTTGAGCTGCTGGGGAGGGCAGAGCCTGCAGCAAACCCTGGCTGCTCAGTGTCTCCCCATGGCCCAGCAGGCTCCAGGGTTTCTCTTTGCCCTGCAGTAGGGCTGGGACAGGGGGTGTAGTGTAAGGACAGCCCAGGGATGGGAGGCAGCCTTGCCCCAGCATGGATGCTGAGGGACTGTGACGTCCTGTGCATGGACATCCAGCATTGGTGGCTGCCAACATTCACCACACTGAGCCCTCCGGCCATGTCACCCCCCATCTGCCAGGCTCTTGTCCTCTCTGGGAGGTGGGTACATCCCTAGGACACCAGGGAAGGGAGTGCCTGTGTTGCCTTTCTCCATCCTAGGCTGCTCTGCCTGGCACCAAGACCTCAACAGCAGCCCCTTTCTGCCTCCATTCCATGACCTGGCAGCCTGACTCACTGCCATGGGTCTGGAGAGGCACTCCCAGCCGTGCTAAGGGCATGCACTGCTGACCCAGCTCCTCAGGCATCTGGAGGTGTGGAAATTGATGCTGAAAGTGTCTCTGCCCAGACAGGACAGGGGAAGATGTTCTTCTGCAGCTCCTCTTAGGGCTCTTCTAACACACCACCCTGCTGGGAAGACACCTGGGCAGGCAGAGGCCTTTCCAGCAGTGTTTGGGGATGGAGCGAGTGCCACGTGCCAGAGCAGGGATCCTGCAGGGGAGCACAGAGGGTGATTAGTGGCTTTACAGGATGCAGATGGGTCCACTTCCCCATGTGTAAGGGGTGCTGCATTCAGCACCTACTGTGGCTGGGAGGGACTGTGATGTGATGCTGAGAGGATGTTCTCGGCATCCTCCTCTAAATGCTGAGTGCTGACAGAGCTGAGCAGGCTTGCATCACCCCAAGACCTATCACCCAACACCCCTCTGAGCAATATCACTTTGCTTTGTGGCTTTCTTTGCCTGCTCTTCCTGTCCCTCAGGCCAGTTTGTAGAAGCAGGGCTGAGTTGTCAGAGTTGTAGCCTGACAGAAGTTGATGTCCTGGAGTTGGCAGTGCTCTGCTCCTGGGTGCTGCTTCTCTCAGGGTCCCTTTTCCTGCTGTGGGTCAGGGAATTTTTTGGTCAGGAGCTCTTTTGTTGAGTGTCCTGTACGAGGTGGCATTTCCTGCCCCCACCCCCATGGTGTAGAGAGGAAATCCGTGGTCACACCAGGACCTCAGATCTCCTGCAAACCTCTTCCCCAGACCTCTGCTTCATTCTTCTGATTAGATCAGCAACCTCTCAGGGGATGGCTGGCATTTTGCCTTCACTCACGGAAACTACGTGTGTCTTAGAACGTATGCACAGAGATGGAAAGCATGAAGCAGAAGAGCTGGAATTGGTGTCCCCTCTGCCCCTGCTGCTGGGCAGTGACAGCAGCAGAGATGACTCTGCCTTTTGTCTGCACTGCTGGGGGGGTGAGCACTGTGCCTGCCCTGGGGACCTTCACTTTGTGCTTTGTGGTTTCCAGCCTGGAGGGTTCACTCTGCTCCGCCTGCAGGGCAGCAGTGATGCCTCCCCAAAGAACAGCATCTGCAGCCTCCAATCCTCCTGCTGAAGGGCAATGGCATTTCCAGGGTGATTCACAGGGAGTACCTCTGAGAAGTGCAGGTTTGTGTGGCGCCCCAGGGCAGGGGGGCCCTGTATTCCAGCTCCCTCCCAGCTGTCTGTGTGGACAGACAGCACCAGCTCCTGTTATTGCTGTGACCTTGGCTAAGGTTAGAAGTGCTCAGGGTACAGCAGGGACAAAGTGTGCCCAGATTCCAGCACGTGTGTGACTGTATTTCCCCTCCTAGACACAATCAATATGGAGAGCCCAGGTTATCAGCATGCAGTGTTGGAGCGGAGAGCATGTGGAGGTCAGGGTGACCTTGCCTGACTCTTCCTGAGAAGGGCTGCACAAAGTGGCTCTCTGGAGCTGAGAGGCATCCCCATGAATGGCAGTTGTGGCCTCCAGCCCAGCCCCACTTGGAGAGAGCAGCAATTCCTGGTGCAGCATCAGTTCTTCACCTCGGGAGCCCTGCCAGCATCTCCGCCAAAGCTGCTGGCAATTTAAGTGAATGTAGGCTTGCATGAAAATGAAGTGTGCTGGAAATTCATGGTCTGAATGCAGCTGCCTCTGCAGTGCATGAGGGACAGGCAGGATGCAGCATCTTCCAGGACATTTCAGGCTGTTTCTACAATCCCAAAGCTCCAGGGCAGCCACAGAGGGGGTCCTAGCTCTGTGTGCCTCCCCTGGGCTTGGGGCTTGGTTGGAGAGCAACCATTGATGGATAAAGGAGTGAAGATGTATCTCTGATATCACCCTTTGCACCAGGTACCATCGGGAAGGGATGCCTGCACCAGGAAAGATGCAGTGGATGCCACAGCAGGGAGAGCTGCCTCCTCCCTCATTTTCACCCAGTGACCCTGGCCTTGTACTCACCCTGCAGCTCTTGCCTCTGCTGTTGAGTTTTGCACTGAGGAAAGCTGAGTGTTGTCCTTTCAACCTCACAGACAGGATTTTGGAAGAGGGCAGCCAGGAGCTGAAGGCTGGGAGATGTGGGTCCTAGGGCAGCAGGCTGGCTGGGACTCACAGAAAAGCTCCAGTGCTGGAAAGGTTAAATTGCACATGAAGACAGAAAAAAGAGAAAAAGAACAGACCAGTCTGTCAGTGCCAGCCTGGTTGAGCCTTGGCTGTTTGTCTGAAGTGTCTGCCTGAGGCTGGCAGCTGGGGCAGGCATGCTGTGACCAGGACAGTGACCCTTTCCAATGAGAACTGGCTTCTCTGCCCATATATTGTGGCCACGGTCCTGTCCCAAGCTGCTCTAAGCACAGATGACATGCAAGAATGTGATCCACAGCTCAGTGGACCACTCAGCTCCAGTGTTTTCTTCCCCAGTACACCCCTGTTAGTGCTGAGCACTCCCTCTCGTGGGATTTTAGTCTCTCTGAACTTTAAGGTCTGGTCTCAGAGCCTACAGCCACAAGCATGCCAAGCACCAGGTCTCTTCAGAGCCCTGCCCCACTTCACTGAAGCAGATTCCTGAAGTCCTTTGGTTTTCTTTGCTGGTTTTGTGTGAGTTGCCTTCCTCTCTGATGCCTGATGGGGAAATGGGAGCAGGTGTCTTCCCCTTGCATCTCTGCTTGGCCCTGTACTCTCTGCCCTACCTGGTCCTCACTCATGGAAGCAGCCTCCAGCCCTCAGCTGCTCTGGAGGTCCCGTGGATTTTGTTTCCCTGCCCTGCTCCTAGCTGAGACTCTGGGTGACCCCTGAGACTGGTTGCAGCTCTCCAGTATTTCCACTCTTGTTTGTTAGTCTTTTCCCTATGCCTCATAACTGAAAAGAACATTGTTATTAAAGGCAACGGTTCAAAATTCTGCTTTCCCTTGAATGATCCCATGGAGCTTCTCTGAGCAGAGCTCTTCTGAGCTCTGTGTGTTCTTATCTTGGGGGGTTATGAGTTTTTTGAATGATTTATGTTGGTCTTTTCATGTTAATGTGTTCAGGGCAGATGACTTAGAAGACTGCAGAGAGGAAGAGGGGAGAAGAACCAACTTGATTTGCGCTGGGGGTGAAACTGGCTGCCAGGTTTTTGGTGAACAGGCAAATCCTGTGCTCACCTGTCTTGTGTGGTATTAGCTAATCCTGATCATCTCCCAACAGCAGATCTTTATGTACCTGGCTATGGAAAAAAGGGCTGGAAGGGGCCACATATGATTATTGGTGCATCATTGCTGTAAGGTGAGAGGGCTACGAAGAGAAGGAGAGAAAGTAAAAGCAGGTGCTTAAGCAACTCTTATCTGATTGAGAGCAGAAGCCACGATGGTGATGTTGTGTAGGATGAGGGGAGCTCTCTGTAATTAGAAAGGTCAAAAAACATCCCCTTACTTGAGCTTTCTCTCTGGGGAACCAGGGGAAGAATCTTTTCTACCCGGAAAAGCTGGGAGGGTGAAAGCCAGGAAATCAGTGACCCTGCCCTCTGCCTAAGGAACAGAAACCCATTTTTCTTCCCCTTTTATCTCCCTCCAAGTCATTATTGTCCCTTTGTGGTAAGGCAGCATTTTGAGAAGACACTGACTTTTATATTCTCTTCTCTTCTCTCTTGGCTGTGCAAGGGAAATCCCGACAGCCTGTTCCCCATTGCCAGCTCTCCTGGTGCAGCTGCAGAGCCTCAGTGCATGAGCTCCTGGTTTGCCCAGGGGCTGCACTTCTGTGTGAATAAATAGGATAGCTCTCTTTGGTTCTACATGTTTGCAGAAACACCCCCACCACCTTAGACACATTTTCCATGTGTTTTTATAGACAACCTACAATTTACCAAACGCGTTAACTTTGGGCTCTTCATTAATTCCTTGGAAACAGAAAAACGCAGCCCCAGGACTTGCATGCTTGTATTTGTTCACGTTAATCCATCCCTCTTTTTCCACCCTCCTCCCTTGGGTAAAGTCACATTGGTGCCCTGGGGGAGGCACGATGCTGGCTCAGCCTTTTGGATGGCTCTGAACTTTGGTTCACCTCGCTGAGTTCTCCTTTTGGTGGCTTAAGACTGTTTCTGGGGCAGGATCAAGGGCACGTGCTGCAAGGGCGCACGAGCGCGGCTTCTTTGCTGGCACGCCGGGAACAGGGAATCAAAGGACTCCTTATCTATGGATGGAAAGTTTCTGGGCTGCTTATCAGGCACTGCTTAGAGGTTAGATTAGTCTCAGGAGCAGCAGATTGACAGCCTGTCTCTCCGTTCTCCTTGTGCTCGGCTGGGTGAACACCTTGGATTGAGGCAGTGAGAGGGTGGCACAGTCCTGTGGGGATGTGGGTGCCCAGGGAGGGGGCTGGGGAGACAGCCTGGCACAGAACTTTCCCACTTTGTTTCCATCCTACTCCCTCACTGCACCCCTTGGTGGGGCTGACCCTCGTAACATGCTTGGGATGACACTGAGGGAATTTTTGCCTCTGCTCTAGCTTTACATGGGTATTTGTATTTCTAAAAACATCTGCCAACCTAATTTGGGCTATTCCTGCTCCTTTCCAGAGATGGGAATGGAACTTGCTGTTGGCTGAATTCAGTGTTGATGCAAACTGATGGCTGAAATGCTGAGAGTGCGTGGCTGGGACAGGAAGGGAAGTGGCCAAGCTGCTCTGCAGGGAGCTGGGAACCCAGATCTTGGCTTCTGCAGGGACTCTCAGCCTTGCTGCAGGTGCTCTAACTGTGCCCCAGGACTAATTCCTGTTTTCCCCTCTGTGATGCGTGGTCACATTTCCTGAATGTCCTTCCTTCTGGTCCCTGAAGGTCTGCTCCAGAGTTTGCTGTCTGTTCCTCACTGGGACATGACTGATTTTTGGGAGCAGCCCCAGTTAACAGCTTCACCCCATTTTGTACAGCAAGGTCTGATGACTACTGTCCCCATTACCCAGCAAAGCCAGGGGACATTTTGTGCTCCCTGTGAATGGTGGCAATTCCAGGGGAGGGCCAGCCATGTGGGATGCTGGAGTACCTGGAGTTGTGCTGCCAGCATGGGTTCCTGTGAGTGGTGATGAATTTCTGAGTGGCTGAATTTAGGAGTTGCCTGGGCAAGGATCTCCTGCTGGGGGATCACTTTGTTGCTTAAAAGCCCATGGACAATGTGGGGTTCCCACCTCTGTCTTCATCTCTGGGGACACACCTGCCATCAAAATCCCAAGTGTAGGAAGGCTCTTACCTCTTGAGGGCTCCATCGGTGAGTAGGGTCCCCTTCTTGCTCCTCACCTCCAGTTTCAAGGGTTTACCCTCCTGCATGCTCTGGCCCTGCCTTCCCCTGGGCTGGGCCTTCTGGAGGGGAGGCAGGTGGGAATTCCTGGGGTGTCCCATCCTCCAGCAGTGCAGCAAGTGCTGGTATGCCACTCGGAAATCCCTGTTGAGTGTCCCGTAGAGGATGGGGTTCAGGGCTGAGTTGGCATAGCCCAGCCAGAGAACAATGGACATGGGTGTGCCTTTGACCCTGCTGTCCCCCCACACCCCCCGGTACGTGAACACGGTGAAATAGGGGAACCAGCACACGATAAATGCTCCCAGCACCACTGCCAGTGTCACGGTGGCTTTGTGCTCTTTCACCATGGGTGGCATGGGCGTGTTGCCCCACGTGTGGTTTATCCTCTTGGCTTGCTCCCTGGCTATCTTGAGTATCCGGTAGTAGGTGATGCACATGATGACCAAAGGGATGTAGAAGGTGAGCAAGGCATCCACTAACCCGTACACAGGGTTCACTGCCAGCGTGCACTCCTTGGTGCAGGTGGGGCCTGTGTTCTGCACTGCCGTCCCGTTGGTGTTCCAGCCCAGGTGGATGGGTAGGAAGGAGACCATCAGTGAAACGGTCCAAATAACAACCAAACCCACGGCCACCCGGGAGGGAGTGACCACCTGGCAGTAGCGGAGCGGGGTGGTGACAGCGAAGTAGCGGTCCAGGCTGATCAGGAAGAGGTTGAGGATAGAGGCCGTGCACAGCATGACGTCCAGGCTGGTGTAGATGTTACATAAAACGCTGCCAAAGGGCCACTCCTTGGCGAGTTCATAGAACGCAGAGAATGGCAGCACCAGAAGCCCCAGCAGCAGATCTGTGATGGCCAAGGAGACAATGATGCAGTTTGTCAAGCTCCGGAGCCGGCGGTCGAGGGTGACGGCCAGGCAGACGATGATGTTACCACAGAGAGTGATCACGATGAGGATGATGAGGCAGGACCCAACCAGCAGCTGCAGGGGAAAGTCCATCCTTTTTTGAGAGCTTGTGTGGTTGTAACATGGATCCATGGTGTCACTGCAAGGATAGGGCTGTCCTGCTCTCATCAGCTGCAAGGCTGCTTGGAGTGAGCCTGTACCAGGCACACCTAGAGCCCTTCCCAAAGTGACCCTTGTTCTACAGTGACCTTGGAGAACATTGGAATGTCACTTTACATGTTCAGCCTTGTGTTCTGGGAATGACATGGTCTAGGAAAGATGTGGCACTGCAACTCATTTATGCCTGTTGGCACCCTCTGGGAGCTCAGTGCTGGAGATGATGCCCTGTGGTAGCTGCTGGTGGATCTCAGCTGCTTCTTTTCCCTTCTTGCCTTCTCCTTTCCTCTGAGTGACCATTGGATCAGGTCCTGTGGGCTCTCACACCCTCTGCATGTTTGGTGCTCCAGCGGGGACAGAGCTTTGCCATCTCCCAAGGACAACCTGCAAAAGAAAGTGTTTGGTGAGGCCCTGGCACAGGGTGCCCAGAGAAGCTATGGCTGCCCCATCCCTGGAAGTGTTCAAGACCAGGCTGGATAAGACTCTGAGAAGCCTGGTCTAGTAGAAGGTGTCCCTGCCCTTGGCAGAAAGGTGGAATCAAATCGGTAAGATCCCTTCCAAGCCATTCTGTGATGCTATACAAGCATCAAGTCAGAGCTGCAGTGGGCAAAGGTCTTTTGAGCTTCCCCTCAAACCCCTCCAGAAACAGGGTGTCTGCACCTCCCTGGCTGCTCCTCCACACTTGAACACAAATTGGAAAGTCCTTTAGCAGCCAGGCACCTGTGTACCTGCCAGCTGGGCAGCTAGGGGTGCCCATGTAATGTAGGGATCTTGAGAGAAGGGCAGGGATTTTAAAACCATCATGTTCCTATAGGCTTACAATAAAAGTGAGAATGAGGAGGATATGAGGAAACAATTTTCCTTAGGAAGCAGTTCTTATACAATCCAGCAAAATTGGTCACGACTACTAATTTCGGTAATTTCGGAATCTTGGCTGTGGCTGCCAGTCTCATTAAACTTTGCCCTTGTATCTGTGCTTTGCAGCAGCCCAATGCCTAAGACTGGTCCCTGTCATCACAAATCACAGCAGCTCCTGTAGCCTGTATAGGAAATCCCCACTCTGCTCTGGGTTCTAGGAGGGAAGATGGGTATTCCTTGCAGACTTACTTTTTCTGGCTATTTTCTGTCTGCATACAAATAAGAAAAAGCCACATTTTGCAAGAAGAAACAACAGAGCAAACCACTCTAACTTACAAATCAGCTGCTGATTATGGTGATCTCCAAGACCCTGCCACTATTCGATTCAAAGGGACCTTGGGTCCTTGATTGGAAGCAATATTTATGTTGGGAAGATGCCTAAAGGGGAATTGAGGCAGTGCAGGGATAAAAAAGAGGGCTGTGAATGGGCTGGGGAGCTGGACTGACTTGCTGACCCTCATGGATCTGCCTGTTCCCAAGCTGTGGTCTCACACCAGGAGCTTCCCAGATGAGAAGAGGGATATCCCCATCCTCCTCAGTGTGCTGTTCCCCATGGGTGGTGCATGACCCAGCTCTGCAGGAAGGTAGAGCTGATTCTCTGCAGAGCACAACAGGCTGCAGAGATGGAGCAAACAGAAAAAACTCCAGGAAAGGAAAAGCTCCAGCCTTATCAGAGGACAAAGGTGAGATTTTAAAGTTAAACTCCCCCTGCAACAAGAAGATAACACTCTGGTGCAGGTTGAAATACTCTTCAGATGATTTATGTCTTTGATTCAAGTCTAAAGGCATGGGGGCTACAGGAGAGAGTATACCAGGGAGACTGCATGAGTAAACAACCACTGATTGCCAGGAGCCATACAGGGGAGAGAGTGGGACTGGACCACTGAGATTAGAGGCAATTCCCACAGCCCTGCTGCTTCTAAAGGCATGGAAAACAAACAACAAGCCGTGAACCAGCCTATGGGAAACCTCTTGCTGAACAGAGCAAACTCATTGCCAGACAGGAAGCCCTCCGAGTTTGGGTGCTGGGATTGATGCTGTTGGGAGAGCGATGAGATGCTTTCAGCCATGGCAGCAGCATGTGGAGCAGTTCCTCACCTCCAGCTGCAGCGCAGGCTCTTGCCATGGAAAGCTCTTTGTTCACTCACAAAAGGAGTGTGGAACAAGCTGAACGCTGCCTGCCCACTGACGGCAGCGAGGAGAACAGGTTGTTCCCACAGAAGGATATTTCCAAGTGAAAGGGATGTGTTTTCATTGCTCCCAACATGTGGAAATGGCAGATGAAATTATAGGGGGAGTAGCACACTTAGAAAATGCTGTGGGTGGATGGCAGCCTCCTACGTGGCTGCTTCACCACACACCAACAACTGCTCCTGCCTCTGGCTCTTGCAGCTCATGTGGGCTCTGCTGGGACCCAGCTTGGGCTCTGCTGGTGGCACACAGCTCTGGGCACATCAGCTCATTCAGCTTCTGCCACCATGCCAGGGCAGCTCCCGGTGCAGTCCTGCACTCCAGACATTCCCAGAAGGAGTCTTGCTTCTTATTTCTTTTTCAGATTAGCTCAGGGCAAGGAATGGGCACTTGCACGGGGACAGAGGTGTCCCCATCCCTGCAGAGGAGCTCAGGTATTGCTGGGGACACTCTGGCTCAGTGTGGGCTTCAGGGCTCAGCTGCCTGCAAACCCTTGGGATGTTTCTCCATGGAACCTGCCTCCTGTCAGCTCAGCTGTGTGATGCTGCAACCCTAACTGTGGTGAAGGTGCAGGAGACTTTCCTGTATTCCTCAGCCAAATTATCTCATGGAAACACTCCCCCAGGAGAGCATAGCTGCTGGACATGGCTTTGCAGGAAAAACAGACTGGAGGGCTGGTATAGATGGGGGCTGTCAGCTCACTGCCATCAGGACACAGATCCCAGGATGATGCATCCAGCTCAGAGCTCTCTCCTGGAGCATTGTCTCTCTGTGGCTCCACATGTGCCCCTGGCTTTCTGTCGGGTCACTCACAGCCACCTTCAATACCTGTGTCCTCTGCTCCTGTTGTGTTTTGGCAGAGCAAGTTGATTTCCTCAGCAATGTATGAGTGGAGCAGCTGTTCCTCGTGGCAGTCTTTCCAGCAACAGCCGGAATAAATGATACCTTTCCAGCCCTGTGTCACCAGGCAGCTTTTACATTTACCTGATTATCCTCATTATCACAGCCTGGACCTGTTCCTGGTTCAAAATCATCCTTCTGACATTGAAGGAACCAGAGCAGGGTGTTGCTTCTGGATCATCTTTCTCATGCCTTTTCCAGTGGTGCTGGTGTTCTGATTGACACTATCTCTGCTGTGAAGACTTATCAGGTTGCATTTGTTGTTGCCCTCATCCTGGGGTTCCCTGAAAATCAGATATTTTCCTATGGTATTTTCAGCTGCTTAGAGTAGCAATTTTTGCTTTTAGACCCTAAGCATGTGAGCTTGTGCCAGCCCAGTGTGTTTCTGTTAATCTTCAGATCCTCTGGTTCTTCTCCTCTAGTACTTAGTTCCTTGTCCAGTGCAGAACTTTTCCCAAGTTTCTCACCAGTACATCTCTCCTAAAGAACCCCTAATTTTCTGAGCCAAAATCACTAATGAAAACCATTAAATAAAATTTACCTCTAGGCTGATCTTTAAGAAACTCAGTTAATAGCCTTCTCTGGTGCATTAATGATGCTTCTGCTGTAATATCCTATCGTCTCCCCATTATCCTCCTTAAAATTCTCATGGCAATTTCTGCTTTCTCTTGCCTGAACAGATATTTTCTGCTCTGTTGCAGTCCATGTTGCATTTGATCCACTGTGTTCCCCTTTAAAATGATATTTATCCCCTCTGGGGAGGGAGTTGTGATTTATTCATGGGAAATTTCTGTTGCAGTTTACCTTTTTATTCCCCCTCTCCATCTCTCAACATCTTTTCCTCCAACATCATTAATTCCAGCACTTGGTGCACTTTTGTAGTAAGACTAATGGGATGCAGTGCCGGCTCCGGCAGGGAATGCATTGGCTGCTCTCCCTTCCTGTGCTTCTACTTCTGCCATAACAGGTTTGTTTTGAACCTGTTAAAAGCCTGGATACATCGGCACCATGAGCAGACACATGGGCAGAGAGGAGCACTCAGGAAGTGCCTGAATGTGGCAGCCTCTCTTTGGGAAGTATTTCCCACTTCTGGAAAGGACAGAGGTGGTTGGGGGGGTGCTCAGGAGAAGCTCCACATGAAGCCTTTTAGCTCTGTCCTAGGGACAGGAGGGCTGTGCCCTTGCAGACCTGAAATGTTCCTCTGCCTCCCATGATAGCTTCTTTCTGAGAAAAGTGCTGGCAGAAGTCACTCAGGAGCAAAGTGCATTCCCTGGCCATGCAGAGCTCACAGCAGAGCATTATGGCTTTTTCTAAAATTATATTCAACTCCTTCCTGAGATTAAACATCTGGGCATGCTGTGAGAGAGGTATTTCAGCCAAGAGATGGGCAGGAGTGTGGGGGCTCCCTCTGGTCTGAGAGAGGATGCTTGAGGTTTGATGGTGGAAATTGAAAAACTCCCAAGCTGGGAATGGGCTTCCTGATCCCCTGCCAGGCCCATAAGCCTGATTCACAATGGGACAAGAGCAAATTTGTCAGAGGTAGGACTTGAAGGCAATGTGAGAGAGGATAAATGTGAGGGGATGCTGGTGTCCTGCCTGGTGGCATCCCCAGATGCTTCTGTCCCTGTTCTTTTGGCTTCTCCAGAGCTTGGTGCTCTCTCTGCCCTATCCCAGTGTGATGTCTGATACAAAGCAGCAATTATTGCTTTTGGCATGAGTAGAGGGGTTGGGGGAGGCAGGACAAAATTCCCATCACAGCCACCAGGCCTCCATCATGCTTCCCCAGGAGGAAAGGGGTTCTGTGGGTAAGAAGCTGTTCAGGACCCCTGAAATCAGGAAATGTGAGAGAGGAATGTGGAAATGTGGAACCCAGCAGAGCAGTCAGCATTCTGAAAGTTTGCACGGCAGACAGTGTCCAGGAAAGGTGAAACTGAAAACAGAGGGGTTGGGCTCATGGGTGTGCTTGGGGGTGCCTGAGTTTCTGAGATTCAATCTCCTGCTGAAGCTGTTTCTGGACAGGGATAGTGAGCACTGTGTACCCCTGGGGACTGCCCATCCCTCCTGTGCTACAGCCCAGCCTGGGGGAAACCTGTCCCACAGATCTGACCATGCCCTGGGATGGGGCAGCAGCAGATCCCCACCAGCTGCCAGAGTGTGCAGGGCTGGATGAAAGGGCTGGAGTGTTCAGAGAAAAGGCTCAGGCAGGTCAGTGCAAGAAGTCAGCAGAACCCCTGTGGGGAGGCTGCTTGGGTAGAGATTCTGCACACCACAGATGTACAGGGCTCTGCCTCTGCCCTGGGCACACTGCACCCATGTCCTTCCTCTCACCCTGATATTCTCAGATCCAGCTGTCCCCACCAGCAACAGCAAAAAAAGTCCCCAAACTGGCGTCCACTCCAGCCACCAAAGGATGTTGATGGCACCAGTGTGTGACGAGTGACACCCTCTTGCTCTAACCCAGCTGGCCCACTGCAGGACCCCACTCAGCAGGGACCCACCAACCCTTCCGAATCTCACTTACAAAGTATTTTACCAGCGTAACAACTCAGAAAGAAGTAAGGCAAAAGCTTTACCTGGGAAAGGTGCTGCTTTCTCACAGCCCCTGAGCGTGTGGGAGACTTCAGTGGCTGCACTGACTCCAACTTTTCCCCGGCGCTTGTGGCTCAGTTGCGAAGGCAGGAGCGTGTGCTGCGAGCGGCGGCTGCCTCGGTCTCTCCCCTCTCTCCTCTCCTCCTCCCGTGCTCCCTCCCTCCTCTCAAACCAGCCTCCCTCCCTGCTCTCGTACCAATATCCAGGCAGCGGTGACTGCAACATGAGTCAGACCTCAAGTGGGTGGGATCAGAGCTGTGAACTCAAACACCGAGGTTATCATCCGGCAAATTTGAAATGCTGAAAGTGAGCCCAGCCCCGAGCACACGGCGTGTCGGGCTCTGCCGAGTCGTGCCTGGCACAGAGAGATGGCTGGGATGCCTGCTGCCTCCCGCTGCTGCTTTCTTGAGTGATACCATCACCTTCCTCACTCACCTGAATTTTCGGGGCCCTTGCTGCTGGTTTGCCATGTGCTAAGGTTCCTTCCCTCTCTCCCGGCTCTCTTCTTTCAGGCACACATTTGCCTGCCTCCCTGATGCTGTCACTCGTTCTCAATTTTTGGCTTTGCAATCCACGTGGATTTTGAATCAGGTGGCTACCTGAGAGCAAGCACAGCTGAGCCTGAAGTGGGATATCAGAGGTGGCTCCGGGAGGATGGTGACTCTTGTGTAGAACTGGGGACAGATAAGGATGAAGGTGAGGTGGCTGTAAAGTGGATGGAGGAAGCTGGAGTCCAGCGTTGAGGTGCAGATGTGCTCCTTGTGCAAGTGGATGTGGCAGGAAAAGCCATCCCTCAAGGCTGCTCTCACCTCTCCTGAAAGTTGCCTCCTTTGCGTGTAATAGCAGGGAGGAACCACGCGAAATGACAAATAGGCAGTGACAGCCTTTCATGTGTCTCAAATCTTTCATCTGTGGGTCTCAAAGCACTATGCAAATATCAGCTGCTGGGCCAGCTGTGTGAGGACCTGCTTCCCCTTTTAGCTCTCCCTCCTGAGCAGAGCAGATCCTGAGCTGGCAGCACAACTCCAGCGAAGCTTGGCCACCCCCTGGCTCTGCAGGGCCAGAGGAGAGAGAACAGCATAGGGAGTGATGCCCTGTGAGGGAGATGCTTCAGTCTCCACCAGCTGCTTCCAAGTTCCCCGTGCAAATGGCCAAGGATGGACTTACTACAGTCTGGATGTGGCCCTGGGCACACTCCCTGCTGTTCCCTCTGCTGGGCTGAGCTCCCTTAATGCCCTGCACTGGGAATGGAAAGCACATCCCAGCCTCCCTCTCTGCCAAACGGGGATACCGGCGGCACTGGCACACAGACCGAAATGCCTTTGATCTGTTTATCTCTGCAGACCAAAGCACAAATCTATCCTTAATAAGCTTATGATCTGCTGGAACCAGAGAGTTTTCCCACTGATCAGCAGCCCTGTGATGTGTCTGGGGTATCTGAGCCACGGACTGACTGCCAGATGCTTCTCTAGTGGCTGGGGTGTGCAGAGTGCAGACGTGGAGGGATCCCTGCTCACAAACAAGATTCAAATCTGCTCAGGAATGTCCGTGTCAGCCAAAGTCACTGGGGTGTTGATTTATTACAGGGGCCCTCTCTTGGCTCTGCTCTATGAGGGGTCTTTCATCAGAAGTCTCAGGATGGATAGTGCCATGTAGGGACAAAATGCTCTGGTTATTGGGGCAGGATTCCCTCTCCAGCCCCCTTGCACTAATCCTTGTCAATAAAAGGCCCTTGCTGTCCATGGGGCAGGCTCTGAGTTCAGTGTGTTCTGTCTTCCGAAAGCCTCTGGAGAAATTTGAGGGTGCATTTTGGGGTGCAGTGGTGGAGCAGCTTCAGACTTGCAGGGGCATATGGGTCATAGGGAAACCCATCACTTCTGCAAACCCTTGAGCACAGGAGAGCCTCCAACCCTGACCCTGTGCAGTGGCTGGGTGACTGTGGAGCCTCTGAGGGGCCGTAGGGGGTCCCACCCTCAATGTGAATACACTGGAAGGGGTGCAGCCTGCCTGGTCTGTGCAAGGAGTGTGGGAAAGCAGCTGGATCTTTAGCTGAAAGGAGCCTTGCAGGGACATTTCTGGTGGCATGGACTGCTGTGCTCTGTGCATCTGCACCCTGAGAAGTGGCAGATGTGATACCTGCAGAGCCTGTGGCTGCAAAACATCACTGTCAGCATGCTCTGAAAAGGAGGGAGGCACTGGATACTCATCAGACCTGACCTGCCACAGGGCCACCTCGACCAGGCTCGCCAAACTGCATGGGGCAGGCAGCAACCAGGGGCACTCAGAAACTGGAACGTTCCCTGAGTGGGCTGTGTAGAGCCAAGGAGTGAGTAATGAGTCAGGAAATGGCAAGAGGTCTCTGACATTCTGTGTGTACATACGTAGAAGAAGCAGTTATTAAAGGCTACGGCAATGCTGGGAGATGGGAAAGTGCAAGAGAAGTCAGAGGAAGTTTGGAACTCCAGGAATGTGAGATTTGGCAAAGACAAGAGCTGAAAAGCCTCAGATGGTGAAGATACGCCTGGAAGGTAGCAGCCGACCTGGGAAATCACATGTGGCAGCTCAGCTCTGAGGAGGGCTGCCCAGCATCAACTGGGTTTGGAAAAGCCAAAGGAGGAGGAGTAAGGGGAGTAGAAAATAAGTAGAAAACAAAGCATCTGGATGCAGAGCAGCTCCTTGGGCAGTGCAGGCTGAGAGGTGTTGGTGACGTGTTCCGTTGGGTTTTAGAGACATTTATGTGGGCTCTGGCAGAAGATTGTGGATTAGGAAATAGACTTGTGCTGTTTCCTCTGGAAAAACCAAAAGTAAAAAGCCATGGAAAGGTACTGACCTCACCACAGGCTGCTGAACTTCCTGGCTAGCAGGCAAAGGCCAGTAATTTACTCAAATCATCTGAATACTTTGATTTCCAGTAGATTATATACACAATGCAAATAAAGAACAGAAACAAGCTTTTCTCCTTTTTGGAAAAATAATTTCCAGCTAAATCCTGTCCTGGAGAAAAGGATAAATAATGACAGAAATCTCTGATATTCCCTGGCAGGGACTGTGTAAACCAGAGCATAGTCATGGGAAATAAATATTACAGGAAAAGGACAAGTTAAACATTTGCAGTTGGTCTGGGGCTCTGCAAGGAATTGCTCCTGCCTGCAGACTGGGCAGCTCCCCAGGGTGGTGGGAGACCTTTGCTGAGGGAGCTGAGTTCCAGTGCAACATCCTGCTTGCGTATATATTTCTGGTATGCCATTAATCCTGGCTCTTCCAGGAATATCTCTTTTCCAAAGGCACCTTTCCTGTATGGAGACGCACATAATGGAAAGGAAGAAGCTGCTCGGGCCTTTCCCACCCTTTTGTTTTCTGCAGTGCTGATCCCAAGGATGCTTAGCAGGATCCCATCTGCTGTGATATAGTGTCAGACTATAGACACAGTCTGTGACATACATATTAAGCTTCTCTGAGTGCAGAGAGAGGATGTTAGAGGTTTATTTCCAGGTTGTCGGTCTGTTTGTGTTATATCAAGCTCTCCAAGCTCTAACGAGTACTAGAGAGTGCTGCTGGCTCCACACCACTACAGAGCTCCTTCAGGGAGTTTAATGCTCACGTTTTCCAGTGTGTCCAGGGTCCTGGAAGGTCCTCTTCTCACTCAAACTGAGCTATTCCTAAATTAAACCATGTCAGGGAGGAGCAATTTGTGGACACCTGCACAGGGGTTTTCATCTCTCTGGTGGACTATAAAGAGCAAAGGATTAGATGAGGTCCATGGGAGGAGGTGACAGTCATTCCCTCCAAACCACAAAGCTATGAGGGGAGCAGGAGCCTTGGCAGAGTGTGACCCACCCCTGGGTGCACGAGGCTTTCCCTGGAAGGAAGAAACTGTTCTGTCTCCCATGAGTGGATCTTCATGGGCATTATCACTAATCCTGCTGAATTCAGTTGCACACATACTTGTTTTCCAGATAAATAATTATTCCTCCTCCAAACCCCACTGAGGCTGTGGCCTGGGCAATCATTTGTGGCTAATTTGGGGTTGTGCAGAGCTGTTGCTTTCTGTGTATGGAGGAGGCTGAGCTGTGGTCCAGGAGCAGGGTGGGACAATAGAATGCTCTACACTTCACCCCTCCCAGCATTCCTGGCCCTCTGTCAGGAAGATCAGCCAATTTTTGAGGGAATGAGCTGTTTGGTTTCAGCTTGGGGCAAGTTAAATCTGCTCTGTGTGTGTAAGGGCCTGTTCTGAGGCTGTTTGGGTGGTTTAGGAGCCCTCAAGGCTGGAAGGCAGCTCCTGCCCTGCTCACTTCACAGGGAAGGATTCCTTACTGGAGGAAGGTGTTTCCAGAGCCTTTCCCTGCAAAAGTGGCAGGAAGCTGTGCTGCTGGGCACAGGGCAGGAATGAAAGGATTAGCAAAACGCTCTCCTGCAGAGGGACAGCCGTGGGGCTGGCAAGGAGCACGGGGCTTAGGGCACAGCTCTGGCTGCAGGCATTGCCCAGGCAGGCTGCTGGCCACCATCTCCCACCCTGTGCAGGGACCCTGCTGTGCCCCTGTCTGAGCTGCCAGCACGAGCAGATGGGGCACGGGGGGGCCCTGCAAGGACAGAGGTTGCAGAGGGACCATGAAGCCAAAGCAGGGCTGAGGTGCTCCCAGCATGAGATGAGGAGCTGGACAGTGGTGTGGCTGCTCAGCACCAGCAATGTGTTTGTTTATGCCACCTCCATCTCCTGTCCCACTGCTGGTAATTTTGTCAAAACTGGGGCTGTGTCAGTGGGGTGCTGATCCCTGGTGCAGTGGTGCTGCAGCTGCGAGTCGGGGAGGACTGGGTTAAAGCAGTAGAGGATCTCTCTGCCCTGAACCACTGTGTGAATATCCTCTGCTGCAGGTGGGAATTCTCACAGTCCCAGGCTGGATTCTACCTAGCACCAGCCTCCCCCCCTGTCTCCTGAGGACCTGCAGCATCTAGCAGAGTGATCAAAGCCAACAACACCCATCCTCTTCATGGAGGCTGAAAAGCTCCGAGGGTGAGGAGCACAAGTGGTTGAGGCCTGGAGAACACGTCCCCTGAAAAAAGACTGATGGGATTTTGACAGAACAGATGTCATAACCTGCTCGTATTCCCAGTATCACCACAGGGAAAGTGAGTAGGAGCTCTGTACCCCTGAGAGAAGCAGGGGTTTAGAATTACTCATCATAAGGATAGTCATTCACTAGAAGGAATTTCCTAAGGAAGTGTAGGTTGGACAAAGTCCCAAAGTCATCAGGGGGTTGGAGCACCAGGCAAGAGGCATGGCTAGCAGCAGCCACCCCCATGTCCTTGCACTGCTCTCACATCTTCCATCTCCACAACCCCCTCTACCATGAGCTTCTAGGAGCCATCAATGTGGGAATGGCCATAGCTGCCCACAGTGACAGATATGCTGTCTAATAAAAATCACCTATCAAAAAAAAAAAAAATTAAAAAAAAAAAAAAAAAAAATAAAAAAAAAAAAAATTAAAAATTAAACCAGGCAGTGAAATGTGCCTGGAGCCTTCCTCTGCAAACCACAAGCTGAGGCTTATGACAGGCACTCAGTGACAGCCTTGCTGTGCCCAGGATGGGCTCACCTCTAGACTGGTCCTGCCTTGTGCCAGAAGTGTGAGAGCCAGCATTGTGAGGCAACAAATTCTAAACTTTTTTTTTTTTTTTTTCACCCCTTACACAGCCTGGAATGAGGCCAAAAGCGTAGGGCAGGAATCTCTCTCCAGATAATTAATTATTACAAAGAGACAATTTGTTAAGCAAGAGAGGCTTTTAATTTGTAAGAGCTCATCTATTCTTATTGTATCTTTTAAACTGAAGGAAACAGCGTTGATCAAAATAGCCTGAAAATAGAAGATTTTAATTTAGAGGCTGTGTTCAATGTGCTGACAAAAATAGGAAACAGCTCTCTCAGAAGAGCACACTCCCCTAAAACCTGGCTGGAGTGTGCAGGGTGTGCTCTAGAACTGCTCAAATCATTACAAATATGCTCAGAAATATTTTTGTGGGATTTAGCTGGACTTGCTGAGGAAAGACAGGAATGTCTCTCCACCACTGTTTTCTTCCCAGAGGCTGATTCCCTGCCTGCAGAGCTCCCATGGGTGCAGTGTGGGATGTCTGAAGGCAGGCAGACAATGGGTTTGAGGGAACCCAAAGCGACCTTTGCAGCTTTGCAGGAAGGTGGGGAGACCCATCTAGTTTAGGTTATAGAGGGGATGGGACAAGGGATGGGGTAATTTCAAGTGCTCCTGGCCAGGTGATCAAGCCAAATCCTACATCCTGGAGAATCCTGCACTGTCCTTGTCCCAAGCTGTGTGTACCCCACAGTGGGATCCCAAACTGCAAGGCAGGCAGTGAAGAAAGTGGAAGAGAGCCACGATGAGCTTGGGAAAGGCTATCAGGCTGCCCTCCCACACCCAGTGGCCTCCCAGCTCTGTGCTGGGATGGGATCACCCCATGTGGGTGAGCTGGGGCTGCTGCAGTGCAAGAAACTGCCCAGGGAACAGGGAATATTTTCCACTTATCATCTTTCCATCAGAAAACATGAATTCTTCAAAGCTGCCAGTCTGTGCCAAGGAGGATACGTTTTGACCAGTCTCCTTATTGCACTTGTTCTTTTGAAGTAGCTATGTTTAGAAATCTTTGTGAAGTCTTGCATTGACACTTCTCAAAGGAGAATGGTTCGTTTTTTGCTTTGAAACGACTTATTTAGAAATAAGTGCTCATCTGCAGCATAACAAGGAGGTAGGGCTATAAAAAAAGCTGGTAATGGGAAATGACCCTTTCTATCATTGCTCTGGACACCTTGTCTGCAAAATACATTGAGATCCCCAACTTTTTATCCCAATTGAAGCTGGAGATTACTCTTTTTTAAGTTTGTACATTGATGCCATTTCTTATCTGGTGGAAAAGCTGCATGAAACAGCCAGTAACAACTGGAAATTAAATGCTGTTTTCCGTAAAAGACGAAGGACTCTTCCCAAATGAGGCATTGCTCCCTGAAGACTGCCAGTCCGTCTAGAAGGAACTTGCTGTAAGGATTGTATCAGCTGGATGGAGGAGAGGAGCCAGCCTGTGGGCAATTCAGTTGGAAGCAGAATCGACTCTGCCTCAGTTTAGAAAATAATAATCTATAATGAAGTGAAGGCAAAGGAGAAAATGGGTAGAAATTGAGTTAGAGCCGTGGTTGTTCCAGTACTCCCCTGCGGCCCTGCACAAGCTGAGCCCCTGGATCCAGCCTGCTTCCCATCCATCTCCAAACCCTGGGAGAGGCACCGGGAGGCGCAGGGGGGAAATTCATGCTGGGGGATGCCAACTTCTTGGAAAGGGGGTGATAAATTCGAAGGCAAATCACTGCAAATAAACAAAGCAGTGCTGCTGGGCTCTGCAGCAGGAGCCTGGACGCGCTGGGAGCTGCGTTGTGCAGGCTCTGCGTGGCAGCAGTAGATTAGCATAGCTGATTAGGCACGTCGCAGGCTCTGCTCTCTGCTCAGCAGAGCTGTGCATTTTCCTAGAAATGTCTGGAAATCAGATGGCAAGTCGAGTGCTTCAGTCATGGGCAAGAGAATTACTCCTCACATGTGTGCCACAGGCAGGCAGGAGCTGAAGGGAATGAGATGTTCCTGAAGTATTTTTGGCTGCAACCAAAACTGGTCACAAGTTGTGAAGCTGGGGTGTTCCCACAGTGATGCTCCAAGACTCCTGCTTCTGCATCTCCATTTATGTGGGGCATTTCAGACCCGTGAGTGCTGGGATCCCAGTCCTGGTCTGGGGCAAGATCACCCATAAAAATCTGTCCCAAGCTTGCCCCAGAGGAGGCCATAGCCCTGCCAGCCCAGGAGCTGGTGCTGAGCTGCCACCAAGCCCATGGACTGGTCCCCTTTCCACCAGGATGAAGTGCCAAGGTGCTCCAGCAAACACTTTGCTGCAGGTGAGGTAGATTAGATCGCCATTCCTCTCATTTATGGAGGTTATATCTTATCAGCAATATCTTATCAGGCTGGTTGGCACCCTTGGGGGAATGGAAAACAGTCTGGTAGCTCCAAGCTCCAAATCCTCCTTCCCTTGGACTTTGGTCTGTGCCAGGCATGGGAGAGTAGTATTTTTCCCTCTCCTTAGTTGAGGTGCTGTGTTTTCTGTTCTCCTTTCTCCCAGCTTGGTGGATGTTTCCATGGCAGGTTTCAGTGTCAGGTGTTCAGTGCTGGGGGACAGGAACCATCTGTATCAGGTGTGAGCTCGCTTCCCTCTGACTCCATATGGAGGGATGTGATATTTCCATGTCTGTCTCCTCACTCCTGTTATTTTTGTGTCATCTGCACAATGACATGATGTTAGATAGAGGATGCATTAGTTTTGGATCACGCTTGGACTAACTTTAATCTATTCCACATCCTCTGTACAACAGCTCCATTTCCCCTCTCCATTTTTTACTCTGATCTATACGGCTAAACCTTCTCTTATTATTTTTCTTTTCATCCTCTGCAAGAGCCAATTCAGCCTGACCTTTGCCAATTCTCACTTTATGTCTTGGGCATTTCAAGACATAGGGGTAGGCTGCCTTTTTCCTTTGCAGCACAATCCTTTTGCCCCATCCCTTGCCAGCTTTTTCTCTGTCCTTTTAAGCAGTTATTTCCTTGGCCAGCACAAAATCCCTTTTTGGGCTTGAAACACACATTCCAGAGATCAAAGGTGCAAAACCACTGAAGGAGACTTCAAGCCATCTCTGTGTACCAGTCCCCAGACTCACCACCCAGCTGGTTTTGCACTTAGAGAGGGATACATGGCAGAATCCATAGGAGGGCAGCCAGCAGCACAGCGCTGGGCTGGGACCAAGGGGCCTAGCAGCTGCACACAAGTGGAAGAGGGTCCACAAAAATGGAAAGTCCTTGCTCCTGAGGATTAAGATGAGAAATGGTCCCAGTGGTTTATCTTTATCCAGAGGTCTTCTGTTTTTTGGGGAACCACTGTGTCCTGAGTGATGTTCAGAGCTGCAGTCTGGCAGCTGTTCTACTTTGGTCCCTCCACAAGCTTTGCCCTGAGCTGACATTGAAGGGCGAATCGGAAAGAAACCTCATTTTCCCTTTTTTGTGCTGCTTCATTTACAAGCTGGGAAATTGAATGTGAGAATCAACTGTGTCTATCTTGCAGGGGAGAAAGAGAGCATGAGAGTTGTGCAGGATTTGGGGTTTATTGTTCCCAGAAGAATCATTAGGGAAGGATTGGTAACGCAAGGCCAAAGGCAGCTGGACAGAACTGGTTATTTAATTTGGCTATGTGCCTTTAAAAAAAAAAAAAAAAAAACAAAAAAAGAAAAAGGAAAGAGGTAAAAATAAGAAGAAAAAAGAGAGGGAAATAGAAATTTCTCTTGTCCAAACACCACCATGTTTTTGGGAAGCCTACACAGTTTGTTACAGTCCCACCTGTCCCTGGTGCCCAGGGAGAACCAGGACTGCAGAGCTCCTCCAGTTCTGTCATTCCTGTCATTTGTTATTCCTGTGTTGGAGACTAAATACATCCTCATTCCAAAGGAGGGTTCTGCATGGGATAAACTGGATCACAGCCAGAAGACTTTGCAAGAGCAAGCAGTTGTTTTTTTCCTCCCATGTGCTGTGGTCCTTCTGCAGCTTTGGACATGGCCAAGGACAATTTTATTTTGACCTGTATTACCTGTCTTTCTTCCCTGTGTCTCTGCTTTGTCTCTCAGCTCACCATGCAGCCCTTGTCCTTCAGACTCCAGCTTAAAAACAGCCTCAGGCTGGTCCATGGGACCAAGCTGCACCCTGAGAAACCTTTTACTGGGGCCACTGTGATGTGATGGAGAAACTGGTCCTCAGCTGGTCCCCCTGGACCTTCTGTTCTTCCACCTCTGCAAGTAGTGATATTCCTTGACATCTTTAACACTGCTGCCTGTGCATAAGCTCCTGTTCCCAGCCCCCTTCGTGGGAACTGGTGCCTTTGACTCTTGCCCCATCGCCAAGGCTGGTCTGACTTGGCACAAGGATCCTGGAGCAGAAATCACCGGAGTGCACTAGTGTAGGAGACATGCTCCATCTGTCTAGGATCAGGAAACTCATCCACAGAGGCCAAAGGCTGCTCCAGCAGACAGGAGTCTCTCACTTTCCTGCCAGCACAACTGTTTTTCCAAAGCATAACTGTTGCCAGAAATCTGTGGAGTCAAGACCTGCTATTTCTTTGCTTCTAAACAAAACAAGCCCCAGTTTGCTTTCTGCTGAGTAGAAAAGCTCTTGTCTCAGAGAATAAAATCAGGCAGAAAGAGAGCACATACTTGTTTCCTCTCTTATTCAGTAATGATAAATTCAGGGAGAGGGGAATTACGTTTCAGGATGTGGGAGAGGGGTACGTGACCTGGGCATGCTCTAATCTGCAAGGGGAAGGCTCATCGACCCTTGCAAGGTGTTTTAAGCCCCTCTCCAACCTGATTATCCTTTGGAAGGAGTTGGACTCATCCTCCCTGGTGCCTTAGGCACTGTGAGCAGCATGCAGAGCTCGCTGCCTTTGCAGCTTAGCAGAACGATCATGCATAAAATCCCCAGGTAATTTACCCTGAGTGGGATCCTGTGATTTTCTGACATCCCTCATAAACTGAAACCAACATAAAAGAAATGAATTCAGAGCTGCTAATTTGGAAACTCATTTGGAATAACTTCTCCCCAATGTGGTAATGGTTAGCGGGGAGCCCTGGTGATGAATAATAGTTGCTGAAATCCTGAATTGGCCATAAATTGGCATGAAGGAGTGGAATCCCCTGCGTGTGGCTCAGCTCAGGGAGTTACTCTACGCTACGCTCAGCAGCAGCTGTAGGTGCAGACAGGGGAAGTTTTAGCTGTGTGAGGTCGCAGTAGCAGATGTCCTGACATACATAAAATAGAGGATCATATGCATCCTCAAACGCCAGCTCTGCTTTACATCGTTTACTGCTTCTGGGAGCTTCAGGGCTTTACACCCGTGGATTATCTGCCTCCCTTCTCTGCAGAGCAGTCGTTCATTTTAGCTGCTTGATGTAATTGTGTATAAACTGGGAAGATCCCAAAGGGGTCATTACTTTTCTGCACAAACTGCTTTCTTTACTCACGTTTCACATCTTCACCTGCAGGCATCCCTGAGACTGAGCAGCGCTTCCTTGCAGGGCAGGGTGTTTACACAGGGCTGCAGTGGCAGCAGGCAGAGAGCTGCTGCACCCAGAGCTGGATGGGATGACGTGGCCTGATAGCCAAGGTGGTGGGGGATTGAGATTTCCTCCTGGATACCTCGCTTTCCAGCCTGGAGGCTCATCCTCCCCAGCATCTCAGTGATGTTTGGTCCTGGAAAGGAGAACATGGCCCCTCCCCTCCAATATGCTCAGGGGGGATCAGCAGAAGGGTCATGGATCAGGAGCATGGTAGCAGCTTCTCCCTCCCAAGAATTTGAGGCTGACTTGGTAGGGCTTGATAGGGTAGCACCTTGGCCTGTTGTGTGACTCCTGTGAGGCTGGAAGGTGTGCAGGGAAATGCTGACGGTGAGAGCAAAGCATGGTCACAGGATTTCTTTGCTGAACACGACTGATTTTTGGAAGCCATGAGTTTGACATATACTGGAGATGAAATCAAAGTTTCTTTTCACCACATTTTGTCTTCCAAGAGAACACCTGCAGAAGCTGCTTGTAGGTGGCTGTGATGGCAGCAACACCTTTGTGGTATACAGTGTTTACTCATCAACAGGGGAGGTTGTGCTGGTAAATGTTGCAGGTTTTGTGGGGCTGGGTGGCTTGGCAACATCCTGCAGAGCTGATTGTCACGTCAGCTAGGTTCCAGCCAGGTTCCACACCAACACTGTCCTGAAAAGCATTGCAGAAGCAATTCTTCGTGGCCACAGCCTTGGGAAGATACATATTTGTCTTTCAAAACCTTGTGACCACAGCAGCCGGTTGTCACACACACTGGGAATGAGTCAGGGAAGACAGCTCAGTTTTTCAGGTACTGATCTGGCACTCAGCCCCAGGAGTTCAGATTTCTGTTTGGTTTCCTCCTTCAGCAGCATCTCTGACAGACCTAGCTGCTGAGATGGTAGAAACCTGCTTATCTGTAAAGGGAATAGTTGTAAAGACTGTGAACTGTGGTAGCTACACCACAAAAACAAGGCAGCTTTCCCATCATGGGAGTATGGAAGATTTTACCTTATGTGCTTGAGAAAGATATATTGGGAGTTCAGTGTTTCCTTAAGTATGTTTTGAGTTTCCCAAGTGCTTTCATTTATTGTGGTGCTCTGATTATGTGTTTTTGGCCCTGCTGCAACGATTGCTAGCTGTGGTAAGCCCAGAGCTAAGATACCTCCATAAAAATTTCTTCAGCATTGAGTGATTGCTAGTTTCTTCCTCCTGCTCCTTCCCAGGAAAATGCTGTGATTTATAACATACATTTGTATATTTTTAAATGTCCCTTCTGTATGATAAACAGCCTTGAAATATGCTACTATAAGAGACTCCAGGGAGATTTGCCCTGCTTGAGGCATGCAGCTTTTGGCTGCATGTCCTTTGAAAGGCATGACATGTTTAAGAAACACCTCATGTCAGACAAAGTGTTTGCAGGCTGAAGACATCCAACAGCAGCTGGTGATGAATGTTTGGCGCAACTGAAAATGTAAATCTTATTTTAATCCTGTCCAACTCATGGCCAGCTTGTCCTGAGCTGGGCTCAGGGTTTGTGCTTTGTCTTCTGAGAGCATCTTGTCCCAATCCCCGGGGCGGTGGTTGGCAATCCCTGGCTCTCTGAAGAGCAAAAGCAGAATGATGCTGTCAACTCACAATGACTCAGTAGCTATAAATCAGAGCAGGAAACCTCTACCTCAGAGAGATATCATGATGGAACCCATCTGACTGGGAGATATTATTCCTGCCCTAAGCAGGGTGGGTTCCCCTTATCGGGGACCTTGGTTTCTATGTGATCAAAACAAGTTCTGAGCTGCAGCTGTGATTGAAACCAGCCTGGCCTTTCTGAACCCTTCTCTTCCTCGGGCTGGGGTTGGAGCATGGCTCTCCAAGCCAGAAGGCTGATGTCAGGATTGCTTCATTCAGCAACGCTGGGTAAGGGCTAATAAACACCACTAAGAGCTTGCTAATAGCTCTAATTAGACTGCAGCTGATGTTTCATAAGAGGTTCTTTCCTCCTCCTCCGCCCCTTCCTTGTAGCTATTTCCTGGTGGAGTTTAGGAAGGTGAGGTGGATTAATGCTACTTTGGGAGACAGTCAAGATCCCCAGCTGCAAAATTACATTTTCCTCTTGGCATGTTTGGGGTGTTTTTTTTTTTTTTTTTTTTTTTTTGCTTGTTTTGTTTAGGGTTTTTTTGGCAGGGTGTCTGGCACGGTTTTCTCAGGGCAGCCTTCTGCTTCTGGGCTGAGCTGGGGTGTGGGATACATTTGTCGCAGTGTGTTGCTGGGAGTGTGCCTAATTTGGGAATTTGATAGTCCATGAAAATGCAGCTTTGATGAGTTCCTCACCCTTGCTGATGGGACCTTTCCTGGCTTTGAGAGGATCAGCAAGTTGCCTTCCAAAACACAGGAGGATAAGAAGGAGTTTTTGTTTTTTTTTAAAAAAAGGAAGCGAAAAATGAAAGCTTTGTTGTAGTTTTCTTTGTACATTTTGTTTGTTTATCTCTTTGGTTGTTTGTATTTTTGTTTTTTACTTTGAGTACTTCCTGCAGTAATAGAGACTTTGCCTGTCAAGTATTTAGCTGTCTTGTGACAAGTGAGATTTTTTAAACCACGTTTTTTTTTTAATTAACCAAGGATCCTGAGCAGGAAGTCTGTGCACAGATGCAGTGCAGAGCAGGTGCTCAGGGGCCCATCAGTGTTCAACATCTTGGTTCTTTGTCACTGTAGGGGCTGTGCACAGGAACCCTGGGGTCCCCCTGGGCCAGGTGTGGGGGTCCCATCATCAGTGAGACTCTGGGGTGCTCCAGCCCTTGCCTTGGAGCATCATATCCTGTGTTTCTCACCCCAGTTCTCTGCTTACAGACCCGGTGTCTCTTCTGTACATGGGCTGCCCTGAGCTGAAGAATTCCATGCTCCTACAGCAGCGTCATGGAAAACACCACTTGCCACAGCACAGAACGAGGTGGGTTGGGAAGTTTTGCAGAGACTGAGGCAGCGAAGCCACGGGGATCTGCTGTTCCTTGGCTTCAGGATCCTAATTCTGGCTGTGTTCTCCTACACCTTCGATTACAGTTCCTATAACGCAGCTGAACAACCTGCTGTGCAGCCTTCCTCCACAGGGATTCATGGGCATATTTTGAAATCCTCTTTACTCCAAGCCCCCACAAAAAAAGAAATCAAACCAAACATACTTTGGAATAAGGTGCTGAAGCAGATGACTTGAAAATGGCTCTTGCATAGCGCTGGTGTTGGATGCAGGCATATGTCCCCTGATTCTGTGGACTTGAAAGCAAGTAAGCAGAGTGATTGTGGTAGCAGGTCTTCTTCCCTTCTTACAGAAATAAAAGCAAGGAGCAGACTGGATTTTTGTGGGGGAGAGAGCCTTTCGAGAAATACCCTCCTTGAAACCTCTTATGGAAATAAAACAAACATCTACAGCTGGGAAAGTTATAAAAGCTGTCCCTCCCACAGCCTGGGACAGCCACTGCAAAGTTGGGATTTGTTCTTTGTGCCTGAACATGAGGGATGCAGTCTCCCTATGGATCCTGCCTGGGGGAGAGAATTAGGACATTGCACAGAAAAAAAGCTCTTGAGGGTGGGACACAGCATTTGCTGCATTATTTTTGGTGGGTGCTAAGAGTGGGGGAAGTAGAGGAGAGTAAAATGAGTGTCTGGGGGCACAGTAATAAATTGAGAAAAAGTCTCAACATCTCCCTGGGGTGATTTTAAATGGGTTCTGTGTGTCTGAAGATCCAAGGCGGGGTTTGCAGAGAGAAGGATGTTTGTCCATCTGGGACAACAGTGCTTTTGGGCAGGGATTCAGTCACATCTAGAACCATGGGATCCCAACATTATCCCAACAGGGGATAAAATTCTTTCTGCAGCAGCAGAGCTGTGACCACTGGGGTTATTTCACTTTCTAGAGGAAAGCTGAATTCCTCCTTTGGGAATCAAGGAAAAAACATTCCTTGAAATATGACCAAACTCTTGGCACATTCTCTGCTGGTGACAGCACTGCAGAATGCAGTGGAGATGAGTGCTCCTTATTCCCAATATCCCTTCCCCGCTGGGGATTCCCAAGTACTCTTGGATGATGGTGGTTTTTGAGGCTGTCAGAGTCGTGTGGAGCTCATCAAACGCTGGCATCAGTGCCTGGTAAAGATGGGCTCTATTTGGAAATACAGCAAAGGCTTTCCATGCTTCCTGGAAGCTGTGCTGGGAGGATGTGATTCCAGCTTCTCGAGAAGGTGCAGAGCTCCCTGCTAATCCTCTGCACCCCAAGCCCTGCCTTGAGCCAGGGAAATGAGTGTGCACGTTCTGGCTATGACGTTTAGGAAGCCTCTTCCTGGCAGCCTCTGCCTGGATTTGGCAGGCACGGGGACTTTGTGACATTTATTTCTTGTCTCTGGGAGTGTGGAGGAGTCTCAAATGTCCTGACCTTGTGCCATGCCTACTATGATGCTGAGAAGGTGGCTTGTGCTCTGCTAGTCTGGAGCAAAGAACTCTTCATTCTGCATTTCACACCAAACTGATGGGAGCATGATGAGAGAATTGCTGTGGTGACTTTAGGTGGAACAAACCCACAAAGCAAATTGAGCAAGTTGAGACATGAAAAGGCTGAACCTTTTAAAGGGAAAAAAGAGCCCTGGGTGTGCTGTGAGCCACATGCTGGCTCCTGAGGGTCTGGACTTGTGCTGTCAGGAAAGACAAAACTGCCAAGGCCTTGCTTGGTTGTTTTGGGGATTTTCTTGAGCCAGGTTCATATATCCTGAGAAAGCAGAGGGCTGTGTGCTATGGGCCAGATGCTGGTGGCACAAGCTAGGAGGTGAATGGCTCTTGAACATGACTGGTAATGAAAATCACATTTGAGAGCCTCTGTGAAGCTCTATGGGAAAATCAGAACAATTTAACTGGGCTCCCAAATGAGAATGCCACTGGCAAGGCCCTCCAGGCTGTCTTGCCCTGTGGGTGAGGGAAAGTTCTTGGGGAAGACACTTCTCTGCCCATTGATAACACCCTCTGCTCCTCTCCAGCTGCTGTGCGTGCTCCAAGTGCAGCTCTGGGTGTTTCCCCATCCCTTTCTGCAGCTCTTTAGTGGCCCCCTGGTAGGAGGATGCTGGTGTGGAAGGAGGGGCACTTCCCCTGTGTGTTCACTGGCTGGTGTGCAGAGATGGAATTCTCTCCCACTTCATCCCTGCCACAAATGAGCCCATGTTTCCCTCTCAAAGATCTTCATTCTCTTGCCTCCAGAGCTGTTTCTCTCAGCTTTTTGCCCCTGCTGCTGGGAAGCTGCACAAAGCCTAGTGCTGGTCTCTGACTGCTGCTTTGAGACCCTCTGAGGTTCTGGATGGGCATTTTGGGCCTTTATACCTTGATTTTCTAGGTCTCTCAGATCATCTTCCTGTCTTCCTTAGTGAAACTGTTAGAGCTTTAGAAATGGTCCTTTACCTGATTCCTTGCCCAGCACAAAGACAACAAAGCCTGCTTGCTCCAGCTCCCCCACTCAACCTTTCAGGGAAGGTTTGAAAGCTCTGTCAGGGAATCCTGTTGTGGAGAATTTGGGTGTTTAATTGCACCATCTGTTTTTCCTCTCAGCTAATGTTTGCTTGAAGGCTCTCGAAATGTAAACAAAGCTGAACTTCACAAATCTGGAGCCATGCACACAAGTAAGGGCTGTGAGAATTGGGTTTGGGATTATCCCATCGTTCCACCTTCTTGGATGGAAGCTCATGAAGCATGAAGCGCTGTGCAGAGACAGTGAGAGTGCTCAAAGTGCTGCCTTGTACTTGCAGAGCACATTGAGGAGCCTCCTGAAACATTTAAAAACAGAGCAGGCATGAGAATGGTGTTGTGCTGGAGCTGGAGCACTTCTTAGTACAAGCTGTGGGATGTCCAGGTGTGTTTGGTGTGAAAATGGCAGGAAATGTTTCATTTTCTAAGTTCTTGGGACATCCTTGAAAAGAAAATCCTGAACACTTCTGGTTTACACATAAGAACTACTGTAATAAAACTGGGATGGTTGGGGTTTTTTCGAATGTTAAGTATTTAAATCTAGATCTAAGCTAAATATTTTATTTTATAAAGTTGGTGAAATATACGGCAAAATAACCTAGAAATAGATAACCAATGGGGAAAAAAAAAATTGGTGACAAATCTCTGAAGAAGAAAATTAGAAATTTCAGGAAAAGTCATCAAAATTGAAGCATTTCTATAGAAAAATCTGTTACACAAAGCAGCTTTTCCTGTGGAAATCTGCACAGCTGGGGGAACTCCTGGGAAGGGGTGTGTGAAGCAGGCAGGGGGATGCTTGAAAGGAGATGCTTTCACTGACATATGTCAACTGAACTGACACAAATCCCAGCCCTAAATTTTGCTCTTCTTTTGAGATTTGGGGTAGTTTTGTGTATGCATCCAAGAGACTGGAAAAAGCCAGAGAGCTGCAGCAGGCAAGCGCCCTGGGCTGGATGAATTTTCCACCATTGTTTAAATGTCACTTTGTCGAAATCCTTTTGGACATTTTATTTGTAGATCAGATACTGCCTTTGCACAGGAAGGCTGGGAGCCTCCAGAGCTGCTCTCAGCAGGGTCTGGTGTTACAGGTGATGTGTGTTTTGCCTGACACCAGCCAAGCCTGACTGATTATTTGGAGGAGAATTGGATGGCAGTGCAGAGAGACTGTTATTAAACTGGACACCTGTGGATCCTTCTCAGTGTGCCTGTGTGCTACAAGCCCACACAGGTCTCCGCAGTGTCTAACGCCAGCAGGAAATGTTGGTGTCACACTTTGGACTCGCACAGCCTAATTATCATCTCACCCTTCCCTCTTACCTCAGTGTGATTTGCTGCCAGTGTTGTATTAGCAAAAAGGAGGGGGGAAAAAAGTAATTTTTTCCAGTGTACATACAGTAATAGAGATGTTTGTATGGTGGTTGTGAGTGGCGTAATCTTGGTTGTTAGACAGCTTTAAGTGGGATTTGAAACAGGCAAAGATGCCAAAATAAATAGCAACGAGATAGATGGACTATTAGGCACAGCTTGTTTGATTTGCTCAGTTCAGGAAGAATTTACCTGGTTTGTGATGCACTGGCAGCACTAAATGAGAGGATAAAAGGGGTATGGCCTTGGTGGGTTATGCCTCCAAGAAATGAGCTAGTACTACATTTCTAGTGTTGTACCAGGCAAAACTTTTGAAGCACCTGTATCTGCTCAGCGCTTCCTTGGCTGTTGGGCTTGGGCATCACCCTGTTCCCTATGGAGAGAAGGTTTGGCACTGTGCCCTGAGCCTGGAGTCCAGCCAGGTGCTCATTTGCCCATCCCTGGAGAAATACAATCCCAGGGGTTGGTCATGACACTTTTATCTTTGCTTGGTTGATTTTGATGTTTTTCTAGAGCAGGACCTTTGTCCTGGTTTTTCAGTGATTTTAATCCAAAGCTGGTGTAAGTATCCATTCACCCTTCAGTCCCAGCCTAGGCTCCCACAATCCCAGTCTCACAGGGGACCTGCTCACTGCCAGTGACTGGTGTTTAGCGCTTGGGACACTGGAGCTGAGATGCCATTCACACCTTCCAGGGTGCAGATGTACCATGCAGGCAGCTTTTATCAACAGCATCACATTTCTCACTTGAAGTCCCAGTGTGAGCCCTGGTGAGAGGACATGTGGCCATTGGGAGAGGGGCCACAGCAAAGCAGGCAGTCAGAGGCAGGTGATGCGTGGGAGGACACGTGTCCTGCCAGTGAAGAACGGTATTTTGTATTCCAGCCAAAAGTGGCCCATCTTTGTGCCTCTTCTGGAAACAGAAGCCTCTTTCCTATCTCCATCAATGACCTCTGCACATGTGACATTCAACAGAGACAATCATAATTGCATAAACTAATGATTTCCAGAACAAGAGCTTTCCCAAGGCTATGTAAAGATGACTGGTGTTTTTCAGCGCCAGGTACACAAAGAAAACAGAAGTATCAGGGCCAGCTGGTTTACGTATTTTTAAGTCAATCTGCTGCTGGTAAAGGTCCAATTGACCAACCTCTGACTTGGGAGTCCTGGCTGCATGAAGCAAGAGCCTCTTTACAGCCATTGCTTACTTCAACTTCCACCAGTTGACTGAAGGGGTTTTCTCTCGTACTCTCTTTCTTATTTCTAGTTTTATTTCTGCCCACGTAATTACTTGTTCGCTTAATTCCTAAAGAGAAAAGAAGCAAATTCAGGCAACTTGGCTGAAAAGACAGATGAAGACCTTCTTCTATACAGGAGACCATCAGGAATTAATTTCTGACAGTCTTGCTCTGGTGCAGTCCAGACTTCATTAGAGCATTTGCAAAACTCCTCCTGGCAGTCAGGCACGCAGCGGAATAATTTGTATCTCCCTATAGATTTTTCTGGGATCTGCCTCTGGGTTTGGCTGGTCTCATTTAGGAATGTTTGTGTTGTTTGCTGCTGCAAGGAGGGGACTCTTTGTACTGCCTTCTGCATAACAAAACAGTGTGTGCATTCAGCAGTGTGCACACAGAAGCACACTAGTTGAGGAGTGATGTGTCCTTGCATGGTGGTTTATAGGATGGATGGAGAAGCAGAGTGAAGAGATGAGAGGACACTGCTTATGGCCACGACAGGATCTGAGCTTGATGCTTGTGTCTCCAGTGTAAAGAAAAGGGTCTTGGTCACAGAGGCGAATGGGTGGAGCTGGGTATGCACCCATCCTTAGCTAAAACAGGTTGTGCATCCTCGCCCTGGACATCCACACCTGCCTTGTGTGTGTGATGTGGTGCTGCAGCTTCTGAAGGACACTCAGAAATATGTGGGGTTTTCAAATCTTGATCAGTCAAAACAATAAAAAAGCTGAAACCAGCCTTCAGTGCCTTTGGAGGGGCAGCAATTACCTTCAGGAAAACTCGTTCTAGCTTTGCTAAATATAACAAAACATACCCAGATCACAACATGTGTCATGGGATGGAGAGGGTGAACAACCTATCTGATAAGCTGCTGGAAATGTGAATTTTGGCCTGTGTGCAAGATGTTAACCCCTTCAGGTACCTGCATGGTATTAGACGTGGCATTGGTGTCACTTATGTGCACATAATTATGTGTAGCAGCTTCTTTCAAATAGTTTGAGGCAATGGAATGTAATTTGGCTGCCATATATGACAAAGATAAAAAAGTCCCCCAGTCATGGAATACATTAAGCCAGGACCTTAGAAGTAAGAAAAGTTTAAAGAACTTAAATATTTGTGATGCGTTTTATGAAAACCAGAGGCTTAGTAGCAGTGTCCCTTCCCAAGAGTGGTGTGACTCCCACAAGACCCACAGATGATTTGCAGGGGTGCTGGGGCTCAGATGTCCCCTCCTGTTGTTCCCTCACTTTGTAGTGATGCTGCAGCAGCCACACATCCCTGTGGGAAGTTGACCCTGCTAAAAGTCGGACAACTCTTGTTGAGATGGAGCTTTTCTGCAGAGGAAGAAGGAAAAAGAAGCCACAAAGAAGCAGGACACAGCCTGTGGAGTGGTGTGGGAGCCCACAGAGCAGAGGAAGCCAGAGGCAGCAGCAAAGCCCAGCCGGCTGCTTTCCCTCCCGTGGAGCTCCACAGGAACTCTGAGCCATGTGTGGCAGCCAGCCCAGGCTTTGGCAAGCCAGGACTGCTGTGCTGGGTTTATTAGCAGGTTCCCATAGCACTGCCCTCCCCAGGCATCCTCTCCTCCCCTGCACATGCTGCCGGCTGACCTTCCGGAGTGGTTTGTTGACTGGGAGAGGCTGCTGGGTATTTACGAGGAGCTTCGTTCTTATTTCAGCTCTGAGGCTCCCACTGCAAGCACCAACGTGAATCTTTCAGTAAACAGGCAGGCACTGGAGGGGAGGGAAGGATTAAAAACTCCGAATAATGACTGAAATGTCAGACATTTATTATTAAGTCGGTCCCGATGTTGACAGCTGAACATTCAATATTAAAAGCATCCTTGATCATAAAAGCCAAAGGCAAACCTGATTCTTAAATATCCCAGTTGTTCTTTTTGACCTAGTTTTTGATGTCTTAAGGAGGAAATAAAATTTTAGAAAATATTTACAGACGTGAGAAACGCAGGATTTCATCACGGCTGGTGACTTCATGGATCTGCCTGGGGCAAGGACGGCAATTAAAGAGCAGGAGGGCAAACAAGTCTCACATTTCCCTTGCAGAGGTATTGTCAGTCTGGGAAGCTGAAGCATGCATGTTAGGGCTGCAAGAGCAAGAAGTCACCAAATCTCAGCATGAGGCTTAGGGGAGCTCCAATGGCTTTCAGGATGTTAAAGGAATAGTTACGAGCGAGGCTGAGGTTTGACAGGCTTTGCCAGGAGCTATAAAGGTGAAATGATCAGTGTTGTGTTGTGTGCCAGTGAAGCAGAAATGCCAGAGAACTGCTCTGAATAATGCATGGTCTTTGTGGGTCAAAGTCTCCTACAAGAAGGCTGGTGGAAAAGGCTTGATGGAACTTACCCCAAGCATCAGATTTCAGGTTTGGATTAAGGTAAGAATAGAAGATGGCAGTAGGAACAGGGAGAAGGAGAGAAAAACTGACCTAGCAGGAGGTGGAAGGGAGGGAGAAAATTGTTTGCTGAAGACTGAGGCAAAACAGGACAGGTGTGAAACTCTTGCAACGTGTAAAAAGTTACTGAAAAGAGGAAGAAAATGTTTTTTTTCCTCTGTGTTTTTCTTGGTTAGGAGAAGATATCACGAGCCAAAACAGAAAGACACAGATGCTGGGAAGTGGTTTACTTGGGGAAGTTGTAGATATTTCATTACTGGAAGCCCTCAAAAGAAAGTGGAAAAGCACCTGATACAGTTTTGTGCTCCTTAGGCTCCTTCAAGCTATATTTTTATTAATTGGTGACATTACCATGAATTTAGAGAGATGGCATAGCTGTTGATGGCTTTTTGGAAGGGTTCAGCTCCAGAGCTGCAGTCAGACACTGCCAGAACCAGCTCTGAGGGCAAAGTCTTGTGCTGAGAACACAGGCCTTGGTAGGCTGAGTATTGAGGAGAGAAAAGAAGCTGTGAACAGGGAGAGGAGTCTCTTGGTATTTAATTAGGCTCCTTGTACGTTGTGGAAGCACACCAGACACTTCACTGGTTTTCCTGTGGTACAGACAGATTTTTCTCATTCCCAGGTACAGGAGGGGTGGCAGAATGTGACTGAGACCTCCAGCCCAGCTGACATAATCCAAATGGGCGTCTGGGGACAGTTATGCCCCTCTGTATGTGGCCACACAGAGGGGTGTTTGACCCCTCTGCCAGGGAGCAGCTCCTTGCCAAGATAATTCCTGCCTGGCTTGGCCAATGCTGAGTCCTTGGCCACGACCTTGAACTGTGGAGGGAGGTGCCAGGCCCTCAGATCCCCCAGCAGAACTACCCAAACAGCTTAACTTTGATGCTGGATGTGGGGGAGCTGGGAGGATCTGAGGGGATGGCATCTTTCTTTGTGTTTTTGTGGCGATTCACATCTCCACACACCTCTCATGCTCACGGTGCCCTCGGGAGCTGCACAACTCTGTTCTCTTGATGAAGGACATATTGTGCTGGAAGCACAGTGCTTGGCTGGCTGGACCTTTGGGGCTAAACCAGCCATTCCTATGTACTCATTTAAATTCCATTGATTTTTCTGAAGAATTATTTCTCCCTTGATGGTCTAGAAATAAAACCTCTTGCCCTGACTGGCTCAACAACCCCATGATTTCTATCTATTGACAAGGAGGTTTTCACACTCTGTCTAAACACAGGCAAGCTATTCTTCAACATGCTCGATCAGAGGAAGAGAAAATTACATTTTATGTACCTCCTGCCGCTTCCTGTTACATCTCCCCTCCTGGATTTCCAGTGGCAGGTGTTTGTGCAGGATCCCATCTACAGGCTGGGAGCGAATTACTCAGCACCAGGTTTTCACAGGAATATCTCCTGTTGATGTGGGCAATGCCCAATTAGGCACGTTGCCAGGCTATGTTTGCAGTGATATTTTTAATTTTCCTCTGAGGTTCCTTTTTGGTCTCTGGCTTTATCTTTGCTGAAGCAAAACAGCTTGTGTGGCTACTCTTTGTGCCCCTGTCTGATTTGTGGCTTATTTCTCAAGGTGCAGCCAAATGTGGGCAAGGCCAGTGGGGACATAGAGTGGCACTGACCCTTCTGTGCAGAGCACAGGTGTCAGGCTGGTGACCTGGAGTCAAGGGCTTGTTTGAAGGCTTCTCCAAACTCAAACCCTTCGAACAGCAGCAGCAGAGAGGGAGTGTGAAAGGTGGTGCAGTGACCCTGCAGGTGTTTGACAGCAGGTTTGCTGTTTTACTTGGGGGTAATGTGACAAAATTGTTGTTTTCCAATTTCCACTTCAGTAAAGACCACTCTGGCCATTATATATATGGTCAGGGGTTTGGATGAGGAAGCCTTCATGGCTTTCAGAATTGCAGCCACACTGTTTCCAGCTGCAACCCTTGAAGACCCAGATTTAGAGCTCATTTCCTTTGCTTCAATTTCAGTGGGCCATCCCAGCAGTGTTTTGCACAATCTAGCAAGAACCATGGGCTTAAAATAGGTACAAAATCCTGAAAGTGATGAACTGTGGCTCATGGAGGCTGTACATACCATGCCCCAATGAACAGGAATGTGTTTGCATGGGAAAGTGCTCCTGCTGTGGGGACTGGCTGCTGAGGGTGACTTTGCTCTCATGGATGCTATTTCTGAGAGTGGCAGTTCAACTATACAACTTTAAATGTTTGTTTCCTTGTCCAGAAGGAACTAACCTTAAGGTTTGTATTTAGGCCAAACTCTTCACTTTTCCTGTAAGATTGCTGGAAAAGCCTGGACCTGTCTTTGAAGTCAATTAGCTGCCTCTTAGGCAGGATTTATCTTTAAAAGGAGTTGGATCAAGATATGTAGCATGTCAGTGCTGGAACTAGAAGATGTTTGTCTGCCCTGATGCCTCTAGAGGTGAATAGAACTTTTCTTAATAGCTTTTTGGGAAGTTATTTGTAACCAGATAGTCCCTTTCCTTTGCCAAGAGGTTGGGGTTATTTGTGGCTCTGGACTAAAAAGCAACAACATAAACAATGGTGCACTCATTATGACCAAATCAGTTTATGCTTAGTATTTCAGTTTTTTTCTCAGAAAGACCTTGGCCTTGAACTCTCTCTTAGTTTATATGCTCTACTTGTCTCTCTCGCACTGCCAGGCAAACTGGAAAGCTCAGGCATGTTAGTGACTATTTCTGAGCACCAAAATTGGAAGATCCTGCTGAATGGGAGAAGCTGAGCTCAGGGCACTGGAGGTGTCAGTGGCCAGAGAAGGGTTGGAGGGCAGAACTCTGGGGTTCTGTCCCATGCTGGTTTGATTTAAGACACTGTAGCCCAGTCTTCATGGTTTCTGGAACTTCCCAGACAGGATGAATGTGTGTGCTGTTCCCTAAAACATGTTTTCTTTCCTCACTGTATTGCCACTGGCTGGTGTTGATGCAGATGCAGTGTCCTGAACCAGCCAGGAATGCCATCAGAGGCCACGAGAGTCACCACCTATAGCTCCATCCCCTTGGAAATGTGCACTGAGCAATCCCTTTGGTAACCGAATTCCTCTGCGCTTGTGACCAGGAGTGGGGTGAGGAAAGAGAGAGAACTCCTGCCCAAACCCTGGGGCAGCCAGAAACATTTCCAGCCCTGGAGCAGCTGCAGCAGTGCTGGTGCAGCTCCCTGTGGTGCCTTGCTGGGGCCGGATCCAGAGCTCTGCCAAATCCACAGGTATTGGCACACTGAGTCAGGTGTCTGTGCCACTTCATTGCCACGTGCAATAACTCATCCTGGGCCTTTGGACATTCCCAGCACATGGCCATCAGTGCAAGGGCTGTGGGACATCTTTCTCTGCCCCAGCTATGCATTGTCTAGTGCTTCAGTCCTGCCTTGGCTCTTTCACCACCGTGTTTCAGCCCCTGCTGTGCCCAACTAGAGGCATCCTGGTTTTTGCTTTCAGGTCCTGAAATCCTGTCTCTGGATTTAAACACCATCTGCACCCGTGAGGGTATTAGTGAGGGGGACAGTGCCCCAGGGCATGTGATAGGGTGTGTAGGGAGGCTGCTGCTTTCCTTCTCCTTATGGATAATGACTCAGAAAAGAGGTCTGATAGGGGGTCACTGATTAATGCATCAGATCTCAGTCCATGAGAGTGATGCCACCTGCAAGCTGGACACTTACAGTGACCTAATGCCTTTGTGGCTTCAAGCCACATTGCACCATCTGCCAGCAAAGAAGAGCTTCCCAGCACCCCACCACGCAGGTGTGGGGGTGGATCACCACCTAAATCCATGCCAAAGTGTGCCAGGAAGGGCCCAGCCTTCTCTCAGAGGCCAGCCTGTTTGGGTTAAAACCTCACATGTGATTTTCTATTTGTGGCATCCTTTTGCAGCTAGAAAAGTGCTGAAGTTATTGGAAAAAGTCTGCAATCCATCCCTGCTGAGCTGTGCTACAACAACAGGTTATTGTTCTGGCATAGGTAAAGGGCAGGACCTTTGCCTGGGAGCTTTCCAGGAGCTGTGGTGCTTAGCTGGAAGGAAGCAGAACTTCTCAACATTGAATCCACCTGCAGTGCTAATGCCAACTGCAGTGCTGGGAGGTCTCCAACAGTGTGCAGAGCGTCAGGATTTCAGCTTCACGTGCCAGCACCACACAGAGCTGGCACTTCCAGCCCCTCCTGTCCTTGCTGTAACTGGAGTGTGCCTGATGAAAGATAAAGGCCAGAAAAGTAGTGTTGAAACACTGTCAGGGCTGCTTCGCCGTCTGCGCTGTCTGCGGAACACTTTGGGTGCTCCCGACTCCTGGAAGCTTAATGTCTTTTGATAGAGAGAAATACAAACTATTGCTGTCATCTGACTTCTCTGTAACAGCTCAGAGACATTAGAAAGCAAAAGCTGAGATCTCGCTTCAAATGTGCAGCTCCAGTTGTGGCTATTTGTGTCATGTCTGTGGTTATCAGGGTGGTTTCAGCCTGCCACTGAGAAATGTCCACTCTCTTATTTAGCAATGATCCCGCTCCAGCCCCACTAAGCCCTGGGGACAGCCTCTCTGTATCGGTGCAGAGCCACTTCCAGCTCATTCCCATACATTTGCCAAGGACAGCTTTTCCCTATGTAGCCTGAGCTGTGGTTTAGATGAAAGGAAATTTGCAGTTTAAAAGCATCCTTCCATTTCAGTAAGACTTTTCCTTTGCAGAGCATTAACACTGTCATTTCCCTCTGGGGTGGAACCAATTGGTATTTCCTTTGATGGCCTCAAGCTTGGCAGCGTGACCCTCTGCCACAGCAGTGCTGGGCTGGCAGCTGCCTCTCCACCATGACAAAACTCTTTGCATTTGCTGGCACTCCTGACATCTCTGGTTGAGATTGTCACAACAACAGCAGCTGAAGTGGCTCTGTACCCATCAAGGAGAGCAGGCTCTGGATCTCTGCCCTTCCCTGGGCACTGGGACACCTCTGTCTGCATCCTTTGCCAAAGGCCAGATCTGGGAGGTGGCACGTGGAAGCATCACAGCACACAGGAGCCTTTCCAGCAGCAGATGGGTTCCCATGGGGTGTCTGCAAAGGGGCTCTCTATTTGCCAGCCCACCAAAATGAGTTTAATTCATCTCCCCTAAAACAAGTCTCCTAGAACTGAACATGCCTCATGGAAAGTGCCCTCCGGCAGCTGCAGCAAATCTGAAGAAGGCTCTGCTTATTTCCAGACTGGAAAAAAAAATCTGATGTTGAAAATATGGCTAAAATAGAAGCCTTCTTGTCAGGGGAATGTTGGGGAAGGCTGCAGTGGGCAAAGGTGGTACCAAAGCTGACTCTTCCAAGCAGGCCTGGACACAAGAGTGTTTTGCAACTACCAAAAATTCAGGGCTTCTTCTCGGCTTGGGTCTTGCATTTCACTGAAGTCCCTCAGTACAGTTCTAAACCTGAATTCACGGTATGCTACCATGACTTCATGAAGTCAAATGCCACTGGCAGTGGAAATAGATATTGCCTCCTAGGTGGGAGCTTCAGGAAAGTGTTCCAGAAGGTGGAGGGGGAAGGGCTTCCCCAGCGGAATTTTACAAGAATTTTTACTGGCAGAAAAGTCTCAATTTAAAGAAACGTATTTTCCTGATCTGAAAATGCTCCCCTGGGCCTTCTGTCCTTAGCTGTCTGGTTTCTGTCACTCGTGTGACATTCCTGAGGCTTGGCAGCACCCAGGGCTGCTTTGGAGGCACAGAAATGCAGCCCTGCTCCAAAAAGCTTCCACCCAAACAGCAAATCCTGGTGAAGGACTGCAGGAGAGATGCCCCTGGATGGCAGGAGGAGGGAAATGAAGGGAAGCAGTGCCAGCTTTCAAACCACCTGCTCCTCCCGAGGATATGCTGGTGTTCCCAGGGCAGGCAGGCTCGGAGCTGCCTGAGGCTGGGCCCTGTGGGTGTCCTGCTTTCTGGGGAGCCCTGGCTGTCTCAGCCACTGAGGTTATTTCTGGAATTTCCCCCCTTTGTCATTAAATTACTTGTTACTGTGAGCAGCATAGCACTGTGGCAGGAATTGCAGTGCTGGGGGAGGAATTGCAGCACTGGGGCAGGAATTGTGGCCCTGGGGCAGGAATTGCGTTGTTCTCTGCCCATGTTTCCTTGGGGCACCAAATGCCAAGCCCTTTGTATCATCCTTTGGGATTCTCCTCACCCACCATGTGCTCTTGGCCTTTCCATTCCTGCCCTGGCTGTGCCCTCTGGGAGCAGCCAGATGGGAAGGAGGAGGGAGTCGGATGGCTGAGCCCTTCCTCTGATTTGGCAAATCCTGTTTTTCCCACGCTGCATCATTCAAAACGTGTTCAGGGCTCCAAAGACATGGCCAGAAGCACTGCCCTGGGAAGGAGCCTGAAGAGCTGCAGCTATTTAGACAAAGAAAGCAAGAATTGAAGCTTTTGCTCCTGTCACTCTCCCTTTTGCTCTGTCCCTGCCAGCTCACCAGCACTGGAAATGGCATCATGGATACACAGGGAAGCAAGCTGGTGTCTCAGAAAAGTCAGGCTGGCTGCTGGCAGGACAGCTCCGGGCTCTGCTGGGGATCAGATGGCAGAGGAGTAGCTTGGATGCAATGTTCCCTTCCTCAGCTTCAGGGAAGAACTCTTATGGGGGCAGAAGACCAGCTCTTGAGGATGAGTCTAAACTTTGCACCTGCAACTCAGATTTGCCCTTGTTCAAGCCAAAATTGAAATATGAACAGGAAACCTGCCACTGGTTCTGCCTGATGTGCTCCTGCCATGCAGAACTACAGAGTGGCCCCTGACCTGCTGCTTCCCATAATCTCCAGGCTGATATGGACCTTGCTGTGAAACGGATGTGGCTGACATTTAGCAGGAATGCCAGTTCTCATCAGAACAGTGCCTGGGGAGATGCAGGCTGAGCTCAGCCGTGCGGCTGACGAGACCTGCTGCTTTGCAGGCTCGGTCAGCACCTCACTTCATCAAAGAAACGCTCTTGGCTAACACTGGATGATGTTTCCCAGAAATGGCATGGGCAGGAAAGATGTTTTGCTTGGCATAAACTGGCCTCAGTGCACTTTTCATTGTTCTGCTGGGTAGAAGGAATCAACTGGGATGAGTTTGGGGCTAAGGTGGGTCTATCCATGCCACAAAATCCAATAGCAGCGAAAAGAAGTGTAGGGAGGATCAGTCTCCCCTCCTGCCAGCTTCACTTGCAGAGATCTCCCTGGATAAAAGCTATGCTCCATTTCTTATGATGCAGCAGAATCAGCAATATCCCAGCTGTGGGAAGCGTCCTTCCAGGATCCCCTGTGTGCAAAGATGTCAAGGCAATTCACAGTCCCAAGCCTATTTGGGACTACCACCTTTAGTGCATGAATTTTACATGTGGGCAAAGTGAGTCGTTTTTCATCTCTCCCTCGACTGCAGACACTTTTTGGCAGATCTGAGAAGAGGAGTCTGTGCTTCCCCCCTCCAGCTGCATCTGGCCACATTTGAAATTTCAAACGAGCACTGGAGTTCGCTCAGCTGGATCATGCATATTATGGGGTTTTTTTGGTGTTTGTTTCAGCCACTTCATAAAGCGAACACATCTTTCTACCCACAGTGAAGCCCAGGATTTCCTAAGAACAAAGCGTTGGGTTTGCCCCAAGTACAGTCATTTACTGAAAGGCTATGAATCACAGGGAACCCCACGAGGGTTTGATCCCCGACTGCAAATGATCTGTCCCAGGCTGTTTTGGGCTGAGTCACGACAGCCCTTTGGCACAAACAGGGGAGTGCCCAGCTCTCCAGGGAGCAGCTGGCAGTGCTGTGCCAGGCAGACACAGACACATCCCTCCAGCGCAGGGCACACCCGCCGGGGATACTCTTGTCCTCGCAGCGCCCTGGGCGGAGCATCCCCGCAAACCTGTCCGTGGGTCCCAGGGCGTGAGGGACAGCGACGTGGCGAGGCCGAATATCTCGGCTACCCCACCCCAGCGGCTCCCAGCCTCCGGGCAGGGCTGGAAAGAGCAGCACTGCCCGCCCATTGCGCGCCCGCAGGGCCAGCGCCGCTCCCCGCCCGGCCGGCCGCGCATCCCTCGCCAGCTGCGGGATCCAGCTGCGGGATCCAGCTGCGGGCTCGGCTCCGGCAGCGGCACCGGCTGTGGCGGAGCAACAGCGGCCTCCAGTGCCGAAAGCTCCTCCCGTGCTCCATCCAGGAACCCGCACTCCGCATCCTGCCCGCGCCGCGCAGAACCGCGGAACCACGGAATGGACGGGTTGGGAGCGGCCTTTAGAGGGCATCTGGTCCAACCCCCCTGCCGTGGGCAGGGATATCTTCAACCAGACCAGGTTGCTCAGAGCTCTCTCCAGCCTGATCTCGAATGTTTCCGGGGATGGGGTATCCACAACTTCTCTGCACAACCTATTCCAGTTTCTCACCACCTTCTTGATAAAAACCTTCTTCTTAGTATTTAACCTAACCCTGCCCTCTGTCATCCCCCGCTTGTCCCATCACTCCAAGCCCCTGTAAAAAGTCTCTCTTGGTGCGCCTTTAGACACTGGAAAGGGCTCTAAAATCTCCCAGGAGCTTTCTCTTCTCCAGGCTGAACAATCTCAGCTCTCTCAGCCTGTCTCTATAACAGAGGTGATCCAGCCCTTGGAGCGTCCTTGTGGCCTCTGGACTTGCCCAACAGGTGTAAGTTTTTCTCAAGCTGGGGACCCCAGGGCTGGGTGCAGCATTGCAGGAGGGTCTCATCAAAGTAGAGAGGCCAAGTTCTCTCCCTTGCCCTGCTGCCCACACTGCTTTAGATGCAGCCCATGACAAGGCTGGTTTCCAGGCTGTGAGTGCACATTGCTGCCTCGTATCCAGTCTCTCATCCACCAGCACCTTCAAGTCCTTCTTTGAAAGGCATGTCCCATCCTGCCAGCCCACAGCCCCCAGGCCAGTTCATCTGTGCCAGCAGCAAAGCTCACCAAGGCGAGTAGAGGGGAAAAAAAAAAAAGAGTTTTGCCTGGAAAAATGAAATCTTTTTGGTTCTCTGAGGCATTGGGTAGCTGTGAACTGCAGGACAAACTTGAGGCTGGTGACTCTTGGTGCACAAGGACCCTTTTATGGGGCACTAGCATATAGACAAGGCTGGAGATGGGTCACCATGGAGATGACTTGTTGGGTTATTTCTCCTGGCAAAGGCTCTGGAGCAAGGGCTTTAGTGCCCTGTATTTAGAAAATGCAATTGCAACTCATGAGAATGCAAAAAATCTATTGCTTGAACACTGGAAATCTAGGAAAGGAAACGAAGATTCTTGATGCAAAAAAAAGATCCTCCCTGTTATGCCAGAGCCTGGCTCTCTCCTTGGGCTTGTCCCAGCCTTCTCCTTGGGGCTCTGTCAGTAATTTGCTCACAGCTCCTTACAGACAACACCAGAACAAACCATATTTTTCAGGAAGGTTCTTTAAGCATTGGGGGAAGGGGATTGCTGTGTGTGTAAGAAATCCCAGCACAAGACATGGCGATGCTTCCATTTTATTGGGGGTTTGAGTAGGTGAGGGGACAGCCCTGTGCTCTCATCTGGAGCGGCTGCACCTCAGTTATTAGGGGAGTAGAAGCGGGGAGTTCTGCACATTCCTCTGTTCTTGATGCGCACGTGGGTGCTTCTTTGCCTGCAAGAGAGGTTAAAAATGCTGGGGTGCTGCCATCGGGTCCCTGAGACACAGCAGAGCCTGGCTCAGAAGACAAAGGCAGAAAGAAAGGAAAATGCTCCTTAAATCATCATCTAAGTGTTATTCACAGCAAGCAAGGCCACATATTCTTGACAGGGAGTTCAGGGTTACCATGGACATGTGTTAATTAATTCCAATAAGCTCAAGAGTGCTTTCTGACACCTCCTGGCAGGATAATTCACCTCTGTGCTGCAGGACAGCACTGACACACCTCTAATGCCTGTGTGACTGCAGACAATAAAGGTTATGAATTTGTTTTGTAGGTTTTTAAAAACAAAAGACCGCCACTGTCTCCCTTGGGTTTGGCCTGCTCCTAACCTCCCCTCCTGATTGCTTCTGCAGCAAAAGTGAGGAAAATATTAAAAAGGTACCTTTAAAAAACTACTTTCTTCTTTTTTGCCTAATAGTGGACTTGATTCCTCTGAATTGTTCCATTTTTACTCGGAATCACAATGTTCTCCTCTTTGGAAAGACAGATCCATTTCTCAGGTGCATTAGAGAAATGCTGGTAAAATGGTTTGCATTTTGCAGAAAGCATTTTGCATGCTGGTCACAGTGACGTGACCAAAGGCGACAAGTGAGACACTGCTGCCACAGGGACCTGCCAGATGCTCAGTTATTCCCAGACTCCTTGCAGGCTTCCAACTCTTGTCAGGCCAGTTGCACACACAAAACTGCAAATAACACTTCATCCTGCCTCCCGGCTGACTTTTCCCCACGGACCAAGGCTTTATAGATGAGGACACTCCGTTTATCTCTCCCCCAAGACATTTGGCACCAGGCAGCTTCAGAGTCCTGGTGCCCAGCTCAGATGGCCCTGGTCAGGAGACCAAATGGCTGTTCCTAACCTCAGAATTCCTTCACTTGGGAACAGAACAGGGGAGCTGCAAGGCTCGGGGCTGTGACCCACAAGAGCAGCACATTTCCAGTTGCTCAGAGCTTGCACAAACAGGAGTTTTAGGAGCTCTGGGAATGCAGTGCCTGTCAGCACAACGCAGATGCAGCATCAGCTTCTCATCCATCCCATCCCTCCTCTGACTCCTGGCTGGCTCTGAATACACCACCAGCTCAGTCTTTCCCTTTCTTGTACCCCAATTTCCCTACTTGCGAGCACTGGATTCTCCCACACCTTCTGAAGCTGCTCTCTGCTCTGGGGAGATGGAGCATCCTGGATGCCACTTTGCACAGCTGACTGTGGAGCCTTCCTCGCTCACTTTACCCTGCTCTTGGTCCATGGCCAAGGCCCTAATGATGTTGTGTCTGATGAACCTCCCACCCCCATCTGTTGCACAATACAGGGACAGCTGGTGCTGGGCTGTTGGCTTCCAGCAGGGTCATTACTGCCCTGCCAGGCCGTGCCGGGTCATTAACTGGTGCCTTTGCTGAGGAGATCCCACTCAGCCTCTCTGTGCCTGGCTGCATCATGCTCAGCCTTGAAAGGTGAACCAACAATTGAGCAGGCCAGAAGCAGATTATGTGGCAGCAGCCTGGGTTAATGAAGCAAAGAGGGGACAACCCAACTGCCAATATTTATCTAGGGTCTTTTTTTTTTCTCCTGGTGATCTGGATTCTGTTCCTTGTTCCTGCAGAGTTAGCAGGGAGGCGATGCTCCTGAAAACAGAATTTGGCTCCACAAGCCCACGCATCCAGAGACAGTAAAGCTGGACTTTGAGCTTCTGCTACTAATGTGTCTGCTGATGGCAGATGGGCCAGTGGGCCTGATCACCAAAAATCCCTGCCTACACCAGGTGAAGTCAAGGGTGAAGCTCCCTTAGCCCGGCAGACTGGGGCATCTGGCTCCAGATAAGACTCAATCTTCCCAAAAGAGATTTTTGAGTCACTTAATAGCATGGAGTTGGAAGTAATTCCTTCACTTCTCTGACACAGGGTGCTTCCAATGTATAAATATATTTTAAATTACCTAGGGCCCAAGCCAGATGAAATGTATCAAGTCTTGCCAGAGACACCCTTAGCATTTGGACCTGGCCTTCTGCTAGAACAGTGCAATCTGGCAGCAGCACAGATTAAATATAAAACTCATTCTTAAAAATACCCAGAGCAAATTGTGTCCTTTCATATGCAGAGAAGACAGAAAGCAGAGCTCAGCTATAAATTTCTGGGGTGAAAAAACACAGTTTTTTTACTCAGCCACCACACATCTGAGGTCATCTGGAAAAATATTCTTCAGCCCGTGTGCTAGATCTGGGCAGACTTCGGGGACTTTGCCATTTGTCTGAGATCCTGGATGCCCTCCAGCTCTTGCTGCTGCTTGGCAGCTGCAGGTATGGGGAGATTTTTGTTTGTGGGCAGCGTGTGTGCTGTGAGCCACACACAACGGGCCATTCCTCAGCTGGAGTCCACATGCTCAGAGCAGCGGGTGCAGCATCTGTGCAGGAGGCCAGATCTGTGCCAGATGTGCTGGGCTCACTGCCCAGGCTCCACCCAGCTGCATGCAGACAGCTTTCTTTCTAGGAAATCCCAGATATATGCAGGAGCCCTCATCTGTGTGGCATTTAGACTCGCAGCAGTCGCAGATACTCACAGGTTGTGAAGGCACAACAGGCACTCGTTGCTGTACAGGATGTCATTCGTGCCACAGACGGGGTCATACTCCCTTGTACACCCTCTCCTCAAGTTGAAATTCTCACAGGAGGGCTGGAGACACAGAAGGTTAATTCTGAAAATGTTAAGCCTGTTCTCAATTTACCAAAGGAGCTTTGCATTCCCAGAGAGGTGCACATTTTGTCTATCTTCATAACCCACCCTCAGAGCTCCGCTATGAGCTCTCAGAAACACTGGGACCATCTGCCACCATGTCCCTTGGCCAGCTGAACTCCACCTGGCACTGCTGCACACCCTTAGGAGTAACAGTGTAGAGTAAATAGTGCTCCATGGGCACTGCCTGAGCACGTCCTTCCCAGTTTTTGTTTTTATGTTACAGCAATACCTGTCCTCACATTTGCAAGGCAGAGACTAAGGGGATTTCTGACTTTCTTGGCAGGTAACAGCAATATTTAGCTTTTTAGGAACTTCTCCTTCAGCGTTTGGGGGAAATGCAATGGAAAGCCAGTATCATCACTGGGATTTCGCTGTGGCACAGCAGGTGGAAGGGGGTTCCCAGGCACTGGCATTTTTTGGGCTATCAACCCACTCTGCTTCACTGTATTTAGCAATGGTGGCTCCCCAGTGTATGGGTTAGTGCTGTCCCACTTGGGCTACATAAAAGAAGAGACTTCACCTCTATTCCTCTGACAGCAGCTGCATCCATCTCAGCATTTCCTAGAGAAAGGAGAAAGAGAGAGAGAGAGAGGACACTTTAGCACCCATCACTCAGGCTGGTTTCAAGGGGACAGAATAAAGAGAGTTTAGCCTGTCTTCACTCAAACACCTTTGTCCTAGAAAATAATTTCTTTCCTTGAATCTCCCACATTTCTCAGCTGAATCCCACCCTGCTGTGTCTCCCTCTTTCCCCAGCAGTAATGGTGCAAAGCCCTGCCAAGGCAAAATGCACTTCTAGAGATGTCACCTGCCAGCTGCCAGGGAGCAAAGGTGGCTTTTGTCTTGTCTTACCACATGTTCATGAGTAACTGAGAAACTCCTGCTGACAATGGACAGGTGCTGGAGTAAATCCAGGGCGATTTTTTTAGTGTTAGTCAGTTTTTACCACAAGTTAGCAGAGCAAAAGACAAGTTGTTGAAGGTCTAATAGAAGGAGACCCTGAGGTCTCACATCAAAGCTGGTGAGATCAAGCCATGACTTTGGTGGGCTTCCCCATGGAGAAGCTGGCCCTGAGCTGGCAGCTGGGATCACATGGGTGGAACACACGGTGGGTGAGTTTTGAAAACCTGATTTTTTTTGGCAATAGGCAGAAATGGGAAGAAGATCCCATTTTATTTTATAAACCCAGAAGTCATCTACATGGCGGATTTATACATGGAGGATTTAAACTACATCTGTATTAACAACCAGCATGGCCCATTAGCAGTGAAGCATTTTGGTGCTGAGGAGCTGGTAGCCACACTATTTAATATTTCAAGGATTTTATTTTGGGCTAGCATTGGTCCCGACCAGGAGCTGCAGCTCACTACGTTCTCAGTCATCTGAAATGAGCCAAGATTTTGTGCTCAGACAGCCCTGCAATGGCAGCCTCTGTGCAGTAAACAGGATGACAGAGGACCTGCTTCAGAAGCACCCTCCTGTTTGGAATGAGCCCACTAAAGCAGGACCTGAGGAGCAGCAACAGCTCATGTTCTCATCCCTCTGCACCAAATGGGATTTTGAAAACACAGTTGGCTTAAACATTGGCTTTGGTAGCGAGAGCTGCATTTTCCCTTGCATAGATTCATTTCCTATCCGTCTGCTTGGATCTGCTTTTTTAAAACCAGAATAGCACCTATTCACTCTGAAAGGATCACACTGTCCTAGAAATCACCAGTTACAGGACAAATCCTACACCTGAAGAAAGAGCGTCAGCCCAGCGGGTCTGCTCATTTTTGGGAGCAAGTGCACCCTTCCAAAGCCTTTGTTTTAGGTTTGCTCACAGACATGTTTAATGCACTATGGCCATTGCAGCATTCCCTGCCCAGGGCCACACCAAGGTCCTAGCACCAGCTGGTCTCTTCTCACACTCACCTTCCAAGGAGGCAGACCTGGGAGCTTTAGCAAGGAGAGGAAATAGCTCCTAAGCAAAATGTTGGACTCACCTTGGTAGAAGCAAAGTGCCAGGGAGAGGAGCAGGAAAATACCAGCTACCTTCATGGTCAAGGTGATGTTTTACTGAGAACAGCAGAGAGAAACCAGGACACTCCTCAGTGTCTCAGAGATCCTGTCTCTGGCAGTCTGCTGGGACCTTTATACGTTTCCCCATTCCTGGCACCATACCACACAGCCAGCTCCACCCTGCAGTCCTGTGGTGACAACATTCAAAGTACGGGGACAACACCAGGTGGCAACTGGCTCATTGGTGGGCGCAAGGATGAAAGCTCTCCCAAGCCAATGGAGGCAATAATCCTTATCTCCAGCAAGGACTGGGGCCCTGTCCCAGGTGTGGGGGTCAGCCCTGGGTCTGCACTCCGAGCTGTGATAAAGCAACGTCATACAAAGGACCAAGATTGGAGAAATGGGCTGGACAGCAAGGGAAATACAGTTAGCAGCACTTGTGGCTTTGATTCATGACCCTGCTGCTGCCACTTGCAGGGTGAAGCTCTCTGGTGAAGCTGCTTCTGGGTGAAGATGGCTCTGATCCACACATACCTTTCCTGGTGTGATCCAGAGCAAAGCTGGGGTGCTGCAGCTCCCCTTCCCTCCCCAGGCAGGCAGGAATGGGAGCAAGGATTGCTGCTGGAGAGCAGAGCTTGCCTGTGCCTTGGGCTTGCTCCTGGCTGCATATTCAGTGCTGCTGTTTTGGCTGCTGATTGCAGACAGCAGCTGAAATGAGCCGCTGGGTCGGACGCTGCTCCCTTCCCCTCTCCCTGCCTGCAGTTGGGAGTAAACCCTGGGGATTTCCTACAGTTACACCACCAGTGGTGCATTGCAGAGAGTGGATCAGTCCCTTGGGGATTAGAAGGATTAATTAATGTTTCTAAAGCACTTTGATATCTCAGCCATAAATCACTGGAGAAGTGCAAAGCAAATTATTACTAATGGGGGCTTATGACTCAAAGACAGATTTTTAATTAGCTGAACAGGAAAAAGTCAATGCCAAGAGCAATTCAAGGAGCTGTTTGAGAAGGCGAAATCTCAGCTCCATTGGCAGCTGCTCCATTGTCCAAGGGATACCCCATTTCCAGTGTGGCTCTGGAGGATGCTTTCCCCTGCCATAAACATCTCTTTTGAGTTCGCTTCTGTGTTCATGGGGAGATTCCTCCCTCTTGACTGGGCTTCCCTCTGCTGTCCCTGGGCTGACCTGCAACATGAGGCAGAAGGAACTGCTCCTAGTGGCATCTGTTATTTTATTAATTCAGAGAGTAAAGCTGGCTTTGGGTATGAGGTGCTCAGCAGCTCTCAGGAGTTAGGATGGGTGTTAGTGTAACTTGGAGCACAGAAACAATCCTTTAGTGTGCCTGGTACAATGGTTCAGGTGGTGTTACAGCCCTGTGAGGACCAAGGGAGGGAGGCATGATAATTTTTTATAGCTGAAAGAGGTTCATCTCAGTCCAATGCTGTCCCCTGTTATTTTTCCTCTTCAATCTAAGACATATAAATAGAGCAGTGTTGAAAAGAGTTTCTCTGATTATCCATGTTTGGGGCATGCCCACTCCTGGTAAAACACATTTTCCAGTTTAGAGATCCTTGGTGTAGCCAGGAAATGTGATAGTTTGGATTGTCCAGGAACAGAAACATTTTTCCTCAGATTCCTTGGAAACACCCAGGCACATTTCCAGACTTGAGTTTGATGGGTAAATCCTCACTGTTTATGCTGGGCAGGTGGCAACTGAGTTGGCTCTTGGGACATTTCGAGTCCCATGGTCCCATGGTTTTTTCCTTCCTCCAGAAGTCAGAGGCATCAATGCACAGGCAGGCTGCTGACCTTTCCCTGCCTCCTGGACACTTCTCTCTTCATCCTCTTACTGCTTAGGCTCCTGGTAGATTTACACTGGCTGATTTTCATGTTCCCAACTGCTCCCAGAGCTGGATGAGATTAAGTACTTTGCTGCTGAGGAAGGTTGAAGAAACTCCAGATTATGCAGTGCAATGGACTGAACTTAATTATTCCACAACGAATTGAGCCAAACCAACAGATTCAAGGGCAGTTGCCTCTGCCAAAAGAAGATTCCAGCATAGGCTGCAGCTGAACAGCAGGCACACTTGGGTTTCAATGCAGTTTCTCCGTTAGCAAATGCTCTTCCTTTCCAAGCATCTCCACTGACAGCTGTGCCTTTATGAGATGCCTTCAAAAACGTGATTTCAGGGCTCCTCTCTCCTGATTGACAACAATTCAATATCCTTCAGGAAAATCAAACAGAAATGCTTGGGGCTTGTTTGACTGGGGAGGAATGAAAAAGAGCTGCGAGCTGCGACTGCACTGGGTGCTCCTGGTACCACCCTCGGCAGTGTGGGCTTTCTCAGGATGTGTCACCTTGTCAGAGCAGCGTGTTCCTCCAAACACATCAGCTGGAGGAGTAGAGAGAAATGAGTCAGGTGGCTCTGCCAGCCATGCTGTGTGACTTGCTGAGCCTGTAGTGGAGAAAAGGAGGGGACAAGCAGGTCCCAAAGCAGGTGGTGGCATGGGATGGCGTCCCCTTGGCCACCCTGTTGGCTGGTTGGCCACCACACATGATGTAGGACACAGGATCTCTGCAGTTGCTGATGGTGCCTCCTCCTGGATGCTGGGAGCACTTGGAGAGGGAATTGATGCTACACAAGGCATGAGGGGAAGGGACAGTGGGTAAGGAGACAAGCTGAACTGCCAGGTCTGCCTCTCTGCCTCCAGTTCAACCAGCAGGAAGAGGTGATTCTCATCCTGCAGGATGAATTTCTGTATTGTCTTTTGGCCAAACCTGAGTATTTTCAAGTTACATTCATTTCAGTAGTAAAGTGTTGCAAAGGGATAAAAAATTACATTGCAGGGGAATTAAAAATCTGGGAAACTACCTATTTCCCTATGGTCCCTCCTTGACAGACTGGAGGATCGCTTGTAACAATTTGGGTTTTTTTGTGGGGACTTGATGTACAAAGAGAAAGCCACCAGTGCCCCCAGGAAACCAACAGACTCACCAGTCAAAAGCATTCAAAAATCACAAACCAGACCCAGATGATCATGAATCACAGCTTAGAAGTCACAAATGGTTCTTAAGGCTCTTCCAAATAATGGTGTTTCCCAACAGGCTCATTTGGGGTGGTTCACATTTTCCAGCTTCTCCTGAACCAGGGAGAGAATGGGTTAAAGCAGGAGCAGAACTCCTTGTGCAGTCCCAACCCCTTTCACCAAGGAATGACTGTGACCAGGACCTGCACCATGGCCCTGTGCTGGTGGCATCCCTGAGCTTGGTCCCTTGGTGGAGATTGTGAGGACCTTCCTTGGGATTCATGAAGGACAGGCACCAAAGGCTCCTCAGTGCTCAGGATCTCAGCAAGGCAATCGGGGACTTTGCTGCTGCCCTGCAATGGGTGGGATGAGTGAAATTTGGGGAAAGGCTGATGCAAATGTGAAACGTAGAGGTGTCACAAAAAGCAGTTCCCAAGATGCTCAAAGCTCTTTTGGGTCCAAAATTGCTGCTTATTAAATGCTGTTGGATTTAAAAGCTAAAAATGCCTAAATTTTTGTTACCTGCCAGGCCTGGATCTTACCAAGGTGCAGCCAAGACCTTGCCCATGGTATCCAAGGTGGTTTTGAAAGGTATGTGAGACAGACCAAGCCCTTTTGCATTAGCAAGGTGAGAGCAGTGTGCAGTGATCAGGTGCTCCTCTGTCCAGGGAATACTGCTCAAACACTGATTTTTCCTGCAGAAAAAAACACCCCCAAACCATAATTTGGTTGGTAGTGATTTTTGTCTTGGATTCTTTCCCATTTAATGCTGAGAAAGCTATTCTGTTGCTCTGGGTACATAGAAGACATTGAACATTCTGACAGTTTAAGAAAAGGGACCCTGTGAGTAGCTGCTGAGAAAGCATCACATATTTTCTCCAGCTGCAGGAGAATCTCTGGAGCCCAGGACAGCATATCAATTTGTTTTCTCTTCTGTTCTGGAAATCTTGGACTTGGGACCCTTTGTTTCTGGGGAGGGGGTTGGTCATAGCTTCAGGATAACATTACCAAATCATCATTTCTACTTGTACTAAAGCTTCTGTTTGTTATCCTTCAGCAAGGGCAGTGAGACCATGAGAGAGACCTTTGGAAATCTGTGGGCATCAGCAGCTTTGCCTGAGAATGGGTACTGCTGACAGCAGTGTCTAAAGACAAAGACATCACATAAATCATAGCTTGTTGGGTTGTTCAGAAGAGACCGTGACTGGATGCCAATCAAATGCTTCCCAAGGAGGATGAATGTGCTGGGGACAGGCTCTGTGTTTGTAAGGATTTTTGTCTGACATTGGCTGAGGTGGAGTTCCCAGCCTAGTGTGGAAGTTCCCAGCCCAGCTCCTGGCCTGTTTGCCTTTGCTCTTCCACCTCTCAGTGACACCAAACCCCACAGGCTCAGTCCACAGAAACCTTTCCCTCCTCTGCTATGACTTACTGGGTAATGGCACATGCTTGCTGGGAATAGCTCTGTTCTGTGGTCAGCTCTGGTGACCTTGGGGCTCTGTCCATTGCAGGTGGGACCCTGGATCATTGCAGGGGGTGCCACCTCCTGCACAGGCTTTCCCCCCTTTCTCCCCTGATCTCTCATGCCCCTCTCCTTGGGTCTCTTGCAGGATCTCCATGGGATGTAGAGGCAGTGAGAGCACATGGAGACCGAGTCGATCCCTCAGGAGCTGAAACATGAAGCTCTGTTTTTCTTGCTTTCCCTGGCATTACCAAAGGAAAAAAAAAAAGATCATTTTTCCCACTCCTACAGAAAATGCCAAAAGCAAAGTATTCCTTCATAAAATTGCTTCTTTATTAAATCCTATCTGCCTCCCGCCTCCACATCCGACTGCCCCTGCGGCTGCCGGAGAGATCCAGGGCAGAGTGATTAAGCACTGCGGCTGATAATTGGGCAAACACAGATTTCAATCTCCTCCAGCAAATCACTCCCCCTTTCTCCAACTCGAAGCAGCACCCTGTGCCCACACCCTCTTCCACAGAGCTTAACAAGATGGGAAGCATATGGTCCCTGTCCTTTTGGGGTCACAGACTCAGGGGAGATGATCCAGTCTAATCTGTCCTTCTGCTCAGCTCAGGCAGCTGTCTCTGCTCCCAAGGACCTCATGTCTCTTGTCCAGGGCTGGATCTCACTCTGAAGTGTGTGTGAGGTAACTAAAGAGCTCTGGTATGAGCCACTTTTGATAAGGATCCTGGATCTCTAGTGCTTGGTCCTGTTTGCATAAAATTTCCTGTCTGTCTGCAGCTATTGTCTGTTTCCCAGGGAATCTGGGGCTGCCCCATCCTTGGAAGTGTTCATAGCCAGGCCGGACAGGGTTTGGAGCAACTTGGTCTAGGGTGAAGTGTCCCTGCCCATGGCAGGGAGGTGGATTGGATGATCTTTAGGGCCCTTTCCAACTCAAACCGTTCTGACTGTGATTATCTGACTGTTGCCCTTTCCTTCCAGTGAGTTTCAAGTGATGTTATGTGAAACTGGCTCTTCAGAAAGTTGGCTGCAGTCCAGCTGAGATCTGGATGCATTGTCCTGGCTGCAGAGCTGGTGTGAGGAGGTGAAGGATTGGCAGGACATGGGGAGAAGACAGAGCCAAAGCCCTCCCAGACCTAAACAGCAAACGGGTGGGAGATGGCAGAGACAAGCTGCAGGAAGGGTTATCCCAATGGGACAGTAGGAAAAAAGCATTCACTGTGAGGGTGGACAAACACTGCTACTGGACCAAAAAAAAGTTATGGAGTCTTTATACTTTCAGAGGTTCATAACACGACTGAACGAACTGATGTTTTCCACAAAAGCTGTCAGAAACCAGCAGAGAAGCAACAGCCCCTCTGTGGTCCTGGGCCAACCCACTGTCTCCAGGACTAGGAGACTTTTTTAGTGGAGGTCTGAAATACAGGATATTTTCACATTTTCCCATAATTTCTTGAAGACATTTTGTCAAAGTTTTTTTTGTCAAGCTTTTGTAATATTTTCCATCATTTTGTAAGCCAATTGATCAACAAAACCAAATATACTGCAAACGACTTTCATCACAACCCCAGAAATATTTGGCATTTCTAATTACTCCTGTGAGTTCCATTGGCAGCACTAATGGCTATTGATACATGATTTGCTCCCAGAACTGGCCCATAGATAGGAAAAGTATTATACTTCTGATTTCAATGAAGCATATGGCTAGAGGATGCTGAAGCTCTTTGGTCCAGCTCCCTGTGCCATTTTGGACAAATAGAAGAGATGAGCTTTTTCTAGTGGAGAGCTCTCAGCCTGCTTAGCTCCATAGGAAAAAAAATGCCGATTAAAAAAATTAGAAAGGTGAGGATAGGAAGAGAAAACTAAAGCAAATTATGAAATAAGGCTTTAATTTCTGACAACATTGCTTCTTCCTGTGATCTATAGACAGATTTTAAAATGAGCAGTGGGCTTTTTCACAGCCAGATAGAAAAGAGGTTTTGGGAGGAAAGGAAAAACAAGTAGCAGACATGAGATAGAGCTGGGGATGATTGCTGGACTCTGATTCTGAACATAAAGCTCAGCAGAGATGGGAAACACAGAGCCCATTTGCAGTGATGGTTCTTCCTCAGAGTTGTGTTGCCACAGGGCACTGTGAGATCCATGTGGTTTTATGAGTCCATTCATAAACGTGCACTTCAGTCTTGGCCAGCTCCTTCCCTCCCAGCATCTCGTGTTACTGCTGGTTGCTTTAACCACAACAAACGTGTGCTTGTTAATCGCTGGTATCCGCTCTCCGGTTGGGAAAATCAATACTCCCTGACCCCATCTGTGCGTCAGCATGTTGCACACCTGTCCGAGCCCAATCTCCCCAAAGCTGATAAATGATGGCCAAACACTGCTGATAAACTTTAGCTAACAGCTATTGACCCCTGGGTTGGGCTGAGATTAGATACAGCCCAATTAACACTTGTTCCTTCTCCTAATGACTCTTCAAGCTCAGAGGCACAGGCTGAAAGTTTCCTGCAGCTAAGACAGGGGCACTGGGATGTTTGGATGGCTGACGGCTGAAGTTTATTGTCCTCACAAAACTGCTGTGTTTTGAGTGCCAAGAGCTGCTCCCAGGACACAGATACAGGCTGTTGGGGGAAGAATACTGGGTATAAGAGCATCAGCACCTGCAGCCCTGCCATGAAAAGCAACGCTGCGGGAATTGTTGGCAGTTCTCTGTGCTTTCAGCCTCGGTCAATGGCCTTGATTAAAGAAGGAGTTTGTCTTTGATTTAGGGAGCCTTTGAACATAGTGGCTAAACATTTCTTTTCCATCAAGGGTTCTCTTTGATTTCTGCATGTAGTCAGCTCCCTATATCCCTCGGTGAGTTTTGCACTTGAATTGCTTCCCTAATAAATGTGACATTATTTTTGATGCCTTGTACGTTTCCAGCCTGGTTGTGAGAGCGAGGTGCTTTGCAGTGAAGGCACTGTCTTCAGCCCATCAGGGATATGAGGAGCAGTCCTTTTGCTCTGGTAACAGAGATGAAAAAATCCACTGCTGAACCTCCTTTTCCCCAAGCAGCTTTTAAATTGGTTTTTTTTCCTTCTACAAGAGGAAGTGGCTGCCAAAGCCCATGGCTGTTGCCTGCAGTATGCTTTTCCTTCTTATCCTTATTCATCCCTGCCAAGATCCTCTTTTCTTCATTCCTCCCCATTTTCTGAGCTTCTGGAAGCCCCTGGCTCACAGTTTCAAGCCCACTTACCAAGAAACTTGGTTTTCCAGTTTAAAAAAAACAGCCAAGGTTGTCATGTTATGCTGTAGTTTCTGTAGGAAATACTCGAGGATGTTGCATCTTGTATTTTTCCCTCTGTGTATTTTGGAAGAAGGAATCTAACCTTCTAGCTTCCATGCTCAAGACAGCCTCACAGTGCTCTTGGGGCATCTCTCTTCCAGTGCTGAGGTGTTTGCCAGGAGCAGATGGTGAGGGGTGTGCTGGAGGCAGCTGATGATGCTGCATCTGCCTGTTTAGCTGAGACATCCCTGAGCTTTGTGCTTTGCTGTTCCTGTGCTCAGGATGAACCGCAGGGCTGCCGGTGGCCAGGTCCTGCTCTCCCTGAGGATCCTCCAGGATTGCACTGAGGGTGGTCAGACACTCCTGGCAAGGGGCTGGACACCACTGAGAGCAACTCCCTGTGTGCAAGGGAGGGAGAGGGCACAAGTGCCCTTGGCCCTGAGCCCAAATTCCTCTCTCTGTGCTGTCCCCCTTACCATGTCAGCCTCTTGACTGACTGGGGTTCAGACCCAGAGGTCTCTTCCCAGTCATCTCCATCAAGGTGCTGCATGGATCAGGCACAAATGCAGCTGACACAAGTCCCTTTTACTCCAGGAGCTACAGTTCCATCTGCTGGGACTCATTTTTGTGTTTTGTGCCCTCCTGATATTCATGTTCTTTCTCTGGATCTGGAATTTTGGTGGTTAGGAGCAGCCTTTCTCACTGGATCCAGGCTCTGCCAAACCCAGAATTCTATAAATTCAGCTTTCAGCCATACAGAGCCCTGGGATTTTTATGGATGTGGAACAAAAATGCATAAATGATAATTAAAACCTTTACAGAAACGTTCAGTTACAGCCAGAAGCATAAGTCATAAATAATTATCATGATGGCCAGTTTTGCATTATGATGATGTATTATTATTACTAGAACTAATGTTATGAGACTGAGAAAGTCAGCACTGGAGTGGGGAAGTAAAACACTTGAAGGAGGTCTCTGGATTCTTCATGAGAACAGGGCAATGGACTAAATGACCCTGTGCTTTCAGGGATATTGCTTTTATGCTGTTCCATTATATTAATATTTAAATGGGGCGTTAAAACATTGATGACACGTAAGAGCTTTACTGCCTGTGCCTTACTGGGATGTAGGTCTTGCTCTGTCTGGAGCTTCAGGACTGCCCACACACGTGGACCAAGGAGCCTGTGGTGTTTTACCACATTAGTGCACTTAACATCACCTCTGTGTGTTCCCTGATGAAAAGCACAGGAAGCATTTTCAAACAAAATTGTTGTCTGACATGTCTCAGATTTCCAAAGGTGAGTGAGGGGCAGGTGAGGCCAGACGAGCCTTGGAGGGAGCTGGGAACCAGGGGAGAGACTCCCTGCTCCCCCTCACTCCTGGGCTCAGCCTGTCAAGGGGTCACCCCTGGCCCACCCTCGCTGACACCACAGAGCCCTTCCCACAGCCCCCAGCACCCCCACCATGGGTAACCTCGTGCCAGGTGTCACAACACCTCTCTGATATCCCCCCAGTGCCCAAGAGCTGCTTTAGCCCATTCTCTCTCTTGGGTTCAGAAAGCAGCTGGAAAATGCGAACCACTCCAAACGAGCCTGTTGGTAAATGACATAATTTTGAAGAGGCTTAAGAACCATTTGCGGTTTCTAAGCTGTGATTCATGATCATCTGGGTCTGGTTTGTGATCTTTGAATGCTTTTGACTGGTGACTCTGTTGCAATTTCCCGGGGGCACTGGTGGAGCTTGTTGCTTCTTGCCACTCTCCGGACTTCAAAACACTCAAGGCTCTGACAAAAGTAAATCCTAGCTCTCTTCTGAGGGCTCAGGCAGATTTTTGCCATGCAGATCCCACCCTGGCTGGAGAGGAACTGCAGGCACCAAGCTCAGTGTGTCCCACAGTCCCCTCCTATCCCATTTTCCATTTTGCTTGGTGGGTGCTGCATGCACCATCCTACTGGGAAGAGCCCCCAGCCCCCTGCTGCTGCTGCTCTGCCCTTCCATGCACAGGAGCCCCTGGTGAAACCAATCCCATTTTTCCAGCATTTCACTCACAGGTGGCACAGCAGGGAGAGGACACTGATAGGCCAGCATTGGAATCCAACTCCCACCAAGCCATGTAGAGCCCCTTTCCTGGTTCTGTAGGAGATATTCAGCCAGAGATCCCCGGTTCCTGCTTGGGGATTATGTATGGACTTGTGAATTCAGCAAATCGTGGGACCAGTGGCTGAAAGGAGCGTGTGACAGAATGGGGAAGACTTGTCACTTGAGGGACATCTTCTTAGGATGTGGGTCACGTTTCCACTTCTTAGAGAGGAAATTTGAATAAAAGATTTGATTCCCCCCCTCCCTACCTCCGGAAGAAGAACAGCTGCTAAAGGCTGTTAATGTTAAAAGCCCTCAATTAGGAAGAACACTAAGGAACTACACAGGAAGCCAGAAAGCTGCTCTGGAGCTAAAATAACTTCTGTGAGGTGCTGTGATAACAGAGTGAGACCGGAGGATAAATTGCCAGAGTGACAGTGCCTTCCTGCCTTCGAGGATGGTCCCTGCTGTGGGAAGGGTCAGGACTCTGGCAGGGAGGGGGAATATCCCAGTGTGCTGCTAACTGGGACTGATCCTCTTGGCAGAACCTCCTTGCACAGCAGGGTCAGGCTGTCAGGAGCAAATCCTACAGTGAAGGCAAACTAAAGGGAACCTCAGCATCAAATCCAAGTGTTCTACTCTTTCCCACACACGCTGTGAAACTGGGTTGTTTTTTTTTTTATATAGGCATGAAAAAAGAGAATGGCTTTGCAGTGGTTTGTTCCGACCCTACAACTGGTGTTCAGGGGAAGCTGAGCTCTTCCAGGTGCAAAGAGTGGGGCTGAGCAGGAGCAGGCTGGAAGGGAATTGGCTCCATCTAGGCCAAGTTCTGATCAGAAGAGGTGGGGAGGAGGAGAGGACTTTCAGGAAGACAACTAATTTTTCTCCTTGGAAATAAAAAGCTTCTGGCATCACCTGCTGCTTATCTTGTTGCAGTGACATCTAGTTTCTTACCAGGACTAAAGAGCACAACCCTGACTCCAACAGGAGCTTAATTGCTATTAATCCTGTTAATTGAATTTCATTCTCCTGTGCCACTTTAGCACTCTGACTGAAGGAGGGAAATTGAAAACAAGGAGACTGGGAAAAAAGCTCAGCTGACTTAGGGCATGTGACTCCTCCTGATATCATAAATCTATGCCCCCTCCACATTTAGGGGGAGCCTGGATGGTTTGGAGAGCTAGCAATGGGACTGCTCTGGGAAGTGCCTTGGGGGCTGCACCAGGAAGAAGTGGATCCTAGCATAATTGGTTGTGAAAGATCTGTAGGCTGAATGTGAGTTCTTAAATTAAGTTGATTTTCAGGTAATAATGTGACTTGGGGTAGTAGGGGACTAAGTATACTCTCAGGGATTGCCCTGCTTTTGTAGGGCTTTATTTGAAACCCGGTGTGTGATTTATGGTAGTTTATTTGGTTTCAAAACCAAATAAAGTGGGTTTGGGGGGGGGGGATGATGTCAACAAAGATGATTTTCTTTTTAGATGGTTCCTGTCCAGGGTGGACCTTTCTCAGATGGCTCAGAGGCACAAGCTTTCATGTCAGAGCTGTCTCTGCATCTGCTCCTGGGCAGAGAGGAGTTGTGTGCCAGCTTTTTGGGCAGCCCTGCTGTGCTGGCTCTTGCAGGGATTTCTGTGCTCATCAACAACTCCCCCAGCAGGAGAGCCAGAGTGGGCTCTTGAGAAACACTTCACTTCATTCTTATTTGGATTTGTTGCATTCTGGTTAAGGAAAGGTTTTTGAGAAGGGTTGTTTTAGGCAATGAGTTCCATTCCCTCTTATTTGTGTGGATTTTCTCTCGAACTTTGTTTTGTAAACTGCTTTAAGTATCTGTCCTAGTGAATCCTTGGGTCTTTCACTTCCCAAATATGACAAAGGTTAATGTACTCTTGGTCAAAATCTTGGTGGCCAGTTAATGAAAAAGCAAATTTGGGCTTGAAAAGGGCTTGGCAAGTAGATTTCTTGGGAAAGGGAATTCCATATTCTAACAACTTTTAACAAAAATAAGAGCAAGGTAAATGCTTATAAGTTTGAGAATGTACTAGAGAATCCACCCCTCTGTTGAGAAGCTTCTTGTGGTGAATGTTAAGGGTCTGCTGAGTCCCTGAGGGCCCAAAGTCCTGCTGAGCTTGGTGGCTTTTCTTCATATTTTGATTCAGGTCTGAACCAAGCTGCAAAGATTGCCTGGAGGAGTTTATAGGAGTTTTGTGAGGGTGTTGCATCCTCGTGGGGTCAAGGTAAACCCCATAGCTATTATTTGAGGCATTTTGGGTTTGTGGGCATGTCATGCAATTGCAGTATCCAGATGCACATTTAGTTAAGGTGCTCAAATAGGGTGGGGGTGATCTCTCTGCTCAATTCCAGGGTGTTTCTAAGCAGTTTGGGTTCCTCTTCATGCCCCCAAAAGGTGATGAGAGGTTCAGGAGTGGAAGAGATGATGTCAATGTTCAAGAAAGACACACAAATCCAGGGTCTTCAGTTGCGATAGAAGAAAAAGCCCACTCAGAAACTGTTTCTTGTGAGAAAGCACACTCAGAAATTGATTTTTTGTCAAATCCCAGAGCTGATGTCTGCCTTTTCCTCCTCTCCTTGGTGAACAAAATCCCCTGATATATCATGGACAAACAGTGGATCATCCAGCATCTCAGCGTCTGTCCCACACGACCACATGGAGAGGGGGAAAGGGCCTGATGAGCAGAAAAGAAAATTATGTAGGAAAGCAGCTACTTTTTGGGGTCTGGCTCGCATGGGGGCTGTAATTGACGAGCTGGGAGGTTGCCTGGGGACTCCGGTGGGAGGGAGGGGACGGGGATCGGGTGACAGCAGGTGGCACTGTCTGCTGTGAGCCAGCCCCGCGCTGTCCCTGCTCCTTGGGGTGTTCCTGTGGGAGCAGCACCTGGGGGCAGCCCCGGCTCTGCTTCTCCTCTCCCCGGGGGCAGCCCCGGCTCTGCTTCTCCTCTCCCCGGGGGCAGCCCCAGCTCTGCTTCTCCTCTCCCCGGGGGCAGCCCCAGCTCTGCTTCTTCTCTCCCTGGGGCAGCCCGCGGTGCAGGTGCGGGTGTAACACCTTCTGCGGAGGTGGGCAAATCTCCAAATCTCCCTTTTTAGGGCGCTACTGTGACTTGAGGTCTGGGCTTAGCAATAAATTCAAGGCATGCTCTGAATACCTGTTTTAAACAGTACATATAGTGATTCTTGATGCTAAGAAAAGCCTTCCCTCGGGATGGTACTTCTATTCCAGATCCAGCAAGGCTTCTACCCCCGCTGCCTCTAATAACTGCAGTTAGAGAATTGCATTTCATCTGCCTGAAATTCTCCTGCCACTTAAGCGAGATGCTGGACTGATTTCAGCTCTTTCCAGTATTGATCTGGCATTGCAGAGCTTTATTTAAAGGTTGCCCCTCTCCATCCAAAAGGCTTTGGGATTCCTGCATCTTCACAGGGTTTGGTGAACAATTTGGAACCTCGGGGTGAGTGGTAATGAGTAATTGTCAGCAGTCAGTGCTGAGCCACGGCCATTGGAAATGTCGAGAAAAATGACCCAGTGCTCCCCTGTAAACCCTGCAATTGTGGGTTTTCCTGCAGCACTGGGGCAGCAGAGGAGCAGGAGTCCCACCCTGGGTCAGTGGTGTTGCAAAAGAAGAGCGACTTTCACTCGCATGCTCTGAGGAACCCTGGGGACAGAAATTGCTGCTGAAGTGAAAGGGAGCTGGGAGCAGCATCCCAGCCCTGCCTGGCCCGTCCCACGGCGTCACGGGAAGAGCAGGAGCGCTCCTGCTGCTCAGGCGGTCCCTTCTCCGCAGCCAGCAGCAACATTCCTGGAAAGGTTCTAATAAACGCAGCCATCGCTGATGGTGGGCACTGGCATTCAACCCCTGTGCATGTGTGCACCCCATTCTCCCTCTGCACAGCCTCCTGCCTCAGGGCTGTTGGGATCAGGGTGTTCCCTTCCCCTCTCCTAAGCACTCCTGGATGCTGGGGGAGGGAGGAGTGCTCATGGACTCATGTCTTCAACAAATAAATAGTCATTTTAGGTGCTAAACCACTCTGCTTTTGTTGGTTGTACCTCAGGGGTACAGGATGGACCTGGTGAATATGGGTGCTGTGCTCTTTGCTGGTGGTGTTTGAGTGAATCCTGACTGATGTAGAGGATGGCTGAGGGGGAGCATCGCTCCCAGTGACAAGTGTCCCATCCTGAGTCAGCTGCCACCATGCTGGTGTGACACCTCCTGACTTTCTGCCTGTTTCACAGTTGAAGGCCAGCTCCCTTTCCAGCTCCCTGTCTGTACCAATGCCTCAGAGCTTTGTAGGGTTCCCTTAACCAAGCTTTGCCTGAGCTGGAGAAAAAAAGGGCAATTTAAAGCGCAGAATGAGCTGGGATGTTCTGCTCCAGTTTTTAGCAGTAGCTAAGCACTGCCAGTAGCTCATACTGGTTTTGGCTGTCTGTCTACCTGTGGTCACATCAAAGTTTGTCCCCTTACTCTGGAACTGTCCATGCTGAGCTCTGGTTTTTATTGCAAGATGTAGAACTTTTCCTGGCTTATTAGAAACACTTACTGTGTGTGTGTCCCTGGCTCTCCAGCTGGTCCTGGTTACTGTGTCAGTGGCCTCCTCTGCGCTTGTCTCAGATAATTTGTCTTCCAGGTCATTGACTCATGATGAGCAGAAAATGCTCCAAAAGCTGAATCATATGGGGCATGGAGAAAACCAATGTTGCTTGATTTAGGTGCTGTTATTCCTGCAGCATTTCCTGTGTCTGAGGTTCACCTGTCCATTCCTCTGATGGCCCCAGCCTGGGGCTGGGAGTCAAGTGCAGACAGCCTCGGGAGAGGCACTTAACTCTCTCCTTCTCATTGATAGGGAAACAGATAAAAATAAAGATGGTCACCTCCTTTAGAGAGCAGTGAGAGGATTAATTGGTTAATGTTTGTGAACTGCTTTGAAGTTGAAATAGGGCAGATTGGTGCTAACCTGGATTGCCAAAGCTCTGATGTGTCATAAGGAGGTAAAGGCTGTGCTGAGGAGGCATCGGAAGCCTTAAAATCAATGTCCTTCAGGTGTTAAGCATCCTGAGATGTGAGGTCAAAATCATGAGGCTGATCTGGTCAAAAACAGGGATTAGGGATAATGGCAGCTGCAAGGGAGGCCTTTCTCTCCCTGTTGGTCCTGGGCCAGCCTGCAGCCCTACTCACAGGGACATGGAGTGGTGGGGAATGGACCAGCTCTTGCTGGCATCAGCGCATCCTGCCAGGCCCTGGGACAGAGCTGTGTGGCAAGAAGGGCTGGCACGTTTTGTGATGAGTGAAATCTGGTTCCGGGTTCAGCACTGGGGAAACCAGAGTTGAGTGGGGTTGAGCAAGATGGGCTTCTCCCGGGGAGGAGCATGGGAACCAGCGCACCCACAGCAAGAATGTGTTTGGTGACCTGGGTCTTAGCCACGGCGGGTGGGGGCGGCTGTGCTGGAGCTGTGTTTAGCCTGGGTGTGTGTCCACCCACTGAGGGTTGCTCAACAGGCTGCAGGAGGAGGCCACGCTCACTTGGCTGCTCGTGGCGCCTGCTGGGGGATGAGCCCGGTGAGAATTCCTAGGTGCAATGGGATGGCCCAGGGAAGAGGGAGCTTCCATGGGGTGGCCAATGCTCTGGGTTTGGGGCAGAGCACTCCTGGGGTTTGTGTGTCTGCCCTCAAGACAAGCCCTCTGCATTGCCCATGTACTGCAGGGGCATCCACAGTGGAAGAGGGAGTCAAACCCCACTTTCTCTTTTCCTGGAGTAGTGGACAGAGCAAGGCTTTGTTCTGCAGTATAAGCAGTGACAGAACCCAGCAGCAGAGCTGGCTGTCACACCTGGTGCTGTCCTGAATGAGATCAGACGTGAAACTTTCTTTCTGGAAGGACAGATACTGTGCAGGTGGGTCAGCATTCACCTGCCACCTCTTATGGAACCTGTGGTCCACCTCCCATGGCACAAAGTTGCTGGGAGGCTGCTGGGTGTAGAACTGTGCAAGTCAGGCCTCTGTCATCCCATTTCTCTGCTGCTCATGGTCCCTAGCAAGCAGACCACCCCCACACTGCTCCTGGCTTGGTGCCACTCATGATTCAGGGAGAAGTGGAGGTGGTGCTGGCCTTGGGGTGAGGAAGGTTGTGGTGGTAGCAAATGTGGAGGCAGAGTGAGCAGTGGGTGAGCCTGGCTCCAGACCAGCAGCAGGAGCTGTGCCTGGCATGGATTGGTCACTTGTGTGCATCCACATCAGTTTCAGCAAAGACTCTTAGTTTGAGGGATCCCCCTTCTCTGTACCCCATGGGACTGGCTTTCCCAAGTTTTGGGATCAACACATGCTGCTGGGATGGGTGAACTCGGAAATCTCCAACAGGAACAAAGCAAGGGAAGAGCAGACCCAGGGCCACCTGGTCCTGTGGCACCCAGAGCTGAGCTGCAGCCCTGAATAACCTGTGGGCAGTCAGACCCTCCTGGAGCAGCCTGGGCTTTGGCAAGCAGATCAGGGGATGCACAGCTTCCTGGGGAGGAGCTGCCTGTCAGGGAAGGCTGGGGGAGCAAGGCAGAGTCTGGAGGAGGGTGCAGATATCTTTCACTTTCATTTGCCCCTCCTGGGACTGTGAGCCAAGAGGCAGCACCTGGTCCTTCCAGGGAGCCTCCTGTTGTCCCTTCCTGCCTAGAAGAGCAGGTGGGACTGCTCTGCCTGTGGCATGTGTATGCCTGGTGGTTACCCGTGGTGGCTCTGCCCTATTCCTTTCCCCCAGGAAGGATCAAACTGCTGCTGCAGCCTTAGCATCCAAATGCCTTCGAGTGGGGAAGAGCCTGGGGACCTGTTTTACAAGGGTCAAACAGATGTAAATAGCTTTTCTACAAAGATTTCAGCTCCATTTCCCCCATCCCAAATGCTCTAACAGCCCCTGAGGAGGTTTCTCTTTGCTTTGGTTACTGTACCCTGTGGAGTACTCAGCCCACACAGCCAGTTTTGGGATCTCCAAGGTTTCTTGAAGAAAGCAGCCAAATGTTTGTTTTGTGGACACCCTTATAGCGCATATGGGTTTTCCAAGGAACAGCCATAGGCAGGGGGGAGGGAGGAACCAAGAGGAACTCTTCATCTGGGTTGACTCATGCATCTTGCTTCAGCTGGGTTTATTATTCATCATGTACCCATTGCTGCCTGGGGCCTGCTTAGCTCCATGTTCAAGAAAGGGTTTTTTTTTCTGCTTAAACCACATCACTGAAGTGCTGCTGAGCACTTGTTTGCTGTTGCCATAAGTGCCTTCACTCCAAAGCTCTGGGACAAAGCAGGAGATAACTAACTTCTTCCCCCTTTTCTGTTGAAATGGGTTTTGTTCCTGGACAGCCCTACACCACCCAGCCTGAGGAAGCTTTCTTCCCAGCAAAAACTGTCATGCCAAGTTAAATGGCATGCAAAATGATGGTCTCATTTGTGTGTTTTTGTAACAACAGCTGCAAGCAAAGGGTAAGACAGGGAGGTTGAATTTTGCCTGCGAGTCGTCTTGTCCTGAGCATTGGTTGAATGAAGGATGATTAAAGGCAAAACTAATCTGGTTTGAAAATGAAGATTTCTCATGGAATGACAGCTCTGCTTTCTAGTGCTGTTCTTCTCTGTAAGTGTGCTCATTTAGGTGGGCACTGAGTTCCCTCTGTAGCCCCCAGACCCACCTTCTCTGGAGGTCCATGGTGCCAGGGACAGCAGTGCCATCCAAGGAGATGCTGTCATTAGGACCCACTATGCCTACTTAGAGAAAATCACCAGAATCACTACTTTGGGATTATTTTTGGTGTTAGAAGTTCCCGTGGGAGCAAAATGTAGTGATGATGTGCCAGTCCTGAGAGAAGTGAACCCTCAGAGATGATGCTCTTAGGAAAGGTAAGCAGGAGAGAAAGGATTTAAGGCTTCCAGGGAAGCAGTGACACCTGATCTGCTGTTGTGAGGCTGAACTATTAGAATTATACTTTATGGCTTGGGAATTCCTATCATACTGAAAGCTTCCTGTTACAGAACCCATGATGAAAAAGAGGGATGAAATTCTCAGCTGCAGCTGGGCAAAATGGCATCAAAAACCTTGAGCTGCTATTATGGAGCTCAGCAGATGAGTGTGAAAAGATGATGGGGACAGTAAACTGAATCCCAGCTTCACCTCCAGGCAGAGAAAAGAGCACCTCACCTTATCTACTGCCTTGTCTGTTGGCCACTGGCAAATCTCTCCTTTTTCTGTATCCCAGCTGATAACGACCAGACAGTGCTCCAGGTCAGCCTCTTCAGGCTCTGGGAAGAGTGGTTCAGTTGGTGTAAGGCACCTAGGACTTGATGGCCAGGTACTCAAATGCCACATCTTCCTGATGGAAGGGCAGTGCCAGGAGCTCTGGGTGAAGTTTGGTGGGAAGCTGAGCAGGCAGCACCTCCCCAGCCAGATGTTACTGTGGCAGGGGTGGCTTAATTCCCACGGTAAGTCCTAAACCAGAAGGAAGACAGTGATAAAACCATGCTTTGGGGGGTGGGAGATCCTGGGCTAGGAGAGAGCAGCCTGCTGGCAAAGTACAAACTGCTTGTTTTCTTCCCATTAAAATCCTTATCTCCTGCTTGCTGAGTGTGCCCTGTTGTCTGCAACACAAATGACCCAGTTTGAATGGACTACCTATATCTTTGGGCTATGCTGATGAAACAAAAAACCCAAAACCCTTAGACCATGCAAAGCATCTTTTCATTAAGGTTTGCTTAATTTGTGGAGTGCTGGGGTTAAAAGTGAAAAATGAAACTCATGATAGAGAAGCCAAGTTCACGGATGTCCTGAAGTTATTCAAGCATCTTGAGAGTTCTTTATTCAGGGCAGGGGCAAGACTTTCCCACATCCCTTTGTTTCTTGTAAGTTTTTTGTGCTTTTTTAGAGCTGTCTTTAGTCTTAGCTTATTAATCCTGTTTGGTGCAGTGATGCCACGGGAGCCACTGCCGCTGGCGTGACGAACTCTGAGTCTAATTTGAAACAAGATGTAACAAGGGAACACAACCTGGAGTGGGAGGCAGAGGGTGTAATGAGATCCAGAGGTTTGATAGCCTCTGTGTTGCTCAACATGATGTGCTTGGGCACCTTGTTTGCCAACTTGTGTCCCTTCTATAAGTTTTGGGGAAAAATATCAACTCGAAGGTCAAGATCAATATGTGGAGAGTAAGTGTTGGTTCCAGCTGTGCCTGAACTATTGATTTTAACTTCTAAAACATTCTCACAAGAGATTGATGAGGGAGTAATTTTGGAGATGGATTAGCCCAGTAGAGGTGGGTTTTTTTTACACAAAGGGTTTAGTGGTGCTGCCTGTGGAGAAAAGTTACAAAAAGAAAAGAACTTCAGAGAGTGCTGGTGCTGTTGAAGCAGTAATACCACATGACACAAAACTGAGCAAGAGCAGCCAAAGAAGGGAACTACAGCTCTGGGGAAATTTAAAGGTGAGAAGGGCAGTGCACTGGTTTTAATGGGAACATGGGGAGTTATTAAAGGAAGGATGAGGGATCAGCAAGGATGGAGCTCATCAGCTGCCTTTAAAATGTAGGATGTGGGAAAACTGGGGGAAATGTGCTGGCATCTATCCCAGGCTGCTCTGATTTATTTTTAAATGAGGAATCTATCATTGTGAGATGTAAAGACATACAGCAGCTGTTCTCTGTGCAGGGATGTGAAAGTCCTTGGACATCCTGGGAGCCAAGTGAAAGTGAATCTTCCCTCTCACTCCCCATTCCTCCAGAGTAAAAGTTGATCAGCCGCTCCCTGCCAAAAGTGAAGTGCCAAGTCTTTCCCCTTGATTTATTCCTTTTATGACTAGCTTCCCTCTGCTCTTGCAGCTTAATCTGGTTCAAAATGTCTGCAATTACCCTGGTACTGGGGATTTGGCATTGGGATTTGGTGACTCATGTAGCTCCTCAGCCAAAGGACCTTGTTAGCTTGGCCTGTGCTAGTCTGGGAGCAGGGGTTGCTTTGGGGGCTGGGTTGCCCTGTAGCAGGAGTTTCTTCAAGTCACAAAGCTTCTAAGTAGTGAAACTGCAGGGGGAGGAGAAGTAAAGGATCCTTTGTTAGAAGAACACAGGGTGATGTGATGGACTTTGGGGTCAGATCTGAGTGTTTCTTCCCAACACTGGTGCAAGGGAGAGGCTGGAGCTCAGAAAAAAACAACGTGTGTGGTTATTGGTTGGCTACAGAGAAGAGAGGGTTTGTGGGGAGGAGAGTCCATTGCTGGCTCTGCTTTGGCTCATCAGCAGCTGGTCCATCAGCAGCTCCTGTGGATGTCAGGGTTCAGCTCTCCCAGGAACCAGGCAAAGGGATTATTTCTACCACACATAAAAAGATTGCAGAGTTTGGCATCTGCTTTGAGGTTCTTGCTGCCAGGCTTAGTAAAGAAGCTTAGGAGTGCTCAAACCAGAGAAATAAATCTGCTGCACCTCTTATCGAAAATAATGGATAGTAAGCTTCAAAGGAAGAGGAAGAGTTTTTGTTTTGTAGCCTACTTATGTGTCCAGACTGCCTGATTCTTACCCTTTGCACCGGGGTAAGAGTCAGTGTGGAAAATAAATAGAGCTGATATGTCTAGGAATAGATTTGGCAAGTGGGTGGGACACCTGGGATGCTGGGGAGGCTCTTCAAAGAGGAAAGGCTGTCTCCACCTGGGCTGCTGCCGAGGGGCAGGGCTGCGGCTCACCAGGATTGCATGCGGCTGCCTGAGGGGGATTTTTATGGAGCAATCGTGGTAATTAGCAAGCACAAGTTTTTCCACGTACCAAACATTGTCGAGGGCAGTAATTCAGCCCTGTGCTTGTTATTGTAGTGAGTGTTGGGCAGGAGTGTCCTGGGAATTTGTCGCATCCCAAGTGGGGGGAGCCCATCAAAGTGTCCTCGAGTTGCTGATGTTGGCTTGCCACCCTGAAACAAAGGGCTGATGAAACAGTATTAGCCAAGCTGGTCGCTAATGAGGGCAAAAGAACATCTGGAGCCAGGTTTTGTTTATAGCTCTTTGTTTTGTCATTGTTAGGGAGACAGAAGAGGAAGTGTCACTCATAGTATAAATCATGACATCCAAACAAAGGGCTGACATCTGGGTGTGATTTTGGATTTCATGTCCTTGGAATCTCCTGAGGTTTGAAGCCCAGAATTTTAGCCTAAGATGTTGGCAATCCACCCTGTGTTCAAAAGATTAATGTCACTTCAGGACAGGGACAAAGAGGAAGTCTAGAACTCTAGACCAGAGCTGGCAAGTGCTGAGACCTGAAAATGCTCACTTTAACTCTGAGAGCCAGCCCCAGCTTGGAATAACTTGGAATAACCCAGTAGCTGGGTCCATGGTTGGCTGGGGATGTTGTGGGGAGCAAACAGGGCAAGCACAAAGTAAATCTTCCTGTGATAAAGTTTCATGTGGTTCAGAGACTTGTCAGCCAGAGGCTGCATCTCCATCATCATGTGTAATAGCCACTGATGGACCTGTCCATGAATTTGTTTAATTGACTTTTGACTCTCTTGATGTATTCGGCATCTGCAACATCCTGGGGCGATGAGTTCCGCAATGCAATTACATCTTATGGGGAGGGGAAAAAAAAAAAACTTCCCTTTGTTTAAACCTACTATATGATAATTTATTTAGTATCCATTAATTCTATGCTGTGAGTAATCCTGAACAGCAGCTACCCTTTATTTTCTGTGGGTTCTTCCTGGTTTTGTGGACTGTCATGAGCATATTCCCTCTATAGCCTGTTTTCCACCATGGGAATGACTATGAATTTAGATGAAAGCCTTCCCCATTTCTGCTCCTCTCTGTAGCAAGGAGAGGTGTTCCTTGTACCCTGTGTGTACCTTTCTAAATCCCTGTTGTGATGAGGAGGAGGAAGGCCACAGTGCCACAACTGTGCAGCTGTGCAGACCCAGTAATCATAAAGACAGCATGACAGAAATAATTTGTTTTATCCTCTCCATGTTTCCTAACAGTTCCTATCAGGTGCTAAACCTTCCTGATTGTTCCTTGGCAATGATGTGACATTTATTTGTGACCTTAGCCACAGAACTCCTTAATACACCCCTGACAGTGATGGTTACTGTGGAGCTGTAATGTGCAGGTAGAGCACAGCAAGCTTTTCTCCTCTCTCTCCATTTTTCAACACTGAAATCTGTCTGCTGCTTTCTTGTCCAGCCACTGTGTCCTGAGTAACTTGTGTTTTTTTTCTCAGAGAGCTTTGAACTCTCTTGAATCATTCAATTTGTCCCTTTGCTAATTGCCATTTCATAGTCATTTACAAAAAGCTGAGCTGCAAAGATGCCAGTTGGGTCTCACCTCTGCTGGGAGAGCTGACCTCTTATTACTGCTTCCATTTTTAACAATTTTTAACTCAAAGAAACTCTTCCTTTACTTGTTGGCACCTTACATTCTTGTAACTGGCTCATTAGAAAGAGAAGTTCATGTCAAGCAGTGTCATCACTTATCCACACTTAAGGGGACTCAGGAGGACTGATGAGGCTGGACTCGCCTCCCAAAAACCTGTGATGAGTCTTTCCCAGTCTGTCACTTCTCTCTGTGTGCTTTGTTACTCTGTTTTTATGAGCTTTCCTCCCTTTACCCCAAAGTGCACTACGGAGCTTGAGCTTTGTGATTGCGCATTTGAGCACCTTCAGTGCTGCTGGGGGGGGATTTAATCCCTGTCTGTTGCTCTGTGTTATCAGGATTTATCAGCTTATTGTGAATAAGTTAATTTAGCTTTTCTACTCTGCTGTTATCTTCCTTGGAGGCTCCCTTAGCCTTGTGATCAAGGACTCTTCAACGTGTTTTGTTATTAGTGCTGTGGCTTGAAAAATTCTTCCCAGTCTTTGGAGTATTTTGGCACAGTTGCAGACTTTAGATTTCAGTCTTGGTTTTTACATTTGCTATTTGGACAGTGCTTCTCCTAAGTCTCATTTTACTGTTATAATTGTCTCACTAAGCATAGTAACTTTTATTCTGATTTTTTCCCTTAAGCAATACATGTTTACTCTAATGACTTCTTCAAATGGTCTTCCTACCTCCTGTGTGTCTTTTTTTGTAAGGGCTTTTCCTTTTTAATTTTCTTTGAACAAGTGCCTGTGTATTTAGGCAGGACCCTCTTCAAGCTAGACTCACAGTAGCAGGTTTTCAAGGCTGCCCTCAAGATTTGTCAGTTTTAAGGTGCAAAGAGCCCTTGGCCATATGCTTGAAATAAAAAACCTGGTTCCTGGGTGCTGCTCAGGATGTGCTGAGGAGGCTCTTGTGTCAGAGGTCATAAATCACTGCTGGAGGTGGAAGTAACTTTCCATTTTTGATGTAAACATGTTCCCTTCTCTCAGTGATCCCATCTGTACAGGGAGAGGGACATCTCCTGTTGGTGTTTGTCTCTGCTTGTACCCATCACAGCCTCACCCCTTTCCCTTGAGTTTTTGCTGTTGTTGGCCTGTTCTGGGTGGGTGGAGGATGGAATAACTCTAGCCCTACAACGTCTGGGCATGGGACTGCAATCCTAACAGTGTCAGCTGTTTGTTGATACAGTTATCTTGGCTGAGCTCTTTGATAAGCTCTCCTTAATGCCCAGCTCCTTTGATGCTCAGCTCCTCCACCTGCACAGCCTACTCTCATTCCTGTTTGATTTGTACCCACTCATTACGATGTTCTGCTGCTTATCTTCCCCCCACCGGGTTTCCAAGGTGCTGCTTATGTTAACAGCCCCATCTGAAACCAGGGCACTGCTGTTCACTCACCTGGCCCTTTAGATTTGCCTGGATAGAAATGCACACGTGGTGTCCTGTCCTGTTCCCTCTCTGCAGCCCTGACAGGGCTGTCAGCTGGGCCTGCTGTTTCCTCCCTGACTGTTTTTGGCTTCTCTCCTATCCTTTTCTTCAAGGGTACTAAATTTTCATGACTTCTCCACTGGAGACTGCATTTTCCCAAGCCACATGTCTTGTCAAACTGTTTGCTTTCCCACAATATTCAGTTTAAAAGACCTTTTTTATGTGCCAGTAGCCTTGGCCTGTTTTCATTTGGATTTAATATTTGTATCTTTACTGTATAGGTCCTACCTATTCGAGCCTTTTCTCTACAGAGTACTACACTCTGCACCTTGGGGTGACCCTGAATTTCATTATAGGACACTTGTGGAAGCATTTCTGAGCATTTTACTGAGTTGGTCCTGGCCTTAAGTGGAATCTTGCCTTCAAGATTGTTCTCTCCATCCTGCATTGGTGGTGACTCTGTAGACCTCACTGGGAGTTGTTCCCTAGCTCAGAAGTGAAAGGTGAGAGATCACCTCATCAGCATTCTGCACACAGCTGATGTTTTGGTCCTCAGTTGTCTGTTCCCATTGCACTGAGTAGAATGTTTGGAAAAGGCCTTTGGATGCCCATTAAATGGGGGAAGACTGAGTAAATTATTCCCTTGGGCAGTGCCATAATCATGTGTAAATATTTAGACTTGTTTCCTTTTATACGATTTTTGCACCTTTTCAGGGATGTTTTGTTTTGAGGGGTCCCACAAATCTCCAGTGAGAGCTGCAGGGTTGTCTTGACCCCCTGAGCAGGATTTAACTATTTGTCCTATTGCTCAGAGGAAGGTGAATTCATGTCCTGTTACTTAGGGACTGAAAATCCTCTCCATTCCATTCTTGACACAAATTCATGATCCCTTGTGTAGAATGTGCTGTCATTTCTGGGTAATTCCACTAAATCACATAGTCTAAGCATCCCACACAAGGCTGAAACATAGCCCCATGGAATGAAATGTTTATTTTTGTGTGCGTCTGGGATGTTGCAGTGATTTGCAGTCACTGTTGCAGTGATTTGCATCCTTTAACTGAGGTATCTTGGGTTTATGTGAAATGTGGAATATAGAAAAAGCTCGAGAATGAAGGAAAACATCTTATTTTGTCTGGAAAAGAATTTAACTCTCCTCAAGTCTTTGGGTTTTTCAGGTTACTTTTTTCCTGGAGCTGATAATGATCAGAAAGTGAGTCTTAGCACCACTATATCCATGGTGCAGTGTATGCATGTTTGCTTAGGAGAAAATATTAGAACAGAGGTTGCCCAGGCTTTTTAGTAAGTATGAGAGACTTATTATTTGTTTTTTATTCATTAAATCTCCAGCCTGAAGATATGCTAATTATCTTAGGTGTCAGTCTAATCTGCAAGAGGGCATCTTCAAAAGCATGTTGGAAAAGGGCACATGAATATGGTATTTTTTTATTCATTATTTGATGCCATACCTTGAAAACAAATAATAAATTCCATTTAACACCTTGCTTTTGTAAACCTGGTGATGGGCACAGCACTTAGGTGGGTTTTAAAGCTGCAACCAGAGGATTCTTTAGAATTAGTTCTTGTTTTGCTCAGAGCAGTGATTTTTGTTCTTTTTTTTTTTTTTTTTTTTTTCTTTTTGAACCTCCTCTTTCAGCTTGTTGATGTCTTTGGGGCCGCCCAGGGAGGGTGCAATTCCTTAAAAGATAACTCAACCAAACTTCAGTGACTCTGTTATTACACAGCTGATGGAAACTGCTTTTCTTTGTTGCCGCTCACGAACCATGGTACAGCTGCCCAGAGATTCCCAGACTCAGTTTTGGAGCAGAAAACCACTGGATAAAACGGTCTTGGCACAACATTCAGGCTAGACTGAAAATCTGTGGGTGACATGGGGTGCCCTGAGCAGATGCAGGCACCGTTAAATGGTCACCCCTTGTTTCCAGCCTGGCATCACTTTTGGATCCTGTTATTCCTCTGCCAGACGGAGGAGCCCATTAGCTGTGATAGGCCAATCAAGCAGCTCCTAATTGATCTAGTGATGTGGTTACTGGTGATGACAAGCAGATGAACTTGATGACCCAGGAGGTCCTTTCCACTTGTGTGCTCTGTGGAGGCAGTGCAGTGCTAATGCCAGAGTGAATCACGAGGGTTTCTGTCCGACATCTTTGGAACCAGGCTCCATGGCAGCTCCAGCTGTGCTTGGCAAGGCAAAGGGCGTCCCCTAAAGTCAATACTCCAGCCAACAGCACATGGACCAAGCATGTCCACCATGGATGCAAGACAAAAATAGCATTTGGGCCCTGAGTGTTGTTTGCTGTGTCTAATCCTGAGTCAGTGATAGGAGGACAGACCTGGACAGGCAGTAACTGAGCCAAAGATGAACCTCTGCAGTGAGGGCAGCTGGATGGTAGGACAGGCAGCAGCAGGGGGTTCAGTGAACATGCAACAGTTTTAGAAAAGAAAAGGGCTCTGCAAACACAGGAGACCTACCTTGCTCCAAGTGAGGACTGAAGGAAATGAAGGGGGAATTCCTGAGGCAGCAGCTTGGTCTCTGCTCCCCAGCCCCGGGGCTGTCTGTCACTAGCTCAGTGCTGCAAAGGGGAGGTCTTTTTTTGTTGTTGTTTTTTTTTTTCTTTTAAATTTTGTTCATGCTGTATCTGGGATGTGCACCCATTTGTACAGATGTGCTTATGTGAAACAGCTGGTGTCTGACATCCTCAGCTCCCTAAAAAGCTACAAATACAAGCTTTATGCAAATTTCCTCAATCCTATTCAGAAGGCTCTGTTCCTGCAGCTGAAATGTTGGATTATGGCTTTATTTTCAGTTAGGAAACAAAGGGAAAATGCAATCCCATCCCTAGAAGGGACCGCAGACTGGCAGATTGCAATGGTCCACCAGGAGAGACTATTTTGTGGTTCTTGGAGCATTAGGGACAAACACCTGGAATTTGTTCAGCCTAAACATTAGATGTTTTGGCAGAAAGTGCACATCAAAAAGAGCTGGGCACCCCTGCTGCCTATTTGAAGTTTTATTGGTTTGACCCTTCTACCAGGCACTAACTGGTGATGAAAAGGGCTGGACCACGATCTAGATGTTCCTTAAAAAAATTGAAATAGCAAGAAATTTTCTTTCCTGTCCTTGCTTCAGATCTGGGATGCTGTTGCCTGCTGTGTGTTACTCCTGGTAGCCAGTTTCCAACTCAGTCAGTGCTGGTGGACATTTTGATTCCCACTGGTCATCAGCCCTTTGTTAGCTGTTCTCCACCATTATCCTGATGATTCAGCTGCAGTAGGAAATGGGATTTTTATTGGGTTGGATTTGGATGTGCAGGCTCCTGTGCTGTGGGCAATCATTTCTGAATGCAAGCAAAAAGCCACAGGTAGTTAAATGTGACAAAGTAAACCTCGGGACTTCTCAGGGTGAGCACATTCCTGCTGCAGGGATAAGAGCTCTGTGTCACAAGTGTCACGTTTGTGAGCAGGGGAAGGTGTCCTGGCTGGAATCTGTCATGGTGTCCTTGTGCTGCTGCCAGAAAGGGCCTGGCAAACACTCCCTCGGCAGCACAGGGATTATTAGTGCAGTAGTGAGTGTAGCAGCTGAAAATCAGGCACAAACCTGCAGGAGTTTGGTGACTGCAGTCACATCCTCTGGAGTGTTTGACTGCAGCACAGGGGGGCAGATTCCAGGTTCATGTTTGCATGAAACCTGGATTTTGGTGTGTGAGTGAGGACTGAACTGAGATGCTTTAAAAGTGCATTAGACCTCAAGTGACTCCCCAAAATACTGATGCATTTCTGGTGATTTCTCTCTGCAGCATCAAGGGCTGTGCCATTATCTTTGATAAGGCTGAACTGTTCCTTCAGCAGCCAGAATGATGCTATTGAATGTGCTGATGCTGTTTGATAAAATGCCTCCCATCCACAAAAAAAAAAAAATTTGTTTAAAGCTTTTTACATATCTTGAAAAGGAACAACTGTCTTCTTTCCCAGGCACTGTTGCATCACCAGCACACTGGAGAAAGGTTGTACAGTGACTGAAAAGTGATAGTTTGTGGTGCCTTGAATAGATTCTGCAACTTTCAAATTAAAAATAGGGTGTTTGAGCCAAATACAAATATTTATTAGTTCTATGCTCTCCCCTAAATTTGAATATGGAAGGAAACAAAGATCATCATAGAATAGTTTGGGTTGGAAAGGATCTTAAATACAATCCAGTTCCACCCCCTGTCATGGGCAGGGACACCTTCCACTAGCCCAGGTTGCTCCAAGCTCCTTCCAACCTGACCTTGGTTGCTCTCAGGGATGAGGCAGCCACTGCTCCTCTGGGCAACCTGTGCCAGAGTCTTGCCACTCTTATAGTGAAGTTTCTTCCTGATATCTAACCCAAACCTGCCCTCTTTCAGTGTAAAGCCATTCCTCTTTTGTCCTATCACTGCATGCCCTTGTAAAAAGCCCCTTTCCAGCTTTCTTACAGCCCCCTTTTAGGTACTGGGAAATCTAATGAATGGAAAATCCATACTTCTCAAGCAAACATATTCAGCTTTCAGTTGCTTTTTTTTTTTTTTTTTCCTGTAAGAAAAGTTGATCATTTCCTTTGGAAACTCTCCCTTTTGGCTGGCAGTTCCAGTCACAATCCATGGCAGCAGGTGCCTCAAGGAATGACACTGTGCTTTTCTATCGCATACAGATCCTGAAACGCCTTATTCTCAGTTTACCTTGTACAGGCCAAGGAAATTTGGGATCTCATTTTGCTGTGGGCTCTTCTGGAGGAGTACGTGGAGCTTTGGGGGATCCCATGGGTGGCTCAAGGCCCCTGCCACAGGGCTGGCTGTGGGACCAGGCACAGATCAGAGTTTCACAGCGCAATTAGGAGAGTGGGGCGTGGTGATACTTTAATCTGAGAGCAACCACCACCCACACAGGGCATGTTTTTGGCCTCCTGCTGTCACTGCAGCCATGGCTACTGGCACTTAGGCCACCACACCCCTTGGCCAATTCCAGCACTATGGAGCCTTTGCTGCTGATAAAACATAAATAATAATTTTGCAGAGTGAAAAACACTGTGTTCTGGTGGCTTGCTGTTCAGGTGGGGGTGAGTGGGCATGAGGGTTGTTGGGGGGCATGGAAGGGCTTACCAACAATTTCCCCCCCCCCAGGTGAGGGCTGCCATTCACTGGAGGAGCACTTAGAGGGTCCAGTGGCTGCACAGGATGGAGCAGAGTTGCACAAGTGCAATCCTCAGTGCTCTGTGCTCTCCAGGCACTCCCCTCACTGTCCACAGGAAAACCATCTCAGGGCGGATTTTTCTTCCTCTGTTGAAATTCTGCTGTTTCAGTAGCCTAGTGACAGTCATTGTCTTTCATTTCCATGTGTGAGTTGAATCCAGAATCAGAAAATTTTCTACTTTGTTCCCGAACAATAGGGCTGGGCTGTTTTGCACGATGACTCTGGCTTTTCAGCCGGTGTGCTGTGCTTTGCTTTTTGCTGTGGTCCCTCCTGGTGCTCAGCAGAGGCTGGAGAGTACCCACAGTGAATCCTGGCAGTTGTGCAACGCTTCACAAGAAGTAAAACTCCTTTCTAACCCCTGCAGGCCATCAGTTTACACCCTGAATGATGAGATTTTGATTACCCTTATCTAAGCTACAAATACTGTAAGGGAGGTGAAATCAGCTGGCTCTGGGAAGGACTATCACAGCACAGATCTTGGTGGCCTTCGGAGGCTCCAAGTGCTTGGCAGCTCCAGGGGATGTCGTGGTGCTTTGCCATGGGAAGTCCTTTCAGTGTGCAGATGTTGCTTGCTGAGGCCTTGTAGATCAAACCCCAGCTCCTGCCATCTCCAGCCTGGCAATTTTCAATGAGCAAAAACCGCCCAGGAGAGTGTTGACAGCAGGAATGGCAGCTGCTTCCTCAGAGTCGGCAGGGAGAGCCTGTTGCCTCAATGCTGGATCTCCCTCTGAATGCAGAGACCAGTTCCAGCATCCCCAGCCCCACATGGCAGCAGTTGCAGCTTGGGGAGCAGCTTTGCTCTCCCAGCGAGCTCAGTTTCCCAGGGCAGCTTTATTCTTCTGTGAACAAAAGCTGTTGAGCTGCAGGGAAGCTCCTGGCTGGAAGGTGGGTCCTTTCCACAGCCAGACTGAGACTGAGGGGTGGAATGAGACTGGATTGTGCTGAACACTCAGATGCATCTCTCCTCTGCGTTCCTCTGTCTTATGTTTCACATCTAGAAGAAAAGTACATTTAAAAAAATGCAATCCAGCTTTAAGCCAGAGCTGCTTGTATTCCTCAGTCTGATTGGAGGGAAGGAGAATTGATAAATTAATCAGTTTTCAAGGTCAGGAGAGATCAATAGGACCAGGCAGTGTGGTGTGCTGTGCAAATCAGACCCCAGACACAGCAGAGGCTCCTGAAGCAGGCCTGCCTGGGAGACAGCAGAGCTGTTTTGGCTCGTGGGAGGATCTCTTGCACTGCAGGGATGAGCTCCAATGTAAGACCAGGGATGAATAGACTGAATTAGGTGTGACCCAGAGGATAATACAGCATTCTGCATCTTAATGTATGCATCTGTGAAATGCAAATAATAATAGGGGAACCCTGTAGGGATTCATTAGTCCTTTGAAGATGGCATGTGTTACATGCTATTATTGTGATCTTCCGAAGTTGGCCTCATCCCTGCCTTTTGGACCTACACCTCTCACTGTTGCTCACTTCCTGATTCATTTCCCTCTCCTCCCTGGCACTGTCAAGCCAAATCAGCAGTGGCAAAGGCCAGTCAGCCACATGTCATGGTGCCTCATGGCCTGGGAAGAGTTACAAAGATGGGGCTCATGCTTTGGTTCCAGCACAGGAGGATGGAAATTGCTGCCATAGCATTGCAGGTGTGACTAGGACACCCAGGAGCTTTCTGTGCTGGAAGATGTCCAAGGGGCATGTGGTTAGTCCATAACCCAAGATGCTTTTTGTGACTTTCAGATCAGAATTAAAAGGTGGCTTCGGGTGGGAAAGGAAACCTGGTGACAGGGAAGGGTGTGGCTTGTGAGACACTGGGTCCGGGGGAGGTTGCAGCAGATGCTGGATTTAGGGGAAATTCTTAAAATTCTCTTGGTGCACAGAGATTTTCAAAGCAATTATTCCAAATTAAGTTTATCCACTTGATAGAGTCGGTTCACTTGACACAGATTTTCTTCTTCTTTCCTTTTTTTTTTTTTTTTTTTCCTTGAGTGTTTTTTATTCTTCAGTAAGCGCTTGCTGTGCTCAGGGTGTGTTTCTGAAATGCACTTTACTGTGGCTTCATGGATGCATAGCATTCACTGTGCTTTTGACTCTCAGAAGTGGATGAAACTGGGAAATTCCCATCATTCCTGTCCTGGCCTTGAGCAATTCCTCCTCCTTGGTGAGCTGCCAGAGTAGGAGTAGTGCTCCAGGATGGAAGGAGTTAACACCTGCAGCATTTTCAGGGATGCAGCAAGTAGCTGGGCTTCACACCCAACACCACACTGTGAGCTCAGCAGCCTCTGGGGAAAGACTTTTTTACTGTGTCAGACTGCTGGAGCTCTGTTTTTGGCTCAGGAAAATTTCCTGGCTTAAGGGAAGGGACTGTGGTGGCCTTGGGTATCTGCAGTGACAGTGGGATTGCAGGATAACCCTGACTTGTTTCCCTGGAGATCTGGGCAGCAGCCATATGAGAGCTGCAGCAGCAGAGGGTACAGATGGGAGCTTTGGGACGTGAGGCTATTGGAGCCCAGAAACTCAAATTCACTTCCATCAGCTTGGGGTTGACTGGCTTCTTGGCTGATCAGCACCTGGATTTTGGTCTTGGAAAGGCAGGCAAAGCTTTGTCCAGCATCATAAATCTTGTTCTTGCATGGGATGTGTGGATGAGGAACCTCCTAAGCTCTGCTGAGATGGTTGAGAGTTGTAGCTCCTCTTGCAGCAGAGTCTAGCCCAGGGTGTATAAATGAATATTTTGGACAGGAAACCATCCTGTGTCTCTGAAGTCCCTCTTTTTTGAATACCTCAGTCTGGAGTAAGAGGGCAGGTTTAGGTTGGTATTAGGAAGAAAGTCTTCTCTGTGGGGGTGCTGAGGCCCTGGCACAGGGTGCCCAGAGGAGCTGTGGCTGCCCCATCCCTGGCAGTGTCCAAGGCCAGGTTGGATGGGGTTAGGAGTGACCTGGGATAGTGAGTGGTGTCCCTGCCTTGACAAGGAGTGGAATGAGATGAACTTTGAGGTCCCTTAGCACCCAAACCATTCTGTGATTCTGTAAGCTCATGAAACTGCTGAGGTTGAGAGCTCTAGATTCAGCTTTGGCTGTGAAACACAACACCATTTACTCTATGCTTCCTTTGTTAAATGTGCCAAACAACTTTGTCTCTTCCCTGTTCTCCCTGAGGATCTCTGGGTTGGAGAGTAGTGGTCAGCTGGAAAAGAAAGCGGTTTCAATATTTTATAGAAATTAGGTGTTGAGCAGGGGTGCTGATGGGTTTCCTCAGAAGAAGAGAGGTGGTGGGAGGTAAAAACTGCATTGTTCAGGACAGAAAGGTACATCTATGGTGGGAATATAGGCCTGTCTCTAGTTTTATGAGGACAAACGGTGCTGTGAAAGAGACTGGAACTGCTGCCAGGGAAAAAGTGGGTGAAACATGGGCTGCAGATTCTCATCAGGGCTTTTTGTCCCACTGTGTGGTGGCTTTGGAGGCCTGACCCAAAACACTGTCTTGCTCTGGGGTGAGAGTGGGACAACACAGCTCATGTCCTCAAGTGTTTAGGGCAACTACAGAGCTGCTTGGGCTGGAGTTGGCATTCAAACAGTGAAAAGCTACCAAAGCACAGATGGTTTAACAAAACCCACAAATCCAATAAAAAAAAAATCCCCAAGCAAACCCTCCCTCCACTGCCTTAAAAAAAATCCCAAACCAAAACACCCTAAAAAACCCCAAACCTTACAACACCCCCACATCACCATTCCAACCAATTATACTGCCAGGAAGTTTTTCCCTGGTAGAAATATCCCTAAGTGATGCTAAACTCATTAGGAAGGAGCTGATCCTGCCTGCAAAACAGTGCCATGTCACTAATGGGAAGAAAAACAACTGCCTGAGTGGACAAGGCATCTCAATTATTTTTCTCTGTCTATACATATATTTCTGTGCAGGCACAGGCTGTGAGGGAACGAAATATGGGAATATCAGAAAAGGGGAGAATGGCCATAGGAAAAGGAGTGCGATGTTCATCACTAATTAGGGTATGAATCATTTAGCTTCTTATTGGACTCCCTTCCCATTCTCCTTGGGGACCCTGGAGAGGGAAGAGGTGAATGCCCACCGTGTCTGTGTCCTACCTGCCACAGTGCTGGCCCAGCTTTCTGGCTGCAAGATATTGTCCCAGCCTTTTGGGTTTTCAGCTGCCTAGGGGTTCCCTAAATTTCATGTTATGCTTCTATTTTCTCCTGCATTTTCCTAGTTACTCCTTCGTGATTATTTTTATCCTGATTCCTGTTTTCATAGCAGAATGTGGTGAAAAATAGACTCAGTGAGAGCTGTCCTACCAGGCACAGCATCATTATATGCTGTTTACTTTTCCAAATTTTTTAACTGAGACATGTACAAAAGATAGCTTTGCAATATCTCTTCTCGCCCCCATCTGCTTTTCTCAGTGGCGGTTTTCTCTCCAGCTGTTTGGCATATATTTGGAAATTTGGATTAGCTAGGTGCTGTGCTAAAAAATACATTAATAAAGCATCAGGATCATCTCTCTTCCAGATCCAATCCTATGGGATATAAATTCCTATGGAAATTAATGGGCTGTCTGGATTGCAGTGCAGGATTGAGACTTCATGGTGTGGATGGATCAATACGGTGTAAATCGATCAATACAGGCAATCAAGTGAGTCAGGCAAGGTTTATGCTTAATACACTCCTGCTGTCATCCCTCATTGTGCCCAGGTTTGTGTAACTCAAGCACACACAAGCGAATCCTCCAAACCATATGGCTTTGCTGGGTCCTCTCCATCCCTTCACTTTTCGTACCATTGCTGTGTTTTTTTAGGAGGTTGTATTTGTGCAGTCGTAATCAGTCTGGGAATCCTTTATTTTTTTTTCCCTCTTGAGTTTTGTTAGTGAACATGGATCTGGTTTTGGTATCAAGGTGTGTTTGCTATCCCATTCTGAGCTTCTCCCACATGTTGGTGTGGGTGTAACTGGTGGACAGGGGGTGCAGTGGTGGCAATATGGGAAAGATGGGGTGGTCACAATGCCAGTGTGGAGTGAGGACCTGTCTCTCCCTCTCCTTTTCCTTGTCACCCTGCACTGCCAGGCTGGGAGCTGCTCTCACCTGGCCAGTCTGACCTGATTTGGCACCCACTCTGCTTCCTTCAGGAATAGGGCAGTCAGCCAGCTGTCTTAAATAAGGGAATTGTTTCACTTCTCTGTAGGAATAGAACTTTTGGAGGAGAAGAAAATTTTAAGAACAAAACCCTTTTAAAAAATGCACTTCCCCTTCCCAAACCCTCCCACCTAATGTCTGACTCATGAGGAGACACTTCAGTAACAAATGGCATCTTTTGTTTTTTGTCCTTCAGATAGATTTCCAAACTCTAACCACTTTTAAACCACCATACACTTTTTTTTTCTTTTTCTCTTCCAATTCTCCCAAGGATTTACTGACACATGCTCTGTCAGCTTAGTTTTCTTCTCTTCCTGTTGGCCTCCCCTCCAATTCCACGCCCAAATACGCATACAGAAATTATCTCATGATTCAGGACGAGACACAGCTCTTCAGATCTGCCATGAACCATCTGCATGGCCTTGGGCAGTTTGCTACTGTATTGCAAACTCTCCACTGTGAACCTGCACATGATTTTGTTTTGAGTTGGAAAGAAATCTTAGGGGTGACCACACTCCAAATTAGGGCTGTGCTGTCTTGGCTTTGGCTCCAGTTGTGAACACGAGCAACTGTTCTGATCTAAGAAGTGTGTGGCAGCAATTTATTACAAGGATTTATACTGAGCTCTTCTGGCCTGTCTGGCCAGGCCCATATGTCATGCAGAAGTATGTTTTCTTCCTCAGATACTGCTGATCTGCCTCTCTGCACAGCCACAGCCTGTGCTCCAGCCCCTCGTTGCTCTGACTGACTCATTTATCCACCCCTTTCAAGCCAGACTTTTCTCTCCAAATTCTTCTCTTTTCACTGGAGACAAGGCACACAGCTTCTTCCCACGTAAATCACATTCCAAAACTTTGATGTCATCTTTATTTTCCTCTCTCGAGACTCCTGAGAAACCCTGCACAGGATGATTACTTTCATCTTATCTCTTCTTTGGGAAAGACCAGAGCAGGGCTGCTCTGCTGGACCCTTTAGCATCAATAACACACCTCAAAGACCAGCATCTATAATGGTCTGCCAGCTCTCACCTGGCTGAAGAAAGGTTTTCACTAATAACACTGCAATTTTTTTTTGTTTGGGGAGACAACAGGGAGAAACTGGGAAAGGATGAGGATTTGGAAGTATGATTTTACCATTAACACAGCTGCTATGAGAACTGTAGCATCAAACCCAAAGAATTTCAACAAAGCCTCTAAGTTGATGTTTTTCAACATTTCCTGAATGTTTACTCTTTAGGTTCATACTGAGGTGCTTTAATAAAAGCAAACTGACTTTCAGAGGTTTGAGTGACCTGGCCTTCCTGTTGTCTCTTCTGCAGCCAAGTTATTAAAATAAAACCCTTTCAGCTATTTTGTTGAGATATGAAAGGGTATTTGTGTTGTGGTGTCCGGAGTCCTGCTGTCTGATGAACCACCCTGAGGATGTCAAGAATCCCTCTGGCTGTGTGGGGGATCTGAAGTGATCTATTTATAATTTTCTTACCTTGACAAAATGCAGGGAGTGACTCAAATATGTCCCGTCCTTATGGAAATTAATTGTGTTAATGGGATCATTAGAATTTAGAGTAGTGTCAACAAACTGGTTTTTGCAGCTAATGATGGTTCTTGGGCAGGTTATGTCACAAGGAAGGCGGAGAACCTGGTCATCTATATATATGTGATCAGCCCTGGGCCCTTTCTTTGGGTTTCATTGAGCAATGCCCTAGTAGAGTCAACGTAGGCAAACAGCTGCCACCACCCTCACCATGAAAATAGAAGGTGCCTCGGTGGTCCTTGCTCTGGCATTTTTCTGCTTCTTCTCAGGTTAGTAACTTGTGATGTTCTCTGTGCTGGAATCTGGGACTGGCAGAGGACGCAGCCTGGGAGTGCCCATAAAGACAGAGAGAGAGAGGAGTAAAGAGCCCTTGTATTTTAAAAAGCATGGTGGTATAGCAGAAGACCACAATTTTTTAATTATTTTTTTTGTTTTTGCTGTACTACCATGTATTGGTTTGCTATAGCATGTCTTGTTAATTACTCTTTCTTTTTCATATGGAAATAGTGAAGTTTTATTGGTAGATGAAAGCATCTATTTTTAATAGAATTAACGGTTTAAGAAAAAGCCAACAAGGCCAAACCCCCACTTGTCAAAATGGAAGAATACAAATCTCCAACCAGATTGAATTCTTCCATAAACAGCCCAACTCTGAACAAAAATGTAATACAATTTTTTGAAAATTCAGAAAAATGGTAATGTCTTGTCAACACTTGCTAAGGAAGGCATTTTCACATGGCTGCAGTAATTTGGCTACAATAGATAGACTTCAGCAGGAGTTAGGGTTGAAGCAATGGTCTTTCAATTTCCTGCTGATTTCTATTGAAAAAGTGCTAATGGAAGATTTCTTGACAGTTCCTTGCAATGCCACTGTTGATGCAAAGGATGATGAAATGTATTATACCAGCTTTAAATGGCTTAGTAGAAAGAAATAGGTATCAGCCGCTCACCTGCTGACTCATTATTAATTTGATAATTTGTGTGAAGTACTGCAAATGGAATGGGCCTTGAAAAGGAATTTGTCATTTTGGACAAACAACAATGGCCTAGCTCTGGTATCCCAATTTTGAGGGATGGTGAAGAATGCCAAAAATGTTTGTGTGAGTTTGATGCAACTACCAAGGCAAAGGTCTAGAATAATGGAGAAACAGTTACCGAACCATCCTTGGAACTTGGATTTTTAAGCCTGAGAAAAGCAACACAGTAAAGAAGGGCACAAAGACACACCAAAAAATGGATGTGATTTTGCATTTGAATGACAAAAAGTGCAATGTTCCAGAAAGGACTGGGCATTAGGGAATTTCTATCAGTGTGAAATAATGCATTGGATTAGCTTTTATCAAGAGGTATTTGGGTGGATTAGGAAACTGCATCAAGTATTTTAATTAAATGCTTTCGCTTTAAAATTTCCCTTCAAAGATTTTTGTATGGTTTCATTGTTGGTTTTTCTGTCGCAGATGTTGCCAGTCAAGCTTCGATTAAGGCGAGTCCAACCTTTTCTATTCTGATTCTCCCTTTGTTTTGCCAACTTACACTGCTTAATGCATGCTCTGAGCAAAGTCCGTTTAGATGCTCTATACTTAGATATTATAATGCTTTTTCAGTGGTGGAAAAAGCAGTGAATCTCTCCATATTTAGAGACAACACTTAGATAATATAGCAATGGCTCCAGCTGACAGTGTGTGTTTGGTATGTGATGCTGAGAACATATCCAAACAGCTCTGGGCTGGAAATCTCATGGAGTGATGTTAGAAATGGCATGAATTATATTTTTAATGATATTTTAGAATGTAGTTTCTGATCCAGCAGAAACCCCTGCTTCTGATAATTCTTGAGCTTCATAATTAAAAGAATTAAGGCAAGTCCTTTGAGTCTCAGAAAATAATTTGATTCAATGACTTAGAAGTCAGTTCCATTCATGTTTTAATCAAGCCAGCTTGTCTCCTTGGTAAAGATCCTTTCGGGAAACACAGTAGCCAAAAATAACTAAACGGTTCATTGCTTCTCCCTGGTCTGCATCTCAGTAACCCAGCAGAAGATGCAATGGGCTGCTGCAACATTGCACAATATTACTGCTCTGCTTCCTGAGAGGGTTGTGCTTTTCTGTGCTTGTCTTGCACTTGAATCACTCCTCAGTCGCTCTGGCCCGTTCATTCCTCTTGCATTTCTCTGGCACTTCCAGGGCTGTATTTTCTGCTCTTGGCTAACTTTATAACGTGCAGTTCTCCGCTGTAGCGGGTAGCAATTGCAACTGTACATAAATTAAACGTGTTCCTTAAATATATATTCTGTTCCCCATGATTAATGGTTCTTGCAATGGGTTTTGAACTTTCTCGTTGTCTTTTCTGCCTCAGGAGCCACGAGCTCTGGGTGCAGCCTGGGCCACGTGTGGTGTGTGGCAAGGGATGGGCAGGAGGAGCATGGTTTGTGTGAGCAAACTGGTGCTGCTGAGAGCCTGCAGCACACCCAAAAAAGATTCAGTGTGAACAAACAGTTCTCAGGATCTTGCTGGGAGCCTCTACTGATTGCCCTCCTCTGTGCTTTTCAGAACGAATGCAGGAAAATCTGGTCACTTCTGCGCAGCGGGAAGTTTTCCTGTCCCACCACCAAGGAGCCCTTCAGAAGCCCAAATAACAAAGGAGACCTCAACAAGTGCATGATGTGCCAAAGGCTGCTGTGAGTATCAGCTGCCTGCTGGCTCCAGTGGCAGCCCTGCCCACCCACAGCCTGTCCTCTCCTCCCATTGTAGGGTGCCAACTCTCAGGAGGCTCTGTGCTATAAAGTTGTTGTCCCTGGCCAGCCAGACCAGTTTGTAGTTCTCCAGCAAACCTGTGAACCCAGTTGCTCTTTCCAGCTCATCACATGGTGGGGACTCACCACAGAGCATGAGGAGCAAATGCAGAGTGGGAACTTACACAGATTAATTTCTTGTTTCCATAGATGGTGTTTCTTAGAGTGGAGAGAGCTGGATATTAGGCAGGGAGAAAGGCTGGCACAATGCCCCCAGTGCAGAGATGTTAAACACCCTGGGCATGTGTCAGGGAGCTGAGCCCTGCTGCTGGTCTGTGCTGCTGCCTTGTGCAATGGGGAGGTGGGGTCGGCCAGACTGGCCTTTAATCACCCCCTATTTTGGCTTTGTGTCCGAGCACTGCACACCGCCCTGTCACTCACACCTCCCTTTCTTGCAGGGAAAGAGACTCAAAAAACAAAGAGAGTGGTGGAGAGGCGGACAGGAATGTGAACTCCTTGGGAAAGGTGAGGTGAAACATCGCTGCCGAAGCCAGTTTTATTGGTGATGGCATCGTGTCTGCTGCCTCTGACCCGCTGCCCAGGGCACTCCCTGATCTGCAGCGTGGGAAAGGGCCTTGCAATGGGAGCAGGGCAAACATGCCCAGCCTTGGGAATTGTGTGAGGCTTTGTGCCATCCACCAGCATAAAAGAAACCAAAACTCCTGGCGGCTCCTCCGATGTGTGCCTGACCCAGAGCCTTGGCTGAGGAGCATGCCTGCCTGTTTATAAGGCACACCATTGGCATCTGGCAAATATTTAATAGCAAGGTTGGCACATGTGAGCTCTGACTAGGGCAGGGTGTGGGAACAGGCCGGCTCTAATTGTCCCTTGTTTATCTTGTTGATGCACCTGGCTGGTTTCTTTTACCCATAGCTGTTTTTCTAGATAGCAGGTCTTTATGTGGAGGGAGCTGTCCTTTTAGCCCTGGGTTTTTATTCCAGATGGGAGCAAATTGGTTTCCATCAGATAGTGTTGGTTGTGGTGATTGATTTATTTATTTTTTACTTCTGGTTAAGCAGGGTAGATTTCTAGCTCTTGTGTGTCTGGACAAATTAAAGGCTTTGTAAGGCATAGCTGTCCTAAGGGAGATCTTTTTTTTTAGACATCTGACTTGCCAAAGTGTGGTCCTGAAGGCAGCAGGACAGTTTTACAGCATCAGGAAGGGACCTACACTGAATTTCTTTGTTAAGCCATAGATTTTCTGTCTGGCTTTTGGCAAGTAATTTTCTAGGCTTGACTTCCCCATCTGCAGAGCTGGGATAAGCTATCAAGCCATCTCCTCTACATGGTGTGAGAGGAAAAACGTATTACTGATCACATAACAGATAAGGTTGTAAGTGCTGCATAAATGAACCTGAAGACCTCACATGTTCCATGTATTTCTTATGTTCCAGACTTACCCTGAAAGTTATAGGAAAGCTGTTCAGAGGAAAGTAGAGGCCAGGCTGAAATGCTTAAGCAGGCTTTGCTACCAAATTCTTCTGTGAAATAGTGGTTTTGTTCAATTAACACATACCATCATGTTAAGTGGAAGGTAAAAAGGCACCTCTTACTCCCCTGTACCTGGCAATAGGAGGTGTTCAAGGATTATATTTTTTTAATGCCTGCAGCTTCATTTTTTTACTGTGCATGGATTTTAAAATTCCTTAAATTTACTAGCGCATTCTCTTACGAGAGTTTGGGAAACTCACTTTCTCATTTAAAATTCACTGAAATTGTGGATTTTATACCTAGAGCAGAGCTTAGGTCCTTCGGGCAGGCTCTTGCATCTATTAGAAATAGCAGCAAGGCTACCCTGGATGCAAAAGACAGATCTGCTCATCTAAACATACGGATTTGTTTGTTTTATGCTGCATGTTATGGCTTTCCACCGATTTACGCCTCAAGGAAGCAAAATAACTTTTGAAATGTAATTCATTGGGTGGATAATCCTTTGTGGATTTGTGGGAGATGTGCCTCTCTGTCAGCATATCCGTGTCAACCCATGCTTTTGGTGTTTGCACAGGATGAGTGTCGGGAGTTTCGTGATCTGTTCAAGAGAGGGAAACTTTCCTGCACCAGAGAGAACGATCCTGTCCGGGATGCCTCTGGGAAGCAGCACAGCAATAAGTGCATCATGTGTGCAGAGAAGTTGTGAGTAAAGGAAAGGAGCGTGGGGAAACCTCTCTCCTCCCTGGAGCACCCTTGTATTCACTTTCTCATCTCTCTTCTCTTCCAGCAAAAGGGAGAACGAGCGGAAGTTATCTAAAAACAGACAAGGAAAAGATAAGGTGAGATTAAAGTATTAGGCAGGTCAATATGGAACTTTATTGGATTTTCACCCAAGACAGAGGAAAGGGAATGTTATTCTACTCTGTTGCTCTTTCCCCTCTGACTTAATTTTGAGATCCACTTTCCTTACTCTCCTCATTTCTTATTCATGCTCTTGAATCCCTCAAGTGAACAACTTGTGCCTGAATATTATGGTCTGCCCCACTGACCTGTGTATCTAGGGACGGCCAAATCCTGACAGAGCAGGAAGCCAGGTGTGCTGTGCTGTCCCAAATTTCAGCTCATGGGTGGAGAGGTCAGTTCTGCTGAAGCTCTAATTAGGTAGAAAAGAAAAAGGTGTGAAAAAAGCCCTAAATCTGAGCTCCACACAGCTTAAGAGATCATTGTGTTCTGGGAGATGTCAGCCCTGCGCTATCTCCAAGCCTGTGGCTCAGTTTTAGCTTTTTTTTGTTGGAAACTTTGTTCTTATGGAGCTGTGATTTGCCACCTTCTCCCTGCACACTGCAGTCACCATGTCACCATGCACTGATGCTTTGCTGGCAAAAGCAACCCTGTAAAGAGGAAAATAACTGCTCTCCACCACTTTCCTCTTAATTCCTGCTATGGCAGGGACTGGTGCGGCCCCCTTAAGCTTCAGTCTTGGGGATAATCCTGTTTTAGTGCTTTTTCTAATGACTTTGGCACCAAAAAATGGAAGTGTAAGTGAAATTTGCTGATGGCAAAGCAGGGAGGCAGTATCAGCAGAGGAGAATCAGCAGATCACTCAAGACTAATTGGATAGTGCTGAGGCCTGGAGTAATAGAAACAAGATAAAATGTAATGGCAGTGCAAGATCACACAGTCAGTGATTAACAAGAATTCCTACTCATTGGCTAGGAGTAACAAAGGATAAGAAAGCCCCGCATTTATTAGTGGGTCAGGGATGTGACAGACCATGAAAAAGGCAAATGCATGACTTGGATGTACTCGGTGAGATTTTTGCAGCAGAGGTCAGGCCTGAACAGGGCTCCAGAAACATTGGTTCAAAGAAAAAATATTTGAGAGAGGATCTTAAGGGAAGGCAGATCTGTCTGCAGGGGATTGGGCTGCTGAGCAGAGCTGGTCCCAGGGAACAAGGAGAGCTTTCCTGGGCTGGTTGGGAAAGGAAAGCATTGCCTGAACTGTGCAGGGGTGTGAGCTGGTGGTGGGGAGAAACAGTGACGCTCATGGAAAGCCCCTCTGGAGTTGGGTGCAACACTTATTTCTGATGGGACAGTGCTTTTGGCACAGCAGGAGAGGCTCATCCATCATCTCTGATGGCCAGATCATCTCTGCTACCTGTGGCTGGGGTGGCTCTAGGCAAATGTGGGGCTTTGTACTCAGAGTGGTTTGCCAGCATTACCCTCATGGGAAAGCTGGGGTGCCCTGGGTGGGATGCAGAACAACACTGGGGAAGCCTTCCCCTGGCAGAGAGGATGAGGTGTGGTAAACTTCTGAGCAGAGCAAAGGGTGAGACCAGTGACCTGCCAAAGACCTTCATGCTAGCTAGCAAAACTGCACAAAATGGGCAAAAAATTTCAAGTGTTAAAACCTGTTTCTAAAAGGAAAAAGGTAAGAGAAAGTCACTTCCTTATCCTTTGTGCTTGCTGTTTGGAGCTGCCTATTGCAGTGTGTGAAATATTTGGAAGTAGGGGGACTGAATGTTTCCATCTGTGTTACATAACAGGGGCAGGTTAACACAGTTTCTGTGCAGCAGTTTTGTACAAGGAACAAATTAATCATCCACTCTCCAAACAACCTTCCTGTGCTCATGTGCTAATAAGTGTGTGTGCATTGTGCTTTTATGTTTTAACTGCTCCTTGTTGATTGACATGTCCCAAAGCGTGGCTGGTTTGGGGGATCCTACGCGCTTTGTAAAGAAAATTATCTTGAGCTACAATCTGGGAAAAGGCTGTAGCTGTGTATTAAGGATGTTGGGAGAAGAGGGAGTGACTTCATTGCCGTATCGGTCACATCACTGGCATGCTTTGGATAGCCCAGCCAGGAGAATAATAATTAGTGGGACCATACTAGAAAACTCCCAACACGTGCTGTGCAGGCAGAAGGACCCGGAATTTTTCTGACTCACCCCTCTGTTTATATGCTAAGTGGCTGGTACTGCACACCCTCTTCTCTCACCCCCACCCAGACTCTCCTGTGATGCATTTGTGATGGTTTCATGCTTTCCTGGCAGGAAACCCCAGGTTTCTAAGGATCTGATCAGTAAGGCAAGGAGGACAGAGTGCCCTAACCCTGCCCTCCTTCTGCAGGATGACTGCAGTGAGTTTCGCTCCCAGTTTGAAGCTGGTGGACGTCTGTCCTGCACGAGGGAGAACGCCCCTGTCCGGGATGCCTCTGGCAAGCAGCACACCAACAAATGTCTCATGTGTGCTGAGAAGTTGTGAGTACCCCTTCCTCTGAGCAGCGATTGCAAAGAGGGAAAGCTCTGGCTGCAGAAGTGCAGCTTCTGCCTGTGAAGCTGCATCTGGGCAATGCCTGGGAGAGTCCTGACTCCCAGTGGTCCTCTAGGATGCTCTGGCAGTAGGGCTTCTCTCCCCTTCCCTTTCAGCACTAAGGGAAGAAGGGCAAGTGAGAAACAGTGTGGAGTAGAGGAGTAGAAGCAAAGTTGACAGAGAGCAGCCCCTTTCCCAGGGGACTGTCGGGCACGGGCAGCTCCTGAGGAGTTTCCCACATGTGTACTTTGCCTTCCAGATGCTCTCTCTCTCTACTCCTATAGAGCATATGCAGAAGCAGACCTGATATGAAAGCAGCCACCTGGAACCAGGATGTAGCATACAGTGGGAATGGTGAGGAGAAAGGGAGAAGCCTTAGGGGTGGGAATTAGGAACAGGACCACCAGGAACAGTGACTGTGGATGGGGAGGTGGTACCTATTGGCATGACACTGGCCTACAGGGCAATCCTGGGTGCTGGTGGCACTCACACTACCATAGCACTCCATTTTTTCTCTTCTTCCCTTCTTCCAGCAAAAAGGAAGCTCAAAGAGGGGGTGGAACTGTCCAGCGCAACAAATTGCCTGCTCCAGAGAGGACAAACCAGGTGAGATATAGCTCAGAGCCAATGCAGAACTCAGAAAGGGTCTGGAGAGAGTCTGTGGGATCTGGATGGCCACATTAGCCTGGGGTGATCAAGATGTTTAAGATTCTGTAGCCAGCTAATCATGGGGGAGAAGCTGGTTGTATTGCAAAGCCTCCCTCATTCGTGGGATGGACCTGGGTGTGAGCATACAAACTAGACATGTTTGGACCTGAAGAACAGCCCCTCTCACTTTCCCAGAGACGTGATGCTCTATGAGAGATAAAGGGCAGGCTCTCAGACTCCCCAGCATCCCATAAACCCTTGGGTGACAACATTTGGTGGGTATGGAGTGCATCAAACCTGCTACTTTAAGAACACCCCTCTAATTCTTTAGGTCTGGGAGGATGAGGAGGCAGGGCAGGAGCTGCTTTAGCTTTGCTGCTTCCCTACTTGCATAAAAGTTGTTTCTGTGGTTGTTGAGTGTGTTCTGCCCCTTCTGCAGAAGAACTGTGGCGGCTCACGGCAGGGCGTAAACGAGAGGCGTCCCTTCTCATCGGGCAGAGGGTGAGTTCAGCAGCCTGTCCCCACACACACCACCACCCTGCAACTGGTTTCTGCCCCCTTCCATGCACCTGTACTTTTTAGGGGTGGTTAGGAGATTAACTGGAGCAAGAATGATTTGACAGCACAGGAGCAGCACAGTCTGGGGTGGAGCAGTGCACGTTGTGCTGTTTGGGGCTCACTGCAGCACTTCCCACTGGCTGAGCTGCTGATGGGGAGCAGGCACATACTGGGGCCTGGCTCTCATGCAACCCATGCTCCATTTTGGCCTTGATGTTCTGTGTACGAAGCACCAAACAATGATTGCTGTGCTCAGAACCCCTCTCAGGACACTCTGTCCAGCAAAGTCTGTCTCCTGGCAGTGCACACACGTGTGCCTGGCCCTGGCTCAAAGGCAGTGTCTGGTGCACCACGTGCTTTCTGGGCACTGGTCAGGCAGGAGCTGTTTGTTTTGTAGCTGTTGGCCCTGAGCAGGACCCAGCTGCTGCTTTTTCTGGGGCACGCCAAGATTTCTTGCTTTTGAATGGTGCAGTTCCTTCATGTCCCACTTCCATCAAGTGCTGGCAGCAGGCACAGGGCTGCAGAGCCCTGGGGTGGTGGTGCACTGGGACTGAGCACAGGGCAAAGCCATGTCCTGCTGGTGGCTTCCTCCCTTTGAGCGTGTGGCTGGGGGGCTTCTGTCCCTCTCCTCTCCTGTGGGTGGTTGAGTGCCACAGTGCAAAGAACCCTCCAGGAGCTGAGGGGGTCTGCAGGGAGGGTGGGTTTGCACTCTGCTCACCCTGTTGGGAAGGAGATGGTGATGAACTGTGTCTCTGCTCTCTCTGCCAGCCCACAAGTTCAGCGTGGCAGGAACTGCAACCGGCCCCCCGGCCGCAAGTCACAGGGCAGAGACACTGAAGACGACCCGACGGTAAATCCACCTCCTGCCCCTCGGGTGGCAGCTGTGTGGGCAGAAATGGGGGCTCCTGCCCCTCGGGTGGCAGCTGTGTGGGCAGAAATGGGGGCTCCTGCCCCTCGGGTGGCAGCTGTGTGGGCAGAAATGGGAGCTCCTGCCCCTTGGGTGGCAGCTGTGTGGGCAGAAATGGGGACCTCTCCAATGGGGTGCTCCTCTGCTGGTGCTGAGCCACCCCTGCTCCTTTCCCAGCCGCTTTTCCTGTTCTTGCTGTAACCCTGAAGCTTTTCACTTGGCCCCGTGTCCTTGGAAGGATTTGAATGAGCGGTAGCATCTGTAGGCTGCTGAAATTCCCTGTATCACCTGGCATGAAAACAGAGGGGAGGGCTTGGCTCCTTGTGGAAGCCCCCCCAGCTGTGGGGGTGTGGGTCTTGAGCTCAGGTTGGAATCCTGCCCCATGTGTAGCCAAAGGAAAAGAGTGCTGCCTCCCCGTGCTGAGATAAAGGCCCTGGTCAGAGCAGGGTGGTGGAGCTGACCAGGGGATGAGGACAAGTTTGGCAGAAGGAAGGAGTGCTAAAGGGGGAAACACTGAGTGGTAGATGACAACTGTGTATGGAATAATGTAGGAGGAAGGTGGGGGTGTCTGCTCTCCCTTCTCATGAGAAGAAAATGGAATAGTTCCAATAAAGCTAAAAGTGGAAAATGTGAACTAATAAGAGAGAATAAGTCACTGTAAAAAGGGTGACTAAACTGTGGATCTCGCTATCACAGGGTTGTCTAGAGGTAGGATGGTTAAAAAAAAATACCTGATGTTTTAATTCCTCCAGAATTTTCATACAGTAACTTAATTAGCATTTTGGAAGAGATAGGAAATGTGTTTCTATGGGTTTGGAGGGATCTTACTACCAGCTGTCTTAACTCTCTCTGAAACCTTTGCCACTAACTGCTTTGAGGAAAGGGATATTTGAGTTAAAAACCCAATAGATGAGGCACTGCAATTTTGATGCATTCCAGAGGAAGAATTAGGTGTAATAAAGGCCAGTCTGCTTCAGGGCTTAGTGGTATTTCCTGGTAGCACCGGAGGCGGAGTGGACGCCGATGAGCCTGATACACCAGAGGTGATTCAGGGAGCAGATCTGCTCCTCTCCTCTTTCCACAGCCACCTGTGGGTTTTGTCACAGACAATTCCCAGAGCCAAAGGAGTCGGTGGCACTGGCAGCTGGCACGTGTGATGTGCGGGGCTGCTGGTGGCGTGTCCTCCTGCCCTGGGCTGTGGGGCAGGCAGCAATGTCTGGTGCGTAGGAAGGCATCCAGCAGAGGACTGCAAAGGTCAGCATTGTCTGCTCTCACGTCACTGATAATTACCCAGATGAGGGAGGAAGCAGCACATTATGGAAATTAGCAAGTGACGTTTAACCAGCGGGTGCTGCCACAGCGCCCCAACATCACCAAAGCCTCCCCCTGTACTGCCCGGCATGAACTCCTCCTTCCCTGGGGGGCTTCCTGCTGCTGATAAACCATCCTTTTTGTGCTAAACGCTGCATCTCCAGGTGGAGAGGGAAGTGGAATGTTCTCTCAGACCCATTGCACCGTTTGCAGCCATTGCAATACATTTTGTAGCGCTGGAGAAAGAGGTTGGGAGCCCATTAGTCGCTTCTCCATCTCGGTCTTTTTTTTCGGTTCCGGGGCCTGCGGTGGGGCTGAGGAAGGGGCTGTGCGTGCCAGGGAACAGGCTGTGCTATCCCTGACCTCTGCTGTTGGAAATCTGCTATGACTGTGCAAACACTCCGCGTCCGCAGGGTGCGAGAAGCTTTTTGGGGATCCCTAAAGGTCACTCCTTGTCCTGTCAGTGTGCGCTGGCTGTGCCAAGTGTGGTTTGGAGGGGAAACCGTGCCTAAATGTTCCCGTTGCCGTGCTCGGGAGGAAGCAGGAGGGCACCCCTCATTAGTCATAGCTGCTCGTGTCTCTGAGCGCGGTGGGCGTCAGGAGCGCTGCGTGCCGCACCGCCCGCGGGCAGCGCCAGGCTGCTCCAGGCGCTCTCCTTCAATTCTGGCCTATGGGTTTCATCTCAATCCTTGGAGAGAAAATGGTGTCAGCATACTGATAAGGAAGGCTAAGTACAGGTAGATGATTTTGTCTTGTGGATGCGCTTTGAGAGAAATAAACCTTGCCCTGGTCTGTAGTGTCTGGGTGGATCAGTGAGCAGGGCGTAAGGGCTCTGTCCTCTGGAGCTTGGCTGACTGGTCCAACAAGAGACACGATGTCTCTCCAAGTCTGGCCTGGCTGGATGTGATACAGGGCAGGGGGCTCCCACGCAAGGCTTGGTTTGTGAGCACCTTCAGGTCGTGTTAAGGAGGGTCTTGCAAGTGAACCGGCACTAAATGGGATTTCTTTCTCTCTTCAGCTGGACTGTGATCGAATTCTGCATGGGGTAAAGGGTGGAAGGATTTTCTGCAGCGATTCCTCACAACCAATCTGTGGCACTGATGGGAAAACATACAAAAATGAATGCGACTTGTGTTCAGCTGCCATGTGAGTAGGCGGAGAGATTTCAGTAATACAGGGCCATCCACCATTCCCGAGTGTCTTTTGCAGAACAGTGTTTGTTTTGATACATCATGACTCACTATCAAGTGTGTCCTTGGTGCTTTGCTGTTAAGCAAACATAGATCAAAATGCCTGAGATTAATCTGATGACAGCTAATTAAGATACACAAGTTGCCAGGGTCCCCTATTCCCTCTCTGCCCAATCATGAGATTGTTTGGGGAGTAATAAATGCCATCACACTGGAAGTAGCATCAAAGCATTAAGGAGCCCACAGAGGACTGTCATGCCGGCAGCTGAGAGCTGTGGCATTGCAAGTGAATAATAAGCAATCTCTTGTCCTCTCTTTGCAGGAGAGCTTCAAACTTCATCACGGTAAACTACCGAGGCGAGTGCCGAGAGCCTGCCCCTCAAGTGGTAAGCGGCAAACCGCAGCTGGGCTGCCAAACATCAATCTCTCCCTTTCCCCGGGTGGAAATTCCCCGTTGGCACCATCTCAGCCTGTGGCGACCTAACCCAGGCAGCCACGATAGGGAGTGAGGAATGAGGAGTGGCTGGCACTCACCAGCTGCCCACTGTGCCCTTCAGCAGGAGCTGGGTGTCTGCACTCCAACCTCGCTGGCAGGTTAACAGAGTTAGCCTGTTCCTTCAGGTAACAGTGAGCTAATTAAAGGCATGCTCTCCAGCTGCTCTTCAGCCACATTGGTTGAGAGGGAAGAGAGGTATTGAAGCTCCTATTTCTTTTTTTTCTTTTTTTTTTTTTTTTTTTTTTTTCTGGAGTGGAATGATGCCAAGAGGTGAAGAAAAGCATCTCTTGGTTATGTGAAGCATCCCACTTTACTCTCAATGCCTGCTGGGGCCCCTGCACCTGTGACAGGATCATTAGAGCCCCAGGAAGGGATGTTCATGGTCCAGATGCTTAAATACAAGTTGAGAGTCAGATTTAGTGCATAACCTGGGTATAGTCTCCATATTTTGCCTAGGCTGTGTGGTAAGAGTGTGATGTGTCTGGGAAAAAAAGCTGACTTTGTTCCTGGGACTTTGATGGATTTAGAAAGACCAGAACTGTACAAACCATAAAGGGCTTATTCCCTAAAGAATATCCAGGGAGATGGTTGGGAAATGAAGATTTTCAGTAGGTAGCATGCTTTCGGGAAAGGTCTTGAGCCTTGACATTTTGTGCAATCACACAGGATAGATGAGTTAAACATTTCTCAGCTCTGCTTTGTCTTTTTACTGGTGGAAGCTGGACAGCCTCCAGCTCTTGGATTTGCAGGCGGTGTCTCCCAGTTTGTGACTCTGTGCATGGAATGTCCTGTAGCACATGGGGAGGACTGTCCTCTTTGGCATGAACTCTTGACAAACTGAATCTTCATGCCCAGGGAAATAGATTGGTTTCCACTCTAAACCCACGGAGAACTTACCAAAGAGATATCTGAACCTACCAAAGAGATTTCTGGGAAGTTTTTAGTAGGAACATTGGCTTCTGGGTATGGATGTGGTATCCATGTATTTGTAGGCACACACATGTAGTGGGATGTGGGGTATGAGAGAGCCATCATGCCATAGAGTCATTCCATGCCTTCCTCTGCTCTATGCTGGGATACCAGCAGATCCCCCAAACACAGTCCTTTCTTCCTCTTCTCTAAAGCAACAGAATGCTCTAGACTTTGCTTAAAGTCAAATAAATGGCAGTGCAGAAAGAAATAATTTTGCCTGTGACTGTACTGGAGGCCTCTGTCTTTAGGGAGATGGAACTGCTGCTGGCCTGTGGGTCCTGGGAGATGAGGAACTGCAGGAGCGTGTCAGTGACTGTGTCCAAGATAGAATGAGACTGTCTCAATACACTGTGGCAACTGAGAAATGGAGAGGATTCCTAAAAATCTGTGTTTGGTCTGGAATTCCTTACTGTTTCACTGAACCATCATAGCTCCCAAGCCCTTGCAATAAGAGGGGGATGCCATTTACTGAAAGTCAGAGAGCTTGCAGCTGTGTTAAGTATTCCAAGGAGAGATGGATGCAATTAGAAGTCAAACTGATAAGCTTTTTTTCTTGAGGCAAGAAAAGCTAAAATCCCCCTGCACAATGATTTATTCTTTATGTTTATTAAGTCACCTGAAGAATCGGGCTGGAAATTTATGGGAGCTTATAAACAATGTACAGAGCAATGTTATTTTCAGCACTAAAATTCATGCTCACTTGCAGTATAATGAATTTTTCTTTCTGCTGAGGATTCAGGCATTCAATATATGCTACTAAAACCTGGAGGAAAGCAGCTCCAGCAGTGCTTTTGGCATCAGAAATGGGTTTAGAAAGTTGCAATGTGCAGAATGTGAAATGCCTTGGAAGAAGATAAGAAATTATTACCCCAAAATTGTAGGATTTCCTTGAGTTGTATTTTTAAATTAGCCATGGAGAGTGCTGGGTTTCCTAAGAAAATATGTGTTAAAGCTGCCTCATCCCTTTGCAGCCAGTGCCTGCATTCACTCCTGCCTGCAAAGCTGCAGGTGTTTCTGACCTGATGGCTATCAGGGGAGGATGCTTGTGGGAAGTGTTGGGAGCAGCATGGTTTGAGAGAGATCTGACACTAAAGGGTGTATCTGGGCATGGCTGGGCTGAAAAACCTTGCTGCAGAGAGAGCCTGTCCCCACTGGCCAGCGCTGGGTCTCACCACCTTCCCTGGGAGGTCTCTGCCATAACTGAATTCCTTTGATCCTTTTCTGCTTTACTGATGACAAATATAGGTCAGCATCGTGGGATTAGATATCTTTTTTGGTAAGTTAACTGGCTGGTAGGTCCTGCAGGGCTGTGTCACGTGGATGAATTGATTGTGGGTCTTTCTAGCACATTTGACTTTTAATGCTGTGTATCTTGCAGTTCCTTTACTTGTTCAAAGGTTTTTCACACTAATCACCTGGGCAGTAGTCACCAGCCTGCCCACGCTGGTCAATAGATCAGAGGAAAAAAAGGGTTATCCACTTTCTCCTTTTCTTTTTTAAACCTGTTTCTCAACAAACAGATAACTCCCAGGTTTGCAATGGGCAAGTCCCAGTTTCCTTACAATGCTCTCTGTTTTGCCACCCTACTTATAAATGTAGTGAAAGGAGGGAAAGAAGAAAAGCAGGACCTTTCCCAGATTAGAAAATAGGTGTGGAAAGCACCTAGCTTGAGGCTGAAATTTGTCTTGTTTTCCTCAGCTGGCAGTGGCCCAACCTGCCTGCCCTTGTGCCAGGCTCTGCTGCAGTTGTCTTATGTGGCACTGAGCTGGCCTGAGGGGCTGTCACACCAATACCAGTGTCACACAGAAGTGGTCAAGCTTGGGGATGGGCTTAATTTTTTTGCTCTTCCTTTCCAGGAGTAATGGAGTTCAGACTACCAGCAAACACCAGGGATCAGCTGTGACCAAAGGTATGGACAGAGAGAGGGTAGGGGTGACTTAACCCTGCTTGGCCAGCCTGTGCTTTGGAGGTTGTGTCCCACCTTGTCCAGATAAGCTGCAGGGCTGAGACAGAGGGTTCTGCAGGCTTTTTTCTCTCACTGCAGCCATATGATGGTGGGGCTGAGCCTGTGGGGACTTGAAATAGTGGACTCTGCCCCACTCTTTTCCCTTGGCTCTGTTTTTTCAGCCAAGCTGTTACTGCAGAGCAGGGAGGATGCTGGCAGAGCAGTTCCCTATCACAGGGAAGCAGGAATGGCCCAGAGCCCCTGCAAAGCATGGGAGCATCACTTTTAGGTTTCCTCATGGTCCTTTCAGGTCCCTTTGCCTTCTGGGACTGCAGTAATAAACTGTCTGCCCTCTGTCTCTGCAGAGCGAGTAAAGGAAGCTTCGATGTCGAGCATTGGGGGAGCTGCCGAGTCCCCAGGACTGCCAGAGCTGCCTTCCTCCCCTTCTGCAGCACACGGGGCCTGTCCTTGCTCAGGTGGGGAGGCCAAAGGCTCTGGGGACTCAGTGGTGCCTTCCCAGGTCTGCCCCGTGCGTGCTGCTGCAGTCCCTGCCGCCTCGCTGTGTCTTAACGTGCTTCTCCAATAAAGATAACTCCTCAGCTTCATGTCGCTTTTCTTCACTCAGCCTCAGAGGAGGGACACAATGAGTCCCTGTTCTGGCTTTGCACCATGTGCTCCTTAGGCAATGGAGCACCCTGAGGTGCAGCAGCTGCTGTAAATACCTGGCGAAGATGTTGGACCCAAGGAGGAAGAGTATGGTCTGGGGTTTTGTGAGCTGGGGTCAGGTTCTCTCTGGCTCGTTATGGGGTCTTGGGTCAATCACTTCACTGCCCTATCAGCCCTTTTCTCCTGCCTGTAAAACAAATATTAAAAGATACTTACCTACCTCAGAGGGTTGTTTGAGATTTGTTTGGTTTACATTTGGAAATCTACAGAGAAAAATTTGGTTTTCTCACAATGTTTTGGGCTGGCAATTTAGATGATGCACTAAGTGTTTTCTTCCAGGCTTCTCGTGTGAGGAGCTGGGAAATCCAGACCACAGCTAGAAACAATGATGATGGGAAGTAGGTGCATGCTAAGTGGTCATGTTAGGAGATGTGCTGAGCCCAGAAAGGTCTCTGGGGTCTGGAGGTGTGAATTTGGCCAGTATTTTTTGCTGTGAGAGGGCAGAAGCACTGATAGTACCCTCAAGGCAGTTCAGGAAGCTCAGGCATTGTGGTGGCCCATGGACCATCTGCTGCTGGGTCACTCTCTGCCTTGTGGGCTTCCCTGTGGGCTCAAGCCAGTGCCTGTCTCAGGAGCCACCTCCTGCAAGGAGAAAAGGATCCTTCCTTTGGGGCTCTGGTGCTGGGGCAGATGGAGAAGTTCTGTGGTGTGGAATGGCTTAAGCTTTTTAAGGAGAAGTGCTGTTTTGAGATCTAACTGACCTACAGATGATTCTAATTAATTTTTATTCTGCAACAGTGTTCAGATGAAGCCAGGCCTCTGAGCCAAGGGTTTCCCTGTTGTTTTGGGGTCAGTGGATCTGGGTCTGGGGTGGGGTTTGCAGAACAGGAGACACTGATGGTGAGTTAATAGAAATCTGCTGGTAGCTTGCACGTACTTCTTGTACTCTCTTCTATAGCTGTTACATAAAGCAAATAGGTTCTTTATTTGTATAAAGTTTATTGCAGGACATTTCCAGAAGACCTTGAATGAACATTTGCAGTGTTTGAGTCCATTTTAGCTGTGACCTGATCTGTAAACACTTTTCTCTTGCAGATAAGGTTGAAGTGACTTTCAGATTTTGATAGGATTTTACCTAATACCAATTAATTTCACTCCCACGAAAGATGTAGAATTCTTTCAATTAAGTTATCAAATCCTCTATTTCTACTGCAGTTAATGAGAATTGATTTTAAACTCTCAAAATGCTTACGCATGCATCATGTTTTATTGCAGATGATAATAATAAAAATTGATTTTATTATCAGCAGGCTCTGCCATAAGTGGTTGTTAATAGTTTGTATGCTTATTTCTAACGTGAGCAAACACTATGATTTAGAAACAAATTATGACTGCCTCTTTCTACGTGGAAAATCCCCATACCCAGTTGAGTCATGTAGGGTGAGAATCACCAGTTTGGGGCTGGTTAGCTGTTTTGAGGGATGCAGGTTTTGTCTTTGAGTGGAGATGAAGCAAGTACATTCTTGCATGTTATTTGTGCAGCCTGAGAGTGATGAATGTCAGACAGTAAAAAATGTTCTCTGATGATGCCTGCTCACTGATTCCAGCTAACATCATGTGCAGGGACATCTACATGATTTCATAAAAGCAGTGCACAATTTGTGGCTTAAAATAAATTCTTGCAAATGAAAATCAGTGCACTTGAAAGCTACTATGATTTGTAGTGATTTTAGGTATTTAAGTTTTCAAATAATGGCCCCTAAGACCTTCATTAACTGTGCTTGAAAAGCAATAAACTGATGAAGGCTGCCCCAGTAGCCTCTTCTGTCAGTATTTGAGCACCTTCTAAATTTCTCCTGCTGCCAGCAGAAATTACCATCCACAAAAATCACAGCTGGTGATAAGGGATCGTTAATCAGATTCCAAGCCCATCTGCTGAGGAGACACAGGACAGGGACTTGCTAAAGCTGCCTGTGCTGCTGTTAGCAGTAGGGCTGGCTCCATCCTGCTCCCAGCAGCCTTCCTGCTTGCTCTGCTCTTGTTTTCAACCCCCTTTTGCAGGTTGTTCTGAGGGCTGGCCAGTGAGAAATGTCCCTGGTGGCACAGCAGAGCTCCGGAGGGATGCCACGTGTTGGTGCTCCTGGGGAGAAGGAGGCAATGGCTCATGAGGTGCTGGAGATTTACCACTTTTTCTGTTTGCGTGTGGTTGCCCTTTGTGTTGCCCTTTAAAATGGTAATGAGGCCAAGCCAGTCCTCTATGAAACTGGAAAGGTACCAGCACTCTGGGGACTCTTCGGTTTGCTGTAAATTACACTTTATTAAGGGTGTTGCTTGCCAATAACCACAGACCCCATGTGGTTCGCAGCAGCTCCTGAGGTTTTGCAGAACTGGCATTATGAACCGACACTTTGGTCTCCAGCCTCTCAATGCCATTGAGTTTTGAGTTAAAATGCCCTCTGCAGGGACCTTAAGTGTCTTAACTTTTTTTCCTTCTTTTTTCATAGAAGTTGTCAGGAACTTATGCAGCTTTTCAGAGCGTACAAGTGCTACTCTTGGTGGAGAGTGAGGGCTGTTGACTCTGGCAGATGCCTCAGCAGACCTTGAACTCCCTGTGGTGTTTTTCAGTCCTCAGTCCGTTTGGAGCCTGGGAGCTTTGCCCAGAAACTCCCTGCTGCTCTCCAGCCACACTGAGGGAGAGCCCTGGCATGGCCCCATGGTGTCCTCTGCCCAGGGCACTTTTTACAGGATGCCACAGCAGACAGTGCTGGAAATCTTGCAGTTTAGGGGCACTTGTTCCTTTAAGATCTTGGTAACATGGAGAGCTTGATGCTGTTTGTGCAGGGAAGCTCCTCTGGCTCTGCTGCAGAGCTCTCTTTTCTGGCTCTCCCTACATCCCTGTGATGCTCAGTCCCACTACACAACTTCTGCTATGGGTACCTGGGGATTTCAATGTTATTTGTCTTGATTATCACAATTTCTGCTCCATGGCCCGTATGTTTGCACCTTGGGGACTCATGAATAGGCCTCTCTCTTTCCTCTCTTTAGGGCTTCTGTTTGGCAGCTGTTAGAACATCTGTCTTTCCCTGCAAGGCTCTCCTTACTACAGGGAGCTCTTCTCCAGGCAATTTCCTTGGGATCTCCCTGCTCTATTCTGCTGCAAGATGTCTCCTGCTGCCCAGCTTTTCCTCTGGAACTGCAACATAAATTCTTCCAATGCTTTCCTCTGCATGAAGGGTGAGTAACTCCACTCAACTTGTTCACTAAAACCAAGATGCGTTGAGCATTAGAAATCCAGACCCTTGATGTAGAAGGTCCCAAAAGAAACAGCTTAGTGCTGGGCGTAGTAAAAAGCACCCCTGTGGTTTGAGGGTGGGAAGGATAATTTCTGCATATATTTCTGAAAAACAGATGAGTTGTCTTTGTTGCCTTCTTGCCTCAGAGGGCTTGCTTTCTTTCTTAGTCTGTGTCAGTGAGATTCTGCAGAGATAGAGACATCTGATTCACCGCTGGGACCAGAGGTAACCTGGAGAGGCAGCAGAAGAAAGGGGTGGAGTGCTCCTGTCCTGAGCTTCTCAGCTAGGTGGGATTTGCAGCGAAGGAAAATAAACAGGTAGATGTCAACACAGCATTGTTGCAAGTGGGGGTTGCACAAGCAGAAGGGTGTAAACACAACCGAAGATCTCCCAGTCCAGGGTGGGTGGAATGTGCTGCACCTGAAATGTGTACTCCTGAAAGGCTCTATCCTGAGGGAAAAGTTCCTTGTTCCTGGTGGAAAAAGCTTTGCTGAATCACTCTCTGTGGAGCTGTCACAGCATGGATCTTCCTCCTGAACAGGGCAGGAACCCAAAGCTGAGCTCTGTGTGCCTCAGCTGACACAGGGGACAGCAGACACGTGCTGTAGCTGCAGTGTTTTCTAAATCTGAGTTCCTTCTCTAGATCCTTGACAGATATTTGTTCTTCTGTCCTTTTGCTCTGTCTCCTATTGCAAACTACTTCCCAAATTTAATAGCTCGGTTGGAAGAGAATTACTTTGCTCTTGACAGAACATGCTGAGTCAATCCACTTTAACTGCAGATTTGGTTTGCAAATAATATCTCCTTTCCGATAGGGTTCAGGTGTCATCGCTGTGGACATTGGCAGGAATTTGCTTGACCATGACAGCTTTTACAGAGCCTGGCAATTAAGTTGTCAGGAATCATTTTCCACTGCCAGGAAGCATTAATGGATCTGGCCTTGGCTGGAATAAGCCCTGGGAGATGGATATTGTAATCGGGATGGGAAGGGGTCCTTGTAGCCGAGGTCTGCATCGATCCAAAGGTCTCGAGTCCTGGAGACGTGGTGGAATTGAGATAAGGGAAAGGTCAGGAAACACAGGGCAGAGCATCAGGGGGAAGGAATAAAAATGAGGAATGTGAACAGGGACATGATCCCTCGTGTTTCTGATGTAGCAGGAAATGTTGGCATTTGGAGAGGCTTTAGTTTTGCAGATGCACACTGCAAAGTACTAATATTAGCAGAGCTGCTGGATATGAAAGTAAATATTTTTCCACTAGGTAATCCCTAAAATTTTGTTGTTGTGGATCTGCTTTTCCAGTGAGAAGGATGTTGGAAATGTCCTTCTCTTAGAAAATAAAACCGTGGTGATTCAAGGCAAGCTCGCTCTGTTTAAATTATGTCAAAAATAGATCTGCAAGCAAGGATTTTGATTACCAAATAGAGAATTTGAAAAATGAAAAGTTAGTTAGAGGTTTGGAGAATTTCGGATCCCAACTGAGAAGTCTACAGTTGAGATTAATCCAAAGAATTGCCAAAAATTTCTTTACATAAAGGACAAAAAAGTGTTCAGGGCCAATCTAAGTTCCATTATCTAAATAGTGGGCAAACCTTAAGGAGATATTTGAAGAAAACTAAAGGTATAAAGCCTAAAGAGATAACACGCACAGTGAATTTTCAGGAAGCAAACCGTGCGTGGGCTAATACCAATCTTTGCAAAGTTGGCTGACTTCCTAGGTAAAGGAAGTACACTACATCTAGTCTGTGCAGACATTAAAGGCATTTGGCCTGCTGCCCTGGGGGATGGTGTCACTTAGGCTCAGTAAGGTGGGCTAGGGACTGGCCATGGTGGTAGCAGATGAGCAGAAGGTGCCATGAGAGTTATCAGTGAACAGACAAAAAAGATGGATTTTTAGGGCCAAACTTAGTATTTTTGCTCCTTGCTGTACTACAGGGAAAGTTGGCACATACAGCAGAGCACTGCTGAGTTTTTTAAACAGGAGAAGAGCAGGATTCCTCCCGCAGAGCACAGGGTGACCTTCTGGGCTCAAATTGCCTGGGCTCGAACTGGGCTGAGATACAAAATCACTCTCTGAGGTTAAATAACGGGGGGTGCTGCTATCAGTTAGCAGCTCAGTTGAAAATAATAGAGGAGGAGAAAGTCCTAATTGCATTTAGGTAGGATGGGGGAGATGTGAACCTACGATGTGCTGCAGCCGTGTGAGGGGCAGCCCAGGGCTGGGCAGAGTGTGAGGGAGGAGAGGGGTCCTGGCACAGCCCCCACTCACCTCAAGCCACACAAAATCCCCTTCCTGGTACACACTCTTGTATCAATCATTAGCCAGACATCCAGAGCTGGGTAAACACGTTTTTGGCTTTGAATGGTGATGACAGGCTGGGAGCATTACCTAATGAGGAGGGACCACTTGGTAGCGTGGTGTGCTATATATTCCTGCTCCTCCCTGCAATCTTCCTCTCCCACACAGAGAGCAGGCAGGCTGCACTGGAGGGGTGTCCCTGGCTGCCATGAAGGTGACAGGAGTTTTGGTGAGGGCAGCTCTTGCCCTTTGCTGCTTCTTGGGTGAGTATTCACTGGGGAACTGCAAAGATCGATCTGGCTGAGTCAGGGTTGAGTTTTCATTTCAGTAAAAGCCATTGGGTCTTGTAACATGGAGGAGAACCTTGTTCCATGGAGAAATAGCCTTCCTGAGAGAGCACAGCAAAGAAATTGTATTTCAAGATTGGGGTTTCAGCAAACATAACACAGCTGTTATCTTCTTCTTGGTTTGTAGGAGCAGCTCTAGTGCAGGGTAGGGGCTTGCACATGGCAGTCCTGTGTATAAAGGCAAAATAAAACTGTAAAAAATGGCATTATTACCCATATAAGCAATATAAACACAAACTTTAACCTCTAGAGTATGGAAACGGACAGTGCTGGTGATGATAATTATCTTAAACATGCATGTCCAAACTTTTGAAAGTCAAACATAAAATTGTCTTAGAAGAGGTTAAAATCCAAGAGTATAGAATTGAAAGTACCTGTATCACTTACCCGTAACATTTTAGGAGTGGATAAATATATGTGCTTTCACAAGGTTAATCTCCCCTCAGAAATGCAATGAAACTTTATTTAGTAACTTCTAATATATCCTATGGCCATTTACTGGAATAATGTAAAACTCCACATTTTCCTAAACAAAATAAATTAAGTGTTGACTAATCACCTAATTAACGCATTTCATGAAAATATTTACATATGTGTTCCCTGAATATTAATAATTTGGGGTTTCTTTTCTGTCTCCTTTTTTTCTTTCAGGTGCTGCCTTTGGAGTTCAGGTGAGCTACAGATCTATTTATTATGTTCTGTTCAGGCTTCTGGTAGAGTATGTAGCTACCCAATGAGCACATGGGTTAAATCTAATGAAATCTTTGCTGTTAAAATAATATTTGCCAGTGCATGGTTGAACGATGTTTCCAATTTCACGAGAAAGTAAAAGATCCCCATTTTTTGCAATATTTTCGGTTCATTAAATAAAATGAAAAAACAAGCAGTAATTGTTCACTCTTATTATATTAACTCTTAGACATAATTTAGTTACTTGCAGCCAAAGGCAGTAGTTTGCCTCCTTGTGAGGAAAACTGTCTTAGGATGACACGCTCGAAAACATCAAACACTGTGACTCTGATAATTGCTTCCATACAGCAAGGCACAAAGAATTCCTTGCATAAATTTCTATACCTATATCGCAGAGAGGAAACCAGCAGGGCCTGAGCCATGGATTTGTCTGCAGGTTCCTCCCACGCAGCTACGAGCCTCCCAGAACTCTCCAGAGTGCAGCACGATCTGGAAGGATCCGCTGTGGAGCCGAGGGGCTCCCAATTACCACTGCCTTCATTAGGCACTGTCTCACCCACAGCCATCCTGCCTCCCTGGACCCTGGCAGAAGTGCATAATCAGACACTTCTGTAGGGAAGATTCCCTCCTCCTGACTGCCTGAGCAGATTCCCAATAATGCCTCCAATTTGCCTCCCAGCAGTAGCTGCAGGCGTAGCGGTGGTGGGAGGATGCTGGGGGGTTTCATTCTGTGAGAGAGCCAAAATCAGGGCTAATTCTGGGCTGCTTCCACAGCTTGACTGCAGCCAGTACTCCGGTGGCATTACCAAGGATGGGAGGTCCTGGGTAGCTTGCCCAAGGGACTTGAAACCAGTGTGTGGCACTGATGGTAACACGTACAGCAACGACTGTGGGATTTGCCTCTACAACGCGTGAGTCTTGCTGGGAGCCCTGCAGAGATCTTGGGGTGGGGGGTTCCAGGCAGGGGTGGCAGCTTTGTTCCCCAGGGATGGGGAGCATGTGCCTTTGCAGCTGGGTGAACACCACCACCAGCCTTGAGGTGATGCTATTCCTTGATCACGGACACAGGTCTGCTTTCTTCCAGGGAACACGGCGCCAGCGTGGAGAAGGAACACGATGGGGAATGCGACCCAAGACCTATTGTGGTAAGACAAAGTCTGTAATGGGGACAACTCAAACACCGTGCAGAAATGGGACAGAATGTGCACAGGTGGTCTGCACGGCCCAAAATAAAATCTGGTGATAACCAAAGCTGAGAGGGTTTTTATAGGTTATCTGATACCACCTCTCTGTTATTTTCTACTTCAGACTACAAACCTGTCTAATGGGAGTAAAATAAAAATAATACATTGGCTGAAGATTGGCTCTCACTACCTGGATACCTCCAACAGGATCCTATGAAAGGCCTCACATAACCCAAAACACAGTCCTTAATATAATTTTTTTTTTTTTTTTCATTGGGAGAGGATTCCTACAAAATTTCTGGTTTCTACTTTCGATGGTGAAATTGGTTTTGTCCCCAAAGGCTGAGGGAGAGTGAGAAGACTGTGTAAGAGTGTTTTATCTTAGTATCAAAAGAGTGGGGTTTTTTTCACTATTCCTGCTATTTTTACAGGTTGATTGCAGTAATTACCGTAGAAGTGTAGTAGATGATCACGTTGTGGTAGCGTGCCCAAGGATAATGAAACCAGTCTGTGGCTCAGATAGCTTCACTTATGACAATGACTGTGGGATCTGTGCCTACAATGCGTAAGTCTTGTGCATGGAATGTCCTTCTGGATAATCAGCAAGTTGAGGGTCTCAGAAGCATTTCTATAAAATACCAGTTCCTTTTCTTTTCTGTAAAATGCCATGATTCTTCAGCCAGCTTGAGTTTTCTTCCCCATTTTTTGTCTGCCCTCATGAAGGGAATCACAGAAAGAACCAGAGCAGAGACATGAGCAGATCAAAATGTTGCTTGTAACACCTAATTACTCCTATTCTTAATTCCCATGGGAGAAGGGAGTACTCTTCATTAGCAGCTGCCATCTGCAAGGCACATTCAGAGAATTCAGACAGTTGTAATGTTCCACGGGGAGGGTGGGACCCTGCTTTGTTGTCCCAGTGCCTGCAGTGTCATGGGGAAAGTTACTTTCAATGCTCCCTAACCAAAACTTTTCTTCCTTTCAGAGAACATGACACCAATGTTACCAAAATACATGAAGGGCCCTGCAAGGAATCTGTTGCTGTAAGTGCAATGGAAGTCAAAAAAATCCATCTCTTAGGACTGTTAATAAAATCCAGAGGCCTCATAGATTTTACTAGGAAGCTGCAAGAAGTCCATAGGACAAGGTGTACAAGGGTCCCAGTCTGTTATCTGCTTCTCTGCATGGTGGGAGTGGATTTGGCATCCTCCCTGCTCCAGACAGAAGGTCACCCACATCAAACTGAGAAAAGAGGAAGGAGATGGATGTAGGATGAGGAGCTGACTTGGGTCCCTAGGAGAAGGTGGAGGGGAAGAGGATTCCTCTTGCCAACATGCTGTACAGGTTGGCAGTTTTCTCTCTGGAGATCACAAGTGTTTCAGCAGCAGGGATTTAAAACTCCCATGCTGGTTGTATTCACAGATGTAGTGAGACTCACAAGAGCATTAACCATAAATATTTATAGAGTATAGTTTATTGTATCTTTTTCTGAGGCCAGCAGTCTGATGCCCCAGAAGGAGGAGCTTCTGTATTTCAGTGCTAAAATTCTAGGATATAGGAAGTTCATTCTCCAGCAGATAGACAACCATTCTTTCCTGTGCTGAACTACAGGGAATCTGGAGCAAGAAGTAATCACAGAGCTGGAAAAGTATGGAAAAAACCGACATAAACCAAAAGAGTATTATTCAGACTTAACAGCTGTTGAAAAATGTTTCTTACCAAATTCAAGACTTTTTTTTTTTTTTAATGAGACTAGGCTGAAAATTTTGTGCATGTTCTTGTGCCTGAGAGATCTCTTCTCCAAGATAGTCCTTTTCCTTGACTCCTGGAGAACTAGGATAATATTCAGAAATATAATTTCTGATTGGAAATTTAGTTTCAGTGTAACAGGACTTTGTCCTGTTACATAAACATTTGAGGCTGAGTTACAGAACAAAAACATTTTGAATCAACTTTTTTGCATAAGCAAGGGCTCCTCCAGAGCGATTTGTCCTTATTTTGCCAGGTTGACTGCACAAGGTACCGAACACAAACCACCAAAGACGGAAAAACGTTGGTATCCTGTCCGAGGGACCTGAATCCAGTTTGTGGCACAGACGGCACCACGTACGACAACGAGTGTGCAATCTGCGCCCACAACGTGTGAGTGCCATGCCCAGAGTGCTCCTTCTGAGGGCCCAGCGGGGCTGGGCAGGCTTGAGAACTGTCCTGCTGCATTTCTGCTCATGCCTATTTCTTCAAGGAATAGAATGGTTTGGGATTTGCCTTGAGTTTCTTTCTGGTGCCTTCTGTGTGCTCACAAAGGCATGGCCTCAGATGAGTCTGTGGGCTGGGCAGAGGAAGGAACAATTCAGAATATTGCTTTAAATTGCATGTTATGAGAAGATGGGATGAGCTTGGTAATGAGTAAAGTAGCAATTCTGAACACTTTTTAAGGAGCCTGAAGCCCTGATCTGCCTCATTTTGCACATGACTTTGACCAAGAGGTTAAGCATTTATTTTATTGTTTCCCTCTTCCAGGGAACAAAGGACCCATGTTGGCAAGAGGCACAGTGGACAATGCAGAGAGAAGACTGATGAGGTAAGTGTTAGATATCAGGCTTACTCCTCTTAGCTGCATCACCTGAAGGGTTCCTTGAGGTGACATTTACTCTAAAATTGAGCTGGCCTGAGGTCTGGCTTTCTCCACCTGTCTATTAAGTCTTGTCAGCTCCTTGTGTAGGGGATATCTACAAATCCCACCTGTCCTGAGGCAGTTGTCCTCTGGGCTCTCCTTGCCCAACAGCTCTGGCAGATGGGCTGGATGAGAGCTATGCACAGAGTGCTGTGATGAATTCACACCTACAGCAGCCTTTGGGGTGGGGACAGATTCTGAAATGTGGAGCACACCTGAAGTTTTGATTGGAATATATCAGCTACCGTGTAGGACATGCTATCTTCCTTTGATGATGCCTTTCAAATGCAAAGTCCAAGTTCTTTCACTGCACAATTAAAAAGGGACCATGTTTTGAATTTTTTTTTTCTTCTTTTCTGATGTGTCTTGAAGTTGGGACTGACTAAGGTGCTTAAGCCAGGGATTTGGCACCTCACACACTGTGTAGTTCTGTGCAGTTCCCCCCATGTGAGAGGGTTCAGGAAGAGCTGACTCAGCCTGGTTTAGTAAGAACTGAGTCTTAGCACTGATGTTGTCTCAACAACCCAACATTGGAGACATGGCAGGAGGTTATGATGAATTTTTTTTTTTTTTTTGTTGGAGAACAAGGTCTTCCTCAGGTTTGATGTTGCTGCTTTTTTGTAGCTTGACTGCAGTAACTTCCCAGCCAGAAAGGTCAAGGGTGGCAAAGACCTGGTCCGGTGCCCCAGGATCCTGCGCCCAGTGTGTGGCACAGATGGGTTCACTTATGACAACGACTGCAGCATCTGTGCCCACAATGTGTAAGTATTGTACACAGGATTCTCTTTTGGAGTGGCAAGCCAGGGTTAGTGCTCCAGATGGCTTTTCTTTTGGTACTAAAATATCTGTGTTCCTCTTTCAACCCCCTGACGCCCTCGTCACCTGGATTTTGTTCCCTCGTGCTCTTTTTGTTCCTTGGGGGCATGTGGGAGAGCCAGCTCTCAACCTGAGCATTCTGTGAGAGCTGTGATATTTGGGCAGGGGAAAGAGTGAATGGAGCTATTATATAGCACACAGTGAGGAGACCTGACTGGTCTGTTCCCACTTAGAATTGCACTTTCTAATGATGGGGAGAAGCTGGGGAGAATCTGGTTCAGCAGGCAATCAGATGACTCCTTTATCATATATTGGTTATGGGTTTGGTTTGCTTTCTGTGGCACCTGGGTGTCCCAGGGCTCAGGTGTTGAGAGTGCTGACCCCAACCTCTTCCTTTCAGGCAACACGGGACTGATGTTAAGAAAAGCCACGATGGAAGATGCAAGGAGGAAAGCACTCCTGTATGTGCTCTTTTAGTACCATCTCCCCTCTCTGCAGTCTCCAGGAAGACCCTGGCTGGGCTCAGTGCACCCAGGGATGGGTAGAAGGTGGTGCACAGGGCTCATGCTGATGCTGTGCCTCTCCTCAGCTGCTCACAGCTGCCAGTATACTGTACAGAAGGGAAAGAGAAGATGGGCACAGGCTGGGACTTCAGAAACAAAATGTCCCAGTACTGCCAATCTCTGCACAGAAATCATCAGAGGCAGCCCAAGAACCATGCAGCCCATTTTAGCACAGTAGGAGAGCAGGCAGAAGGCTGTGTTAGATGTCTGTGTATTTATTCAGTGCTAGGATTTCCATTGCACTAGACAGGCAGGTTAAAAAAATCCTTGTACTCTGGTCAGCCAGGACAAATCTCCTCTCAGGTATGTGTACAGAAATAGCTTTATTATCCTGCACAGTAACAATATGTGCTGATAATATCTCAACACATTTATTCTGCTTATGCAGAGCAGCTCTCAAGCACCAAAAATAATTTCATGCATCCTGAGGGACTGCAATATATTTTCTGTAGAAAAGGCATGTTGTTAAAATGTGGTCTTTGCTTTAATTTGTTCTTGGACCACATGGGAAATATGGGTAATAAGAGACACTGCATTGGGGAGACTGTGCAAAATGACAGTGAAGTTTCAGTGATGCTTAGCTAATGTAGAGTGATTTCCAGTAGATGTTTTCTATTGATCCTCAAATATTTAAACCATTAGATTCTATATATTGTAAATATTTTTGCAACTGAAGCTGGTGAAGCAGTTGCTGCTGCTCTTGGAAATGCTGAAACAAAATCTTGGATATAGTAAACTATGTCAAGCTGCACTCAATGTGAAACACTTTAAATCAGATTCCTCAGGCTGAGTTAGGGGATGTTTAGTTTAGAAATTAAGGGGAAAAAAACCTTCCGTGAAAGTCTTGTCAGTAATTGGAATAGGCTGACCAGAAAATTTGTGGAATCACTATTCCTTGGAGTTGTTCAAAGGGCGTGTGGATGTGGCACTTGGGGATATGGCTTGGTGCTGAACATGGGGGTTCTGAGTTGATGGTTGGGCTCGATGATTTTAGAGGTCTTTTCCAACCTTTATGATTTTATGAATGCTGGATTTAAAATTAGTATATGTTCTACTCTAGGAAAATAATCTCTTTTGCCAGCTGTTCCCTCTGCTAACAGAAAATTCTGAACTACAATTAATTAGAAATAATTAATTTCTAACGCGAGTCTAAACTTTAAAAACTTTCTGACTTTCCCCTGACAAAGACCTCTAAAATCTAGAGGATCAGAGTAGGCAGACTGCAGATGGGGCACTGGCCCAGCATTGCTGTTTTACCTGCCCAGGTGGACTGCAGCACGTACCTGAGCAGTGCCAAATCTGGAGAGGCCATTGGAGCCTGTCCCTACATCCTGCGCGAGATCTGTGGGACCGACGGCGTCACCTACAGCAACGACTGTGCCCTGTGTGCCCATAACATGTGAGCCCTGCTGCTCAACCCCACCCCGAGAGCCCCAGAGAGTTATCTGCTGAGCATTTTTAACCCTGCTTTCTCTCCCAGGGAATATGGAACCCAGGTTGCCAAGAAGCACGATGGAAGGTGCGTAGAGGAAGTTCCCCAGGTAAGTGACACCTGAAGGAAAAGAAGAGTTTGAGCAGGTGCCAACTGCACAAGCTGAGCAAATGCTGGGTGGTTTGGGTGGTGTAGCCTCCGCGGGGGTCACACTTGTGCTGCCCTTCCTTCTGTGGGTGAATATCACCCTCCCATCAGCAGGGATGTTGTGCACTTCCTGCACACAGTCAGGGAAAGAAAGAACAGAGGGCAGGTGAGGATTGAGTTATGAGACAGGTAGATGATAAATGATTTAAGGCTTTACTCAGAGAATTCTTTTCCCACAGCACTCTGTCATAGCTGCTGCAGGAACTTAGCAGGATGTTTTGGCATATGGGCAGGGGATGTGGAGGGCACAGGGAACCCAATGCTTTCTCAATGCTTGTGTTTTACAAAAGGATGTTCTGCAAAGATTAGAAAATTGCCTGTGTTTTGAATGCTGATACCAAAGGTATCAGGGGATTCAAACACAGCTCTGGTTTTTGTTTTGGGTTTTTTGGTAAATGAAATGTAATCTAATATATACCAACATGAATCATGTAAAAATACTAGATTAACTATATTTGGCCAGTTCTAAACCATTTACTCTCACTGGGGAATAGAAGAACAAAGCCACCTCATTAGCATGTGTTTGAAAAAGTCAGCATCCCGAGTCAGATATTTCATTTCTATACAAACAAACTATGAAATGTCATTCCTTTGTTTCCCGAGTACGCTCTGTGCTCAGGCCGGGTGAGATACATAAATCAGGAAAGAAGAGTTCACACTGGAGAAACTGGGAGTGCTGAAACACAAGGCCAGCTCCTCAGCTGACGTAAATCAGCTTCCACTGCTGTCAGTCCTGCTGGCAGCTCTCAACATTCAGAACCATCCCATTGCAACAAAAGAACCTGTCAGCACGTCTCCCCTCCATTCTTGTGGGCCATGAAAAACACCTTGGTCACAGTCAGCCCCCTTGCAGGAAGTGCATAAATCGTGCCATTTTGATTTACAGATTATTTCTGAGCTGCCTTTTGTAATATCCTGGTGGGTTCAGTAAGGTATAGGGGTATCATGATAAATGCAGAGCTCAATGAGTAATGTCTACCTTCCAGCCTTGATTCAGTCGTCTCCAGGGAAGGCTGTGAAAGGAAATTGCTAGTTTTCCATGAGGAACGAGTTAATATATAACCACAATTTGTCATCTGGCAGATCCTTTTAGGGTCCGGTGTAGGCAGATTTAGGCAGAGGCATAAGGAGGGGGATGTGTTGGGGCTCCCTTGCAGGGAGCAGAGCCCATGGCAGAGCCTTTGGTGTCCTTGTTTTCCTCAGCTGAACTGCAGCCAGTACCGCAGGGCCACTCTGAAGGATGGCAGAGAGCTGTTGGCCTGCACCATGATCTACGACCCCGTGTGTGCCACCGACGGTGTCACCTACGCCAGCGAGTGCACCCTGTGCTCCCACAACATGTAAGTGCTCCTCTGCCTCCCTTGGGGATTCACAGTTTGGCTCTGTGGGATCCAAGTAATCTGCAAGGGCTCTCTCTGAAACCTTGTGCTGAAGGGATTCTGTCTGTTTGCCCCCATTTTCCTGCTTGCTTTGCTTGGTGTTTGACACAGGTGTCCAACGCACAGTTGGTGCATCAACTGGGGACAGTGTCTGGTCTGTAAGGGAATGTTTTTGTTAGTGCTGGGCAGGTGGTGCTGAGCTGGGTGATCTGGAAATCTCTGTGATTCTGTGGGAGTGAGGTTTGTTCTTGCTCTCTGGCTGTAACAGGGAGGGTAGGTCATGGTTAGTAACAATCTCTCCTTCCTCCAGGGAGCATCGGACCAACCTTGGCAAGAGAAAGAACGGACCCTGTGAGGAGGATATTACAAGGGTGAGTGGGAAAGGATGGGAATAAAGAGTGAAGTTCAGTGTCTGTTACACTCATGGGGAACTGCCTTCTGCTCTGGGCTACAAATCAGGAGGTGGTGGTGTGCACACCTGAGGAGAGCCCTTGGGAATTTCACACTGTTCATAAAACAGCCAACATCTGTCCTATTGCTCTGTAATAAAGCAGGAAGAGACATGGCAGTGAGCAGAAACAGTACAAAATCACATCTGCTATGTGGAGGACACTTGGATTTGGTTATGATGGTGTTAGAGCCAGTTTCATTTCTCAGTGGGGTGTCATTCCTTATGCTGGGTGGGTCACAGTTTGCTCTCAGGCAGAGGGACTCAACATCTATCTTCTGTGTGCAGGCCCTCTGCAAAGACTTCAAAGAAGTCTCTCCTATGTGCACCATGGAATACATGCCCCACTGTGGCTCTGATGGCAAAACCTACAGCAACAGATGTGTTTTCTGCAATGCCTACCTGTACGTATAGGAGTGAAACTTTTCCTTTCATCATCAATCCCTGTACCTGCTGTGAATGCAGGGCTGTCTCATCACGTCTTTTTGTTTAACTGCTTGTGGCATAAACTGGACATTTCTAGGTTTTTGGTATTGTAAGGAGAAAATGAGAAGGACCCATTTCTGTGATCTGTACTTGGCCTCCTGTTTGTTAGCTTTAAAAGTACTTTATTGATTTTCAGCAGCACTCAATCTGTTCCACAATCTCACAAAGGTGTGTAGAAATTATTTCACTGAACCAACTGGATTGTATGAAATGAATGAAACCATTCAGCTTTCCTTAAATGAAGATAATGAAAGGGGGTTTGGGGGTTTTTGAGACTTCTTTATCTCCAGTCAACCCTAAGCCAATGCTTGGACCAGTGAAAAGAGGAAAGGGGCATCAGCCATGTCTAATTCTCATCTCTCCTTTTCTCACCAGGGAAAGCAGGACAACTCTCAACATCATGAGCTTGGCTGAATGCTAAGTCTGTGCTGGACTTCAGCCTGGGAAGACAAACTCCCTTCCATGTGACTTCCCATGGGCTGACCTTCCCTAGTAACATCCCTTCAGTTTGCCTTGTTTCCTTAGCTCCTGAAACACTTCAATAAACTGACTTGGCAACATTCCTCTGTCTTGCTGCCATATCTCTTCCCTTTTGCCCCATCTCTTCCCTGTCACGGTATTTCAGGTGGTGGATGTCTATTTTTCAATTGGTGTTCTCCACTACCAACTAATGTGGATAAAATTTTCTGGACACATTTTCAGTGCCTTCCCTGCTCTGATGAGGGTCTGGGCTCCCCTTGGAGCTCTCATTCCTTTCCTTGCTCCTCAGAGTCTTCTTGTCAGTGTTAATCTTATCAAACCATGGCATCTCTGTATGACCTGACCACAGAGTCCCTCTTTACAGTCAGTGCAAGGAGACATTTACCTCCAGAACATGGTCCACCTCTTCCATGGGGAAATGCCAAGGATGTAGGTGGGGATTTGCCCTCCAGGAGAGCACTTTGCTTGGGTTAGAAAGGGAAATTTAGCTGCCTGGGCAAGAGCTGCCCTGTCCTTGTTCCCACTGCCTGTGGAGCCTGTCCCATGGCAGAGACAGCTGCTGCTGCCAGGAAAGAGGATCCCAGCCTGCCTTCACTGAATTTGTCCACAATGTCAAGTGCAGTTTAAGGATGCAATCTACAGGAGGGGAATCTTGAGCTCCATTCAGGCATTCAGGGTCACAGACAGCAAAAGTGTCCACTCATGAAATAATTCTTAATGCAACAGAATATCTCCAGGACTGGTGGGCAGTGATCACTCCTAAGATGGGGGACAGCCCTGGTGCATCACTGAGCTGCTTTCTAAAGTCATTCAGGGAGGAAAAAGATGCAGAGGTTCACTAGTGACCAATTTTAACCAAGTATATAACAAGTCATAGGAACAAAATTCTGCTTGAAAGTCATTTTACCTACTGTTTTGAGGCCAAGTTGCTCAGGACCTGGTGAAATAATTATTATCATTTTGGTGTTCTGTATGGATGGCAGGGAGACCCTGGGGCTGCCCTTCATCTGTTGGCTGTGCCACTCCCTCCACACGAGGTCACCAAAGCTATTGCAAGTCTAATATTTCAGAGATTCTTCTGGGCTACAGTTAGTGCCTCCCTGATTCAATGTCCCATTGTAGCTCACCAGAGAATAACACAATTATTTGGATCAGCTTGGAAAGTCACTCTTTGAATTGTCAGGCTAAAAGAATAGGCTGAAGGCAAATGTTCCTGACTTGGAGGTATTGGGGGTATTGTACCAGGGAATGAGGCCATAGTACCTCTGTGCCTTTAGTGTCCATTTTCAGGATGATTTGTAACTAACAATGGCTTATTGTACTTTTCTTGGGTCTGTGTCCTAAAGTAAACGTTCTTTTGGTTTATATAACCTTTTTGCCATTTTCTGCTCAGGTGTTTTTGCAGAACATGCTGTTTTACTCTTGTTTAAGTGTTACTTGGTTATCCTCAGGGATAAGACCTGAATAATTTTTTTTCTTGTGGACTTTGGCAGCCTTTCACTTGGACTGTGCTCTGACCACTGGCTTTTGCAAGCCTTTGCAGTAAAGCTGTCAAGAGCCAACTCAAAGGCACTATCTTGGCACAGCCAAAGCCTCCTCTGTGGAGCTCATTGTCTGGTGACACCAAAGGCAAACAAGAATTCAAGGAGGCACGAAGTTGAGATTAAGTCAAAGCTATACAAGGAAGCAGCCAAAGGGGTTAGAGGACAGAGGTTTCCATGTGGGACTCACCAGTAGGTTTCATGTCAAAGTATATAATGGAATAAATCACTAAAACTGGGCCAGGAAGTGGGAAAAGCCTGACATTGGAGTTTAAATATCCTCCAGGCTCAGGGGGTGTTTTATGAAGCAATGTAACTGTAAAAATAGGGCAGCCTTCTCAGGGACAGTGTGGTTTTCTGTGCCTTGGAGTTGTTTTTCAGCCGTTCCATGGTTACTTACCAAGTGTGTGTTACTTGGATGATTTCTTTCTGCTTTGTATTGGAAATGGCCTCAAGTTGCATCAGGGGAGCTTTAGATCAGACATTAGGAAAAATTTACTCACGGAGAGGGTTGTCAAGCACTGGAAGAGGCTGCTCAGGGAAGTGGTTGAGTCACTGACTCTAGAGAGATTTAAAGGATGTAGAGATGTGGTGCTTCTGGACATGGTTTAGAGGTGGCCTTGGCAGTGGTAATGTTTGGACATGATGATCTTAAAGGTCTTTTCCAACCTAAACAATTCTATGATGAGGAGGCAAAGACAAGCACATTCAAGAGGGAACATTGAAATTTTGTGGCTTAGGAGAGAGGTAGAACAATACCAGGTTTCATGTGCCACTAAGAGACTTGAAAGTTGTTTTCAAGGCACAGTGGGCTGAGCTGGGTGCCTGCCTGGGCACAGACAGAGGGATGGGTGGATGGATGTTACTGTGGTGGGAAACAGCAAGACATGACAGAATAGTTAAAGCTGGAAGGGACCACTGAAGAGCATCTGGTCCATCCTCCCCAATCACCTTATGAGCTTAGTGCTTGCTGAAATGCAAACAGGAGTCATCTCTGTGTGGGTGACAAATGCTTTAGTGCTGCTCCATCCCTGCTCAGGTGCATGATGCTGCAAAGCTCTGAGGCTTTCTTACCTTGAGCTGCCTGAGCAGCTTTAAAGTAGTCTGGTTTGTCTCAAAAACAAGCTGGGAAAACTTGGTCTTTAACCTGGAAGGAGGCTCTGAGAGGATTAGATGCAAGCACAGACTTAGTCCTGCTTTGGTGGACTCTTATTTTTGCACTCTTCTCATGAACAGAAGCATCCTTATATCCTCAGTCAAGGATGAAGAGAAGGAAAAAAATGACTTTGCAGTGCTTGCTATGGCTGCAGCATGAGGCTTCTCAAATGTAGTGCTGAAATGCAGCTGGTGCCACTCCAGACTCTGCCTGGGGAGCTGGGATGGAGCTGCCAAGGCTGGACCAACTTTGACGTGTTTCACACTGATGACGATCCAGCCTCAGGATTTGTGACCTGTAAATGTACCAGAACATATCACAGAGGCAGTGTTTTAAAAATATAAATGTCCTCTCTTTTTCCTTGTTTGTCTGACTTATCTTTATAGCGTTATCAATGTTTTCTGAGTCTACAGTCATTTTTCTTGCAACACAAAGAGGGGGAAGAATGAGGCGAATCATTTAAATTTTGATTGATAAGTGGATTGTAGAAAACAATACTTAGTCTTTTCATATTGAGCTGGGAAATTTTTTTCACCTTTTATCAGCACTCACACATCTGCAACTTCAAAAACAAACCCCACAACTTCTCCTTGAGCGTGGCTGTACCTAAACTTCATTCAAACCCATTATCTAAAAATCTGTGCCTTTCAAAACTATGTCTGCTGATAATTTGCCTTGGTTTAGCTAATTTTTCATATGCTGAATTTGTTAGTGAGGCATGTGGATGGGCTCAGACACTCTGTCACTCTTGAGGAATGTTGGAGATTGACAAGGCTCATCCCACTGATTTTTAAATATTCATTTCAGAAGAATATTTAAATTATTTTTAAAGCATTTTTATAACCATATGTTCCTCAAAAAAAAAAAAAATCCAGAAATAATTATTCCAACTCATTGTATCATTTGCACCATCTTATTTAACTGATGGCTGGCAAGGAAAATAACTTGGGAACTTAAAAAATTTCCTTGGACCTCTGTGTTTAAAGAAATATATAGCCCTGGTATGCACCCATTTCATCCATCAATATGTTCACACTCAGACATGTTCATTCTCTTGCTGTAATTTAATGTTTGATACAGTTTTATTTGATTCTTTGCCATGCCCTGGGCTCTGGTTGTGTGCTCTCCGCGGATCAACGAGTAGGGAGGAAAAAGCAAAAAGCAGCAGAGGAAGGAGCCTGTCTCCAGCTGGCAGACATCCACACAGCCCAGGAGGGGTTTCCAGAGTTTCACCAGCTGAGGTGAGGCCCCGTGATTTTAAACATAACATGAAACTGCAAAGAATGAGTGTTCATACCGTGTGCTGCTTCCTGCCTATTTTTCATGAGTCGAAGTAAAACCTTGATTTTGTTCAAGCCCCTGAAGGACCAGGAATGTTTGGATGCATTGCTTTGAGCTCTTTCTCACTGTTCTCTTTAAAGCTGGGCTGCAGCCTGGGCCCCAGGGCCCTTGCTGAGGATGGCCAGTCAGGGCCCCCTGACCAAGAGCTGGAGCAGATCTGTGGCACAGATGGTTCCACTTACACCAGTGAATGTGGGATCTGTGCCTATAAAGTGTCATTCCCATGGAAAGAACATGCTTTCTGAGTGACAGTTCCCTAGCCCCTGGCCTCTCCTTGTGCTTTTCCAATTTATCCTCCTTTTCTCCCTCTCCACTTGCTGTTTGTGCTTGGGGGTAAATCATGACGATTTAGCAGAGAAAAGAAAATAGCTGAAGAAAGTATCCGGAGTGGAAATTCAAATGATGCAGCACATTCAGATGGCAGAGGTTTGTTGACTGATAGGTTTATAATAGTCAGAGACAGTAAAACCACTTCATTGTTGGTGGTTAACTCAGATGAACTCTCCTTTACTTGCATCATTTGGGACTTTTATGTACGTTCCCAGCACTTGTATCCCTTTGGGGAGATGGTCATACTGAATCTCTAAAGGGAGACTTTCCCTTCCTCAGAGAACGTGGGGCACTCAGGGCCTTGTTAACAGCAGTCATCCCAGTGACTAAGAAGGAAGGCAAATGAAGAAGCAGGCTGAACTCCCATTGCTCTCTGTGGCAGCATCCCAAACAGTGTCAGCCGGATGCTGAGCAGGCAGCGCAGGATTGGATGTAAGTGATGCATATACCTTCTGTTGACATTTTATTTGGCAGTGATTTAACACAAGCTTTCTAATATTGCTGTTCTCCACAGGCTGCATTCCAAAGTAGGAAGGGAAAGATGGCAAAATGATGCAAAATATGAGACAAGTAGGAGAAATATTTCTTTGCTATGGAAGCATTCACAAACAACCTCCACTGACAGCAGAAAATACCCGTTTCAAGACCAGAAAAGGAGGCACACAAAGCCTTTGCAGAGATCAGTGCAGTCCGTTCTCCTGAGATAATAATGTTTTGTCAGGTATTTTTTTTGCAATTTTGTCAAATTGCAAATGGGGCAGTGCCCAAACCAGGGGATGTAGGGGCCCTATGATCATGTATAATATAGCAGTTGTCATGCATGTATAACTTACTCATTAAATACCTGGGTTACTTTGCCTACTGCAATAGTTCAGAGAGGGTAGAATTCCTGCTGTCTACCTCAGTTTTACTGTAAAATGGTAAAATCCTGTAATTTGGCATCATGTTCCTTTCTGTCAACACCAACTGTGCTTCACCCATGTCCAGATGCAAAGAATCAGCCAGTGGTCTCATTAAAGTTCAGCTCCGCAGAATAAATGAAATGGTTGCCCTTTCTTTTGATGTTAATAATGAAGATGTGTTCAGTGGTTATGATGCTAATAGTCCTTCAGCTATAGAAATTCTTTCCATCCAGTTCAGCCTCTCCCAGCCAATGTTCAAGCTATAGCACTATGATATATCCTGCCTCTCACCCTCTCCTCCCTGCTGTTCCCATCAGGAAGAGCAGTGAATTTTCATTCTTAGCCTATTGCACCTCTCTCTTGTTGCTGCTTTATTTACAAGACCATTCTTAAAAGCCAAATCCTCATTCATCCCATATCCCAGGAGTTCCTGGTTTTATTCCCATACAGGAAAGCAAGCACCTTCACTTGTCTTTCCCAAATATTGTTCCTCATCTGCATTTTTGCTGTTTTTTTTGGTTGATAAGGTGAGACCTGGGAGTATGTTTTTGTTTGCTGCTCTGCTTGCTTCTGTTTTGCATGACCTCATCCTGTGGTTTCACATGGATAAAAAGGTTTGCATGGGGATGTGATCCCCTGATTTTTCTTGGGGCAGAGAGATGCCTGCAGGTATCAGTGACACTCCTGGTTGCTTCCTCCCATTGGGATTTATGCAGGGGGACACACCCTTGAAATGTTTATCTAACTTAACCCCCCTTTATCTAACCTAACAATTCCTCTGCTACGTGTCACTATCTGTGTAAAAAATTCTTCATCCCTGGTTCCCCCAAGCTGGGCAGAGCCTCAGCTCACCCTGTTCTGAGCTCTCATGAAACAAATCCCAGATCTGGACCCAAAGGACTCAGTTACAAACTCATGGATCACTGTAGACTGGTGCTGGTCCAAAAGCCCTGAGTCCAAGGCTTTGTCCGTTTACTCAGGGAATTCTCCTGTGGTTACCTACTGCTCCATGTAGAGCTTAGAAAAGTCACTCCTGGATTCTGATCAAGAGCATCAAAGGAAACTGTAACTCATTTACAGCCAGACCTGCCCAAACCCCCAAACTCTGTGTTACTTGTGAAGAAGAAGGAGATGTAAACATTGAAGGTTAATTACCCTCTTGTCAAGAACACTTTGTGATCTATAGACATATCTGTCAATCTTACAAAACAGAACCGAGGGGAGCGAGCACTGAAGGCATGTCCCCATGATAAATTAATGAGACTTGGCAGCTCACTGTGAAGAGATGATCCCTGTGCTTCATGTGAGACAATAACCTGGCTCCCCAGCCAGCCTGGCCACAGATTTTGTGCTGCAGCCATATCCGGGATGGTTATCCCTCTGTAAACAAACTCTGCAATGCAGCTGTCCGGGGATCAAACCTTCTTCCTTGAGGCTTTCACTCTCCTCTCTGCTGCTCAACGTGTAGCAAGTGCTCATCCCAACCACACTAGATCACTTTTCCCAGTCCTGCCAGTCAGACAGTTAAAATATCTTACTTCTGCCTCTCAGCCTCTCTCGACAGTGCCACTCTTTGGTGGGTCACAGAGCTGCCTGAAATCCGAGGGACACAGCCACCGTCCCCCTGCTGTGTGCTATTCTGGTGATGTGAGTGCTGCTAGATGACTGGTAGTTTGAAAATGTGTTCAGATATTCCCCTGGTTTATATAACCTCAGAGCAATTTGCTTTCATAGCTGAACATGCTTATTCGTTCTATTTTAACTGTGCATTGAGCTATAAATAATGTCTCATTGCAGATAAGAATCTATTGAATTTTTTTTTTCTACCTTTGGAAGATTTTCTCCTGAAGGAGACTTTCCCACCCCTAGCAGTGAAGTTGCCTGATTGACTATGTCCTGCCAGGTGGCCACAAATGGTGTCAACCCCAGGTCAGCTGCCACTTCCCTGCAGCCACCTCCTCATTGCTCCTGCTTGGGCTGTAGCAAAGATGAGACGAGTGCTCAGTGAGGCAGAGCTGAGATCGCTGAAGTGTTAGGGAAACTGATTAAACCAATGATTTCCTGTTCCTCTGAGCAGCTGCAGGTTAACACCTCTGTGTTACCTCCAGCCCACCTTCCCTGCAGTATGTTCACTTCAAAGAGCAATAACCTGGGTCAGTGTCCAGCCAAATTGTGGTGTTTGCTGCCTCCTTTTTCTGATGTTCATTGTAGCATTTTCCTGCTGCCTCATGAGTAAATCCTGCCTTCTGCAATGGAGCCCTGATGTCCTTATCATCCAGAAATTCTCAAAGCTGGAGCACAGCACGAGCTGGGGAGGTGAGGGATGGAGATGTGTCCTCAGAGCTGCTGCTGCTGCTGAGACCCACGTCTGGTCCAGGCTGCAACACAGCAGGGAGGTGGATAATATCTTGGCAGCTGATTTTCTGTGGGGCAGGTAACTTTTCTGGAGATTCAAATGCTGATGCCCTTTTGGAGAAGGGTTCTCGTGGCAAAGTGCTGGGCTCATGAAGAAACAAGGAGACTTTGAAATCATTGAGAGCTAATAATGTCTTAAAATTTGTATGGCTTAGTGTGTGGTTTTATTTTAACAATGATTACAATCCACTCTTTCTGTTGTACATGTTACTGGTTACCCCCTGTAAAAATGTTCTGGGAGCTTTTTGTAGAGCTTACCTGTGAACCTTTGGTGAAGGCTGTAGGAAAATTCTGAGGAGACTCTCCTGGGTCATTGAGAAACATTATGTTTTTATATTAATAACTGTTTATAGGAGGGAGAGTTATATAAGTACATTATAAATAAAATAATTCAAGTTGTAAGAGCTCTCCAGAGGTCTCTGGCTCAAATCCTGATCAAAGTAAGGCTAAAGTCAAAGGCAGGTCAGGGTGCCCAAGGCCTTTCTTTTTCAGTTGCATTCTCAATAGCACTGAGGGAGGACATGCATGGCCACTCTGCTTTCTGTGCTTGATCATCCTCATGACAAGGAATAAAATTCCTCACATTCATTCAGAATTTAATCTTTTTGCCATACAAATTGGAGAAGACTTTGGCTCTGCCTTATCTCTAGCCCCATCAGGGAGCTGCAGGCAGCAGTGTGATCCCAGTAGCCATCTATTCTCCAGGATGAAGAAGCCCAGCTCCTTCAGCTTTTCTGGAATTCCCTGTGCCCCTGCCCCTGGGCAGTCTGCCTGCCTCTTCTGGACTTGTTCCCATGTGTCAACATCTGCCCTTGTAGTGGGGCCAAATACATTTAATTCATTGCATAAGTAATGTGAAACCATGTTAGCCTTCAGCTGCAGGGTACAAAGTTCTGCACATGGTCTTATTGGTTCAGGACAATATCCCCTGGCATTACCTGGATCAAGTTCTATTTAATAAGTTCATGAACACATGGATACATTTTGATAGCAAGATGTTTTAATCATATCAGTGACTTTATTTGCTTTATGGCTCAGTTCAAATGAGGCTTTCAAGCACTCAGGTAAGGGGCAGAGCTTCCATTTGTGCTGTCTTGGTTCCTCCAGGCATGTGGCTCAATGCAAACAGTTATTTGCTACACTGTGGCCAAAAGAAAGCTAGAGATGAAAACTGCAGCCTGAACTGTGTATAGCAGGCATTTTGGAGTGATAGAGGTATTTTCATGGAAGAGCTGCAACTAATCGGTATTTCCCAATTTTACAGCAGTTATTTGTTAATTGAATAACGTGCTAAACCCCACGAGTGTTTAGAATAGTGTATTAAATGATTTGCCATTCATTTATCAATGTGTTATTTATGCTGAGAAGTTGCATATCTGCTAAGAAAATTCTCCAACCTCAGTTTATTCTTTCAGAGAATATGAAATCAATACTGAAAAATCTGTAATGGGAAATATAAAACAAGACATTACATGAGTAAGTCAGAGAGGATGTTGTACAATGGCCAAATCCTACCCTGGTGTCAGCACACAGACCTTATGGTGCTCAGGACCATAACCTCAGCACCCTGGGGTGTGGCACTGCCTTTGCTTACCTGAAGATTACAGAATCAGAATATTTTGGGAAGAGACTTTAAAGATCATTTTGGTCCAACCCCTCTGCCATAGGCAGGGACATCTTCCACTGTCCCAGTTTGCTCCAATCCCCATCCAGCCTGGCCTTGGACACTTCCAGGGATGGGGCAGCCACAGCTTCTCTGGACAACTTGTGCCACGTCCTCCCACTAAAGAATTTCTCCCTAATACTTAATCTAAACCTATCCTCTTTCTGTTGAAATCCTTTTCATTCTCCCTTGTCCTATCATTCCATGCTCCTGTCCAAAGTCCATCTCCAGCTCTCTTGTAGGATCTCTGCCCTCGTGCTGGCTGCTGCACACAGAGGATTTTCCTTTAGCCAAATGGTCATTAGCCATATGCTGCATCTGACTTTAAGGATTAGAAAGACTATAATGAAGTGGATTACAGCAGATCAGTGGCAGGATTGCAGACCAAATCCTCTTCCTAACTGTCCTTCCAGGAGTAGCTATGGACTGAGCGACCTGTCCTGCAGCATGAGCTTAGCCAGCTGTGGGATTTTTCCATGCTGTTATCAGAGGTGGGATAATCTGGAGCTATAACCCTGGGTGGGGAGGCTGTGGATGCTGAATGGCTGCAGGCTGTGCAAGTGTCTGAAACCTGGGGATTTCTGGGTGTCACTTTTGTGGCTTGCCTAGGGAGTACCTGAGTGGCTCAGGTGTTCCCCAGTCACCATTTAATTGCTGCAGACTTGAGTCTCCCTGAAGTGTCTGTAGGTGAGAGAGAGAAGGAAAGGATCTGCTGGACATCAGAAAGGCATTGTGGTGGTCAGAGAAAATCTGAGTTGCCTGGGACCAGTGCCAGACCTGGTGCTGAACCAAGCAGCTGAAGTGGAAAATTTTTCTCTGGTGTAACTCATGCCAGATTTTGGCAGGAAGGTGCCCTCCACTCATCAGGAGAGGTTGGTCTTGCCCAAAGGACAGCAATGTCCAGGGCAGGGAGCAGCATGCAGGCGTCAGGCAGGAGTAAACCTGTCAGAAGCTGCCAGGTTGGGGCTGTGAAGGCTGGTGAGGATGGTTTGGAGAGGTCTTGGCTGGAGGAGGCAGTGACAAAGTCCAAATTTAACCCAGAAAGATGTAGCCCCCTCCAACTCTGCAGAGCCTGCACAGATAAAAGCAGCAACTGTGACATGAAGGAAGCAGCTTCGATAACTCCTGCATGTGCTCAGGGAAAAGTGTTTGGCTTCCAGAGATGCTGCACAAGACACATCAGGGCAATATATCCTGAAGATGTGCCAAATCTGTCTGAAATATTCATGCATGCTCCCTGTAATTTATAGAAACAATCACAGCAGCATAATTATTTTTGATGCTTCTCCCTGTGAAGAATCTCATCTCTTAGAGGCAGAAATGTGACCTGCATATCCACACAGACGTGCTGTGGCCTTCTAGGCCTGCCAGGAGAGGTGATTCCATGCACTATACAATATATCCCTGTAAGGATCAAAAGACTACCCTGGTGGATCAGACAACAGCACATTCGCTTGGGGTGAATTTCAATGATTTCAGATGAATTTCATTTGTCTAATGGGCAGTGCCTTGTTTGTTAAAGGCAGCACCTGTACAGCACCTATTGCTCTGCAGCTCCCTTGGTTTCTGGAGTCCACCCTAAACACAGTGCTTAGCTCCAACGACCCCCCAAAAACCCCTAATTATCCTTGCCATTTTGAACCTGTGAAAGGGATGAGGAACAGGTTACAGGCAGAACCCACTCCTGCAAAGTTACAGCTACTAAAACAGCAGAGGTGCAGACCTGCTCCTAGGCAGGAGCAATTTGGGGATGACACAAAGGCTGGTGGTGCAAGACAGACAGGGAAATGGGGACAGATTCTATATTTTAAGTACCATTTTCTAAAATATCTGTTAGAGAAAAGGACCTGCTGTACTTTCAGACATAGCTGCTGCAATGTAAATAGGTTCCCAAAACCTTCAGTGTCTTTTGTTCTTCAGATGGCTCTGAATCCTTGTGTTTAACTGGGACTGGGTCTGTAAATAAGTACTCCCTTTGCTAAGGTTCAAGTGACATTATTAGTTGCATTTGACAGATTTTTAACCTGCTTTCAAGTCTTCTACTTAGCTCTTCTATACCCAGGCAGTGAAACTGTCAAGAAGCCTTGGCTTTATTCAAACTGGTGCTAAATACCTTTGGATTCACAGGTTGGACATGGTCCTGCCAAACTTGCCTGATGAAACTTAATTGGTGCTGCTGCTGACAAAGCCAGCCTGATCTGTGTTTTTACCTAGAGGTGATAATCTGGGAATCCAGGGAGAAAAACCCACCCAAAACCAGAAAGGAAAGCAGAGACTCAGCCTGGTCTGCAGATAGGGTGGCACTCATCCTGCCTAAGCTGCTCCCTGATGGGAGATGTTGCCCTGCAGGAGATAAATTAAGGGCCTGCTCTTTACTCCCCTCAGTATTTTGTGCTCCTTACATTTCCACTGGAATCCAAAAGAGGTTTCTTTTGTCCAAAAGGCTTTTTGTTTGCTTTTGACCACTCAGAACTTGTGATACTTGTCTTGATCTATTAACCAGATGTCCAGCCAAAATCAATTGCCTAGCAGACGCAGACCATTACCTGAAAAGTCAAGACCTCCATAAATATTACCGGCCTCATTGTGCTGGTGACAGATTCTGCAGGTTGTTTTATGTTACAGTTGAACAGCTTAGACATTGCATTTGTATATATTTGCAGCCAGCCCTGGAGGGACCATCTCGTGAGCAGAGTGTGAGCAGGCAGCCTGCAGACTCCAGACACCTTCACCATGACCACGGCAGGGCTCTTGGTGCTCCTCTCCTTTGCCCTTTCCTGCGTCCCAGGTGAGTGGCTCTCCAGGTGTTTGAGTCCTGGCTGTCTTTAAAAGGATAAGGCAGAGGATTCAAAGAGAGAAAATCTCTCTCAGAGGGCTCTGCTGCTTTGGTTGGCATCGTGCAGGTTGCAGGAGTGTATTTCAGGACAGTCCTCAATGGCTTGCTGCTGTAGCTGATTGTTTATCATAAATATAAGTGACAGCAAGTGGAGTTCTGTGCTGGCAACTCGTGCTGTTACACTTTGCACACTGATGTTCTCACACCATTACATTGCTTAGACTTGTACAATAACAGCAAATGGATGAATACTTGAAATAAGGCCATAAGAAGGGGGTCAGACCTCCAGTAACTAGTAAGGAAAATATTGTAATGGCACAAGCAAGATCTTTGCAATACCCTGGCAAATGTCCTGCAATGCTCTTTCTGCTAATGGAACAACAAGAGATGAAAACGAGCCAGACTCTGATGTTCTCACTGCATATTCACAACTGATGAGATTACAAAGCCAAAGACATTTTTTTTGCACTCACCTTCTTTCAAATGCATATTTCTGACAACAGATGCTGTATATATTTGCTTATCCTGTAGGTGACTATTTGCATTTGTCTGTGTTGATTCAGGTGTATTTTCAGATACGTAACAGCAGTGCTTTAGGGTCAAAATGGATATGTAAAAAGATAAGGAAGGAAAAGCTCTTCTGTTTTCAATTAATAAGTCTACATATCTCAGAACAGAAAAAAGAACAAAGCTATTCAAAAAGGTGTTTCATCGCAGCCAGCAATAAGCAATGGTATTATACTTATCAACATAGAGAAAAAAGTCATACATAGTTTATTTAGTTAAAAAAAAAATCCCTGGAAATCATTCCGCTTGGTCCTACACACAGGAATTTTATATCCGTATTTCCAGCTTTAATTGAGGTCTTATCATATTGGCTTTAGTTCATACATTCTGCCTCTCTTTTCTTTTCTAGATACTACCTTTGGGATTGAGGTAAGTAGAAGATTTCTTTCTGTCACTTTTCTCAAGTATGTAGCCTGGTAAAGACATAACCAAAGGAGTGGGAAAAACCTCCAGCCTCTAGATGCTCAGCTGTTATTCCCCTAAGTGTGACACTTGGGTCATTGTAATCAGATTCTACAGTAAAAACATTAAATTATACTGCCCTTGGCTGTACATCTGTGCCATATGTTAATAATGTTTTAGTAGTAATGATGCAAAGTTTTTGGATTAATTAATTTTTCATCAACTTTCGACTGGCTTTAAGCTGGAAATATGTAACTGGTTCTAAACTGAAACAACAGACTGGTATCAGAGCCTACCTGAGGGCAACCTACTGAAAGACTAAAATGCTCTGAGCTGGTCCAGCTTCCTCGTAGGTCAATAGTCTTGAAAAAAGAACATGATCAGTGTACTAAAAATGGAAAAGTGAAAACAGAAGTGCAGTAGAGGGGACACAAGAATAGAAGAACTAGGGACCAGTGGAGAGCCTTTATAAAATCATGTCAAGTGACCATGAGAGACTACCACTGGTTTATCCCATCCGAGGGGCTGCATGGTTATAGCTCCTCTCTTCTCCTCTTCCTCTTCTCCTGCTCTGTGGGGACATCTCTGCAGGAAGGATTCACCAGTTACCTGTTGGACCCACAGGAGAAGTTTGTGCTGTGACTGTGGGAACTGGTTGTACCAGCTAAGTGTCCCACACAAAATGAGAGCTGTGAACATCACAGCTCTTCTCACCCTGTTGCTGTGATTCCTCTGGCAGGTGGACTGCAGTACATACCCCAACACCACAAATGAGGAAGGCAAAGAGGTGGTGGTCTGCAGCGAGGCTGTCAGCCCCATCTGTGGTTCTGATGGTGTCACCTACGGCAACGAGTGCCTGCTCTGTGCCTACAACGTGTATGTACTGCATGGGGACAGCTTGGGGACAGCTTGGGGACAGCTTGGGGACCTCAGGCAGCACAGCTCAGAGCTCCTGGCAGCACCACTGCTCAGCAATCAGTGCTCTGTCACGTCACCTGTGTCAGTTCCTTCAAGATGAGCTTGGGTATCATGGCACAGTGCTCAGGCAGAGCTTTAGTCACCTGGTCTTTCTTTGGCTTGTGTAATTTATTCAGGTTTTTTTCTTCTCTGTCTCAAGGAGGTGCCAGGTGATGGCTCTGAGAGCACATCTCATCACAGCAAAAGGATGGAGATGCTCTGCTTGGAGTTGCCCAAAATGGTCCTAAAGCTACCTAGAGTTTTACATCCCTGCCAGCTACTCAGCTGGTTAGGGAGGGTGGCACTACCTTCTCAAATACAGATATAAAAAATCCTGACTGAGAAAGAGTCAGTTTTCTCTTGTATTAATCCTAGCACCTTCATCTTTGCTGAACTTCCTAACATTTGTCTTTCCCTCTGCAGAGAATATGGAACCAATGTCAGCAAAGATCACGATGGAGAATGCAAGGAAGTTGCCCCTGTAAGTTCAACCAAAGGCAAAACAAGGGGTGTGTTCTGCTTCTGAGTGGCCAAAGGTGCTTATTGAAGTAGTTCAAACCATAAACGAGAGTACAGATGAGGTGTCAGAATCTTGCACTGGTCACCTCCAAGTGAGCTGCCCTCATGGTGACTCACAGAAAAGCTTTTCTCCTGCTGTGGTGCTGCCCTGTGTGCCCAGGCAGACACACTCACCAGATCTGCTGGTGTGCTGCAAGCAAGGCCTTCACCAGGGCTTTGTTTGTTCCCCTACCAGGTGGATTGCAGCAGGTACCCCAACACAACCAGTGAGGAGGGCAAAGTGGTGCTGCTCTGCAACAAAGACCTCAGCCCCGTCTGTGGGACTGACTGGGTCACCTACGACAATGAGTGTCTGCTCTGTGCCCGGAATGTGTGAGTACTGAGCACAGGGACCAGGGACTGGTGCTCCTGGGCTGCTCTTTTGGAGAGCAGGACTTCTACCAAGGCCTTTTCTGTGAGGTGCTTGGACTTCAACCCTCCTCTTTTCCTCCTAACTAAACTTTGTTTTCCTCTGTGATTAGAAGGAAAGCCATGCCTTCTGTCTAAACAGAGTAGAGGGCAGGGTGGGGATCTCACAGGACAGGAAGCTTCTCTCAACTAAGTTTAAAGGGTTTGTATGGCAGATGCTGCCTTGCAGAGGACAACAACTGACCCAGGGGGCATTGTCATTGTCACACAGCCTGTCTCCTCATCCACCCTGACCTCTGTCCCTCACATCTTGCTATATACCAGCTCTCTGGCAGGCAGTGACACCACCTGAGCTATCCCCTGGAGCCACATGGATACAACCTAAGCTGGATGGCTCCCGTATCCCATACATTGTGCCGGAGGCTGCTCAGCATTCCTGGGTGATGGGATTCAGCAGAGCAGGTTGCTTGCAGAGCTCCCTAATGCAGGTCTCTTCCCTTCCCAGAGAGGCTGGAACCAGTGTTGGCAAGAAGACTGACGGTGAATGTAAGAAGGAAATTGTCTCAGTAAGTGAAGGGGGTGATCAGGGGCTGGGTTTTGGTCCTGCTGCTGTCAGAGGAATCACTGCCAGTGTCTGCAGCAGCCCCCAGTGTCCTGCAGAAGTGAAACAGCTGCTGTGCTGCAGAATGGGAGAGATTTTGCTTTCTCTACACGTAATAAACATTATTCGTGTGAATGCCAGGAAAGGAACAGGTGATTGCTCATGAAGGAAAAGAATAGTAGAAATAATCCATCAGGACAGAACTGTGAATAAGAATAGAGAATGGCTTTTGGGGTCAGACCAATGGTCCATCTAGCCCATGCAACTTGGTGCAGAGCCTGCTGCTGGCAGGGGCTGTGAGCATTGTGTAGGACAGCGTGAGAATACAGAATGTAGAGGAGAATGACTTCTACCCTTCCAGCCTCCAGCTGTTTTCAGGTGGAGGACCTCAGCTAGGTGTGATTTCTGTGTAGTCAGTAAGCCTTAATAGATTTCTCCTCTGTGAAATTCCTCATCCTCTTCCTGCACACCCAGACATATTTTTAGCCCGACAATGCTCCTCAGCAAGTGTAGCACCCATTGCTCCAGGAAACAGAATCTCATTGCTGCAGTATCCAGCTATGTGCTGATCTTCCAGTTTTAAGACTCCAGGAGGGATAAGGGACCTTTATAGAGGATCAGCACTCCATTTCTCCAGACAACGGTGTTTTTCCATTTAATTTCCTGGCCAGCTTGGGAACACAGAGCACAGCACCTTCACCAAGTGAACTCTTGCTGCTTGGAAATGCCGTGACCAGGTTATGATATACATCTCTTCAAACAGGAAATTATGATCTATTTTTATATTATTAAATTCTCCTGGCAGAGGAGAAACTGACACCTCAGTTTATATCAGATGTGCAAGGAAGTTAATTACTTTCGGTAAGATTGGTATCATCAGCACTGCAGCTCTAGCTCAGAGTTCAAGCCCTTGTGCCACTGACTCCTTCACATCAGACTTCTTAATTTTTATTTATTTTTTGCAGGTTGACTGCAGTGAGTACCCCAAACCTGTCTGCTCACTTGACTACATGCCTCTCTGTGGCTCTGACAATACGACATACAACAATAAGTGTATCTTCTGCAATGCAGTCGTGTATGTACAAATATGAGTGATGTTTGTGTTATCAGTTGCCTCCTGTGGGCACAAGTTTGCACAGTTACTGCTTTTTTGTTTGCTGGATACTGTTGATTAGGGATTTGGGGAAGGAGGCAATGCCAGCCACCGTGTCAAGCATTCATTTATTTATTTCATTAGAGCATAAAAAAAAGCTACGGCTGCTTTGTTAGTGTGAATGGTTTGAAGACCATTTAAGCTTAATGGAATTTTTCTTGCATGTTGCAAAGGAAATGAAATTCCTTTCCTTTTGAAATTCTGCTATAGTTTCCCCACAGATCTCTTCAGTCTTAAGAATGGGTTAAATTGTTTCACTCATCTCTTAATAATCAAATAGCAAATGGGATTATGAGCCTGCAAGTTCCGTGGCTCTGGGGCAGGATCTCATCTGACACCATCTCTAGGAGCCATCAAAAAGACAGATTATAGCAGGCAGGACTCTGTGTTTAATTCATTCTTTCCTCTCCTTGCTTTCAGGGACAGCAATGGGACTATCACTTTAAGCCATTTTGGAAAATGCTGAGTATCAGTGCCAAGAGAATTCACCACAGATCCCCACTGGCAAATCCCAGCTAAAGATCTCACCTCAGTTCATCTCACCCTCTGGGGAATGCAGCTCACTCCTGATTTTCTTTCTCAATAAACTAAATCAGCAACATTTCCCTGTCTTCTTTCATGTGTTGTCTCATGAAACATTTTCTTGATTTGTTGAATGATGATACCAGGCAGAATAGGTTACGTGCTCAAAGCTCTGGGATAGAACAAAGACAACATCTAGCTCCCCTCCCTCTCATAAAAAGCAGAAAATTAAATACAAATGCTCAAACCCCAGAGCTCTGTGTCTTTGCACATACATGACAGAGCCCCTGCATTAGTGCTCAGACCCTTTAGATGTTTGATATTGTAAAGGGCTGAAGTGGTGACACAGGAGGGGCTCCCCTGGGGTATTCCAGGTGCATTTTCCTTGTCAGCAAAACCCAGTCACACCTTAGTGTCACTGCCAGAGCTGATCCCTGGCTCTGTCCTCACCTGAAGTGTTGATCTCTCAAGGGCACTCTGTTGGCAAAGCCCATATTTTCCGGACATGTGCATTGCCCCTGTCTATTTGTCTAAGTCCTCAAACTGACTTATTACCAGATTTTTCTCATCTTGGAGTCTTCCTTTAACACCCTTCAAGTGTTTTAAGATGAATGCCTTCCTAGGTGTGGTGCCTACTCCTGCGTACTTGTCTTCTCTCAGTCTTCAATTACACAATGCACTTTGCCAGCCCAAGGAATATTTCAGTGTTTCAAAATCCAAGGACAAAGATTCCTTCTGTTTCTTGAGAGTGTGACCTGTCATTGGCATATTGTGCAAGAAATTTATTTTGCTTTTGTCTTCTGTTTGAATATTGAATTACTTTCTTTGTGTGTGTGTTTGTTTCGTATTTTTTTGATCCACACAGATGATGCATAAATAAATTTGGCTTATCCCTTCTAAAATGTGGTATCTTCCACATGCATTTCTTCTGGGAATCAAAGGGCAAAGGGGAGCTTGTTCTCCTTGATGGAGGTTGTCCCAAAAAAGCAATGCTTTGGTGGTAAAACAAAGGATTTATGTAGAAATTGGCAGATGGATGAAGCAGTGATTTCCAGATTGGGTTCAACTTTTCTAGGATCCACGCTAGGGTCTCAAATCATTCTGTCATCATCATACTAAAAGTCTATTACTGCAAAGCTAATGGCTTTTAGGGAAAATAACAATTGTAAATTTTTTTTTTTTTCATAACCCCATAAAAGTTTCTCCATCCCTTGTCATTTCCCAGGACTCCTTTCAATGTCTGGGATGCCCTCTTGCTTGCCTTCCCGCTTCATTGTTTTCCTGCTTTCACTATAACTTAGTGATGTTTTACTTGTGTGAAGCATAAAACTAAAAGGAGAGCCTTTCTGCTACGGAAGAGTTTCATTCAATGTTTTTCTCCTGAAAAAACACTGCACAAAAATAGGCACTGATAGGTGAACACAGAGAAAATCTGACAGCAGTTTTTACAGTTGCTCTTCTGCCTGCAGGAATTTTCTGTGGTCCTTCAGGAGGAAACTGTGGCATATATCACTTAAAATAACGACGTGGAGGGTGTATCTCACACATCTAAACTTCTCGTGATTCCCGTTGATGAAGAAACATCCTTCTTGGCATACAGCATGGCTTACCTCTATTGAGATTGCCACTGAGACAAAAGGCTGGAAATGTTGCTCCAGGATAAGGGTGGATAAGGCAAATATGAACATGCACAAACACACACGCCCCCCCAGTGGTGCAGGTGTACATATAAGCGTGGTTGCCACCTGAGGACAGAATCCAGATTGTGCTTCCTGAGCAAAAGCCAAGCTCTGCTGCTCGCAGCTCATCCAGACACCATGAAGATCACGGGGGTGTTCCTGCTGCTCTCTCTGGCCATTTTCTGCATCTCAGGTGAGTGGCTCCACTGCCTCCTGCTCTGCCTTGGAGTAAGCACTGGCTGTCTTCAAAGCCACAAAAAAACATCCTCAGACTGGAAAGAGCTTCATTCTGCAAGGACTTATTTACTCCTAGAAAGATAGTGTTGAAAAGACTTGACATCAGAGACTATCACTTATGGGGTAATATTTTAGCAACAGAACTGAGTGGGTAAGAACAACTGTGGGAACAGCTCTACTCTCAGTGCTAGTTTATGCATAATGAAAGAAGTGACATGTACGTGGTGCAACCCGGAGACTCAGACAACCAGTATTTAACCTTTGAAATGTTGCAGAAACACAAAGAATTTTACTGAATGAAAGTGAACATTTCTTGTAGTCATCCTGAAACAAGGTGCAGTTTGAGAGCCTGAACTGCTGTAGTAGCTTTATAAATTCATATCTCACTAAATACTATTCTTATTTAAAAATAATAGTGGCAATGCACATAAGCTGCTGCCTCTGTGTACTTATGTCCCTGTTTATCTCAATAATTTGCTTTGCTTTGAGTTCATGTCCTGCTCCATCCTTTGAACCATGGAAAATGCCTTTCTCTCTTTTTATTTTGCACACCTTTTTCCATTTTGACTATAACCCTCATTAAAAAAAATACTGCAGAATCAACATACAGTATGGCACAACATTGTGCCTGAAATTCCTTTTGTCTAAGAATAATTTGCTAACACACAGGGAGTTGGAAGATATGTATTCAGGGCATGCGTTGTCAGATTTTAACAGAATCCATGAATTGCATTTGTAACGTATTTCATTTTTTCTTCCTTTTTTTTTAGTTCCAACTACTGATGCTCTGCAGGTAAGGGGCAGATTTTTCTATTCTCCATCCTTTCTTTCCTTAAAGCAGTTTCTGTATAAATCTTTACTAATCACATCATGATGGAGCCTTTCAAAATCCTGAGACACCCGGCTGCCTGAGCAGTATTTGCCACAGATATTATCGGGTGAAATTGCCATTTTCATCTGGTGATAGTTTCAACAAGTAGGGCAGTATTCAATTCATGTCCCAGTTGTTGTCAAAGTTACTGCAGCATCATTTACAGTGGTTACACAGGCTCTGCATGGCTGGAGGCAGCACTCCACTACTCCACTGCATCCTGCCCCGTCCCTGGGCTTTTCCTGGGCAGTAAGGGGGCAGCTCGAGGGTTGTGTGGGGCCTCCTAATGTCACCTTTCTTACTCAGTTTTGCAGTTTTGATTGAGATTTTTTTTTTTTTTTTTTCCTGTGAATACAGCCTGCATCCCTCTACTGCAGGAACCAGAGGTCTCTCAGGGATATGTGTACCATGGAATATATCCCCCACTGTGGGTCTGATGGTGTCACGTACCCCAACAAATGCATGTTCTGCAATGCTTTCCTGTACGTATGGAATAAATCTCTTCTCCTACTAAGTGGTGAATTAACTTAGCTTAAACTGGCTAATCAGTCTTGGAGACTGGTTGGAGGAATAAAGTTCCTTTATTTTGTTTGTTTGTTCTCTCACCAGCAAAGGTAATTTTTTTTATTGGGAGAGTTTGCTGGGAACTCCTTTCTTTCAGATATAAAGAGAGAACATAGTGTTCTCCATTTTCCTCTTAAGTGATTTGCAAAAGATTTTTCTCTCAGCAAGCAACATCTGTTTCCTACAGACTATTTGGTCTTTTAAATTAAGATTTTTTCTTGTCTTTATATGCCAATAATAAAAGGAAATATGTGGAATAGAGTTCAGAAGTCCCTCTGTGGTGTAGAGGCACACACCAACAGTAAAAGCCCAGATGTTCTGTCTCTGAGGTACCAATTTCTTTCTCTGCAGGAGAAGCCGTGGAGGTCTTGGCTTGAGGTCTATTCAGGCATGTTAAGTTCTTGACAGGATTCATCTGAGAAACATCATCCCCCCCCACCCCCACCCCCCGCAACATTCCCCATGGCAGATGACTTCCTAAACCCTTGACCCAACCTGTGAAAACCTCTTATCTGTCCTGAAACCTCTGCTAATAAAAAAAAAGACCCAGCATTTATGTCTTGCTTTAGTCTCATTCTGATTTTACCTAAGATGATACCACTGCAACAATCCTGGGGTGTGGGAATTAATGGGCAAATCTCAGGGAGAGGGAGAACGGTGTTCTGATCTACAAAAATATCAACTCCAACTGCAAGGGCAAGGGGCAGATTTTGTGGGCATCTGTCTTCATCCAGCTTTCCAAAAGAAAACCAGGGCTGGAGATGCATCCTGGTGCTCCTGTCCACTTATTTCACTGGGGGGAATCTCAGACAGACACTCTCTGCCTGGCTGAGAGGAGCTGGCTCCCTCCCCAGCTGCTGCTGTCAAATACCTGCAGCCTCACCCTGCCTTACTCTTGGTAACCCGGCAGCACCAAGAGGCCCCGGGCAAACCTAAACATTAACATCATTAGAGACAGTCCCAAGGTTGTTGTCATGGGGGTATCCTGCCACTCTCCTGCCACACAGAAGGGAGCTTGCTGGCACAATGAGCTGCTCATCCCTGCTTCAGTTTCCAGGGTTATCCCCAGTTTCTTACACATACAAGAGAATATGTGAAGAAGGTCGCATTCCAAGCTGCCTCCACCTCACCAGCAGGATTGAAAACCCACCTCTAGGTGAGAGAAGGCCTTTTGCAATCTGCTTTGCACTCAGCAGCAATGTCACAGGATGTTTTCTCTGGGCAGGCAGAGCTCAGTGAACGTTGGTTCATTGCTCAGGAGCATTGCAGAAAAGCAGTGGGCAGCCAGTGCTAACAGACCTGATGTCCAGGGGATGCTGGCAATCACTGCCACAGCCCATCTGGGCACCCCACCCATCACTTAGCTGCTGGTTGAAGGTAATTACGTTGACTGTCGCTTGTAGAGGATCCTTTGAGATTCTCCGGCCTCTGGAAATCTCGGCTGATGAAAGGAAGGGCTCAGAGTCATAGTGTTAATTTATTATTCATTAACAGCGAGGCGCTGCCAGTGCCGCGTGCTGTAGAGGCAGCAGTCTCACAGTCAAATAGTTAATGATCTTAAGTGACAATGTGTCACTTCCCAGAGACTGCAGAGAGCAGCTCTCTAAAAGGAGACAATTTATCTCCAAAAGACACGACACTCTGCAACCATTTAGTGCCAAGTCCCTTCCTGGGGCTGGAATGTCCCTCCTGTGAGAGGGAGGTCTGTGTACCAGAAGGCTTTTGTGTCAGACGTGATTTCTGGGGACCAGGATAAATTGAGGTAATGCTGGGGGTGTGGGGCACACTCAGGCTCCTTCTCCTCCTCCTCTGCTGAGTGTGGGAGTCAGGGTAAGAGAGCACCAGCTGCAGCAGTTGTTATTTTTCCTTGGGCAGAAACAGAGAGGATGAGGATAGCTCTCAGGAACCACGATGCCTTGGAGACAAGCAGAGTTCCCGATTGTGCTGGAGATCCCCGTGATGCTCAGAGGGCCTCTTGCAGGGGCATGTCTGCTAAACAGGAAAATCCAGCAGGCAGATAAGGGGAAACTGTGAGTAGAAATGATAAATCCTCTGTGATGCAGAGTGAGCAGGGCTGCTCAGGAGTGACCAAGGGCAGAGCAGGACCCCAGTGGAACCCCTGGCCTCCTGCCCCAGCATCTCATCCTGGATACTCCTTAGGATGGAGAGGAAGAGAATTCTCCTTTATGAGCACCTCGTTGGAAATAATTTTTTTTATTGCTTCTCAATAAAATCCTGCCACAACAGCACAAATCCTCTCACCATTACTAATCTAACTCTCCCTCCAGGAAATTCAAGGCAGGAAACATTGTCTGCCTGCCAAGGTATTTTATGGTACAATTCTTTGAGCAGTACCTCAGCACTTTATGTCATTATCTGATGTTTTGGATTCAGGAAATGCCATTCAATTACCCCACAACCTGATTATCACATTGCATGTATTTATTTTGTTCTGCTTTATTTTATATTGTTCTGTCTATTTTTGTGCATTGTTCTACTTGTTGCTGGCCAAAATATACCTCAGGCCAGTCTAGACCTTTCTGTTAATGCAGTTTCTCTTTATGGCTTCATTCGGGAGAGACGGTTTGTTACTGCATTCTTTCTTGATGTGGAGAAAAATAAAATTATACTTGAAAAGTGAATTAATTTCAGGTATTTGGGGGGGCTGGCTGTGTCAGAGCTATTGCAACGAGGTAAAGCTGAGATTCACTGAGGGATTGGGATCCTCAGCCTTATGCTGTTAGCATGCAGCTTCCAGACAGTCAGATTATTCCAGACACCCTTGCCTGTGATATCATCTATGCTTAAAAGACTGGAGATATTCAGGCAGCAATCAAATAGCTGAACTACAAGGAGAAATAATAGGTGAGTGTGGCTTAGAGCAGAGGCTTTGCCGGCTGTAAACTGAATTTATGCTCTCATAGAAGATCCAGCTCTGCCCCCCTGTGCAGAGGTCTGGGAACAGCAGCTTGGCTGGAGCTCCTGCAGTTGTTCCACATCCCAGTGAACCGCAGAGAAACGCGATTTGTGCCGGTCCCTCCTCCAGCATGAGCTGGAAACCCTTTGTCCTCAATTTCCCCGTGACAGCAGCAAAGGGCAGTGAAACCGCTTCTGGCATGAAAACATACCTTAGGTGCACACATCCACCCTCTCATGTAATAATAATAATAAAAAACATTGTTGCTCTTTGTAGCCAGATGAAGTCTGATGGCAAGTTTTAAACCAAAGCAGGGAGCATCTCTTAAGAAATTTTTAGGTGTGGTGAGCTGTGGACTTGAAGTAGGAAGCCTCAAGACCAGAGGAAAAGCTTCCCAGGGAATTATTGCTGCTCATGGGAAGAAATACTGCTGGATTAGAAACTGGGTAGAATTTCCAGAGTTACTGGAAATTTACCTTAATACAAGAACACCCATCATATGATGGCCAACATTTATCCCATTCATGTGGCCATAACTTTCCTGAATGTTTGCCCTCTGGGAGTCTGAATTAGCAAGAAGCATTATATTTAAGAGTTTTATTTAAGTTTTATATGGATCTGTAGAAACATTGAAATAATCCCAAAGTCACTTTCCTGAGCCCTCCATCACGATATTTCTGAACCCCAGAATCACAGGATGGTTTGGGTTGGAAGTGATCTCTGGAGATCAACCAGCCCAAACCCCCTGCCAAAGCAGAGACACCTGGAGCAGGTGGCACAGGAACAAGGCCAAGTGGGTTTGGAATGACTCCAGACAGGGAGACTCCATGACCTCCCTGGGCAGCTGTTCCAGTGCTCTGCAACTCTCAATGGAAAGAAGTTTCTGCTCATGTTGCGTTTGAGTTTATGGCCACTGCTCCTTGTCCTGTCACTGGGCACCACTGAGAAGAGTCTGGTACCATCACACACATCTCAGAGGAGTTTGGGCAGGTGGGTTCACTTTGCCCTTCCTATTTGCAACAGGTGTATGACATTTCCCAAGGCTCATTGTTGTGAGAACTATTGTTTTCCACTGCTCCTAAGGCCTGTTTTCAGTCCATCTGCTTTCCTGTGGTTACTGCTGTCCCATTCTCTGTGTTTCCTATTAATGGGGCTCCTTGTGCAATCCCCTGTCACACCTGTCCCAGCAGCTCTCATTCCCTGCCCTGAATGCTGCCCTTTGTCCCCCATCCCTTCTCCCAGACCCTGTGGCAAGGGTCTTTCCTTGTCTCTCTTTTTCTCCCTGCTGCCCTGGGAAGTGGCAGGGGCTGCTGGAGAAGGAGAGCTGCTTTTGGAGCAATCCTGGATGGCCACCAAACCCTCAGGGGCAGCACGTGGGGCAGAGGGGATCTCTCAGAGGATCTAAGTAATGAAAGGGCAGGTGTTGGCCCAACATGAGAGAGATGCCGCTCCCTGGCAGACACCTGCCAGGCACAACAGCTCCTGCTGGCTTCAGCCTGCCAGGACACACAACAGCAGAAGGAGCACAGTCTCTGCTAATGGGAATCTTGGATCTGGAGGTGGATATGGAGGAGTTTGGGTTGCAGGGCTGAAGAGGAGACAGACTCTGCTCCTGGAGCCCTCCCAGCCACAGGGCTGGCAAGCAGCACCTCCACCGCTGGCTGGTGCAAGTTCTGAGGGAACTTTGTTTCCAGACTTTGGCATTCCTGCCCTTGGAGATTAATCAATATTAATGCTTCCGTGACTACTGCTTCCTTTCCAAATATGCTCACAATCAGTTCAAGGAATCTGAAAGTCAACTCGCTCAGGATGCTAAGAATGCAACAGAAACAACTTTCAAAGGAACCCTTCAACTTCTGATATTTGTGAAAGAGATCCAAATAGCATTATTCATTTATTTTTCAGGAAAATGATTTCATTGATATAAACAGGCCAAATCCCACAAGCTCCATTCTGTGACTATGGTTGCCTTACACTTTCAGCTACATTTTTATGATTTATCTGCTCATGCCAAGTGTTGAACATCTCCCAGGATAATAAGAAAACCAATTCTGATTTTCTATTTAAAACTCAGGCTGCCTTTAAGCCACATGTATGAATCAAGCTTCTTCTGAAGCACAAACAAGTTCCATCCGTCACTTCCTTCCGTGACTACCTTAAATCAAAAATTTATTATTTTATGCAATATCCCTTATTTGTTTTTCCATACACTTGCGATAGAGTTGAGCCACTTAGCAGAGCCTAGCACATTATTTATCACTTATCTTCCCTAAAACACGACTTCCAGCTGACACTCTAAATTTAATGCCATATAATTGAGGGGGAAGGGGAAAGTCTAACGGCTCTCCTTCTGTTTGCAGTTACTGGAATTTTTTCTGGAATGCTTTTGGTATTAACAAGCCCATTTCACCTGCACAGAATACCAGTTGCTTGCCATTAATGGGATGCATTATCCCAGTACAGATTGAAGGCTACTTATTCTTATAATTTCTTAATCAGACTCATGCTCATTGCCAACAGATGAATAACTCTTGCTCCTACACAGAAATGTCTAATAAACTTCTGGGTTTTTTTGTAATGCTTTTCTCTCGTGATGACTTTCTGTTGGTGAGAAATCCAGTGTACCAATAAATTACAGGAGAGAGAGTGGAGAGATTCACTGAGACTTCAGCATCTTTAAAGTGCACTGATGCTTGCCAGGCCCCAGACATGACATCAGTAAAAGCTTGAGTGTCCCATGCTCCTGTCACCCCAGTCTGCTGTACCATGAAAGTCTCCCAGAACCCAGCTCCTGTCTAGCATATGTGATATGGTGAGCACAAGTCAAACACTTCCAACAAATGGAAATCTTTTTTTCCCTTCCCCAACTTCCATGTGCCATTTCACAACATCCGCTATTGAGACAGTGCTCCTGTTTGGAAAGGACAAATCACTCATTGTACAGCAAGGCGCCTTTGTTAACAAGCTGGGTGTAGCTCACATTTTTGTTTAATTCTTCTGGGCATCTCTCTAACAAACAAGTATTCTTTGGAGCTCAACTCGGTAATCGATACAATTTTCTTAGTTTACAGAGCAAATAATTACTTTCTGGTGATGACTTCACAAGGTCGGGGAGATGCATATATATACTGGGGAAGGAGAAGGCTGAGAACCATCCACGGACTCTCCGGCAACCGACCCACACGGAACAGCCGCTACCACCACTGCCAACATGAAGATGGCCAACTGTGCTGCCCTTCTGGGGCTGGTCCTTCTCGGCTGCCTTTCTGGTAAGTCATTTTTGTCATTTTTGTTATGCTCTATGCTGGTCTAGACCTCCTGATTCTTTCCCTGTCTCTGTGCATCCTGAAGGAGAGCGCAGCCTGTTGGGGATATGATGCTTTAGGAATACGCGGCCTCTTGTTTCAGTGAACTTCACCCTTGTGCACACGGATAAATACATGGCATCTATGCTTTAAGCTTTTGAGCCTTAGTGTGGATTATGGTGCTAAAGAAGGATAAAATTTTAGGTCCTATTTCTTATTTAGTGAGTCAAAATTTCTGGTTTCACAAATAAGTGATTTTTTTTAATCTCGGTGTATCACTTTGCATTTACTTGGAGTAGATGAAACATTTGGGAAGATAATCACTTCTCGGTAACAAGAAGGTGTATTTGGTTAGTCAGTAGGGAAATTGATGTTTCCAAAGGAAATTTCATGAAGGACATTGATAATTTTTACATTTTGTGATTTCTTTTTTTATTGTAGATCTTGCTGTTGCTCAAAGACGGGTGAGTATTAGATCTTTGTCATTTAGTCCTGATTTCTAAGTCTAGATGAATAATTCATACTCACATATATGCCAGGGAATGCTTGAGGGAAAAAAAAAAAAGAGGGAATGAATAAGAAAGAAGTGCCCCTAAGTGCACCTCTTTTCCCAACATAAGAAAACACCTTTGTCAGAGAGAGATAATTTAGCACGCTGATGATTAAAAAGACAGAGATTAATAATGTAGAACGCAAGTCAGCACAGCACAGAGTGCCAGCAGAAAATCTATATAACTATTGAACATCTGCCTAAATATCTTCCCTGTCTTGATTCCCCAAGGAACCATCATTTTTGCCCATAATTCTTGCCAAAATTACTCTAAGTCTTAGCAGAGAGGTGCTTTCTTATGCTGTAAGAAACTCGATATATTGTTTTTTTCATGATGGAGGAGCCATAGATATTCCTCACAGTAGCCTCCCAGTGCAGCAAAGCCATGATTAGGGCACGAACAGCCTTCTCTCTGTTTGGTGACATTACAAATCCCCTTTTCCAGGCCTCCTGCAGCGCCTACATGCTGTCTGGAAAAACCATGAGCGTCGCCTGTCCCCGCAACTACGACCCCGTGTGTGGCACCAATGGCCGTACCTACCCCAACGAGTGCTCCCTCTGCAAGGACTTCCTGTGAGTAGAAAGTCCCCTGATCACCCACAGTGCCAGTCTGAGCAGCAGGCAGAAGCCCTTGGGGTTCTGACTAATCATGGGGTGGACTAGATTTTTCTAAAGTTTCTGTCTTCCCTAATGCCCGGGATCTTCCGTGTCAAAGCTCCAGAATCTGATTAATTACTGGGGCTTTAGGGGTGGAGAGACTTAATGGTTGAGATGACTCCACAGCATGAGAAGATTAATGCCTGCTTTCCTTCTCCCTCTCTCCCTCTAGCCGCAACCGTGCTCTTGACAAGAAACACGATGGAAGATGCGTTAGGGTATGGTCAGAGATTGGTTCCTTCCCTTGGTGGGTGACAGCAGACACAAACTGAGCCTAGGATTCATCAATTGCTAGCTCTCTGAAATGGGGTGAAAATGAAGAATTTCAGATTTGCAGGAAATTTAATTTGCATTTTGTTTGAGCTGCTAAAATCAATGAGTTTTAAAAGGCAAAATATCTTCTTTACAGCACCAGAATTTAGAAAGGAAACTTTTGGTTTAAAGGGTGTTTGTTTAGACTCAGAGGCTTATTGTAGCTGAGAAATTCCCAGAAGAAGTTTTTATTTCAACTAAACTATAATTTTGTAACAGAAAAAATGGATTCTATCAGAATTTGTTTATCACAAAGTTAAGTTAAAGTTAGTATCAATATATGGAGCCGCCGTGAAGTGGCAAAGAATGTCTATTTTTAGTTTAGAGAGAGAGAGAGAGAGAGAGAGTAAAGAAACATTCTGGCTGTGCAATTTCACATAATACAATGACTCCCATTTCAATGCACTCAAAGTAATTGCAGGAGCAGTGAGTTGAGCGTAAACTCCATTTCTGAAAGGTGCTGGCACCTCACAGCAGAAGTTGCTGCTGCATGAGGTATTTTAGGCAAGGATCCTTCATGGTGGCAGTCGGGGGAAAATCCCCAAGATGACAGGGATGAAGCCCACCTCAGAAGAGACACTGATGCTGTACCCACAGGCAGAATTTCATCTGTGCTCCCCCAAATCCATACTGTGGCTGGAAGCCCCTTTCATCTTGCAGCGCTGGGAAGAGGGGGAAATGTCTCTTGAACCACACTCCATTACACAGGGTTGATGCACAGGGGAGCAGAGATTCAAATGCTGCTCTCTGACTGTTTCAGATCGACTGTACTGGTTTCCTGAAGCCTGGCAATGGTTACAACGTCCCCTGCACCATGGAGTACACCCCCATCTGCGGCACCAACGGCATCACCTACAGGAACAAGTGCCACTTCTGCACTGCTGTGGCGTAAGTGAAGGGTAACCCTCAGGGGAGGCTTTCTGGATCAGTATTGCTCTTTTTGGTATTTGGAGCATAAAGGGGTAGTTTGGCTCACAAAGCAGCTTCACTGTGCTCATTCATTCTCCATTTGTTTTCCCCTCAAAGGAGCGGCCTGGATGTGAACCTCCAGAGCTATGGACAGTGCTTCGGACAGGTAAAAGTCAGAAATCTGCACTCCTAACTGCTGTTACACTTTGCAACACAAATCCATGACTGAATAATAGAAATGCCTCCACTTTTCTGGTGCATTTGGCCTAGAAATAGGACTTGAGGAAAATAGTTATGCCAGAGTCAACAGGTATGGAACCAAATCCATGGCTGAGATATTTGCCCCCCTCTCTGAGCTGGGAACAGCAGGCAGAAGGTGCTGAGACCTTCACTTACTGTGAAACTGGATGAGCAAGAGATGCTGCATCATCAATGCAGGAGTACTACTAGTAGTAGGGATTCCCTGGATGGGAGAACTTAGTGTGCTGGGGCTTGTGACCACCCCCTTTCTGTCCACTTGCCTCTACTTCCCTGCTGAACCAGAGCAGCCAGTGGGAGAGCCAGCCTGGAAATACCAGCATTGTCATTTCACTACTTATAATGATTACTAGAATTTTCCCTCCACCATGTCCCTCCTTCAGGCTGTTCCAGGCAAACACATTCTCTGAGTCTGCAGAATTGCTGGAACAACAGAGCTCTGCTCCTGAAAAGTGCTTTCGTGCTCTGCCATATCACAAACATTAAATAAACATAAAGCACTTACGTAGGAAAATATAGGGAAGAGAAGCTTTAAACCCTGCTTGTGTTTCCATTAGCAAAATATGAACATCGACTGCAGCCAGCAGAAGGGCAGCAACCTCATCTGCACCTCCGAGTACAACCCCATCTGCGGCTCCGACGGCAGAACTTACGGAAACAAGTGCCAGTTCTGCAACGCTGTTTCGTAAGTACAGAGCTCACCATGTGGTGAAAACATGAAACCAGAGCAGCTGGAGCTCACATGCAGCTGTGGCAGCTGGTGGGGAAGCCCCAGAGCTCCCGTTAGCTCCCATCCCTACCCCATGTTCCTCTCCCAATGCTCACTCCTCTGCCACCCCCCAGGCACCACAGATCTTCAGCCTGAGTGAGTCTCCTCCTCCTCCTCCCCTTGCAATTAAAAGCAGATCCCTGCTTGCAGGCTCATAGCATTTCTGACTGCCTCCCTGTCAGGGTGATTGAAAGTGTGACCGTAGGAGGTGTCCAAAATTATGGGGTTTGTCCCAAATCTCTTCAGCACATGAAAGAGTGTAACTTGGGGAAATCTGAAAAGAGGTGGAATATTAAGTGAAGTACTTTATGACTTGGAGAACACAAGGGCATTTGGCTTATTTGGGTTAAGTTAGACTACAAAAATGAGATCCATGTCTCTAATTTTGGTCTTCCTCTCTCTCTTCAGACGCAGCGTTGGAACTCTGTTCTTCAGGCACCAGGGCGAATGCTAAGCGCTGGAGCTGGACCCTTCAACACGACATTTCCCTCACGAATTCTTCAATCAAACATGCTCTTCCTTGCTCCCTCAACTGATATGCATCAGTCTATGCTTTGATTGATCAATAAACTAAATGCAGCCACAGTCTTTGCCATAGAATGGTTTTTGATTTTGGTTTTGTTTTCCAGGCAGGGCAATGGTCTTCAGGCTTTTGGGTACTTTTCTGCCAGGCAGGAGAAGTGGTGAAATAAACCACAATAAAGAGAAAAACACCAGCCCAAACCCTCATGAGAAAATGTTATTCTGTAGCAAACCATTAGAAAATGCTATAAAATAGCACACTTTTAAATCTAATTTTGAAGCAGAGTGCAAATGGATTTGTCTCTGGCACAGCACTGGAACTTGGAGGAACTGCTCCTTTTGGGGGCCTGGTGGGGTGGTCCTGGGGAAGTGTGAAAGGGGCTGTGATCAGCTTTACCTGGTCACACCTGGGCAAGGGGGCAGGCCTGGTGGTGCTTTATAAAAAGGAGGCTTACGGCAAAGGGAGGAGGTATCTCACAGGGAAGAAAATTAGGAACTGCTGCTTCCTTGAAAGGTGTGTCCATTGAGACTGTGCCCATCAGCAGAAAATTGCAGCAAGCTATGCAAGGCTGTAATGAGCCTAATGAGAACCTGAGGAGAAATTTGACTGGGCTCAGGCTTTCAGCTTCTTGGAGAAGAGATCTGAAAAGCTGTGCTGGTGGTATTTGAGGCAGAGGTGAGGTAGAGGACCCTTCAGGAAAAGGTCTTGGGTTTTCTAACTCCAGGAAAGCAGGGCTAGAAATGTACTGGCAGCTCAAATGTGTTTTCTATCTGGGGAAAAAAGGTGTGAAGATAACATCTTTGTGAGAGCCTGAAGCAGGCACTGCAGGAAAAATGACATATATGACTGTTCACGATGATGTGCCATCTTTTTGGGTGAGTCAAAGAGTTAATATGCAAACAGCACAAGCAAAAGAAGTTCCAAGTGCCATGGCTCACACACTCCCTTCCTCATCCTTTCTCCACCTCCCATTCTCTTGTTATGTAAAAGAACACCTGCTGCTAAGGCTGATATTTAGGAAAAAATCTGTGACTTTCAAGACACTTCATTTGGTCTTGTTTCCTGAAGTAGAAAATTTCTTGACCAAGAATTTTGTAGGTGCTCCTCACCAGAATGTAAGAGGCGTGTCCTTCCCTAGAACCAGCAAAGAGAGTAAGAAGAGAGATGAAAATTCTTTTTTGTTTTTTTTCTTTTTTTTTTTGGTGTTACCGCAGGTAATATAAATCTTACCTTTGTGCCTACTTCTTAGAAAATTTTCTACTTCTTAGAAAATTGGAGAGTCGTGAGAGTCCTCACTAGTTACTGCTTTTGTGTCTGAGAAAACAGTTAAGGAATAGTAAAAGTGGCCAGGGGATGTGTTTGGCTGTAATTCCCTGTTGGACAAGAGGTTTACATAGTGGCCACAGACTAGTGGAGTTCTGGCCATAGTAGGAAATTGTTTCAATGACAAGGTCTTGTGGTGAGCCTCCCCCTCAGAGGCAGTTTGTGCCTGAGGAAGTCAGACACCTGCTCAGAAGGCTTCAGAAAAGCCCAGAGAAGAGTTGCTCACCTGCAGCAAAATGGGGGGCAAATGGTGAATATATGGCTGTGTCCCAGCTGCCTCATAAGCCTCTAGCAAGGACTTTAGAAGATGGAAAGTTTTGCAGCCTTTAAGCCTAAAAAAGTGGTCAGCACAGGTTAGGACTCAGCTTGACACCAGCAAGACTCTGCCCAGCCACCCCTTGGGCTGCACAACCCTGTCCAGGTGCCCTTCTTCTATCCCTGATTGCCAGAGGGATGGAATTCCCCCAGCTTTGCCACCAAGCTGACTGTTCAGGTGTCACAAAGAAGTGGAAATGGGCAGTGACAATACCCAGCTGGTTGGTAATTTAGCCTTTTCCTCTGCTCAGTGCCAAAGGGGGCTGCTCCCTGCCGACTGTTTGCTGAGGCTGGAGCCAGCCCAGTTGTGCTGCAGCAGTCGAAACATTATTTGGGCAGATAAGGGACTGAGGCACGGAGGCTGTGGTCGCCAGCAGTGACGTCTGAAACCAGAAAAGGCAAACCAGGAGTGCTGCGAGTGGCAGAACTGAGCGTGGCTGGGAACGGAGCTGCAGCTGACGGGTTTGATAACTAAATTACACGAGAGGCTGCGTCGTGAGATCACCCTTAATAGACAGCTGAGGATTCGCCTGTCAGTCACGGTTTCTCTGCCCCTGTGTGGATTTTAAGATGTCTGACAAGCTGCAAACTGAAATGCTTCCCCAGATATAGGGCACCCATAGCATTGCTTTCCTGCAGAAACTCCCTTGCTGGCTGGGGATGCTGGTAGCATCTTTTCTCTGTTGCTAGAAAAATGTATAAAAATGTGATCGTTATTTTTAAATTTTTTTTTTTTTTCACCCCCTGTGGGAATTTTGGCTGCAACTAGTTGTGTATTCCAAATTCACTGGGGGAACTAAAACCCAGATATATCTACACACATTCCTCCCCTAAGCCTTGTATCCTTAGGAAAACATACTAAAATTTAGGTGTATTCTTATCTGGAGAGGTGCTTGGTGAATGGTGTGCCTGAACACAAATCCTTGCACAACCCCAGCTGGAAATAGAGCTTGGATCTGCCAATTCCCCATCAAATTCCCATCACTGCCACTTGCAGTGGGAGCAGAGCCCTAACATATGTTTGTGAATGTGAAAAACTGGAAAAACATTGACAGCTAGAGTTTAAATAGTTCAGGGAGGAGAGTCAGCAGTCCTATCTGGGACTGTGCACACAGCGAGGAGAGCATGTCACAGCCCAGCTCTTCTCCACCCCAACTCCACAAATTTAGAACCATCCTCAAAAATAGCCAGGGAACAACGTATAATTGGTTTCACAGACAACACATTCTCATGCTGTGATTTATTTCGTAACGTCTAGTGAGTGTCATCACGCTGCTCCCAGGGCCTGGGTGCTGGCATTCAGAGAGGGCCCAGAGAATGAAAATTACCAGCTTCCCCAATGAATCACCGCTTCGAAAATTCACCCTTGTGAGAATCCTGTGACTATTTAGGAGAAAAAAAATAATGATGTTACAAGCACGTCTATCACTCATATAATTATCCCTTTCTAGGTTTGATGTGGACAGGGCAGCATTCCTTAAAGCACCATAAACCGGCCAGGACCAATAATGGCTTTAGAAACCAAGTGGAGAAGTTCTCACAATTAAGGTGGGGAATGAGGACAGCTATGGACAGGCACATAAATACACAGAAAGGCAGCTCTGTGTGCACACTGTGGCCTCTGGGACTGAGACAACACCTCCTGCTCTGACTTGGCTTGGACTAAAGAGCTCCCTGCAGCATGAGGGCTACAGGTGCCTTAGTGCTTCTCAGCCTGCTGCTGCTCTCATTCTTCACAGGTAAGTGATCTTTTTCCTAGCATAGAAAAAGAAAAACAAACACCAAAACTTCTCCTGACAACAAATTTTTGAGAGTTTTGATCACCGGCTGACAGGCTTGAAGATAAAGCTGAGCAAGTAGAAAATATCTGCAGGACTTGCTCACTCATATGACATATTTCCACTCCTCGTGTGCCTCTACGTTATCCATTGTAGTGGAGGTGGCACTGGGAGACAGAGCGAGCAAATTCTGAGCATTTCTTCAGCAAACATACCAAAGCAGAATGTAATTATGAATTTTTGGTACAAATGTTCACTGGAGAGTTTTGCTGAACCAGTTAGAGAAGAAGCTCACTCACCTCCAGGTCATCTGCTCTTGTTTTGATCCTAAGCATCTTGGTATTTGGTGTTTTCCTTGGAGATGTGGAGACGTAATTAGATGAAAGTTTCAGCTTTCGTTGATGTTGCAGAGAAAAGCTTGAAAATTAAATTCAAATGTCCTCAAGGAGTCAGAACAAAGAGGGCAAATTAAAAGGATCCAGCAACTATTTATCTGGAGATTTATATGTCTCTGTGATGATGTGGGGAAGCTGAGTGTTGATTTTTCAACCTGTAGATCATGTCAGTGTTATCACTTGGCTTGAGTCCAGCTGACCCAGCTCTGCAAGGTGTGTGGCATTATTGAAGAATATGTGGAAGAAGAATTACTTATACTTGTTTTTCTGTGAATAATTTGAATAAAGAAGTCACTTGAGAAAATGGCAAGCTGTGCATGGAGAAGAGGTGAATTGCTTTGTACACATTATTCATTATGAAATATTCATCTGTGTCTAATTGAGTCTTAATTGGGACTGGGTTCCGTCAGAAGGCTGATGCTTCCTTCCAAGGCTAGGCAGAATAGCAGCAAACCCTGTGATCTCCTGTAAAATAAACAGACGTCAAGAGGCATCATCACAAATTCTTCTGTAGCTGCATGTAATATTTATAAAAACTATTTAATGAGCTGTTTTGTAAATAATATGCAGATAGCCATACCAATGCTTTCAACGTTAAGGCAGCCTAGCCAAACCTGAGGACAGGGTAAATGTGCTAGCACCAGGAAAAAACACCAAAGGACAACAGAAATAGCAAAAGAAGTAGGAAGGGTTGATGGATGAGGGTTGCGCTGACTGAGGGTTGGGTGGGATTTCCACTGGGGAGAGATGAGTGCAGGACAAGGTCCTTCCACCTGCCCAGAGCCACCTGAGCAGCACCACAGCTGGCAGTGACCCCACTGCCCAGCAGGTACAGCCTCACCAAATGCTGGGTATTTGTCCCACTCTGCTGTGACCCAGATTCTGCAGATCTGCATTCAACCCACCCTGGAGTGTCAGGCTCCCCCCTTAGAGACATGACAGGGTCGCCCCGTTTCACAGCTCTGACTCAACCTACACGCCTGCCTGCCGGCTTTGCCAGGAAGAAACATAAAGAGCTTGGACTGATTAGCTCCAAGCCCAGAGCCTGTGGTTACAGAGGGGATTTTTGTGCCTGTTCTGACCGGCGCTGCCTGTTCTGCTCTCTGTCACCCCATGACGTCTCTTTGTATCTCACCCGGGCTGAGCCTGTTCTGGGCGGGTGTCTGGGCTGTGCTTGAACCCAACCACTGGATCTCCTTCCCCCTGGTTCCCTCCTGTCAGCAGCACCAGCCACTTGCATTGCCCAGAGGTGCAGGAGCCTAAAAGCCAACACAGGTTTAAAATCTCTGGGAGCACAGTTCCACATCCGATATGGCAGCTTGCTTCCCCGGGAGTGGCTGCTTTCCAGGAGATTGGGTTACGTGTCTGAGGTGTAGTTAGCAGCTGAATGAATGATTACATGGTATTGTAGTCGCATTTTTCAAAATAGGAAAATACTGAAAAGCAATTCAGATAATGTATTTCCTTCCCCCTTTTCTCCTGTGAGGGATGATGGAGTAGGAAAAACCTGGATATTTTCACTGTGGTTTGCATGAAAGGTTTGTGAATTTAGCTCAGACTTTATCACTAAGTAATGCTGATGTGTAAAATCTGTCTAGTTTTTATTTGCTTTTTGTTGTTTTTTTTTTTTTTCTTTTAGTTCCAGATGTAGCAGGTCAAGAGATTGAAGAGGTTAGTGCTGCTGTTTCTGCTTGCTGAATCTACATTTAATAGAACCATGGAATCATTACTGTTGGAAAAGACCTCCAAGATCATCGAATCAAACCTTTGAGTGATCACCACTTTGTCAACTAAACCATAGCACTGAATGCCACATCCAGTCATGGCGTTTCACCTTGGAGGAATGTTTTTATGACCAAAATCTTGGTGCTGGGTAAACAGTTTTTAATGTCTGCTGGGAGCAGATGGGTCCTTCCAAGGACTCCCAGTGCTGGGGAGTCCAGTGCTACCTGGGGGATGTTGTGTGGCCACATTAGCAGGTAGAGCAGGGAAATAAATGGTTGATTTAGCAAATGTTTATGTGCTGCACCACTTTTGACTTGGCTTCACTGTCCAATCATGAAGCAAATGGATTATTGAGTGTTCTATTCCCCCAAATTTAGTTCAACTCTGGGACTTGTAGAGAGACAAAATACCTGAACGCTTCCTGGGCATAATTTTTAATTCTCCAGGGAATTTCCCTGTGGTTGTCCTCTCCTCCCTCTGGGAAAGCAGGAGCTCAGCACGCACCAAACTGAGTGCAGAGTTTCACAAGACACGTGAAGTCATGCAGCAGGGAGGTAGCTCAGCTCCGAGTCCCTGACAGAGCATCAGTGCTGACTCTTCTCCTGCATGCCTAGGCTGATCCCCTCCTATTGTTGGGAGATCAAGACTTCTCCCAGGTGACTACAATTTCCCTCCTCAAACACGGGGCCAGAATTCCCCTGCAATGCCGCTTCTGCTCATTTCTGAGAGGGCTTTTTCTGTCAGAAAAACAGGCAGTGTCAGCACTTGTCAGAAAAAGCATTGCATTAATGACCTTGGGTCCAATTTGGAAAGTGAAACAGAGAGTATGAGGGTGCTGAAAGGCTTTTGTTTTTTCATTATTCCTTGTGCAGATTTGTAGAGAGTTCATAAACAGAAGTGTGTACTGCACGAGGGAGTCCAACCCTCACTGCGGCACGGATGGCGTCACGTATGGCAACAAGTGTGCCTTCTGCAAGGCAGTGCTGTAAGTGACACTGGGGGGACTGAAATAGCAGGGTTTGCCCTCATTTCCAGGGATCTAATGATGTTCTTCATGGAGGGGAAGCTCTGTATCCAGGCTGCTCCTCTTGCATGGACCAGCCTCTGAACCGTACCAAGCGGAATGTTTCCTCCTTGGAGCAGAGCTATGTGACTACAAGTTAATTTTAATTCATTTCTGGGCGTTGCAGGCTGCTGGTTGCCATGCTGAGAGGCAGCACAGGGCCTGGGAAGCAAATGCATCCTGCCTGTACCTTCCTCACGCACTAAATTGATGCACAATTCCCACTATGTGCCACAGGCTGCAGCTCTCACTGCCCACACTCCTGGGTACTGAGAAGTGCCTGGAGGAATGTGGGAGCTGAGCCATGCCAAGTTATTCCTGAAAAGTCTGAATGAACTTTGTGGAACAAGACACAAGATCTCAGAGGAAAAAAACAGGATGTCTCTTCTTTTCCTGAGCTCTGTCACCTTTCAAAGGAGCTGCAATAGGAGCCATCCCTGGTGGATGGAACGTGCTTGCAAAATGTTTTTGCCTTAGGAATCCCTACATTTAGTGTGCAGCCAAGGCTGCTTTATCCTAGTGCAAATCAGAGAAGAACGAGGAGAGGAGAAAATGGCTGGGTGCTCCTTGTGAGGTACCAGGGACATACACTGGCACGAGTCAGGCTTGTTGGGATGGATGAGCTCTGTCCCACACTGCTGTGTCTGTCATTTGCTGCTTGGTCTAAGTCTATCTCCCTCCTTTTACAGGAGAAGTGGAGGGAAAATAAGATTGAAGCACCTGGGAAAATGTTGAGTCCTCCCTGGACTGAGCAGCAGGAGCTGAGCCACCGTCCGCCGCAGGAGCAGCCCGTCCTCCCTATTCTGTCTCTGCTAAATAAAATAAAACACAGCACGATTCCTTGGCTGGATTTTTTCTTCTGTAAGAGCCAGAAAAATGCTTTGATGCAGCCGTGCTGGAGGCTGATGCGTGGCTTTGCTCTCCTGTGCTGTTGCATCACCATCCTCCTGGGAAGGAAAGGTGATTCCCATGGCTGTGTCCTCCTGCCCCTAACAGCCACAGCTCCTCTGTCCCATCCTGCCTGGCAAATTGGCACATGTTGGGCAGCAAAAAACTGCTCCTGCTCGTGGGTTCCTGCCTGACTCTGCCCATCCCAGGGGGTGGGAGACAGCGGGAGCCTTGGTTCCCTTCCCAGCCTCCATAGCCGTGTTCCCTTCTCTCCCAGGGGTTATTGTGGGAGGGTGATGGGAGAGCTGATGAACAGCGTGACTGCATATGCCTCATCTCCTTTGGAAAGCAGAGATAAGCAAGCTGAGGGTAGGGAATATTGCTCCATTTAAGCCTGCACCCAGAAGATGGCAGGTGGAGGCTGGTTATAGGCAGAAACTGCAAGGCTCTTCTTTCCAAATCAGTCTTTTTCCTTCTTTTCTCTTAGAGAACGCTTTGTCTTGAAAACTGTGAACTCACTAGCATTACTTTCCTGCTGCCAAGTGGCTTCTCATGCTAATAAAAATATATTTAGAAGAGTGGCAGATTGTATAAATTGTCAATAATTTTGAAAAGAATATTCCCTGGGGCAAAAGAGCTGTAGGCTTACTCTCCCCTTCTCTAGGATAAATTCTCTCTGAATCACACACAGACCTGGATTTTCTAGGCACACATGTTTGCATTTATTTACAATTTTTAATACACATAGACTTCATTCCTCTTTTCACTCATCACACTGCTGCTCTCTCTCTTCTTCACTCTTGCTGATAAATCCCTCTTTGTGGAAACACAAGAAAAGGAATTGTGCAGTCTCTCCCCTTTCACTGTGCAAAACTCTCACAGGGAAATTCTTGTGGCATCCTCTTGTTAAAACATTGGCAGTAGATAAATGGGACAGCAGCTCCTTCATGTTATACACAACTTTCAAAGGGAGCTTTAGATTTATCATGAGCCTCAGGGGTCAACATCTTTTGCAAGCACCTAAATGCTGAGCACCTAAACCTCTGGACCTTGTTTGGACAGAGCTTGAGCGTTTGCCTCTCATGCCACAATCCCAGCTTTGAACTCAGCTGGGGCACAATGCCTAAAAAGAGAGGCTTCAGCAAGGTGCTCAGCACACCTAATACCAGCTTCTCCTCTGGTAATCCACATAACCCAATTCTGGCAAATCTTGTGTCATTTGGTAACTTCCCAGGCAGCCAGCCAGTGGTTGAGCAGCAGAGGCAAAGCTTTGTGTTGGAGCTGGTTTGGAGCTCCTCTCGGACTAGCTGCCTTTGATCCTGATGTTTTTCCCATCCCAGCCTACTGGATTCTTGCAAAATCTGCCACCTCTTCCTTGAATCAGACCAACCCTCCCTTGTGACCTGGTTGTACAGCCTGGGCCCTTGTTTGGTTTTAAATTCAGGTGTTGTGTTACTAAACTCAACAGGACACCTAGAGCATGGGCAGGATTGAGGGGAGGAAGAGGCACCAATGAAGAACACATTGGGGAAGTGCCTTTCCTTAATCCTCCAGCTTGGAGCAGGATGACCTCCATGACTTCTCCTACCATAGTTACCCTTTGATGATCCTGTTACATTGTGTGGCACTGGACCAACACCATGTTCAGAGGACAGGAGTAAAAAGACACCATTTTTAAGATGGAAAATAACATTTTAATGAGAGAAAGGCGGTGGGGCATCTTTGAGCCTGAGATGGCCCTCTGTGACTCCAAAATTCTCACAGCATATTGCCATATCTAATCCTTTTAAATCTGGAGGCTGAGATAACAAGGACAGATCACAAGAGAATAGAAACTGCAGAAGTTCACTGTTTAATAACCATAATGTACTTTGTTTTTTCAGAAATATAGCAAAAAAACCCACTTCCATACCTTACAGACCCAACTACCATCTCCTCCACCTGTGTCAGGGAAGTGGAGAGTCTGAGTTATCTGCTTTGAAGAAATTACTTCCCTCACTTGGGGACACTTCCCAAAAGGTTGTCCCAGGAGAGTACAAGAGAGGCTGAGCTCCAGAAAAAGCCATTTCTGTTGTGATTCTTCCTTCCAGGTGAGCAGGCACATGGCTCCTGTTAACCAGGATGGAAGGGATGCTTTCTTTGTTGGTTCCAGGTGTGTTCACTCTTGATTTTGGAAAGCTGGATTCACTTTCCGAGTGGGACAGGGCAGCAGGGGCCACAGGATGTCCAGCCTGAGCTCCCATCTGTGTCTGGCTGCCTCCCCAAAAACACACACCAAACCAGGAATCAAACCTTCAGCCACTGTTTTTCCCTTGGTTTTCTTCCTATTTTTTTTTTTTCACAACCTTTGAAGTTGTGTTGGGTTTGGGTTGTTTTTGTTTGGTGTTTTTTGACAGCTTTGCAAGTTGAGTGAGTCATGATACATTTGAGATTTCTCTTAGACAACATGAGCATCTTCACAGCTCTTTCTCTCCCTGGGGAGGGAAGGGCAGAGGCTGGGGTGGGAGCCACCCCTTGCAGTGGAAAGAGGGCCAGGTTCTCCCCACTCAGTCCCCTCACCAGCTAAAATACAATCAGAATGAAATCTGTGCATGGTCTCACTGCAAGGAAGCCACTGCTCACAGCTGAGCACCTTCCTGTGACCAGGCCCATGGCCAAGGGAAGGATGTTATTTCCCTCTCTCAGCTTCACTTTGCTGGTGATGTAGCTGATCTTTTATTGTGTCCAGGCTCTTGGCCCATTTAACTTGTGAGCTCAACTGCTTCCTCCTCCTCCCCAGCACAGGCACGTGTCACTGTCACAACTCACTTGAATTCTTTGCCCTACTTTTTTCCTTTGACAGTCACAGTGTTTGACAAGGCTTTTCAAGCTGCCATGGGATGATCCAAGGGTGGTGGTGCTGACTGCAAGGTTCCCACAACCCGGCTGGGGAGGAAGCTCCAGACTTGGTTATCATCCTGATTCACCCTCTTTTCCCAAAGAGAAGCAGGTTGGATCAGCTTGGTAGGGACTTTGGTCCAACCTCCTGCTCATGGCTGGGTTAGTGCTGAGATCTTATCTGGCTGCTCAGGGCTTTACCCATTTTAACACTGAGAGCCCTCAAAGGTGGATGTGCAATCTCCTTGGGCTGTCTGTCCCAGGATTTGGCTGTCACTGTGAAAAAGAATTTTTTCCTTGTGTATCCAATTTCAACATCTTTTCTTTCAACTGTCTCATCTCCAAACCATGTACCACCATGAAGAGTCTGAATCCAGCTGCCCAGGGACTTGCTTTTTTACTGGTCATTGCTCTTATGTCCCCCTAAAATCTTCTTCTTACCAGGCTGAGTGTCTTCACCTCCCTCTGTCTCCTCTCACTGAGCAGATGCTCCAGCCCCCAACACTCTTGGTGACTTTTCACTTCAGTTTTCCAATGCCTTTCTTATTTTTGGGCAGGGCCCAAAACTCAGTAGTGGAGGGGATTCTGAGCCATGTGGACAAGGGAGAAGGATTGTTCAGGGAGCAGGTGGGAGAGCTGTAGGATTGTTTCAGGGCACTGAAAAGATGTAGATGGTGATATTTGCAGAGAGTAGAAGAAGGATGTCAGAGTGTCTTGGGTCCCTTATGGATTAGAGAACAGCTGAGCCTGCCCTGAGGTGAAAGGGCTGCCAGATGCTGGGAATCAGCCAACAGTTCCCTCCATCCCCATCACAGCTGAAGGGCTTAAAAAGGAGCCCAGGGGAGGGATTTGGCTGTTTTGATGGACTACAGAGCAAAGAGAAGGTGAGGAGTTTGCTTAGTGATGTGATTGTTGGTGTTTATTTTTTGGGAGTTGGTGGGGATTTTGTGGGCTTGTTGCTTGCTTTTGTGGGTAGGTTGTTTGTGTTTTTTCCCTGAAATAAACAGTGCAATTTAGGAGGTTCTCACAGGAGCAGCTGCAGTAATTGTGCATGGTGTAGGTGTGCTATAAGGCAGCTCTAAAAACACTGGGGAAGGCTTAGAAAATGTGGAAGACAAGGATTACCCCAATACAGAAAGGGAGAATGGGGAAGGAATCAGATTTTACCCCTACAGAAATGCAGGTGTCACAGGAAGAGCTGCTTGTTTCAAACCTCCCAATGAGGTGGTGCTTCAAGGCACCTCTTTGGCTTTGTCACTTGTGGGGCAATGAGGGACAAGAACTTCAAGAAGAAGGTCAATTCCTCAGGATTCTGGAGACAGCAGCGCTTTGGCAGAACTTCAATCAGAAATTGAAGCATAAGGTCAAAACTGAGCTTCTGCTGGGGCAGAGGGATGCCCTTCACCCTTTGAAGCTAAAATTGCTCAATTAAATGTGAGTGAACAGAAACGTCGCTATCGTGGCAGGGGCTGGCTCTGATGCTTCTGGCCTTGCCAAGGACTGTTGTGCCTTTCTTTGGCAGGCTGATTTTGGGTAGTCACCTGTGATAAAGCCATCACTGCCTGGGAGCGATGTAAACACATCCTCCGTTTCTAGACATGTCCTAAATCCTTATGCACAGCTACACCAGGACAGTGGGGGCCCCGATTTGGTCTGACCCAGTAGAAAGGAGCCAGGAGAGGCTGCAGACGGTCACCTGCGCCCTTCCACTTGACTGAGTCAGTGGATTTGTAATTATCTGTGGTCCTTCCCCATCCCCGCAGGATTCGCCGTTCCCGGGCATTGGGCTCCCTCTGGTGACCGCCGGGAACGGGCTCTGCTCCTGCTGGAGATGCTCGTTTTGGAGAGGAGCCCCGAAATCCTCCATTTGTGCCAGCCTTTGGGAGACGTTCAGCCCTGCGAAAATGAGCTAAATGCAATTTTAGTGGTCCTAGGGCTCTGCTCGGGCAGAATCCATCACTTCCCATGGCACAGGCACAGTCTCCTTCATGTAGGGGATAAAAGGTAATGACTTTCCTGGCCTGAGAGGACTCAATCCCCTCTCTTCCCACAGGGAATGGCTCACCTCTCCTGCAGACTCTGGAGGAAGAAGCCTGGGGACAGAAAAATAAAGCTGGGGTGAGTTGGCTTTGTACCTCTGTGATTTTAGGGAATGCTTTTTGGTTACTCTGCCAGGTGCAAATACCGAGATTTAGCAACAGTGCTGGGTACACATTTGCTGCACTTTTCACTGAACTCACCTGAGGCTTGGATCCTGCCTCTGTGAAGGATTTCCCCCCTGAGAAGGGAGACACAGCCAGTGCCTGCTCCTGGATCCAGCAGCTGTGGGACATCCCTGCCACCCCTGCAGCCCAAGAGGGTCTCAGGGGACCTTCTGCTCCAGAGAGTGTGCTGCTGTTTGCTATCGAGTCTTGGTGGCATTTCCAGGTCCTGCTAATCCCTTGGAATTGTCCCGGCCTGGCGTGGGCAGGGTGCAGTACTGCTAATGGACGCTGGATGCTGCCACAGACCGGGTGCTTCTATCGAGTCTCTTCTGTGATCTGTGAAATGTAGTGGGGTGTTGTTGTTTGGGTTTTTTTTTCCTTTTTCTTGTAAAGCCTCAACTCCTGAGCTGTGGTAATTAGTGAGACTTAAGCTTCTACCTCCTGAAATAGATACATATTTGTATATGTGTTTATATATTTTAAGCCCCTCTAATCTGAGGTTAAATTACAATTCAAGAAGTAGGCTGGGAAAACTCGGGAGACAGAAAACCAAACTTGTTTGAAAAATCAGCATAATGTTGTATGGAAGAGGGCAGACAATTCCAGTGGACTAAACCCCAGGCCCTGTTTTGTTTTCAACTGTGATCAGCCCTGGGACACGTCCTGTAAATGCTGCCCTGGTAGCTCCAGGAGTCTGGCAGATGTCAGATATTAAGACAGCTCTGTGATCCTCCTTGCCAAGCTCAGGTAACAGCTCTTATTTCTGCTCTCACAGGGCTTTTCTCCAGCTACTCCAGTCAGGGTGTGCTGGTCAAACACTCAGCTTTGACCACTCAAACCTCACCTTCCCTCAAAAGCAGCTCCATACTGCTAGGACAGGAGGGAGGACAAGGTGTAATTAGAGATGAACCTTAACCCCTGCCCTTAGCAAATGGATAATCCTTGGCTGATGGGGCTTTGTTCGTGAGAATGAAGTGAAAAGCACTCGAGCTTCCCGGCTGTGCCATGGCTTTGTTGCTTTGTGGATGCTGGCAAGGTGATGGAAATATGAGAGCCACGCTTTCCCTGCGAGGATTCATGTTTAAAATGAGAGAATCTGTGTTTTAGGGACTGGAACGGGGTCAGTGGGAGGATGTCTGGGGTAAAGGAGAAGCTCATGGTAAAGCTGTGCCTGCAAGCAGGAAAACTGTGTTCTTGGGGCAGTGGGAGGCTCTTTATGCCCTCAGGGGCACTGCTGACCCCAAAGGGGTTTCTTGAATATTCTGTGTTGTGGGTTGGCCAAGGTGAGTGCACTCAGCACTGAGCCTGGGAATCAAAATGAGCAAAATATTTCCTTAAAATCAGCCTGAGCAGTTCTGTGGCTGCAGCTTTTCTCCAGCAGTAGGAGGTCCCTGACACCAGGGGCTGGGCTGAAAGCAGAGATGCTGGCTGTGGGGAGCTGGGTGTCCAGGGCACTGTGCTGTGGACATGAGTGTGGCTGTGGACCTGTCAGCCTGGCTGGGGGCAAGCAGGAGGGCAGCACCTGCAGATGCCCCTCCAGCCTTGCCCTGATGCTTTTAGGGCAGCTCTGTGCTGTCTTGAGAAAATCCTCTTGTACCCATGTTTCATTGTGACTTAGGAATAGGGGAACAGCACTGATCCAGGGGTTGAGGAAGGGTTTGGGTGAGCACACCTGCTGCTAGGTCCTTGTAGGGCTGGAGAGCGTTTGAGGCTGGCTGCAGGAGCACCCTGCCCCCGTTGTCCCTGCCAGGTGAGGTCAGGTCGCTCCGTGCTGTCTCCTGCTCCTGTAAAGCTGCTGCAATCCAGCTGTCGCCTCTTAATTGGTCCTGGCAGGAGCTTTAGCTGAAAAGCTCCTGTCTGGTTTTCTTCCAGACTTTAGAACAGTGCTTGTCCCATGCCTGTCCTGAGACTTCTGCTCACCCTTCTGGAAAGGCAGTGCAGGAGGCGGGTGTAAAATTCATCTGATTCTTGTGAAAGATGGACCAGTGGTGGAAACTGTGCCCTTGAGTCTCCATTTGCCCTCCTTACTGCCTGAATAGTCTGACAGCTTAGTAATTATTGTTACTGCTCTCTGGCTCGATTCAAGTTTCTTTGGAGAAAACACTGGGACTTACTTTCCTTACCCAGTTTCTGGGATTGTGCCCCATACTTGACTGAGTCAGTAGATTTGTAATTATCTGTGGTGCCTACATTTCCATTAAGGGATTTTATATGTTAATCTCACAAGATTTAGTGCTCATTTTGGGGTTTTCATTTTGCTGGCTGCCCACAACCTCTTAGTGTGAAGTGCTGGGTTAACTGCAGGGCCAGCAGAGATGCAGGCATGCATTTCTCCCTAATTCACCCTTATCCCTCATCCCAGCACCCAGCTGAGGCTCCTGGGCCAGCAGGGAGCTATGGAGCTCTCAACACAACTTTCCAAGCATCAGAGGGCAATGAATATCTCTGCATCAATGATCTAAGTTTAAATAGACACCTATTTTGTAGCATCTCTCAGTTTAAAACCAGGCAAACTGTCATAAACTTGGTCAGAGATTGCTGGGCTGCGTGAGGGACAAGCTATGAACTCATTTATCAGTGACAACAGTGTCATGCCAGCTCCATAAAGCTAAATGTTATATGATTTACTAGTTGCTGAACTGTATCTACCTGAATTTTTTGGAAGTGGAAATGCCCATACAAAGTGCAATATTTTCTTTCTGTTTAAAAAAATCGGAAATTTCAATTATTTGCCTGCTTTCTTCAAGCAGCAGCTACTCACTAAATCCAAACCAAAGTAGCTTAACAGCTTCTGAATGTGTTTATCTCAGCTAATTTGCTATTTGTGGGAGTGGGGATATTGCCTAGGTGTAATTACAAACCCTCTGTGTCTGAAGCTCAGGATTTCCTTCAAGGGTTAGACACAACTGATTTTCTTTTTAATTTAATACCATTTGTTACAGAAAAAGATTTTGCAGCATACCTGTTCTGTCTAGTCACATCTGTGAGGGATTAATCAGATTAAAAAAAATCCCACATCACTTTATCATTTTCATCTCTGAGGCAGTTTAATACACTTAGCTTTTCCAAAAATGTGCTCATTTTGGTCCTGATTCAAGAAATATCCATCATTAGGACAGCAGAGGGACCCAAAAAATGCATCAGTTGCAGTTTAGGTGTCTGCTTGAAATTCAGCTCATGTTTCCCCACTAAACTGATGCAGCTTTTGCTGCTCACAAATGTCACACACCCCTGTATGTCATGAAATGTGGACTGGATATAGAAGATTGGAGAAACAATCATTAAGTTTTGCAAAATACAATTCTAGAATCACCTTATCTTTCCCTAGGAAACAGGGTGTCTTGGCAATTTTTACTAGCATTTGTTAAATTTACAATATTCTTACTTTGCTACCATTTGTTTTTTTGTGTATAACCCAAACTGGGGGGAAAACACCTGAGGGATAAAATTGGGTGTTCACCAGTGGAGCTCTTGGCTTGAAGCTGATCAATCATGATCAATCCAACCCCTGAGTCATTCCCATTCCACAGCTCAGTGCCTGCCATGGGGCAGGAGCCCACTGGGCCAATGAAACAGAGATTGAAAGATACAACACACCCACATAAAAAAACTTTTAGGAAGTGAGGGGAAAAAAAATCATAGAGCATCGACAAAAACAAAGCTGGGAAGGGTTTTTTTTTCCCCACAGTTTTACTATAAGAACATGCTCAGAAGCAGAACTGTTGAACAAGCTCAGCACTGACACCCATTTTTTTTTTTTTATTCATCTATGAACATTTTCCTCCAATGTGAAACAATTTAAACAAGTTTATTGACCAGCCTGTGAACCATCATTCATGCCCTGCACTCTGCTCTGGAAGGAGGTGACAGATCCAACTCAAAATCCAGGGGTTGATCTTGCAGTGAGTAGAACAGGCTGGAGATGAAAAGCCCAATCAGATCTGAAGGTTGAGAGAATTGACTCAGGAATTTATAGTGAACTGTGACTTCTTTGATGCCCTGGTCCTGAGTTTGACTTGCTTTCCTCTCAAGAGCAGCACAAATTGTGAAGAACAAGGCTCCCACTGTTGCACACCAAATGCTTTAACACCACAGATATTTAGTAATAAAAATCTGATGCAATCTTAGTGCTTCAAAACACCAAGGTCAAAGTCTTTTGGGGTGCTGCAGGGGGAGGAGGGGACATCACTCAGCAGCAGTGACTCTGCAGGCTCTGCTCCAGGTCACCCAGTCCCCTTTCACACAGGAGCTGCAGCCAAGCCTGGCCCCTGCTGTGATAAATGATAAAAGCTGCTCTTTTCTGGTATATAAACACCTTGACAAATGGTGGGGTGTGAGCAGAGTGGGTGTGCAATTCCAACTAGGCAGTTTAAGGAAAAAATTAAAAAAACACAATAAAAACTTTCAAGGGGTGTTAATGATGCACTTTTTACTGTGCCCAGCACCCCAGCTGTACTGCTCTGAGCATTATGCAATTTGAGAACAAGCTCCCTTTGACTTGTCCCCATTCTTAACAGAAAATGAATTGGTGGGAAAACTATTTGCTAGGAGAGACATAGAAATTAATGGCATGGCATTGTATGTGACTGTGTGTGGCAAGGACACAGGCCAAGCTCGGCACAGACTCCTGAGAGCTAAATGAACATCCAAGTGCTCAGAGCAGCATCAAAGGATCTCTAGAGATGAGCAAACTTCCCAAATAAGCATAAATAATGAAGCCCAGGGCTGTATGAGAAAGCTCATCAGTATATAAATAGTTCATTTGGAAGTTCTTTATTATGTAACACCAGCAGAAAAGGGCTGATGCATGAATGAGGTTGAGGCCTCATTGAGGTTGTGTGATTATCAGCACTGTAAAGGATAATGGGGGATGATAGAGATGGGCTGGGAAAAACAGGTGTGAAGTGATGTGGTGCAGCAGATAAAGCCAGGAGAGTCAAACTTAGCACTGTGAGCCCTCAGAGCTGTTTTTCAGCAATTTTAGGAAAACCTAACCAGAGCTGTTCACCTGCCATCATGAGGCAGTTCTTGTTGAACCTTTGGGGCTGCTTGTATCTAAACCATGTCCTTGCTGGTGCAGAGCCCATTCAAAGCACAGATGTCAGCAACACTCCCTGGTAACAAGATATTGCCAATATTCCTCATACAACAAACTTGTAACACCTGCAAGATGTCCCTTGTCTTCTCCAGGATAGAGCAGTATTTTTATCACCCACTCCTCTGCTATTCTCTTCCTCAACATTTTCTTTTCACTGAATTTTTCTCTGTGAATCCCCCCCCGAGCCAAAGCACTTCATCAGGCACCCTTGGCTGTGTGCAGCAGTTGCTAATATCCAATAATACCTGCCACAACTGCTGTGGTGACAAGAGGGAAATGTCCAAGGATTCTGTCTCTTCATCCAGCATTTCTTGTTTTAAACTGCTTTAATGAATCAGGAAAACTGTATGCTTTTCATTACCCTCTGAAATACAGTTTTTACCTGGCCTTTGTCTTATTGGGAGCAACTATTCAGCGCTTCTCACATCAGTCTTAAATACATCCTGAACAGACAGAGTGGAAAATTGTCTTAAACCCTTTGGCATCCACTTGCTGTCAGTTGAATGTCAAGTCAGGAATAAAAATTGGCAACGAGCTGTAGATTTCACAGTCATGCAGCAGGATTTGTGGGGCTGAATTTGCAGTTCAGTTCCTGGCTTCAGTTGTCACTCCATGTACCTCCAGTGATGAGCATTCATGCCACAGCGAGGCATTGGAGTTGTCAGATATCCAGGGCTTACTGAAATAACTTCATTTTGAAATGGACTGTCTCTTCTGGTCTGAATAATCAGACAGAACAACTTACAAAATGTTTGACATGTACTGGGAGCCTGAGACTGTGTCTGACACATGAAAATATTTGGAGTAGTTCAGACTCCATTTAATGCTTCTCCAGAGTTTTGCAGAACAGTAAATTATGAGCTCTGTAATTAAGCTGTAGGCTCCCTCTATTTAATTATACTTTAATACTGTTTCTTTTAATAGAGATAGTGAAAGCCATTAATCAAATACTTCTCAACACCTCAATATAATCTAAAAGGAAAGTAAATGTTAGCAGGGAATAAACCTTAAAACTTTGCTGTCCATAGTTATTCTCCAGGCTTAACTACATTCTGGAAATACAAGTAGGTCAAAAAATATTCTTTCTTCCCTATTGGAGAAACAAAAAATCAGCACAGGTGTTTTCCTCTGCATTTATGAGCAATAAATACATTGCTGTGGGGCTAAGCAGAAAACTATCCATTTATCCTTGCAGTTACTGTGGTAGTTTGGCAGTCACTGTAGGCATAGCCCAGAGCAGCCAGCAGTGCAGTGAGGAGCTACTCTGTGACCCACTCCCATCTTCCTGAGCATCTCCAATTCTTCTCTTGCAGGCTATTAGGCCTTCTTATTCCCTTTAGTGCTATTCCCTTTAGCTTCTGCCTGGGGACTTCTCTGTGAAGGTGCTGAACTCTTTTCTGTACCTGCTGATGCCACCTGCCTCCACAACTAACCATGGCAACAAAATCCAGATTTCTTCCTGCTGCTTTTAACCATTTTTAACCCACTCTCCCATCAGTGACCCCTGATTCCTGTAGTCATTTGAACATCAGGCTTGCACTCGCCTTATCAACAGCTTCATGATTTTAAAAATGTCAGCCATATCTCAGCCAAGTGTATCTCAGCAGCATTTTTTGAAGGTAACCAAATCAAACTGCAAGACTAGTCTTCAAATAGAAAATACAGTAAGGGAAATGATATTAGTCATAAAAGACATAACAACTTGTCAGCAACAGCTCTGTGTTACCATCACATTGAGATCACACTCGCATGTTCCAGCTCAGCTTATAAAATACTTGAAAGTGGAGTGCACTTCTCTTTCAGATCAGTGAATCCTCTCAAATTCTGGGACAAAACCCCCATGTCACTGAAATAAAATCCAAGACTGATTTTTAAAAATGTTCCTTGTATAAAGCAAAATAAATGAGTATTGCTCATTCACTATAACCTTCTCTTTGTAGGCCAACTTTGAGCAAAAAAAATACAGGCACATGTTTAAATTCATTCCCTTGGTTTGGCTTTCTCTCTCTGCCCAGCACAAACTCCATGGCTGATTTATTGCAATGCCTTGACATCTTTCCACTGGTCAAAGTCAAAGGGACACTCCAGTGCACCAGTCCTACATTCCACGATCTCTGCTGCTGCAGCTTCTCCAGGAAAGGATCACTGCTGTAACCTCAGGGATTGTCCCTGTGCTGTCTGTACAGGGGTCAGGCAGCTCCTCGATCAGAAATCAGCTCTAGGAGACAAAACTGCACATCTTCACCCTCCATACTTACCTAAACCACCACTTTTATGTGTCAGGTTTCTGGTTTGCTCTGTCAAAGGCAGCTTGGGTTGGCACTAAAGCACACAGAGCCCTGGACAAGGACCTGGATATTTTCTGACAGGTCACTGAGCAGGAGCTTCGTGTGCTCGTCCCAGCAGCTCATTTGTGCCTGCTGTCCTGACAGCCTGACAAGTGCTGTCAGGACTCCTTTCCCGGCCAGCCTGGTGCTGCACCACTTCCCTAATCCACAGAGGCACATACCAGTCTCTTACTCGACTCCTGACGCAAACCCAGTGTCTCTGGACCAAACAAATCCACCAGCCCCCCCCCTCAATTAATATTATCGATGGTTCCTCTGTTATGCAAGATAAATACCGAAGGCAGCACAGGACACAAAGTATGAAAAAGGTATTTATTATTTACACAACTGCTATAGTTCCTTAAGAACAATATATACCATTTTTTTATTTGAAAGGGTCAGTCTTCTTTCAAATCCATGAACTGCATAATGCACAATTGTTGGAAATGCCAAACAGCAGTCACATCACACTTCTATAGTGCAGGCATAAGCAGCGCAAGTAAATGATATTTTAAGAACAGTATGGCTGAATATTGTATTTAAACACAGTGTTTGCACTTTGACAAGATTTAGCTAGAAGAGAACAAGGGTTTTGTTCATGCTTTGTTAGGAATGTGACTTTCCCATCTGAGGTTTAAACCCTTTATCTGACATACGGGGATTTTTCAGGCAGACTGCTTTTCACTGACCAAGTTACAGTGGGTTTCTCTCCCTCAAACTTCAATCTTTTATTTTCCAGTAAACACTGCTTTATAGTACAAGTTCACACATGGGTAAACTGGCCACAGACGTGGTGCTTCCCCATCTTACTGTCCTGCACAGAGAAACACTGACATACTAATACATACCAAACTCAGACAACTTGTAATTTATAGACTTAAATACTGGAATGGGAGAGGGAGACTGTTTCTAAAGATGGATGGGATAGAGGGCTTATACAATTCATACACTGCCAAGGTTGGCTTTTTAATCAACTTTTTTGGTCTAAATATTTTTTTTTTCTAGTCTCAGAATGGTTTTGGTCTTTGATGGTTATGGTTGTACTTCAGCAGCAAAGGAGAGGAAAGTATTTTGAGAAGTAACACCAGAACTGAATGCAAGAAAAAGCAACTGACTTGTTTCTCCCACTTTGAGCTTATTGCTGTGATCTTTTAAAAAACCCACAACCAACCAACTGGAAGACCAAGTTTAGCAGTCGTTCTGGCATTGGGTCCAGTGTCCAGCACTATTATACTCTAGCACAAAAGCAAGGAAAAGTCCAATGATCTTAGTGATGTTCCCTTCAATTCAGTGCCACACAGTTTTATTAGTGTTATTGTCCTTGCTTCTTTGAAAGATACCTGAAAGAAACAAAAGTAGAGTTTTTCACCAAGTAAGAGGTGGCCACAAATATACCCGGGAATCTTAAGATCAAAGTATGACTCTGCTTTCTTTTTTCACCAGCAATCCTCCTGCTGATAACCAAAAACTAGAAATGCAATCAATACCACTTATGATTTTTACTTGATTTCAACATCTTTCAATTCCATGATAGGTTATCTTGCGGTAATTCAAAGTCATGTTTTAGTTAGACTCTATCAGGCTTTTTAAACAAAAGGGAGGAAGGAAATGGAAACCTGTTTCATTCTAAGAGGATGGAAAATTACATCAGTTGGAGAAGTGGCTTTTATATCCTTTAAGATAAAAAAGCCCATTAGTAATGGCACGCCTTCAAATACATTCAGGACTTTAATGAACTGATCCAGCAAAAGAACAGCCCTCCAGTGGCTTCTCTGGAGAATCTGAGTGACTCTGAACTGCTTGTATTCTGATCTCACAGCTCTCTTAGCACGAGAGCTGGAGCAATCTGCCTGTGTGCTGTGACAGTGAAGCTTTGCAAATACTCTAGGAGAAACAATCCAGCCAATTTCACTGACAGTGTGAAATACCCAGTGAACTTCACTGTTTCTAAGGTTCAACATTTCACTTTCTGCTCTAATCAGACAAGAGAAATTGTATCAAGCCTGTAAGGCTCCTTTTTTTAAGCACCGAAGGAATGCTTTTCCAACTGTTTTTCTTCACATGAATTGAATCCTCTGGCTGTTGCATACAACCAAGAATAATTTTGCTCAAGCCCTTCAGTTAATAATTTTCTAGCAAGAATTAGGATGCCAACTGGTGCCCTGAGCACTTGGAAAACTCTTGCTCATAAGACAGTAACTTGGAGCTGGTGAATCCTGCTATACCACCCAACCTGGATGGTGTCTGAGAACTACACTAATGCCACAAAGTAACTTCTAGAAAAGTTGCCTTAAAATAAAGGATTTGGGATCTGAACCCACAGTCTAACTTCGCTAGGGTGGAAAGAAAGAGGTTTCCAGGGACCATGCTCCTTCAAAATCCTTTTGCTTTTCAGATGTGTAATTGGCAGTGCTGAATATTGGAGAAGTAGGAAAACACAGATGCATTCTGTCAAAATCTTGTAATTTTAGGGAAGCTGCGCCAACACTGCAGAATTAAAATTCTCCTCAAACAGAAGAGCCTTTATATCTGTAAGTTATAACGTTCATCAGTTCTGTTGTTTCCGGTGTTTGTAGAGACAACCTCAAACAAAACAGGGGTGAGGGACAAAAGGAAGCAAGAATTTTGACTTTGTTCTTACCTTTCCCAATGTTTGTGATTCAGCTCCAAAAAGTCATCTAATTTTGCTATTTCTTTGAGGTATTGGGTGAGCTTTAGCAGCTCCTTGTCTTTATCCCGATTTAAATGTGCTTTCATAAAAGGCCTTATCTATACAAAAGAAATAAACTGGGTATAACCATTTGCTCACAAAAGGAAAAAATGCTTTAGAGTCTCTATCATTTACCACCTGACTAAAATATGCTTTCAGTACTATGACAAGTTATAACTTTTCACAGGTAAGAGGAGGAAAAACCTTTTCTAGATCCAGTTTGTTCTGTTCATGCAAACTGGACTTGAGGGTCTTTTACCTTGTACCAATCAGAAAAAAATTATTTTCTCTTGCATTCCTTGGAGTCTTCCCTTCCCAGACAGACTGATAAAATGATCTGGAATGGACTGCAACATTTTCTAATATGATTTCACAAAGATTTCTGCAGGAGGGGTTTTAAGCTCAGCCTTCTGAGTTGTGTGGCATCATTGGAACCAGATGCTTTATTTCAGCAAAAAGCCTTTGACTACAACCTGAGCTGTTGCGAAATGGGATGTCAAAAGCAAAGCTTATCTGAAAACTGCTTTAAGCTTGGAATATATTACACCTGGGCCTTGTTTTAGTGATTCAGTGCTCTCCTCTGCAGCTGTTAACAACACTTTGACAAATATCTCTGCAATCTGAGCTAGAGGGACCTCTTTGGATAATCCCCTCCCAGCAAGATCTTTGCTATTCCTGATTCTCCTTTCAGTTAAGGTTATCTTGTTAGATCTCATCAACTGCTCTCCTCTTCACATCATGGATAGCTTCAAAGAAATACTATCCTGAATTTCTGCATTTGAAATTTTTTTCTTTTTTAGAGAGATTTATGCAAGTTCTTTTAGTACAACACTTTACATGTATGTAGAAGTTCAAGTTGCACTCTTATTCAGAACCAGCTGTAATAACAGAGCACACACTGGTTGACAGTTGTATAAAATGAAGTATTTGCTGTTCTGTAGTCAAAATGGCTCAAGGTATTAATTATTTCTCATACAGAATACTTGTGATTATCCTGTCATGAAGTACATGCCACTTGTAATTTGACTTACTCTTGAATATGACCACTTTGGAGAGTGAACATCACATTTTCAACACTGCCTGTCAGCAATGCTCAGCTTGATTACAGCTTGCAGGTATAAATTAAGCAGAAATAACGATTTCATTGATTTTGGTAATCTTTTAAACACTCACTTAATAGTGACACAAGGTTTATTTCATACTACTATTAAGGAAATACTAGCCTGTAAATGGCACTGTAAATTAAAAGGTTTAACAAAACATGAATCTTTGCTAGTTAAGAATAGCCTTTCTTTATGTTACACCAAAGAAGTAGGAGAAAGTATTACTTGAAGTATCAAGAAAAAGTAGCAGGAAATGAAAATTCCAGTTAACATTACCTTGAGTCCATTCTGTGGGTTCATCAGGAAGTTTCGACCAATATCATCAAACATAATTGTATTTTTTTTGCTGTAATATTCTGAAAACTTTCCCCAGATAACACCAAGAGGCTTCACCTGCAAACACAACACAAGGTATCTGAGGTTAGTCAGATCACATGCAGGAGATGAAAATACCATCTACAGGAACCTGTGACCTAACTTGAATGAACATTTGTATTCTTTTGCTTTACAATTAGCAGGTACTTTAGCTATAACAAAGCAAGATGTGAAATAATGTAATATAAATACCCCTTACACTAAGGAAAAACCTTTTTGTTGGTACTAAGTTTTCTTGCAACAGTTACCTACTGTTTGATTTGAAAGCTGTGACACCTAAATATACCACTCAAAACATTAATAGAGACTTTCAGTAGAAAAAAAATCTGTGGTTCCAAGATTCTTGTGGTTTTCTTGCATGAAAAAATCCAGAACAACTTCTTTTCTGAATATTTTAAAGGGGTGTGATAAAATGCCAGCTGAATGTAGAAAAAGATTAGGAGAAAAATTAGTACTTACATCTATTAGTCCTCTCCGAGGAGTGTGCACTGTTATCATAGCAGCACTGTCCAGCATGAAAGTTATCTTGTAGTTTGCATTGGTACTCACCCCAAGCTCCTGCATCACAAAGATTTATGATTAAAGCTTCTCATTATGACAGTTTTACTGCTCAACAACTGGAACCACAATTATAGTACATTGTTTGTCACAGGGTGAGCTGTGGAGGCTTACCAGAGACAAGCTAAAAATAGACACCTGGGGAAATTTAGATTCGTTACACAATGAGAATCATAAAAGTGCACACAGGGATTTATTTTTAGTGTGTAATATCAGGAACTTAACAGCTGATGCTGGCAGAAAATCAAAGCAACTTTGCAGAGAAGGCAAATTACAGAAAGGTTTTGCTCATACCTTTATGCACAACCTCTCACAAGTTCTACACACCTCAACTTAACTTTACAGCAATTGTGTTCTGGCTGCTCTTTGTTCCTAACAGTGATTTGCACAAATCACAGCCCAATCCAAGATAGAATATTCAGGAACAGCTCACTGTCACTGTTCCCTCCTGCACATGTCCAAGATAACCAATGTTAGTGTCAACTTGCACTTCTAAGATTAACTCCTGAAATACTCTAAGTAAAACAACCTTTTTAGAACTAAAAAACTTGAGAGTAGATGGGGGAGCATCATTTCCATTTCAAATCCTTTCCAAAGCTGAAAAGTACCAGAAAAATCTGCTGACAAGGTACAACAGACATTGCTGACGACTTCTGGTGTGTGAAACAGCAGCAACATGCAAACCTGTGTAACAGGGAGAAAACACCCACTGCAGCAGATCTCTTACAACCATCTAGCCATACTTAACTGATTTTCTTTCATTTAAAACTGGAATCTTGCAAATGAAATGCTCTGCCTACCTGGGTCAGCATCCTGTGACACTGACAGAACAAGCTATTCTAGAATGTTTGAATTTCAGGCATAAAAGGGTGAAATTAAATTGGTTTGTCTGATACTCCCTTCTTTTTAATGTTACTCTGCTTTGTACTTTAAAACAGAAACTTTAGTGCCAACCATTGCTGGAATCACAGCTCCCTGACCAAAAGTGAAACTCTGAGAGGGAAGCACCCCTGGTGCCATCGGTTTAAGGAGAAACAGAAAGTGGCATCTAGTGGCAGGAATGTCAATGGATCAGGATCCAGGCTGGAAAATCAACCTGGAAATGCAGAAAGGTGACCAGTGCAGGGGAAAGAGCCCAGTTTTGAACAATAGTTTTAAACAAGGTTGAGTCCTAGCACTGCTGTGACAACACAATATAAACATGTGACACTGCCACAAGAATTCAATGTTTGCAAGGCTCAACACTGATTTTACTTGCACTAACTCCATAATTCTGATTAAAGATTCTCATTTCTGAGAGGAATTTTTGTTTAGAAAAAAATGTAGCAATTAATTATTTTGAGGACAGAACACTAGAAAAATGTGCTTTGCTCCATGAGAACCTGAAAAAATAGTGCATAATAAAAGCTTAAATTTGGAAAGGTTTATCCTGGAATGGAAATAACTTTTGATTTATAAGCATAAAAAACCCCCAACCCACCAACCAAACATACAGCAATTCTTAGTAAGCTCATTAGATTTACAGCTAAGCCTGACTGTAAATATGTTTACCACGAGGTCAGCTGTTCAAAACTGGCTTCTTGCCTGATTTCCAGTAGGGAAGAAACCAGAAAGGGAAAGAGCTCTTATGAGATGTTTAATAAGGCAGAGGAAGCAAGAGAACCCCCAGCTGCAAGAAGTAAAGATAAATATGAAAAGAGTTTCCTCTTGATAACCTACTCCAGCATGTCACACCTGTCTGTTCCTTTAAAAAAAATCACATTTAAAGACTGGAGCTCTATAATTAGAGATAAGATGAAAGCAACTGTGCAGGGCTGCGTGACGAATCCAAGTTTCAGCAGGTACTGACTTCTGTTTAGTTCTGCTAAATTTAGCACCTACTGCTGATAGTTTGTGTGGAATTCTAAAATTAGATTTAATCTAGTTTTGTGATAAAGATAATTTCAAGTGACTATGGAAATTGAAGGAACTCAGGTTATGATTCATACAACCTCCTCTGTTTCTAACCTCCTCTACAATGCTGAGCATGAGCCCAACTGCATGAAGAGTTACCCAGACCAGAAACAAATCATGTTTTCAGAACAACTTACTTTCATTTTGGCTTCAATCCACTTCATATTAGTAGCAGCTGAAACAAAAGGGAGAAAACAGAAAGAACACTTTATCAAAATAAGTCGCTGGCTGGCAAAAAAAAGAGAAATAAGCCAAGAACTTGTTCACTTAATATGTCAAATTTTAACACAAGCTCTAGAAAGATCCACTTTTGTTGCAGCTTTTAGGTTCACTCCTTAAAGAAAGTCTTCCTTTATAGAAGTCTAGTTTTATTTGGAAAAGCTTACTTCTCCCATGAAAAATTAGATGAAGCACTGCAAATATTGAAACCATTTTCTAGATCTGCTGTTACTGAACTACAGCCTGCAAGACCATAAGAGTGGGATACACCTGGCTTGAGGAACCTCACTGCCTGTGCAGGATTTCCTCCTGGAAGCAAAGATAGGAATACATAAAATCCGGAAAGGACAAAGTGTCAACATTGCCTACTGATCTAAGAACCTGCAGAAACATTGTTCAAGACTACAAAAATGGAATTTTGTAACACAATTTCAATACGGTTTGAACCCTGCACTGGCTAAAGTCTGTTCTCCAGCAGCTGGACAGGAATTGAACTAAGGAAAAGGAAAAGATCAGCCACTCCTGCAGACAGGAGAGTTTGGTTCATTTGGCAGTTCACTATGTGTTGTCTGAATTGAGATTGTTTCCAAAATCATTATTAAACAATGTTTTAATGTTGACTATACAGTTCTGTTATTTCAAGCCCTTATTTGTACAAAGTAACACCCAGTAAAGTGATGCTGAGCTTTTATCCTTTGACTAGACCCATTCCTGTGAGCAATATGTGGGACTTTTTCACATAAGAATTGGTATTTTTCTAAAATATCTCTAATAGTTGTGCGAATTACAGCCAAACATTTCTGGATCGTTTTAGATCTTGTGACTCACACTAAAAAGCAATGTAAAAACCTCCCACCTGGAGTCTGCTCTGGATGACTATTTACAATAAATTCTTAGGCATAGAGTATAATACTTACACCAAATTACAATATCATAGTCCTCATATGCAGAAGTCAGGAATTCATGAAGGTATGGCCTCATCAGTTCGACCCCAGTTTCAGCACATGACCTGTGGTCTAAAAAGAATGTCAGAGATAAGCAATTCAGTATTAAAGTATTAGTTATTAGAGTCCAGTCTGATTTTCCTTTTTATCCAGAGACTCAAAGAGTTTCATGAGGGCAGCACTGAAGCACTTTAAGGTCATGAATGATTTGATATCAAACTCCCATTCCCATTTTAAAGGTGGAAAGACAAAGCAGATGTAATATTTATCTGTTGGTCTCACAGCTGCTTGAGGGCTTAGCAATAATTAAATCCAGAGATCTCTGAGTATGAGTATCTTTGAAGAGTCAGGGCAAGTCATCTGTGCACTTAGCAAATTAGTAACTGGTCAGGTATGTAACAGATTCCTTCAAAGCTAGTCCAGTTAATTGTGTGAACATATATAAAGCTCATTTCAGAGATGCAAACATTCCCTGTTCCAATTGCAAAACTGCTGCAAAATCTGCCAGCAGAAGACCTCCCAATAAAAATTTTAAACTTAGAAATAGGTTGAATTTTGATGTCAGATTGGAAACAAGTGTCATCAAAAAGGAAGGTTAAGGAAAAGGTATAAGGGAAGGTATTATTTACTGCTCACAGTCATGCTGCCATTGCAGACCTACAAACCAGAAAGTTAAGGCAGAAGGAAAGTTCTGGCTTCCAAAAAAAACCAGCCTGACAGAATTTTCAAGTAAAGCATGTTTTTGTGAATGTTTAGTAATGATATGTAAATAAAATTTTAAACTGTTCTCCCACACTCCCCAAAAGCAGAGTCAATCAGGTACAGAACGGGATAATTATTTTACAATATCTTGCCCTACTACTGTGATGGTCAAGATACAAGTTGTCAAGGGAAAGATTATCAGGATAGAAGACTAAATTGCTGCTTTTTTTATGTCATTTTGCAGCAATTAAATAGTTGCTGCACTAAAATCAAAAGCATGCAACATTTTAAAAGGCTTTTTAAAACGTGAGCAGAAGAACACAAAATCATACAAAGCAGAAGTTATGGCAAAGCAAAAATCAAGAAACCTGATCTGGCAAATAAATTGAGCTCTTAAACAAACAAAAACCACAAATTGCATAAAAACTCACCAAATAGTGTATAATCAACATCTAGCACCAGCAGCTTTTTTCCTTCTCTAGGAGGATTCAGAATTTCCACTTTGTATTCTTTAACTCTACGGGAAATTTTTAGTAGATTTTCTTCCCTGATGTAACAGTGCAAACAGTTACAGTTAATTAAAATGCACACTCTACAGTCAATAACAAACTGTTTTAATAGCTTGAACTCCTAACCTATTTTCTACTTCCACAACTTCCTCTTCAATATCAAAGTCATTGACCACATCATCATTATCTGGAGGGGGCCCAAGGACATCTTCCTAGAGGAATGAAAATAATAAAAGATAACGAGGATTAGACAGGGAAAATAACAATGGATATCAAGTTTCTGTTACTGCACATTACAGGGCAGGAATATTATTTAACCAAAAGTGTTTCACTTTACTAGTTGAAAGAATTACTAAGTATACTGATGATTGTTAAGATTTAAAAAGTCAGTGAGTATCACAATAATAGGTTTGCACTTCAAGTGCAGAACACCACAAGAGTTTCATGAGTACACTGCTCTGAGATTTCTGCAGCAAACTTTACATTAAAAAATGCCAACAGAAATCTATTATACTATCACTTTTTAAAATGATGACTGAAATATTCAAAATTTAAAAATCACAATTAGGAGACACAAAGTGTTTCTTTCCTGTTCAAGCTAATAAACAAGCAAATTATTTACCAAGCTCTCTTCACGAGTGCCCATCATCATTATCTTAGTATTTGGTTTCAACTTGAGGGCTCCAAGCTTAACATCATCATCTGCAGGTTTCCCTGTAATGCAGATATTTTATTTTTTTTTTAATTAGGGTAGAGATTTTAGAAAAATGTCAATACATTCCATGCTTAATTCAAATAAGCTCCCTCTAAAATACCAGCTATGCCAAGCTGTGCTATCACAATCTCCCTTATACAGTGGTTTTGGCTGGGATTGAGTTAATTTTAGTAGCTGGTGCTGTGCTGTGTTTTGGGTTTAATATGAGAATAATGTTGATGGCACACCAATGGTTTAGTTGGTGCCAAGCAGTGCTTACTCTAAATCAAGGACTTTTCAGTTTCCTGAGCTCTGACAGTGAGCAGGTGCAGGAGGAGCTGGGGGAGCTGGGCAGAGGGATATTCCACCCCACAGAACCTCGTGCCCAGTGTCTAAACAGGGGGAATTGGCTGGGAGACACTGACTGCTGCTCAGGGACTGGATGGGCATTGGTGAGTGGGTGGTGAGTAACTGGATTGAGGCACTGGTTTCTCTTGGGTTTTATGTCTCTCTCCTCTTTTCATTACTATTATTGTAATAATTAGTATTATACCATATTTTATTATCTTTCAGTCACTGAACTCTTTTAATCTCAGCCTATGAGGTTTACTTCCCCCCCCTCCCCAATTCTCCTCCCCACTAGGACAGGGCAGTGTCAACCACTAAACAACAGCCAGGAAGATGTATTAATAATAAACAACATCCAGAGATGTATAAAGTCTGTACTCCTGTTCATTCCAGAGCTACAACTGGGAAGTGGATGCCCTGTTAGTGCACACATCCTGCCTAGGATTAGGGGATGTTTGTCCTTAAACACCTCAGGCACATCCCCAGCAAACAGTAAATAAGGATAGTTACCTTTCATTTTAAGCCCAAGCAGTTTTTGACGCTCTGGTAACACTCCAGTAAGGCCTTTCAGAGATTGTTTCAGGTCCAACACTGTGTCTTCTTCTGACAGCGAGGTTATTGTGTACTCCTGTCCACCCCATTTTATTATGAGAGAGAGAGACATCCTTGAAGCATATGTTCTGTATAACAGTCTGAAAAATCTGCTGCAGGAGGGAAACACAAAGATCATGTAAGGAAGAAAGAGGAGAACTACTCTTTTCAGAACACAAACCACAACATTTACTTAAAGCATTCTGCATTCTTTATTATATTGGACATCAAAGAGCTGCTTGTTTCCCCTGAGCAGATGATAAACGTGTTGAGAAAGTGCTGAAACAAGGGGAGAAAGAACAGTGTTAAAAACTGGGGCTCCGAGTTCCACTTTGATGTTTTTAGCAATGTCACATTCACATCTGCTGTGTGTTCTGTGCAGGTACAGCTTGTGCACTGCACACTCCAGCAGAGCACTGCAGCACCACAAAAGCCATTGCAAAGCTCAGGAAATGTCCTCTGCAACACTTATGCAACCAAACCAGCCATGGGTGCCTTTACAAATATGAAATCCCTAACATATATAAGCCCATAAAAATAGTTCTGAGCCCAACAGTCCATATTTGGCACTGGATTTCTCTAATCCCTTCCACTGTGCAATACCTGCAGTAATGCACACCCCAGGTCACATCCCACTGTAGCAATATCAAAGCAGGAATTTGAAAACAAAGCCAAAACACACACCCACACAATGCAATTACACCCAAAGAACGGCACTTTCATTGCAGTGCTGACAAAATAACCATAATTATGCTATCTTTAATTTACACAGCATCGTTTATACAAATTGTATTTAACAGTTTAGTCCTACATTAAACACAGCAGAGAAACAAGATCTTTAGCTTAATGCAAAAGGAAGAACATGTTTTTTGTCTGTTATGGCTTAGAAATAGAATAAAGGAGATGGAAAGGCTGCTACAGACAGTCAGGAGATGCAGAGAAGGCCTCTGCACCACTGATGGCAAAATTGTCCTCGAATGACTGATATTCAAAGAGAGAGCAGATCTGTGAAGAATCTAGGGTTATCAACCTTCAAGTAATGCAGGTCTGACAATTCGAAAAAATCTCAGAAGCCAAAACTCTGATCCTTCTTTCTCTCTAGCTTTGTATTCTCAGAGGCTGCCCACACTCAGAAAAAATATTTCTCTTTTACACAGTAAAGGCTCTTGGGAACAAACCTGTAATTGCTCAGGCACAGCCACCAAGTTCAGCACAGATGAGAATTACTCTAGGTACAACCTCCTTGCTAAGGACACTACAAGCCTCACCTCCACACTATTGTCTCTAAAGCCCTGAAAACAAATTGAAGAGGAAAACTTGTATCACTGGGAAATTGAATTTATTTTTTCCCCAAATATTGTCAAATCAGATTGAGACCTGGTATGATACAGTGAAAAAGACTCAATAAAAAGGGGTTTTAGAAGCACTAAGAAATTCTATGGAGGCTAAGACTGCGTGGTGTAGAGTACTGTTGATACACAGTGTCAGAATCATAAATTATTCCTGTCCATAATCCTTAGACTAAGTCAGAAAGAAGAGTTTATTGTCTGTTTCCTTACCTGTACCATACACCTCAAATCATTCTGCAAGGATATGCACAGAGCAAGAACTGTAAACAAACTTCTGCAGTCTCTGTCCAGTGCTAAATTGAAAAGATCATCCCTCCAAAGCTGAGAGCTTGACCAACCCTCAATCCTTTACAGATCTATAGCTCTGTCACGACAAATGCTATAGGAAACAAGACACTTTTATCCCCTGCCAAAACACCCAAGGGTCTGAATCAAGGAAAATGGGGAAATGGTTTGGGAGCAGAGAAAGACACAGGGATTTCCAAGTTTTCCACCATCGGGGCTGGGTGCTGTGCAGGACTGAAGCTAATACAGATTCCTTTGGTTAGTTTTATCTTCAAAGCCTTCACAAGACCCTCGGGCCGCCGAGACCCAAAGGGTTGGAAGGCCACGGGTCAGAGAAAGCATTCAACTTCTGTTACTAAACTGCAGCACTACACCACTTTCCTTGGACTATTCCTAAGACAAGCATCCCCATCTTTAATTCCCACTAAGCAACAAAAACACAAACCCCTTAAAACATCCCAAGCGCACGGGGCCGCACTTCCCACAGCACCGTACCAGGGGTGGCACGGGCTTTGGGACCGGCAGCTGCTCGGTGACAGCGGGGCTCTCCTGCCCCGGCAGCGGCGCGGCCCGACCGGGAGCGATCGCTCGGAGCTGCTGCGGCGGCCGCGGAGCCGCTCCCGCCCCGCGGGGGCACCGAACCGGCCGCGACACCCGCCCACCCCCGGCACAGCCCGACCTTCCCCCGGCCCCCGCCGCACCCACCGGGCTGTGCGGGGCCGTCGATCCGCCCCCGCCCTGGCAGCGCGGAGCGGGCGCTCTCCCCGGCAGCGGGACCGGCTCCGACCCGGCTCCGCCGCGCAAGGAAGCGGAACTGACCCGCGCCGGAAGCGGGAGGCGCCCGGATGTGCGCGGGGCCGAGCCCCGGGGAGGACCGGGGGGAACCGGGGGGAACCGGGGGAATGGGGGGAACCGGGGGGAATGGGGGGAATGGGGGGGAATGGGGGGAATGGGGGGAACCGGGGGCCCTGAGCGCGGCCAGGGCAGCACGGAGCGAGGGTACGGGAGGCTGCGGGTCGTGCCCCGGAGCGGCGGAACAGGAGCTCCGCGGGGCTGCTCCCGGCGGGGTCACGCCGTGAGGGAACGCCGCGGAGCCCTCAGCACCGGCCTGAGGCCGGAGAGGCGATTTGTGCGGGCAGCTGCTGTCTGAGTGTGTCTTTTCCACCGTCAGCTGTGAAAGGGGGTTGTTGTGTGCTCAGGGATGCCGCCTGCAGAGCTGACTGCAGGTCTGGGGTCCCGGCACACTAAGGACGTGCAGCTGCTGGAGCGAGTGCAGAGGAGGCACCGGGAGGGTCAGAGGGATGGAGCAGCTCTGCTGGCAGGAAAGGCTGGGAGAGCTGGGGTTGTTCAGCCTGGAGAAGGGAAGGTTTCAGGGCCACTTAAATTGCATCCTCTCAGTATCTGAAGGGAGATGACAAGAAAGCTGGAGAGAGACTCCTTACGGTGTTCTGGAGTGACAGGACAAAGGGAATTGGTTTCAAACTGAAAGAGAGTGGGTTTAGATTAGTTATTAGGAAGAAATTCTTTTTGTGGGGGTGGTGAGGCCCTGAAACAGGTTTTCCAGAGCTGTGTCTGTTGCATTCCTGGAAGTGTCCAGGGCTAGGTTGGATGGAGCTCTGAGCAGCCTGGTCCAGGGGAAGGTATCTTCCTACATCTAGGGGTTTGGAGGGAAATGACTCTTAAGGTGCCTTCCAACCTAGATCATTCTGTGATTCTATGACTCAAAGCTCTCTTTACTCCTAAATCTGACTCTTTACAGGCACATTGTTGTGTCGACACTTCTTGACTACTGTTGGGATTCTTGGGAACTCCCTCAGCCGCAGTGGTTCTGTGCTTAGGTAACAGATATAGAAGGGAAAAATAGACTTTGCCACAGAACAGCCTTTTTCACACAGCGGTTTTGCTTTGCAGAAATAGTTTAAAGGGAAGAACATTATTCTATGGTAAAATATGGTTTCTTACATGAAATCACATGGAGGTGACAGAGACTAGTTCCATTTGGTGTCAGTAGAGGTGGTGTTAAATTTGAGGAAGTGAAGGTTTCAGTCCTATATTGCTTTATAGCTTGAAGTGTTGAGAGGTTAGATAGCTTTTCCTGTTTGGTAATAAGTAGGGAAGGGAACAATAGGGCAGAGGTAAACAACTATACACTGAGTAGAAGTTTCTTCAGAGTGGCTGCTGGAACTTCCAAGAGCCATTCCTGCTGTAAGGGAATCTCAGTGGAGAAGGGCAGTATAAGCAAAAACTGTGTAAAAGCCTGATCTCTTTCCTGAGAGGATATTAATTTAATGTATTTCCTGCCTGGATATGTACTTTCAGTTTGTTCTATATTCAAGTTTTAGTGTAAAAACACCACTTTGGTTTCTAGAAGAGTGGTACAAATGGGTGACCATTGTAATGACTGTTCTTATCAAGTTTGGTTTCTGACTGCACCTAAATCCACTTAAAACCAGTCACTCTGCTTGTATCCCAGTTACCAAGGGTTTGCTTTTTGCTTGAATGACACACAGTTGTCTCTGCACAGAGACAGCATGTTACAGTCGTGCTGGAAAGCTTCCAAAGCTGCAGCTGGTAATTAAAGTCACACCCTGTCATGAAAATATGCACCCTCCAGACCTCCTTAAAATTCAGGCTACAAAAATGACATCTAGCGTTATCACCTCTGTACTTGCAATTTTGTTAAATATATTTTTTGTTCTTTTCTGGTTGGCCTTTAGGAAGCTCTTGAAAAGGAGGCCAATAGGGTTTTGGGTTTGATTTTGTTTTTTGTTTGAGGAGTGAGATGAAAAAGTCTAAGAATGCATGTTTAGTTTCTGGTCTGGTGCTGGTGTTTTGGTATCTTCAAAAGATGCTCTGATCCTGACAAGATTCATGTGGTGCAGATAAATACATCATTTTATTTAGCTATGGAACACATGGTGGTGCTCAATCCTAATGTTGCTAAATGCAAAGTGGCAAAGTAATTTGACTGAAACCATGTAATTACAATTCAAAGTCCAAGCAGCACAATCTTTATACTGAGGAAAGTGTTTCACTCTCTGGGTTTGCACTGGGGTAAATTAGCAGGGCAAGGAGGAAGGAAGAGCAGTGGGAAAATTTGAAAGCAAATACACATTCCCTTTCACCTTGATGTGCACTGCTACATCCTGGGATGCTCCAGGGTGAAATAAAAGAAGTGGCTGCATGTCAGATTGATGCCTGCTGGCTCCCTTCCCGTGCCTCATGTTCACATCACGCATTTCTGATCCTTTTGTGCAATATGCGCCTGTGCATAAGTACAGAAGCCCAGGAGCTCATCTCCTAAATTGCTGTTCATGCTGCATATAAGAGAGCAAAATTCCCACTAGCAGCTCTGGGAGATGCTGGGTAAGAGTCCTTTGAAATCATCGTTTAAAGCTGAAAACTGTGGGAACCTCAAAAGGTTGCTTTGAGAATTAAAAGATTAGATCACACCTCTGTGATAGAAGGAGTTAGAAAGAAAAAGGTGATGCCATTGCAGGGCTGAGAGGTGCTGAATATTTGTTTATTCAGTGACTAATGGGGAAGAGTCAGTGCAGATGTTAATGTGCTGCAGGCTATGAAGGGGCCAATAGCACAGATTTCAAGATCTTAAAAGGTTTTTTGTTGGTTCCCCCCCGCCCCCGCCCCCAAATTTCTTTTTGGTTCAGAAATCTCACTTTAAAATGCACCAGCCTTTCTACCCCACTTCTAAGCTGAACCCCTGTTTGGAAAAAAAATCTAGAGCAGAGCCCATATTCTCCACTAAGAAGAGAATAATCCTTAAAATACATTTTGGTTCCAGAAGTGTTTGCAGCCTCCTGCCCTGCTCATCACCAGTGACTGCAGCAGAGCAGCCAGCGGGGTGTGCTGGACACTGGCAGCCCTGTGCCCCAGAAATGCAGCATCTGAGTGCTCCCTGTGATTCTGAGTCACTGTGACTCCGGGCACGACTCTGAGCGCCGCATTCCCAGAGTTCAGTAATGCCTCAGGAGCTGCCAGCTTGGTTGGAGACTTGGAAATGTCTCCAGTTTGAAGTGAAGCACATTTTCAGGTGATCACTAATACGGTCTCTGTCTCAGCTGCTTAATCAGTAAAGGGGAAGTTAAAATATTATTTATGTAGTTTCCTTAGAGGAGTTTTTTCAGGAATATTTAGTCAATGTTGGCACTGTGAGATGCTATAAATACCAGAGGCTTGTTCCCGTGTACCGTATGATTTTCCATCTCCTGAATGCAACTGTTATTCTTCAGCCACTATTCAGCCCAATGATTTTTATTTTATTTACTTCGATTCTTTGTATTCTAGATTATGCCCCACTGGCAAGGGATCTTGGGAAAGAACTGTGATGCTTTTGTTCGCTGAACAAAACCTGATTCATCCCTTTCCTTACATCACCACACAGCTCTCCAGCTTCCTAACACACAGATTGCTCTGGCTTTCCTTTAGGTGTGTTGAAAATCACAGCTGTTGATGTGTTTGGAGTCAGCACTGTCCAGCGCTATGAGAGGGGTAAAGATATATGTAATCATGTGAGAGATTTAATTATCAGTGATATTGCGGGAATGGTTTCCTGAAAAGAGTAAAAACAAATAGGAAATTGAGAAACCAGCTGAATTCTAGAAAGAGCTCTGAAAAGCAGCAAGAATGAGAGGAAAATTAGGAGATGATGAGAAGCTAAGTGATGGCGAGAAATTTAGGAGATAGGGTCACAGATAGTGAAAAACAGGAATTTCTGAGGTGGGGTTATAGAGTGAGAGTAGTTAAATCAGAGATAGAGGCACTGACTCTGTTGCCATTGCCCAGTAACGCTCCCAATTTCTGTTTCTGAGTATGGGTTTCTGCAGGAATTAAAGTTTAATTAAAGTTTACTTGTTCCTTTGTTTAATGAGTGGGATAAAATTGCAAGAAGGGAACACAATGGGGGCTGGCTGCCACCAGTATTATACATGAAGTACCAAATTAGGTTTCACAGGCAATCTTCATTTTTGCATTAGTTAACTTTTTGTCCAGTGACCTACTTGTTAAGACATTCCTTTGCTTTTGCATATGTATGTATGAATATTTTTTAAAACAATGGTTTATAAAAAGCTTCAAATAAAACTGCCCATGTTATTGTCCACCTTATGCATGCAGTGTCCTTTCGTGTCAGCATATTTTGCTGCTCTTTGAGAATTCTTATGAGGGATTTTCTTTGTAAGCAGTTTGGGGTGCTGGCATGTGTCCATCTGCATGGACAAATCAAGCTTCCACATTATCTGAACTCTGAGAAAGTCTTTTCAAAGTTTTAATGAGATGTCACCATAGCTGTGCCCTTCAGTCCTTAGTTGCTGATCACTGAAATTCTGGAATCCAAAGGCCTTTGTTGATAATGAGAGATGAATAATCATTGAGTCCAGAATTCTCAGGCGCACAGTGTCAGATGCAGGAGAGGCTTTCAAAATTCTGGAGAAATGAAGCAGAAAGGTGAGGTGCTTTTAAAAAGCCATGCCTGACAAGACAGTAGTAATGCCACATACCTGATCTGCTCATTAGAAAACCTTTGCTTTTGTGAAGTAACACATTTTCAGAATTAAAAGCTGAGAGAGGATAGAATGAAATAAATGTGGGGTTCAGTTCCTATTGTTTGCTTGCAAACTGAAGTGAGAACTTTATGATACTTTTGTGATATAATTACTTCTAAAATAATAATAGATATTTCCTCTCCAACTCCTATAAATGCCTGTTGCTCTCTACAGCTGTGAATATGTATTTGTCTCTCTCTTCTGCTTGCTGTCTTCTCTCCCAGGCACCACTGCAGAGAGGTAGGACTTAGAGATCACCCCAACCTCAGTCAGCACTGAACCAAGCCCACAAAGAATAGACAAGAAGTGACTCATGATTTTTTTTTTCCATGTATGGCACGAGTAGACAAGCAGCCCCTAGAAATGGAGCTGAAATTCTTAGGCTTTATATGACTGCTGGTTTATATTCTCTGTGATAAGGAGTGGGGTACTGGCGAGGAACAGGACGCAGTTGTGAGTGGGCTGAGCCAGAAGAATGGGGTGGCTGGAGACTGGTGAAGATATTTTCCCCTTTTCCCATGTTTCTGTTCTCTGCAGAAATCCAGGGTTTAGAGCAGTTTTACCCCAGGTACAAGAAAAGGATTAGGTGATAGTGGCATGATTAATAAACAGATATGTAAAACAAGAGCTGCAAACACTTGTGATGCCTGTTAAGTGACAAAGGAGGAAAGCAAGAGGAGACACTGAGCAGGTCAGAGAAGCCCTGTGTAGAGGGGCTGAACCTCCTAAGCCTGACCAGAGCTCGGAGTGCCTATGAGTAATAATCACATGTGGGTGTCCTTTGTTTTGAGTCTGCAGGTTTGTTCTTTCCAAATTGAATTTAGGAACCCTTGCATAAACTGATAGATTTGAAATAAGCATTTTGCAATACAAAGCCTGCTGGTTTTGTGTAAATTGTATTAAAATCTGAAGCTCGTAAAAATGGTGCTGAGCTGTTCCACAGTACCTGTGCAAAGGTTGGGGAGACTCCTGTCAAGTTGAGGAGATCAAATGATCCTGAGAGGATCTGCTCCTGTCTCACTCCTTCTAGAATGACTGGAGTTGGGGAGATTGGCCCAGGGTGAACACTGAGTGCACCATCTGAGGATGGACGTGTTCAAACTACCTTTTTCTCCTGGTGTTTTGAAAACCTTCAGTTACTGCAAGTAATTTTGCAAAGCACAATGCAGACAGACACCCAAACCTATTTTAATATCTCTGCTTCACAGGGTTAAAGACACTGTGTTGAGGTATTGTTAATACCTATGTCTGTGAGTGCTCGTTCTCATTAGAGATGGAAGGAAAAAAGCAATTATTAAGTTTGCCAGCCCAACCCTTGTGAACTACAGGATTTTCCAGTTTAGTGTGTTCCCTCATTCCTCACCGCAGCAAAGTTTGGTTTTTTTTTTCATGTTCCAGACAAAGAAGCTTTGTATTTTTATTTTTCAAATACCGAGGTAAAAAACATTACTCCTTTTGTGTCATAATTTTTTCCATAGCATTTAAGAATGTGTTCGAGGGCTTGGCCCTGCAACCCTGACAAGATAAGTAAATACTGGTGAGACTTAAATCTGTGAGGTGCAAGGTATGAAACTACACTGGGCTGGGCTGTGCTGTGAGGGAGCAGCCCCTGGGTCAGGTCTCCAGCTCAAAAATCACAGTGCAATAATACAGAAAATCTGGTGCTTTTCTGCTTGAACTCACAACCAAGGTGACTGGAGGCTCTGCAGTACAACACTGGAAAAAAAAAGTCAGCCTCAGTATTTGAAAGTAAAACAGTATTTTGTGTTCCACAAGTAAGGAGGATCATTAAAATAGCAGGGTTACCTTTTAAACATCTGCTTAGACACTACCTCAAATTTTGCCGACCGACTTTTCTGAGTCATCTTCCAGACTCGCAGCTGCCCCGGCGAGTCCGCACGTCCCGAGAGGACCTAAACCCAAACCCCAGCGCTCCCATCGGAATTTAAACCCCAACCTCTGCCTTTTCAGGGGTATGGCCGGGCGAAAGCGTGCCGGCATTACGGACAGAACCCGTTGGTAGCGGGGCGCGCCCTCCCGCCCGAATCCCGGCTCTTTGCCCGAATCCCGGCTCTTTGCCCGAATCCTGGCTCTTTCTTTGCCCGGATCCCGGCTCTTTGCCCGGATCCCGGGTGGCTATTTGACCGGATCACCCGTTGTGCTATTCCCGGATCCCACAGGTTCTTTGCCCGGATCCCGGTTCGTTGCGGGATCAAACGGTTCGCTCTTTGCCCGGATCCCGGCGCCTTTCTTTGCCCAGTGACTCCCGGCTCTTGTCACTTTGCCGATCCCGGCTCTTTTCTTTAGCCCGAGATCCGGTTTTCTTTGCCGAATCCGGTCTTTCGCCCGGATCCAGGCTCTTTTTTTGCCGAAAAACCGGTTCTTTGTCCGGATACCCGGTTCCTTTGCCGGATCCCGGTTTGCTTGCCCGGGATCCCGGGTCTTTGCCCGAATTCCCGTCTTTGCCCGGATACGACTCTTTTTTTGCCGAATCCGCGTCTTTGCCCGGATCCGGTTCTTCGCCCGGGATCCCGGCTCTTTCTTGCCCGGATCCGGTTCTTTGCCCGGATACCGGCATCTTTGCCGAATTCCAGAGCTCTTTGCCGGATCACGGTTCTTTGCCCGGATTCCCCCCCCAGGCTATGAGTGCGCCGGATGCCGCCCCTCTACCCGTTCTTTGCCGGATACCGGCTTTTTCTTTGCCCGGATACCGGCTGTTTTCTTAGCCCGGATCCAACGGCTTTTTCTTTGCCCGGATCCCGGCTTTTCTTGTCTGCACGGATCCCGGCTCTCTGGTCTTTGCCCGAAATCCGGCTCTCTCTTTGCCCGAAATCCGGCTCTTGCCCGGATCCCGGCTTTTTCTTTAGCCAGAATCCCGGCTCTTTGTCCGAAAATCCTGGTTCTTTGCCCGGATCCCGGTTCTTTGCCGGATCCCGGCTCTTTGCCCGGATCCCGGTTCCTTTGCCGGATCCCGGCTTTTTAAGCCCAGACCCGGTTCTTGCCCGGATCCGGCCTTTGTGGCCAGATCCCGGTTCTTTGCCCGAATCCTGGCTCTTTCTTTGCCGGATCCGGTTCTTTGCTGGAACCCGGCCCTCTTTTTTTGTCGAATTCCCGGCTCTTTGCCGGATCCCGGCTCTTTTTATTTGCCCGGAATCCCGCGTTCTTTGCCCGCGATCCCGGCTCTTTTTTTGCCCGGATCCTGGCTCTCTTTGCCCGGACTCCCGTGTTCTTTGCCCGAATCCTGGCTTCTTTCTTGGCCCCGGATCCGGTTGTCTCTTGCCCGGATCCGAGTTCTTTGCCCGCGATCCCGGCCCTTTCCCCTCACAACGCCGCTCCACTCCCTGCGCCCCGAACCTGCCCGGGGGGGGGAGGAGTGGAAGCGGCGTTGTGTAGGGAAAGGGCCGGGAATCCGGGCAAAGAAGAACCGGGATCCGGAAAGAACGGGATCCGGGCAAAGAAAGAGCCAGGATTTCGAGGCAAGAAACCGCGATCCGGGGCAAAGAAAGAGCCAAGGATCCGGGCAAAAAAAGAGCCGGAGATCCGGGCAAAAGAACGGGATTCGGGCAAAAAAGAGCCGGGATCCGGCAAAGAGAGCGAGATCGGACAAAAAAAGAGCCGGGATCCGGGAAAGAACGGGATCCGGGCAAAGAAAGAAGCCAGGATCGGGACAAAGCAAACCGGGATAGGGCAAAAGCCGGGGATCCGGGCAAAGAACCGGGATCTGGGCAAAAAGCAGGGATCCGGGCAAAGCAAAGAACGGGATCCGGCAAAGAGCCGGGATCCGGGCAAAGAACCGGGGGGGAAAGAATTTTCCCCGGGGGGCGGGCAAAGAACAGGATTTCGGACAAAGAAGCGGTGATTTAGGGCCAAAGAAAAAAGCCGGGATCACGGCAAAGAGCCGGGATTCCGGGCAAAGAGACGAGCCGGATCTCTGGCAAAGAGAGAGCCTGATCGGGCAAAAGAAAAAGCGGGACTCCGGGGCAAAAGAAAAAGCCGGATCGGGCAAAGAAAAAGCCGGGATCCGGGCAAAGAAAAAGCCGGGATCCGGCACAAAGAAAACCGGGATCCGGGCAAAGAGCCGGGAATCGGGCAAAGAACCGGGCATCGGGCAAAGAGCCGTGGATTCGGCAAAGAGCGGGATCCGTGCAAGAACGGGATCCGGCAAAGAAACGAGCCGGGATCCGGGCAAAGAACGGGATCCGGGCAAAAGAACCCGGGATTCGGCAAAAAAAAGAGCCCGGTATCCGGGAAAGAGCCGGTTCGGGCAAAAGAACCGGGATCCGGGCAAAGAAACCGGGATGGTGGCCCTCAACGGATCCGGACAAAGAACGGGGGTTCGGGCAAAAAAAGAGCCCGGTGCACCGGGCAAAGAACCGGATTCGGGCAAAGACAGAAGCGGCGATTGGGCAAAAGAAAGAGCAGGGAGCCGGGACAAAGATAAGATGCCGGGAATCCACTGGGCAAAGAAAGAGCGGAATCGGGCAAAGAAGCGAAACCGGAGATCCGAGGCAAAGGAAACCGGGATCGGGCAAAAGAAACGGGCATCCGGGCAAATAGCCAACCGGGATCAGGGCCAAATAGCCAACCGGCGCTCCGGGGCAAAGAGCCGGGATCGGGCAAAAGAAAAAGCGGGATCCGGAGCAAAGAACCGAGGAATCGGGCAAAAGAGCCGGGACGTCAGGGCGGAGAGGGCGCCGCCCCGCTACCACGGCGTTCTGCCCGTAATGCCGGCACGCTTTCGCCCAGGCCATAACCTGAAAAGGCAGAGGTTGGGGTTTAAAATTCCGATGGGAGCGCTGGGGTTGGGTTTAGGTCCTTGGGACGTGCGGACTCGCCGGGGCAGCTGCGAGTCTGGAAAGATGAATCAGAAAAAGTCCGGGTCCGGCAAAATTTGATATGTGTTGTGGTCTTGGGTAGTGTCTAAGCAGAGTTAAAAGGTAACCTGCTATTTTTAATGATCTACCTTACCTTGTGGAACACCAAAATACGTTTTACTTTCAAATACTGAGCTGACTTTTTTTTTCCAGTGTTGTATTGCAGAGCCTCGTCACTTCGGTTGTGAGTTCAAGCAGAAAAGCACTGATGTTTATCTGTATATTGCACTGTACGATTTTGAGTGGAGACCTGACCCAGGGGCTGCTCCATCACAGCACAGACCAGACCCAGTGTAGTTTCATACCTTGCACTCACAGATTGAAGTCACTCACACAGTATTTCGACTTATATTGTCAGGGTGCAGCGCCAAGCCCTCAGAAAACATTCTTAAATGTATGAAAAATTATGACACAAAGGAGTATGTTTTTAACTCAGTATATTGGAAATAAAAAATTACAAAGCTTCTTTGTCTTGGAACTGAAAAAAAAACCGCAAACTTTGCGCCGGTTGAGGAATGAGGGAACACACTAAATGAAATCCTCGTAGTTACAAGGGTTGGGCTGGCAAACTTAATAATTGACTTTTTTCCTTCCATCTTAATGAGCAACGAGCACGCACAGCCATAGCGTATTAACACAATACCTCAACCACAGTTTTTTTTTTTTTTTTTTGTCTTAACCCTGTGAAGCAGAGATATAAAATAAGGTGGGTTTCGGGATGTCTGTCTGCATTGTGCTTTGCAAACATTACTTGCAGTAACTGAAGGTTTTCAAAAAACACAGGAGAAAAACGGTAGTTTGAACACGTCATCCTCAGATGGTGCACTCAGTGTTCACCATGGGCCAATCTCCAACTCCAGTCATTCTAGCGAAGGACGTGAGACAGGAGCAGATCCTATCAGGATACATTTGATTCTCCCCAACTGACAGGAATCTCCCCCAACCTTTGCACAGGTGCTGTGGAACAGCTCAGACATTTTTACGAGCTTTATCAGATTTTAATACAATTTACACAAAACCAGCAGGTTTGTGTTGCCCAAAAGGCTATTCAAATCTATCGTTAGGCAAAGGGTTCCTAAATTCAATTTGAGAAAAGAACAAACCTGCAGACTCAAAACAAAGGACACCCACATGTGGATTATATATTCATAGGCACTCCGAGCTCCTGGTCAGGCTAGGATGGTGCAGCCCCTCTGACAGGGCTTCTGACATGCTCAGTGTCTCTCTTGCTTTCCTCCTTTGTCACTTAACAGGCATCACAAGTGTTTGCAGCTCTTGTTTTTACTCATCTGTTTATTAATCATGCCAATATCACCTAACCTTTCTTGTACTGGGGTAAACTGCTCTAAACCCTGGATATTTGACAGAGAACAGAAACATGGGAAAAAGGGGAAAACATCTTCACCAAGTCTCCAGCCACCCCATTATTCTGGTCAGCCCACTCACAACTGCATCCTGTCCTCGCCAGTACCCACTCTTATCCACAGAGGAATATAAACAGCAGCTCATATAAAGCACAGAATTACAAGCTCCATTCTAGGGGGCTGTATGATTCCGTGCCATTACAATGGAAAAAAAAAATCATGAGTCACTTCTTGTTATTCTTTGTAGGGCTTGTTTCAGTGCTCTGGACTGAGGTGGGGGATGCTAAAGTCCTACCTCTCTGCAGTGCTGCCTGGGAGAGAAGACAGCAAGCAGAAGAGAGAGAGAAATACATATTCACTATGCTGTAGAGTAGCAACAGGCATTTATCAGGAGTTGGCGAGCGAAATATCTTTATTATTTAGAAGTAATTATATCCAAAAGATCATAAGTTCTCACTTACAGTGAAGCAAACAATAGGAACTGATCCAATTTATTTCATTTCATATCCTCTCAAGCTTTTATTCGAAAATGTGTTACTTCACAAAAGCAAAAGGGTTCTAATGAAGCAGATCAAGGATATGGGGCACTACTATTGTTCCTTGTCAGGCATGGCTTTTTAAAGCACCTCACCTTCTCTGCTTCATTCTCCAGAATTTGAAAGCCTCTCCTGAATCTGACATGTGCGCCTGAGAATTCTGGACTCAAGTGATTATTCATATCTCATTATCAACAAAGGCCTTTGGAATTGACCAGAATTCAAGTGATCAGCAACTAAGGATCTGAAGGGCCACACTATGTCTGACATCTCTATTAAAACTTTGACAAAGACTTCTCAGAGGTTCAGATCAAATGTGGAAGTCTGATTTGTCCATGCAGATGGACACAGCCAGAACACCCCCAAAACTGCTTACAAAGAAATCCACTCATAAGAAATTTTCAAAGAGCAGCAAAATATGCTGACACGAAAGGACACTGCATGCATAAGGTGGACTAATAACAGGAGCAGTTTTTTAAGACTTTTTATAAACCATTGTTTTAAAAAAATATCATACATACATAGAGCAAAAGCAAAGGGACTGTATTAACAAGTAGGTCACTGGACAAAAAGTAACTAATGCAAAAAATGAAAGCTTGCCTGTGAAACCTAATTTGGACTCATGTATAATTACTGGTGGCAGGCCAGCCCCCCATTGTGTTCCCTTCTTGCACATTTTATCCATCATTTAAACAAAGGAAAACAAGTAAAACTTTAATTAAACTTTAATTCCTGCAGAAACCGTAATCAGAAACAGAATTGGGAGCGTACTGGGCTATGCAACAGAGTCAGTGCCTCTATCTTGATTAATACTCTCACTCTATAACCCCACCTCAGAAATCCTGTTTTTCATATCTCGTGAACCTATCTCCTAAATTTCTCGCGCACACTTAGCTTCAATCATCTCCTTAATTTTCCCTCATTCTTGCTGCTTTCAGAAGTCTTCTAGAATTCAAGCTGGGTTCTCACAGTTTACTATTTGTTTTTTAACTCTTTTCAGGAAACCATTCCTGCAATATCACTGATAATTAAATCTCTCACATGATTAATATATCTTTACCCCTCATCATAGTCGTGGACAGTGCTGACTCCAAAACACAGCAACAGCTATGTGATTTTCAACACACCTAAAGAAAAGCCAGAGCAATCTGTGTGTTAGGAAGCTGGAGAGCTGTGTAGGTGATGTAAGAAAGGGATGAATAGGTTTTGTTCAGCGAACAAAAGCATCACAGTTCTCTTCCCAAGATCACTTGCAGTGGGGCATACTCTAGAATACAAAGAATCGAAGTAAATAAAATAAAAATCATGGCGCTGAATAGTGGCTGAAGAATAGCAGAGTTGCCTTCAGGAGATGGAAAATCATACGGTACACAGGGAACAGCCTCCTCGTATTATAGCATCTCACAGTGCCAACCCACATTGACTAAATATTCCTGAAAAAACTACTCTAAGGAAAAACTAATAAATAATATTTTAACTTCCCCTTTACTGATTAAGCAGCCTGAGACAGAGACCGTATTAGTGATCACTGAAAAATGTGCTTCACTTCAAACTGGAGACATTTCCCAAGTCTCCAACCAAGCTGGCAGCTCATGACGGGCATTACTGAACTTGCGGAATGCGGCGCTCAGAGTCGTGCCCGGAGTCACCGTGACTCAGAATCAAAGGGAGCACTCAGATGCTGCATTTCTGGGGCCACAGGCGGCTTGCAGTTGTCCAGCACACCCGCTGGTGCTCTGTGCAGTCACTGTGAATGAGCAGGGCAGGAGGCTGCAACACTTGGATGGTATCAGACTTGCAGAGCCGGCATTCTCAGCCTCACTGCCTTACCAAAAGCATGAAATAGACTGAAATTACACTGGAAACAAAAATGAGCGTTAGCTCGTTTCCGGAAATAAACAATGGCATGCCCCCCCCCCATGCGTGCCTAGTATCAATCCATACCTAGAGATAATCGTTAAAAGTACTAAACCCCCCCCCCCAACAAGCTCCCAGAGAAGAAAGAGAAAAACCCCCCCCCCAGAGAGAAGGACCCTATCTCAGCTGAGCGAGGTGCTTTTAAAAAAGCCATGCTGACACAGCCAGTTAGTAATGCCACATACCTGATCTGTCATTAGAAAAACCTTTGCTTTTGTGAGTAACACATTTTCGCATTAAAAGCGAAGGGGATAGAAATGAAATAAAATGTGGGATTCAGTTCCTATTGTTTGCTTGCAAACTGAAGTGAGAACTTATGATTACGTTTTGTGATATTAATTATGTCTAAAAGAATAATAGTAATAGGGATATTTCCTCTCCAAACTCCTATAAAGCCTGTTGCTCTCTACAGTGTGAATAGGCGGATTTCTCTCTATTCTGCTTGCTGTCTCTCTCCCAGGCAGCCCACTGCAGAGAGTAGGGACTAGTAGATCACCCCAACCTCAGTCAGCACTGAAACACAAGCACACAAAGGATGACAAGAAGTGGACTAATGATTTTTTTTTCCATGGTTATGGCACGAGTAGACAAAGCAGCCCCTAGAAAGGAAGCGAAATTATTGGCTTTTCTAGGACTGCTGGTGATATTCTGTTATAAGGAGTGGGGTACTGGCGAGGAACGGATGCGTTGTGAGTGGGCTGAGCAGAAGAATGGGGTGGCTGGAGGACTGGGAAGATGTTTTCCCTTTCCCATGTTTCTGTTCTCTGCAAAAAATCCAGGGTTTAGAGCAGTTTTACCAGGTACAAGAACAAGGATAGGTGATAGTGGCATGATTAGATAAAACCGATATGTAAAAAACAGAGCTGCAAAAAACACTGTGAGCATGTTAAGTGACAACGGAGAAAGCAAGAGGCGACACGGAGCAGGTCAGGAAGCCATGTGCAGAGGTCGAACCTCCTAAGCCTGACCAGAGCTCGGATGTGCATGAGTAATAATCACATGGGGTGTCTTTGTTTTGAGTCTGCAGTGTTATTTCCAAAGAATTTAGAACACTTGCATAAACTGATAGATTTGAAATAAGCATTTTGCAATACAAAAGCTGCTCGGTTTGTGTAAAATTGTATAAAATCTGAAGCCGTAAAAATGGTGCTGAGCTGTTCACTACTGCACTCGTTGCAAGGTTGGGCGAATGATTCCTTGTCAAGTTGGGCGATCAAAGTGAATCCTGAGCAGGATCTGCTCCTGTATCACTCCTTCTAGAATGACTGCGAGTTGGGGAGATTAGGCCTAGGTTGTGAACACGGAGTGAACCATATGAGGATGGAAGTGTTCAAACAACTTACATTTTCTCCTGGTGTTTTGAAAACCTTCATGTTACTGCAAGTAATTTGCACAAAGCACAATTTGCAGCACAGACACCCAACCCCTTATTTTAATATCTCTAGCTTCACAGGGGTAAAGACACTGTGTGAGTATGTTAAATATCATATGTACTGTGAGTGCGTCTCACTAGAGACTGGAAGGAAACAGCAATTATTAAATTTGCCAGCCCAACCCTGTGAAGCTACAGGATTTTCATGTTTAGTGTGTTCCCTCATTCTCACCGCGAGAAAAGTTTGCGGTATTTTTTTCATGTTCCCAGACATAAGAAGCTTTGTTATTTTATTTTCAAATACTAGCGATAAAAAACATACTCCTTTTGTGTCCCTAATTTTCCATAGCATTTAAGAAGGGTTCTAGGGCTGGCCTGACAACCCTGACAAGGATAAGTAAATACTGGTGAGACTTAAATCTGTGAGGTGCAAGGTATGAAACTACACTTGGGCTGGGCTGTTGCTGTGAGGAGAAGCCCTGGGTAAGGTCTCCAGCTCAAAAATCACAGTGCAATAATACAGAAAATCAGGTTGCTTTCGGGCTGAACCACAACCAAGGTGACGGAGGCTCTAGCATACACATTGGAAAAAAAGTCAGTCTCAGTAGTTTGAAAGCTAAAACAGTATTTTGGCTGTTCCACACGTAAGGGGATCATTAAATAGCAGGGGCTAACTTTTAAACCATACTGCCCTTAGACACTCCTTCAAATTTTGCGACAGACTTTACTGAGTCATCTTCAGACTCCAGCTGCCCCGGCGAGTGTCAGAACTGTCCAGAGAGGACCTAACCCACAACCCCAGGCGATCCCATCGGATTTATTAAAACCAACCTATGCCTTTCATTGGGGATTTAATGGCGGTGCGAAGCGTGCGGCATTACCAGGCAGATACACGTTGGCTAGCGGTGCGCCGCCCCTCCGCCCGAAATCCCGGCCCTCGAGCCCGGATCACCGCGTTCTTTGCCGGATCGAGCTTTCTTGTGCCGATCCCGGCTCTTTGCCGGATCCCGCGTGGTTGGCTATTTGCCCGGATCCCGGTTGGGCTAGTTTGCCGCGATCCTGTTCTTTTGACGGATCCGGTTTTTTGCGGATCCCGGTTCGATCTTTGCCGGATCCCGCTAGTTCCTTTGACCCGGCATCCAGGCATATTCTTTTTTTTTATTTGCCGAGATCCGGCTATTCTTTTGCCGAATACCGGCCTATTCTTTGCACGAATCCGAGTTCACTTTGCCCGGCAGCGCTGTTTATTTAGCCCGAACCGTTCTTTGGGATCCGGTTCTTTGCCTGATCCCGGTTCTTTGCCCGATCCCGGTTCGTTGCCGAATCCCGCCTCTTGCCGGATCGGCGTCTTGTTTTTGCCGAATCCCGTTCTTTGCGCCGGGATCCGGTTCTTATGCCCGCGATCCGCTCTTTCTTTGCCGCGATCCGCTGCGTCCTTGCCGGATCCCGCTCTTTGCCGAATCCCGCTCCTTTTGCCCGGTCCCGGTTCTTTCCGGATCCGCCTCTATTGTCCCTGGATCTGGTCTTGCCCGGATCCGGCCTTTTTCTAGCCCGGATCCCGGCTTTTCTTATTGCCCGGATCCCGGCTTTTCTCTTGCCCGGATCCGCGGCGTTCTCTTTGCCGGATCCGGCTCTCTCTTTGCGAATACCGGCTCTCTCTTTGAACGAATCACGGTCTTTGCCCGTGATCCGGCTTTCTTGCCCGAATCCGGCTCTGTACCTAAATCCGGTCTTTGCCCGGACCGGTTCTGCCCGGATCCCGGCTGCTATAGCGGCTATCCGGTCTTGCCCGATCCCGCGCTTTTGTGCCCCAGATCCGGCTTCTTTGCCGGATCGATTTTTGACCAGGCATCGCGATCTTTGTTCCCGAACCGGATCTTTCTTGCCGGAATCCGTCTATATGGCCCGGACTCGCCATCTTTTTGTCCGAATCCGGACTCTTTGCCCGCGAGTCCCGCGCTCTTTGTTGCCTGAATCCCGGTTTTATGCCCCGGGATCACCGCACTCTTTTTTTGCCGCGATCCTGGCTCTTTCTTTAGCCCTGGATCCCGTGTTCTTTGCCCGAATTACTGGCTCTTTTCTTTGCCCTGAGCTCCCGGTTCTTTGCCCGAGATCCCCGCAGTTCTTTGCCCTGCGGAATACCCGGCCCTTTTCCCCTCATCGAACGCCCTCCACTCCCTCCCGACCCGATAACCTGCAGGGGTGGCGGCGGTGGGACGGTAATGGATGGCGCCGACTAAGAGGGCGGCAGAACCGGCGCGCGCTATTGCGCGGTATGAGGGAGGCGTCAGCCGCGCGCAGGAAGAATGCAGAGGCCATGGCCGCCCGTCCGCGGTGGACGCGGTGGTGTCGGCGGCACTGAGGCGGTCGCGGCCGGCCTGGCCATGCGTGCCTAGAGGAGCCGCTCTGCCGTCCAGCAGGCACCAAACCGCTGCCGCCGCCGGTGTGAGCAGCGCGGAGCCATCGCCGCGCCACCGGGGAGCGGGAGCGAGAGGAGGAGGAGGAGGAGGAGGCAGAGGAGGCGGCGGCGGCGACCCCGCGGGTTCAGGTGATTCCCGCGCGCGCCGCCTCAGGCACGCGCGCGCGCCGCCGCGTCCCTCCGCGCTCCCGCCGCTCCCGCGCGTGTCCGCGCCGGTGCCGGGGCTCCCCGGCCTTCTCTGCGCGCAGCGCTCCCCCCCTCCTCCCGCTTCTCTCCGCCCTCCGCCCCCCTTCCCCTCCCCGCTCCCCTCCTCCGCCGGCGCCGGGAGCCGCCGGGGTTACTGGAGTTCAGCGGGGCCGGGCAGGATGCGCGGGGCTGCCGGCGGTGAGCGCGGGAGTTGCGCCGGGCGGGGAATAAGTGTCCTGTGCGGGACTGGGGTGGCGGGGGTCGCGGTTGGCCGGGCTCCGGGGGTGAGCTGCGGGTTGCTGCAGCCCTGACACAGCCGCTGGCTTGGCCGGGGGGCTGCGGGGCTGCCTGGGCTCGGGCTGTGCCCTGGCTGGCATCGGGCTGTGCCCTGCGGTGCTCAGCCGGCTGAGCATCCCCCGGTGCGGTCAGGGCTGAGACACGGAGCGGAGCCGGGCACCTCTCCTGGAGACGGGCCCTGGAGCATATGGTCATGCTTATGTAAGGAACAGCCTGCCCGTGGCGTGGAGAACAGGGCTTTTTCCAGCTTCCCTACTTATGTCGCGTCAGTCGGTTTTGTGAGACCTTCTGTAGCCTTTTAAAATAAGGTTTGTGCTGAGGATTTTCGTTTTTCTTCTGCGCTCGGGAGTAGTTCTGCGTACCAAGTATACTTGTGACAGATGGAGCTCTTGGAGGGATTCTTACCTTCTGGTTGTGCTGCTTTTTTTTTGGGGGGGGGGTGTGGGGGGACCTGGTGCATAAATAATGTGAGTGGGGGAATAAAATGAAAAAAATGTGAATTTTTTTGTGTGTGTAACACTGCAAGCATCAGCAAATGAAGGAGAATATTAGAAACTGTACGCAAAATACATCAAAGAAAAGTGAGATTTGAGTAATATGTTTGACTCATAAATACTAGCCATTTGTGATCTCATTCAGAATACTTTTTTTAAAAAAAAATCTGTAGGTGTTGCGGTATTCATTCCTTAAGCAGTTTTTAGTGCAAGAGTTTCTGTTAACTTGTGTTTCAGACTTGGATACTTTCACAGGTATTTCAGTTAGGGTTTGTCTGTGTAATGTGTCTGTAGAGATAAAACTTGGGCGGGGAAGGAAATAATTATTAATTACTTTTTGATCATTGCTGTAGGGTTAATGAAGATAGATTTAAATATCTTTTAAGAAAAAAGTGTTTTGTTTTGGTGAGTGCTTTAAACTATTGCACCCCATGACTTTGGTTTATCTGTAACCTTGGGGGTTTTTGCTGGTTATCTTAGATATGAGGGGGCCCGTGCATGAAAAACGATCTTTTTTGTTTCTAGTTAGCTTTAATAAGTGGTAATCAGCTCTGGGTTTTGAGTCATAATATCACTGAAGGATTTAATTAATTGCTAAACTCATTAGCATTAGGAAATGGTTGTGTTTGCGACCACCATTACATAGAAGGTTCATCAGAAATCTTAGAGAGCAATATAAAACTGCTGCTCATCCAAAAACAAGGATTCACTTCGATTACATCAGTCTCGAGGAGCTACGGAATGTTAGAGCCACTTGATTCTGAGGGAGAGATGAGCTGAGAAACATTCCTTGGAAGAAATCCTGGGGAATTCCTTCCTTTGGGAGAGGATGGGCAGAGATTGGGATCTCAGGCCGGTTCGGCAGCTGGGGCTCTCGCTGCAGATGCAGAAAGGTGCACGAAACCAGTGAGCTCTGAACCATGGGTGTGTCCTGGAAAACTCTGGGAGCCTGCTTGGTGTTTGGTGTTGCACTCACACAAACCTCCTCCGAGCTGTTTGCTAAACTTGGGTCGGTTTCCTGCTCTTCAAACAGTGCAGATGGCTCCTCTTCCCCTCCTCTGGAACCCATGTGGTGATCTGCTCTTCTGAATCCAATTTGAGCTCCAAATACACCTGGCAGTGTTTGATGTGGGTAGAGTGGACAGTTCACCATCTTTTTGCTTTTTAAATGTATATTCAAGTCCAATCCTTCATTGTGATTCAGGCATCTGTGCCTGTGTCCCTGCCCTTCCAGCTTCTCTCATTTCAGAGAGGCCCTGCTGCTTTGTAATTAGTCTCATACTTGGGAGGAACACTCAGAAGTGGGTACTTCATCTTGAGGAGCTTTTCTGGAAGAATTCTTTGGTTGCGTATTTTGAGTTTGAGCATGTTTTAAAGGGAACTTTCCTGGGTATTTCCAGCGTGTGTTTGGTATTTCTGTCAGGCCAGTCTGGTGCTGCAGGAAGCTGAGCTGCCTATTTCACAGGCCTTGAAGCTTTATTTACATGATTCACAAAACAGATAAGGCGGCATCAGCAATGGAAACTTTATCAGTGCTGACCTAGAGAAATCTTGAAAGTCTTATTTTCCATTTTAACTTCTCACCAGCCTGATAACTAGTTATTGTTATTGCAGGTTCTAAACATAGGTTGTGTCTGAAATGGATCAAAACTGTTTGAGCAGCTGTGGAGGATTAAATATATTTTGTCCCATCGTGTGGCTTCATCCTGGTAACACATTTGGGTTGCAGGGGGTTTTTTTTGTGTCTGGTGTCCCTGGGATCCAGCTCTCTGGGGTGGGATGTCACTGCATCATCTCGGGCTCTCATTAATGCTCGATGTGCAGCTCCTCTGGGTATTCTCTCCTCTGCAGAGGCACTTTGGGATTGCTGCCCAGATTTGCTCAGAATGTGCTGATACAAATGTGGTTAGGCAGGCTTGTAGGTGTGGGCTTGCAAACACGGCTGTGATGGCAAAAAAAAAAGTGCTGAATAACTGGTTAATAAACCAAACCTTGAACTGGCGAGAAAACGGAGAGCCAGGAAGGACCTCGGAGCAGTTTAGTTTGTTGAGTCAATCTAGATTTTCATCGGAAGATTTTAATTAAAGATATTATTAATTATATTTTAGTGAATTAGCTTGCTGTCTTTCAGCTGCCCAGCTAAGCTACCATCTCAAAAGCAGGCAGCTCCCCTTTGTGTGCAGGCAGAGCGTGGATCCCTGAAGGATCCTTCAGGAATCCACTGAAGGAAGGATTTTGCTGCATACCTGGTGGATTTGGTAACCTTTGTTAACACCTGTTAGTCCCTCAGTTCAGTTCCTTTGTCTTACCTGCTCATTATGAAAAGTAAAAGCCACGGGATGTTTTACAGGCTGCCTATAAATAATATAATGCACTTGCTATATAATTGAGAGTGGGCTGAAACTGTTCATAGTGTATAAATGTACTCGAGAAATAAATCTTTAAAGAAAACTTTATCTTCACAGCTCTGTGATACATATCTTCATTTCCTGGATTGATTTTCTTTCCCCTCATAACATTTGCTAGAATTAATGAAAGTTGGAAATGTAGATTTTTTTTTTTTTATTCTCTGCAATTAACCTTCTGTAGTTGCTTTTGTCCATTTTTAATATACCTTTAACGTGAGTTAATGTTCAATGAAGTCGCTGTGAACAGAGAAAAGTTTGACCTAATTTATTTTGCAGTAACATTTGCTTTTGCAAAATACATGCTGTATTTGTTTTGGGATGGTTAACCTTAGCTGTGCCACAGTTCACAACTGAATGAGTCTTGGATGAGTAGGAGTGTAGGAGTTATTGTGTTTTCTGGGTAGAAATACCAGTTCTTCAAGCACACCACTGTAGCAGCTGTATAGCAATTATTGTTAGATTAGATGGGAAAAAACCCGAAAAAAATGAGAAAAAAAAATAAGGAGAAAAAAAAAATGTTGTTTGTTCTTGTTAACTGCTTACACAGCAAGATCTAGCTGTCTGTTTGCTGGCTGACTCTCTCTAAACCTTTAAATGGAAGGCTAAACACTCTCTGGTTGGTATTTGAAATTTCTGCACTACTCCAGTGATGTAGGACTGAGCATTACTGGGAGCAGTGACTGGGTGCCAGTGCTGGTGTTGCTGTGCACATCTGCAGTGTTCCAGGGCTTTATTCCTGCTCTTGGGATCTGCCTGGATCTGACCTTCTCAGCAGAAATCTTTGATTGCTGTCCTTGTTAGCCAGTTTAAATTGTATGGCAGCAAGGCAGGTTCTTCCTTTCCTTGCCACTGTCTGTGAGGGAGAGAGCCCTTTTGATGGATTGGTGACTCACCTACTCCGAGTTCTAGGTTTGTTTTTTTTTTTTATTTCTACAGAATCACACAGGGAGATTCTTTTCTAAGTGCATATTTGATAAACCTTTTCTTCCTGTTCCGTCCCTTTGCTTTCCTTTGTTCTCTCCCTCTCAAACTGATGATAAAAAGATTTCAGTCTTTGAAGAATGGGATTCTTCTGTAATTCAAATTCTTTTTGCTCCCCAGACCAGGACAGGTATAAAGAAGGGAGTGAGTGGGTACAAACCAGCTGATGGGTCTAATTTTAGTTGTTGAACTGTAACACTGAACTTTTCTACAGCTACATATAGGAGTTGTATATTTTGTATTTTGTTTGGGTTTATTTTAAAATTTTTTTTCTCTCTTCAAAGCCTGTCTAGCAGAGTTTACCTCAAAGGAAAACAAAAGGTTTTCCTGGTGATATTTTTAGGTTTAGAATCTATTGCTGAGAAATAATCTAACGTGGAAACTAAACTACAGACCAGAATCCTTTTGCTAAGGGATGTATCCAGAGTAACTGGAATTTCATAGATGTGAGAAACAGAAGTTGAAATTCTCTATCTTGGATTTTAGTCAATCTTGCCAAGTATTTTAGGTTGTGATGCTGTAGCAGAATGAGCATCTTGTTCACAGATGTGAGGCTGAATGTTGCAGGATCAAGTCTGGTTTTGAGGTTCTGATCTTGAATGGAATTACTTTCTGTGGTGATTTTTGGTGGCAGTAGTCTTGGAGTAACTTATATTTGCAGATATTCCAGTTTATTTCTGTAACTATTAAGTAACTTTATGATTAATGCTTTCCTAAATGTACAGACTTTTCTCTAAAGTAATTTTGTACCTGTTTGGATAAATGGGTGCAGATTTTTGCTGCCCTTGTGCTGCTTTACCAGGGCATATTTTCTTTCTGTGATGTGATGGATTTATATTTATGTTGGTGCAGAAGCAACAGTTACACTGGTTTAAGTGGCAGAATTCACAGCTTTAGCTGAAATGGCAAAATTTTATGTTGTGATAAAACTACAGGAAGAAAATTCTGTGAAAGAGAAAATGTGTGTTATCTTTGAGAGGGTATGTGCTGTGTGATCACACTCAAGATGGTCTGTTCTGCTGATGGAATGAGCTGGGACAAACAAAGGAGATTTTTCTCTCTTTTTTTTTTTTTTTTTTAATTGATTTTTTTGCCAACTCTACTGTTTTCTTTAAGACTAACCAGGAATATGCTTTTGACAAAACGGGTGTGGCAGGGGAGGAGGGATTTTTGAAATACAATTGTTTTATAAAAGAAAAATGAACAATCCATGTTCCATGAGCAATCAGTTATAAGGGGAATTTTTTCAAGGGTTATTTTGGCCAAATAGCACAGCTTAGGATGTGGTTAAACTCTGACAGTCTTCCTGAGACTGTTCCTTTTCTTGCTCTAATTTGGAACAGGGAGATGTTTGAAATCATGGGAAGAATTTTTTGAAACACAAACAAGTGGCTCCCCAGTCCATGTTTTGGCTTTCTATGACAAGTGACCTATTTTTTTTCTAACGCCTGAACATCCAGCAGCTCCTGTCATCATCATTTATCTAAAGGTTTTAGAGGTTTAATGTTGTGGTCGGTTTTTTGTTTGTTTTTACACCAATCAAAATAATGTATTGTGAGAGCTCTTTACGATATAATGAGCTTAGAGCAATGGACTTTGCTTGCCTCTATTTCGTTTTCTGTTAGAACTTGGCAGCCATTACAACCGAGGCTTTATTTAACACATCCTCATTTCTAGTGGAGCTAATTTTAAAGGGTTTCTTATTAGTGTTGGGTGTTTTTGTCAGTCAGGGACAGAAGATGCTGTGGAGTTGCAGTGGCTGCTCATCACAGCGCTTCCGTTGTGACATGATGTGGTTTTCAGAGTTTGTGTTGCTTTTCTTTTAGCGGCATTTGAAATTTAATTATTCTCTTAGATAATCTAAATGTTGCACTTTCTAGTTTGCTGTGTCTCAAGTACGTGTGCATGAGTTTGGGAAGCAGAATTTTTCAGCTTAATTTGGATGTGCTGACTCTCAAGTTAACTTCCAGTATTAAGAGAAGTTATCCATGTAATTCTCTTTTTGGAGTAATTAAGGAAAGTGAAAGCTCAAGTGGAAGTTACCTTCTTGTCATACATGTTTGGTTGTTGTTGATGACTGAAAAGGGTTTGACAGTTTTGGGAATGTAATTTGATATCAGGCACTTGTTATCACTTTACGTGGGTATTTTTATGACAGAATGAAAACCTGTCAGTCCCTGCTCATCCCTATCCCTACATCCTGATCTACTTGGAAAAGGAACCTAGTAAAAAACCAGGAGGCAGCCTAATTTCAGAGTTTTGATTAAATTTATGAACTTGGCGAACCCATAGATTTTTGAAAATTCTGGGACATTTAAAATATTTTGATACGAATTATTTACGCTTGTATTTTTTGTAACTCTTTGTATACAATCTATGTAACTCCCAGCTTCTGTTTGTACAATACCATCCCTTTAAACTTAGTCTTTTACTCGCACAGAATGTTTGCTTTGATTCTGTAGTAGCTGCTTGGGTGGTAGCTTTGGTTGTTTATTCTAAATATTTGTAATCTTCTGGCTGACCTTTTAATTTGTGTTGGGCAGCTCTGTGAAATGCTGCTGTTGTGTGGGGTGCCCGATGTGGTTGGAAGGCACTTCCCATGTGAGGGGAAGGATGTGTGCTCCCTTTGGGCTTTGCAGAGCTGTTGTAAGAGCTCTTGGAAAAAGTCACAGCATTTACATAACTTGAAAAATCAGGCTGTGGGCTAGACAAAAGCAAACAACAGCCCTGCAACCTGTGGTTTATTGAGCCACATCTCACTTTTGATCTGTCCTGACTTCTTGAGCTGAATTAATTTTATGTCATCATGGCTGGAGAAGCGTGAGCGTGGCTGAAGGTGTGACATGAACAGTTTGCAGTGTCACCTAGGCCGTGGCAACACAAATAAAACCTCACACGAGCCTTATGTGTGTGACAGTTACTTGGTTTTTAGTTACTTGGGTTGGGTTTTTTTTTTTTTCTTAATGTAAATTTTCATAGTTTCACTTCATGCTGGACTTCCGTGTTAGCTTGAGGTACCAAACTTGCACAGCTGCAAAAACTTCTGTAATTTACACAAGGACAATATGAATAAAGTCCTGTAAAACTTCATTTAAAAGCATAGTTCAGGTGCAGGTTTTTCCATTTCTTTGCTCAGGTTGCAGTTCTTTTCAATTGTCCCCCTAATAATCGGGAGCCTTTTCTTAAGTCTGACCTCATCGGGGGGCTGATTGTGCTGCAGGGGATTTTGTTTTGAGTGGCTTCTTGTGGATTAAAACTTGCTGGGTCATCCCCATCTTCAGCTGCTCTTCTGTAATGCAGCCTGCTGTGAATCATGTTCAGGGGATGGGCAGGTGCTGAATGGTAAACCCAGCACATTTCATTTAGGAACAACTGTCAGGCTTAGCTGACAGGATGTCAGACTGATCCTTTTGCTCTTTAAAATGATTTTGTTGGTGACTTGTGAGATGCTGTTGTGGACCAGCTGTTTTGTTTTTTTTTTTAAAGAAGTGCCCTTTATTGTTGTGCATCATCCATTTTACCCAATGGCAAACTCCAAATTTAAATTACCTTCTAGTATTCAGGAGTGTGGATATGGTCTTTTATTTGTATGATCCCTTGTGGTGAATTACATAGAAATGAGTACAACAGTTGCATTATTGGTCCTAATCTTCAAAAACACACAGCCCTCAAATTCTATAAATAGATAAATTTGTAGAAGTTAATGAAGGCTGTAAATGATTTTTTTAAAGCTTAGGTATTTGAAAATTATTTATTGCAATTTGCATTGAGGAAGTGAATCCAAAATATTTAAAGAACTACGTTAATTGGTGATTATTTGATTTGAGAGACATAAAAAAAGTGCTACGCTAGATGGATGTAGTGTCTGAATTTTGTCTAAAGCATACAGAGTATTGCATTCTAATGCTGATCATGTAAATGTTTATGTAGTACCTACTGCGCTGGGGTCTTTGGCTGAGATCTGGGATGCTAAGTGAGTGTAAATAAGAACGGTGCACACCCTTGGGCCATTTTCATGTCATTAACCTGCCCTCCCCCCATTTTACAGTGTCACCATGGCAAAAACTGCTAGCAAATTGACCTTTATATAGCCAAAATAGAAGCTGTCCTGTCTGGATTTGAGTTTAACTCAGTTGATTCATTCAGTCGTTTGTGGCCACACAGGAAGCCCCATTCATAGGATCACAAAGCCTAATGGCTGTTTGTACAGTGGGATTGATCTGATTACTCTTCTCTCTCTTGTGCTATTTACAGTCTGCTGCCAATTCACAGAAAGGGAAGAGAATGGCTGCAAAGGAGAAGTTGGAGGCAGTATTAAACGTGGCCCTAAGGGTCCCCAGCATCATGCTGTTGGATGTCTTGTACAGATGGGATGTCAGCTCATTCTTCCAGCAGATCCAAAGAAGTAGCCTGCACAACAACCCTCTCTTCCAGTACAAGTACTTGGCCCTTAATATGCATTATGTGGGTAAGTATACATCTATTCAAGAGGAAATACTACTTTACTAAATATCTTGCTTGCTACAAGAATTTTAAGAATTTAGTAATAGCATGTTAATATATTGATTACAAAGAATAACATGACAATGCATTCATTACAGTTCTGCCTAAGCGACAGTTTATGTTAACAGCAAAGAAATCCTGCCCAGGGTTTATACTGATGGTTGTTATTTAGCTTTTCAAGTAAACCTGGTGTTTGGAAACACAATTGATGTCCTGAAAGAGGAGCACAGTGACTTTGGCCTGTGCCCGACTGATGAGGAAGCTGCTGTGAAAAGCTGTTCAGACAAGAAATATAGAAACTTAACATTAAACAGGAGGCTGGGGAAAAAGGTGGCTTGGTTTGAACTAACCACTGCACTAGAAGTTTAGTTTTCCTTGCTGCACAGGTTTGGCTCTTGAATTTACACCCTTATGAACCATCTCTGTGCTGTGAATGGATTCGAGCAGGTAACCAGTCCTGTTGCAGATAAATGGACAAAATTATTAACTCAGCTTAGGCAGCTGAGGTGTGAACCTTGGCCTGCAAGTCTAGCTCTGGAATGCCAGATGTCTGTTTTCAGGAGATGAAAGGATTGATGTTCTGGGACCTGCTCTCCAGGTGAGAATGTGATTCATCTGCACATGGGGTAAATTAGGGATTGGATTTGGGCTGTTGAGGTTGATCTCTGGCAAGCATCTGCCTGAGCACTGCCTGGCTTGGAGAGAAAGGGCTAGCATATAATTTAACCACTCTGGAATGTTTCTTCCTTGTAGATGGTTTTGGAAGATAAAGATGCACTGCAGTCAGCTAAAGGAAACACTCTTCACTTAAGCAGTTGGAAAACTGTGGGCTTTTGAAGGAGCATGTCCTGTCTTTAATCCTGTCAGCATAAGTGTTGGCATGAGGCTTCCCTTTTCTTTTTAATGTCTGTTGTCTGGAAATCATTTGCTGCACTAGAAATGTGTGCAGCTTTCTTTGTTATGGCTCCACTACAAATTGTCATCGTGCTGGGGTGACAATGTGCTTGCAGTACTAAACATTGGTGTCACAGTTCCCTTTTCCTTTGTCTGTGGGAGAGGACATGTTTGGAGCTGGTGAATGTGACACAAGACTGTGGTGGTCTGTACCTACAGCTGACTTTCTCCTGCATCACACAAAGCTTTTAGGAATTTATCAGATCAGGTTTCAATGCAGAACTAACAGTTGTACAATAGGTTTTCAAGATGGCAGTGGGTAATTTCCAGCTGTGACAAAGCCCCTCTTTACAGGCATTTGATAATCTTGTCCTTGTTAAATACTTTGAGATACACCAATAAAAAATATCACAGAAAGGGTGGCTATTATTACCAAAAAATTTCCTACCTGGTTGCTATTTTGGTACTAAACCAGTGGAATCTGACTTTGTGCTCCTTCTACAAGGGGTGCTTTTGTGCTGCTGCACACTCAGTAGTTATTTTACTTCTTGCTTTTATGACATTGAATGTATGCACTTTTATTTCTCCAGCTGGTGGTTGCTGAGCAAGAAGAGCTTCTAAATTGTCAAGCAAGGTGCTTGTTTTAAAAGATTTCCAGACAATTTTTAGTGACAAAACTATGCTGGTACTTTTCAAATAAAGTTGCTGTGTTTCATTTCCTTGGTTGTTGGGGGTTTTTTAAGTTGTCAGGGTGAAGCTGGGCTAAATCAATTTACATGCCTCCATGACATTTTATATAGATTTAGTTGCATCACTTTAGAGTGTAACAATAATTAAAATGATGTATCAAAATATATAAATTGGATTTGTAGGGAAAACAAAGTACTTTTCCACCAGTTTGGAGAATTAAGCTTCTTTGAAGATACATTGGGGGAAATTAACTGCCTGCATATAGTTTAAACACAAATTCACGGTGGATGTGTTTCAACATGCTAATCTGCTTTATTTAGGAAAAAAAAAAAATCCTCTGCTCATATTTGCTGTTTGGAAACACTATCAACAAATGCAGTGGCAGCTTTGCAATATCAAACAATCCCTGAATTATTTCTACAAGCCAGTATCTTGTACTGCTATATATAGTGCTATGTAAGTGCTTCCAGCAGCTGAGGAAATTGGGTGCGTCTATCTTGGGCAGATGCTCAAGGAACAATTTGATTAGAGAGCCCTAAAAATTAATAAACTCTACCAGTCTTTATATAGTGAACCTTTTCCTGGAACTAAGGAGACAGAATTGGAAATTTGCTCAGAACTGGGGGTTACTAGGAATGTCTTTTCTGTTTAAATGTAACAAGTGAAATGGTATGTGTTCCAGAGTGATTCCCATTCCAGTTAGCAGTACTGGGAGTATAATAAAAGCTTCTGACATGCACTTTGTTTTTTGAAACAACTTTTCATATCTTTCCATGAAACAGCCCTTATCTGCTCAAGCAAAGGAAAATACTCAGTCCTGATAACCACCCAACCACAAGTTCACCTGCATGCAATTTAACTAAATATGCACAGAGCAGTGCAAACAGCAGAGATAAATTTCTGGTTAGAATTGGTGAAACTTCTGTGTAGGGTAGATTAGCACTTACTGCCAGACTTCTCCATTTTCATCTGCACTGTAGAGTAGCTCTGAGAAAACAGGCACTTCTTTTTGTGTTCTTTTGGTGGAGAAGGTGGAAAACAGTTGAAATCACATAATTTCCTCCTGTGAAGAAGGGCAAAGCAATGCTGTTTGTGCCAACTGGTAAATACTCTGAGCTAGATGGAAAAAGAAGAGCCACGAGTTTAACCTATAATCAGAGTCAGGCTTGGAATTTAAGTCACTGTCATGAGTGAAGTGCAGAATTGCACTAAATACAGGGTTTTCTTACTCAAGAGTAAAAATAGAGCAGTTTTCTATCCTAAACTGTATTCTTTGTCATTACAAAAAAGGAAATTCTCAGGGGAAAAAAATAAAAAAAGTATTAAAATACTTGGAATAGATGGAAGGTGTGTCATCTTTCACAACCCTGTTTGTAATGATAGTTTCTTGAACTGTGTGGTTAATACTTTAATCTCTTGGTCACATCTCTGACTTGGTGTGAGCTGCTTGTTATACGAATGCTGCTTTTATGAGGGGGGGCTTGAGGGAGGAGAAACCTGCTGGACTTCCTGCCCTTGTGTGCTGATTGCACCCTTTGGTCTGCCCACTTTTCTTTAAGCTCTTGTGCTTTACGTAGAAGATCTTTTATTTAGATTTCTTTTTTTTTGTGTTGCCTTTTAAGGGGAAAGATACTCTACTCTGGTACAAACACTGTAAGAAGTGTAGCTTCAGTGAGAAGAAATGAGGTGGTTCCAAGTGAAGCTTCAGTGTGAGAAGAAATGAGGTGGTTCATTACAGAAAAAAATTTCCTAAAATTGCAAGAAGAGGATGCATGACTTAAATGTGTAAATGCATTTAATGCATACAAAGATGAATTCCTGCTTAGAATCAGCATCCCTGGCTTTGCTGTCTTTTGCCTCTCTCCTGCCAGCAGCACTTAGATAAATGGGTAGTGGAACTATTTTTTGAGTGTTACTATTTGATTTTAAACTGTAACTATTTTTAAACAAGTGCAATTTGATGACATGGACTTGGTCTTTATTTCTTAAAGTAATTACTTGTTATGTCTTCTCATTCTCTTTTGGATAAACTGCTGTGTGTGCTGCAGTTGGTAGGACACAGGAGGAGGTAGAGAGTGTGCCATGCTCAAAATCCAGCAGACCCTTTTTTTTCTGACTCAGGACTGAAGATTCCTTTGCTGCTCCCCAAATGTTGTAGCCTTTTCCTAAGCAGCTTTCTCAGTATATGGATACTTTCAGGTAACTTTTCTGTGTAAAGCTGGTGTCTCTTTTTTGGCAACCCACATCACTACTTCTTAACAAAAAAAACAAGAGCCACTAGCAGCCTTTTTGAAAGGAGGTGCTTAAAATCTTGGATTCTGAGTACGAGTCTCGTGACAGCATTGCAGCTTGCCTTAGTGATTTGTAAAGAGCCTCTAAATCATGTAGCAGAACTAGAATCAAAAGTCCATTTTATTTGTTCAGAAATATTGCAAATCTCTGTAAAGAACTCAGTTTCTTGGATTATTTATACTTAGAGTACCCAATCTGTTATGCATTTAAAATCGCATAAACAGCTGTTGATGGCAGTACCCCAGTACTGAATATTTTTTTTGTTGGCATTATTTTCACTGAGATGTGCAGATGTTGATAACAGGATTTTTGATCTATGTTTACATTTGTTCTGAATGACTGAATAAATACCAATTTCCTTGTGTGCAAGTATGTTTTGAGCTAATTTTCCAGCATTTTCTGCAGGACAGTTATATAAAAGTATATCTTTTAAAAATCATCCATTTCGAGATAGATGATTTAAACATTGACAAGTGTAACCAGTCTGGTGATTGGTTCTCCTGAGAATTAGACACACTGAAAATAAAGTTGCCAGTTGTTTCTGTAGCACTTCTGCCATTCAAATGCAGGCTTTTAGGAGTATGTCCTGTTCTGTTGGTACTTGCATGTTGTGGCCAGATATTGGTCTGAATAAATGGAAATGAGGACAGTCAAGGATTTGGCTGAAGTGCAGTGACTAACTCAGAGTGCACTGATCCCTCTTTGAAACAGGAGAGCTGGCTGTTGGGATGGAGTCTGTGGCTCATCACTTGCTGCTTCCCAGCAAGTTGCTTTGTAAATCATAGACCCTTTACCCTCACAGGGTATGGGAAAAGGGAGCAATTTGGCCCCCTAAATTAATTTCCTGGTAAAATCCAAGCAATTGTGTTCCTCCTTTTTGGTACTCCAAGAGTTGGTGTGGCCTTATTAAGAAATGTTATGAACTCTTTGATGTGCAGAGTTCTCATTTTTAGACTAAATGTGCAGGAAACTGTGAGTGATAATATGAAATGGACACAAGGGATCTGTAATCATGCAAATGAGCACTAAAGTGCTCCATAAAGAGGATGAGTTGCGACTTTGATCGTGTTCCAGAAGCCTCCATTGTGTGCAGTCAATAAACCTCAGACACCTGAGTCGGCAAAGAGGTAATTCTGGGGAGAGAAGCTGGGAACACCTTGGTGGTGCATAAATGGAGGGAGGTTGCTGAAAGGCAGTCTGTGAGCTGCTGCTCGCTGAACAATGAGCATTGCACAGCCAGAGGTTTGCATCGAGCTGAATCAACAGGTTGTAAATGAGGTCATGAACTGGTTAATACACGTTCTTGTCTAGCAGTGTTTAACTCACTTTTCTCACTTAGGATGATTTTCACAGTTTATTTTCTGCAGTGGAGCCTAAATCTGTAAATTTGCATGAGAGGCAGTAGAAGTTCTCTGCCTCCTTGTGCTCCTGAGTAGGAGCTGAGAGGGGGATTTGTGTGTTTTTAAGGTTGGCAGAATGTGTCTCTGTAATGCTCCTCACAGCTGGAAGCATAATGGTGCAAGTGTCTTGGTGTTGTGGTGCTAGGGCACTCTGACTGTATTCAGGGAAGATTAGTCTGTCTTTTCTTTATCTTTTTTGTTTGTTTATTGTTCTTAATGTGTGCTAAAACAGTTCCTTTACTGGGGCAGGAATTGGGCTTCCCTGAGCCTGCTGTTTGCTTTATAGAGAAATGTCTGTGGTGAGTCAAAAGGGACAATGCACCAAGTCCCAAGAGCAAAAATAGCACAGCCTAAATCAAGGGAGGGGAATGCTCACTGCTGACACAGAGCTCAAAACCTGCACTTGGATGGATGTGAGTGTTAGTTATTGTGAACCCCTGCTCAAAGGGTACTCAGTAACCTTTGATGACTGTTTGTCAAACTGGAAGTCCTTGTGTGTGGGGACTCTCTCCAAAGGGATGTATGTTCTCAGCATTGTGTTTTCTTCTGACAGAGGAGGTGCAAATAAAAACAGATTGTAATGATTTAGATGAGAAAGCTACTGTGAGAAATTTCATTTCCTGTTTTTGGTTTTTTGTTTCGTTTTGGTTTTTTGGGTTTTTTTTTTTTTTTTTAAGTGGAATCTGATGTACTTTGTACACTAATTACTTCATTTGTCTGCACAAGAACAAAGGATATAGGGTATAGAATGTTACTGCAAGTATGTCTAAATTTGAGCTTGTCTTCCTTTTCTTCTGCAATCAGATGGGTTGGTAAAGAATTATTTTCCTTTTTTTTTTTTTTTTTTTGGCAGAAGCTTTGTTGATAAAAATGGGGTTGGTACCACTTTGGGAATAGGGCCTCTGCAGCAAAAATGCAAATATTGCAGTATGAAGTGTGCTGATATCTCCCTCTTACCAAGTCACAAGAGGAAATTGTAAATAAGATTGAATAGGAACTACTTTAAATGTCTGTTGCTCTCCCCCTCTTCAAAGTCTAACAATTAAACCAAATGGCTGTTTCAAAGTGAACATTTACATTCCAGCCCAAACTCCTGAGCAGTGGAGTTCATTGCTGAAGCTTCTGCAGTAACCTTGGCTGTCTTGTGCTGCTCCCCTGCACAGATCAGAGCAGCTGTGCAGTGTGGAAGCCTGCTGTTTAGAAGGCACTGTGACAGTACTTTCTTCATCTTTTAATTTCACCTTTTTTTCTTTTTTTTCCCCACTTCTTCATTGTATCCTGAAGGATCCTAAATACTTTGATTAAAGCTGCGATCATGTAGAGAAGAATGAACTTGAGTGATATCTAAAATCCTTCCATGTATCATGTCTTTTTTACTGCCCTCTAAAATGTGTTACTTTTACAGAAATGATCCTACCATTGTTCAGGTACATCATCACATGGACTAGGAGCAGCCATTCTTGTGATAGAATAAGGTAAAGATGACAGAGCTTAAATACAGATACAGTAAACAGGTATTCTAAAACTATTTCTAGAGGAAGAAAAGACTGCATAATAAACTCCATTTAGTTCTCCACCTGAAGGTGAGTCACAGGCTACAGTGAGAAGGGAAGGTTTAGAGTGATTTGACTGACTCACGTGCTGGAATGATAAATGGTTGTGGGTTGTTCCTCAGGGAGAATTGTCCCTCACAAAGGAATCCAGGGAAAGGGGTGAATGCAGCAGAGATGAGATGTAGGAATGTCTGCAGGTGGTTTGAGCTGGCTCATGAGGCTCTGGTGTGGTGCAGGGTTGTTAAATATCTTCATGGAGACTGCTGAGGAGATCCTGCTCTTGTCATTTGTCTGTTCGGTAGAAGGAAGGTGGTGAACAGGAATTCTAGAAAATGCAGGTGTTTGTGAAGAAAACTGATTGTGTAGAGCATCAGATGTGCTCTAAGTAGAAGCGAGTTATTCTGTATAAAACAGTTACTAGAAGGAACCTGATGGAGTGCTGTGTTTCAGGCCCCTTTAAAAAAGCTCAAAATAAAAATGTTTCTGTTCTCCAGGCTTAAAATCCCAACTCCCCCAGCCTGTCCTCACAGGTGAGGTGCTCCAGCCCTCTGGTCAAAGTTGATATTGTCCAGAATTAGTGACTTGCATGACACTTGATTTTAATAAACGAAATTATCAATTATTTCAGCTTTTTAAAAAGCACATCCTGAGAGAAATGTGCAATTTGTCACATCCACTTCATGAAGATGATTAAAAAATTATCTTTAATGTTAAATACCTAAATGATATACTAGTATTTTAAAAAGGTAAGTAAATAGCCTTTGTCTGTCTATCATTGATCCTATCATCTCTCTTATCTGAATTGATCTCCCTCTGCTCAGCATCCTGTGGGTCTGTTGCCTTTTCTAAAAGCATCTTGCAAGATACCTCTTTGAAGACCAAACTTGGTAGAATTTTACAGAGGTGGCTTACTGAACGTGGCAGATACTAAGCAACCTTGAAATAGTTCTTCATAAATACTGACTCTGAAATTGCATATTTTTCAAATACTGGAACATGCTGTGTTCCCCAGCTGTTTTATAGTACCTGGTTGTGCTATTGCTCATGAGTGCTTAATCTAGAGTTGCATTATTAAATATATTTTAAAAGCTCAAAATATGAATTAACTCAGCTAAAAAGACTCTGGCTCATATTGCTCAATAAATGTACAAAACTTCAAATGTGACATGACTGGTGTGGCTGTGAGGGTGAGGATATGTTCTTTAGCATTTTGTTCTTAGCTTCAGGGGAGTTGTTGGCTGTTGCTGGGTAGTTTTCCTAAATGGATTTCAGTGCCAGGCACTTGAGCTGACCTTCAGAAAGAGCACAAGTGCACTGCAGTGATGGAGAGAGAGCTTGGAAATAAATATTGGTAAGAGCAGCATGGGCTGGGTTTTTGACCCGCAGCCTGTCTGGAAAGAAGGAATATGCACATGCACCACCCAGTTATGGAGTGGACTTCAAAGTACTGCTTTGTTTGGGTCTCTGAGTCAGATCCTTATGAAAATAAGGATCAGGGTTCTGCTTGTTGGAGAGGCTGCTGAGCAGCCAGGCTGTGGTCTTAAAGAGTAAAGCTGGATCTGCATTGGGTCATTTTCAACAGCCTCACTAAATGCTAATGAGAAGTGCAGGAGCTGCTGGGATAAAAAGCTACAAATCCTAGGCTGTGGCAGGTCTTGTCCTTGATTTATGCAACCCTGATAGCTGAAGTGGGCTTTAGTATGACTAATATGGAGGAAAACCTGTGTGTCCCCATCTTAAATTCTGAACATGCTAAGTGTTACTTTAATTTTGTCTTAGATAGTATTTTTTAAAATATCAACTTCTGCTTTTTGTTACAGGTTACATCTTAAGTGTTGTGCTCCTAACTTTACCAAGGCAGCACCTGGTTCAGCTTTACCTGTACTTTTTGACTGCACTGCTGCTTTATGCTGGGCACCAAATTTCCAGGTAAGAATAAATGGATTAATTTTTTAACCTTGGTTTAGGAATTAGAAAAATAAGTTATTTTGTTAGCATTTCTATAAATGGTTTTGTGGAGGCCTTTTTTCTCTGTCACATACCTAAATATATCTTGCTTTTCTTCATATTTGAAAGAGTTTACAGAATTAAGTATGCAGTCAAGTAGTTCTTTGAAGTCATTGAAATTACACCAGGAATTTTGAGCTACTTGTCTGGGGAGTGCAATGCCCACCAATCTAAGGAGAGAGAGCACTTACCACAGGACTAAATGTGGCCTCTGATGCAGTAATCTAAGTTACTCAGTGGCTCAGCTAAAATGCTTTCAGCTCTGGGGTGTTTTACACAGCAGACAGGATGTTACTTTTAGTTTCCTGGCACCTCAGGAGAGAGAGCAAATAGAGTTCTGGAATCCAGTAAAAGCAAAGTAGTAAAGGAATTTATTCTTCAAATGCATTACACAAATTTGAATTTACAGTGGAAGCAGGTGTTTTGGATCTAAAAAACAGAGCGGGAGGCTGGAGAACTCTGAGTCAAACAAGACAAAATCAACCATCTCTGTTTGGCCCCAGCTAAATCTGTTGAAAGCCAGTGTAAACTTTCATACTGACACGATGTTTAATTGGAACCAAAGACACTGCCATCACATTAAAGGCTTTGCATGGGAAGTTTTGAAAATAAGGATTTGAGCCTGACTTATTTTCGTGCCTGCTGATGGGAAACATTTTAAAATATGCTTTCAACTGATTTAATGGAAGTGGTAGTTTTGTTATTTCCACATCAAAATTGTTGTTCCAGAGCATTTGCTGCTATGTCTTTCTTGATATGTTGCAGTTCAGGGGAGTGTTAATGAAGGTTTTGTGATGATTTGACATGTCGCTGTTGTGGCTGTCAGAGTTGCAGTTAGTAATTTCCTGAAAAGGATGAGCATACAAGAGAGGAGTTATAGCCTCTTAATGCCTCGGTAGGAAGGAAAAAAGGGTTCATTTGTCATCCTCAGGGGAATCCTGAGTTGTTATAGATGGAATTTGTGGGTGTGTTTCATAGGGTTAAAGGCTTATCTATTAGAAAAAGCATCCTAAACATTATTTAAGTGTTGAAATAACAAATCTAGTAACAAATGCCCATCAGACATGGGGCTTTGGTCTGGAACATTTACAGCTGGAGGTGCTTATACTGCTCCAGGTCTTGAAAATTTTTTAGAAGAGAGGGAGATGTTATGTATTTGGTTGATACATTAAGGGATAGCACTGTGTTTGCTTTTAATACCTTGTTTGTATTCATGTGTAATAGGAATTCTGACTTCTGTTGCTTTGTGAGGTTTGAGACTTAATAGTCTTTATTGTAGCATGTTTAGTAACTATTGCTTGGACTGTTCTGTGGATTCCTACTAAGCTCTCTCTATTTGGTGCTCCTGGAGCGAGTTAATAAAGACCTTAATTAAATCTTGCATCAACTAGCACAAAAAATATATTTAATTAAAAGATGTCATGAATTCAAATAGTCCAGCAGTATTCCCAAGGTATTTTGCAAGGCAAATGTAGCTGCTGACACCTCTGAGTGAGCTTACCCATTCCCTAGGCATAAGGCTGATTTGGTTTGGAAGGAAGCACAGTGCAAGAGGCTCTCAGCTGAAGCTTTTGTACAATCAGGCAATCATATATCGGGAGTGACACTTGAATTTGCCTTACAAAAGAATTTTTAAATCCCATTAGTTTTCACATTGAAAATAGTAAAATGTGACAGACATATCTGTTGGCAGAGCCATTCCTCTTATTGCCAAAGCTATCCAGTTCCAACTTATGTTTCTATTTAGCAGCCTGATCATAACAAGCCATACAGTAGTCACACGTGCTAACTGTTCTTCAGTGTTTTTTGTTAGTAATTCTGCTCAGAACTGAAAACTTCTAGAGGCTTGCTTGCATGCACTACCAGTTGGGATGCTATTTAAGACCGATGAAGAAGTCTTATATTGAGGCCAGTTTGGTTAGTGCAAATTATAGAACAAGACCAGAATCATCTGGCACTTGTGACTCTGCAGTGTCCTGGAAATTCTGAGCTGTTGAAAGACTTCAGCTTTCAGTGCTTTTTTTCCACCCCAGAAATAGCTTGCAGTTCATCTGCAAGTCTGGAAATAAGATCATCTGAATTTTATAGTTATGCTCTGACTTCAGACTTCCAGGTTTATGTGACCTTGACAAGTCACTTAATTTTTTAATGTTTTGTTTCCTTGCCTGCTGAACTGAGAATTGCCTTAATGTGTAAAGATGGTTTAGGTAACATTTGTGAATACTTGTAGCATCCCAGAAGATGCTACATTTGTATGTAGCATGCTAACCTGGCAATTTGGGTGGAAATAACATACCATCTGTTTATGGAAAGAAGAGAAGTCAGCTTTAAAAACCCAGAATCCAATTTAATGAAATCTCTTTGCCTTAGGTTTCCTGCAGCAGTCTCCCAATTTCAGGAAAAAATGGTTTAATAAGTGAGTGGCATAGCAATAGGAACAGCTTTAGCTGGGTGCCTGCAGCCAGGGACCCAGAACACAGAAATCCCTGAGCCTTTGTACCCTTCCAGTCAATGCAGCCATCCTGCATCCACTCTTCTTGTGCTTTGCACACACCCGTTGGTAGTGCAGTGGTGGGTTTGGGTCTGGGATCTTCTTTTCCCCTGTTGGATTCTTTGTCTGTCTCCAGGTGGGTGTTGCCTGCTTTTATCTGGCTGGGTTGGAGTTTCTGCTGAGTTGTGGCTTCCTTATCTTCCAGTTCACACTGTGTCTTGGGTCCTTCTTTCATGTAACTGAGCAGAAGTTCAAGATAAGTTTGACTTTTCTTGGTGGGAGCTTGGAGCTGGTGAGACTTTGGAGCTCGTGGCCTAAAACTCCAGCAGCTTTAGCTACTTTGGCTAAGCAAAGCCACTCAGATAAAAGAATACAGTTAAAAGAACACAGCTAACTAAATTAATTTACAACAGTCCTGCTGTTTTTATTAAGCATTCCTGCTAAGATGTCAAAAGGAACACATGAAGTCTTTCAGTAAGAAGGAGAGAACTAATGAAGTCCTTAAATGCAGTCCCTAGTCTCTCATACAATGTTATTACAAGCAGTAGGAACAAGATAAGCAGAGTGAACAAGGTCACCACTGGGTGGAACATCTTAATATAGATTGCATTGCTGTTGGTGACCACCCAAAGAGAGTTTTCCACCATCACTGTTGTGCCTCCTTCTTCACTCTTTCCATCACTGGATGCATCTCCTCTGCACTGACTGGTGACTGGAATTTTTTGTCCATTGTTTTGGACATGCTCCAGCAGTTGATAAAGGTCATCAGGTTTTTAGTGCCTTCCTCACCAATGCAGGATTCATTCTGATGAGGATAGCTAGTAAATTTAGTTTAAGTATAATTGGACTGTAACCATTGATTGGACATAATAGAGCTAAATAATTAAGATTGCATCCCACAGTGTTTCTACAGTTAGAAGTAATTGAGTGATTATTTGTCCCTACAGTGATGTTATTTACAAACACAGGATTACAAAGAGTTCTTACACAAACACATCCTTTTCCAACATAGGCAAGTACGGTTTCAGGGGTTTCTTTGGCATGTATTTCAAGTGACAGACATTTTGTTCAGTGTCAAAACAAATGTCTTGAGCTTTGATGGTTTTACTTTCACAAATAAATCCCTGTTGTTCTCCAACAACACATGCATCAACATTGACTCTCTGCCATTCGATACTGTTTTGTTGGACCCATACTCAGCTCCAGTTGGTAGAGAGCAGTTCCATCATGACTCTGTCCTAATACAGGGATTGAGTCTGTGCTGTATTCTGGTGTGGTGCATATTTTTGAGACAAAAGCTGTGCCATTATTACTCTGGGGCTACATGGGAAATTGGCTGGATACCACCACAGTTGGAATTCTCTCTCAAAATCAGTCACATTTGCTCAGTTTTTGTTTGTTTTTTTTTTTTAATTTCAGTGTGTAAGATATATCCTTCCCCTTCTCTTATGGTTGTGGCTGCCATAGGTTGTATCTACAATTGTGCTTGTATGCAGCTAGGAGACAGTGCTGGTTTCAGAAATTTGTGGGATTGACTCCTCCCTTACCTGTGCAGGACTGGTGGCTAAGCTCATTGTGCTGGACAGTGAGACACTGGTTGGTATTAATTTTTTTCACAGGTTGCATTAAGAAATATTCTGTTTATTTCAAATCCAATGTCCAACCACACATAACAGCTGGAATGAAATATTAAACAACAGTAGCACTGGGGCAATCATCTTTGGTCTTGCTAGTTCTATCTATTAAAAGTTGGATCATGAGCTGTACTGGATTCACAACAAATGATGAGAGCTGCTTCTTTAGGTTTTACAGAGTTTTGTTCACCCAGCCTTTAACAATCTATGTGAATTAGCTCCTCTTTAGTCTTGTTAACTTTATACTACACTGAATTGAATCGATTATGTACTTAGCCATGCAGCTGTGGTCATCTGGGTTAACAGCACCAAGAGTGGTGAGTGAGCTGTCCCACTTCATCTCTTCAGAGTATCAGTTCTTCATGGTGCCATCATTCATTAGCTGGCTGGTTACTCACCCCTTGTTTGACATGAGACTGGTGTATCTAATTTTCTTTTCCTAAAACAGCAATGCATTTGTCCAGGGCTTTTATCCTCTAAGCGGAGTCGTAAATAAGTGAGTCTTAATTGATTGAAAGTTCCACGTTGTGGCCAAATTTCCTGGGGCCCCCACCAGCTGTCCTAGTAATATATGGCCATTCCTCCTGGCACAAGGCCAGCGTGTGCTCTTTAGATAATTGAGCTGTACCATAAATCTTTTCCCAATTTTGCAATACTTTGGCCAAGGGCATCCCCTTTTCTATGCTGAATTTGTTCCCTGTTACCAGAAAGAATAAAGAAAAAGCAGCAAAAAAGATTGTCAGGGAGACCCTCCTGTGGAGCCAGGAGGCTCAGAGAGGATTGTAGGTGCAGCTGGATCCAATCTTAGTCTCAGATTTGGCCAACAGTTTGTATCTAAAGGATTATATTTACCATTGAACCCATATTTTCACATGTGGAATTGAATCCCCTGTCTGTGTGCACATTACTGTCTGATCAGGCTGTGCAGCTGTGAGTGAGCTGTAGTAGGGGAGGGACTCAAACCCACTGCAGGATCTCCTCCAAATCTGCTTAGGGAGTTTTAACACTCCCCCTCCTGCTCCAGAGGTACCTGGTGAACTCACCTGATGCCAGCACTTGGGTATTTGAAGACAAGAAGTTGTGAAAGGAGTCTGAGATCCCATCTGGTTTCCTGCAGCAGTCTCCAATTTCAGGAAGGAATGGTTTAATAAATGAGTGGCACAGGAATAGGAACAGCTTGAGCTGGGTGCCTGCAGCCAGGGACCCAGAACACAGAAATCCCTGAGCCTTTGTACCCTTCCAGTCAATGCAGCCATCCTGCATCCACTCTTTTTGTGCTTTGCACACACCCCTTGATCCAGTGGTGGGTGATCTGGGGTCTTCTTTTCCCCTGTTGGATTCTTTGTCTCCAGGTGGGTGTTGGCTGCTTTTATTTGGGTTGCAGCTTCTGCTGTGAAGTTCAACATAAGTTCAGCTTTCCTAGGTGGGACCTTGCAGCTTGTGGCTGAAGACTCCAACAACTTCAGCTGCTCACACTACAGAAAACTGCTCAGACAAAAGAATGCAGTTTAAAAGAATTCAGCGCACTAAATTGATTTACCACAGTCCTGCCACTCCTGACAAGGAAGGTGGATGCTGGTTTTATTTTATATGTAGTAGCACAAATGTCTTGCTTAAAAGAATCATGTTTCTTTTACCCATTTCCAGCAAAAAGCAGCTTGGGAAAATAAGTGATGCAGTTATACAGAATAGAAGTGATGGGATTAAACACAGTGTTAATGCTAAAATTGGAGTTCACATCATTATCTTATTTCATGTTTTGCAGTTTTATTATGATTGTATCCCAAATGTGTTGAGCCTCACAGAGCTTAAAATGAGAAGGGCAGGAGCAAGAGACTGAATTGTTTCTTATGGATAAACTTAAAATACACTTAATTTTAAGGTTGTCTGTAGACATTAGAAACCTATGAGAGTGTGTTTGATGTTGACAGCGGAGATTAATCAGCCAAAGTAAATGTCAGCAATATGAGTCAGTTAGGTCAGATAACCACTGTACCTTATGTCAATTATAAAGCATATTTTTAGTAATGGAAGACCTTTCAGTAACAAAAAAATGATCACCTTTGGAGCACTGTAGTCATGGCTGTCCATGGGTACCTGTTAACAGGCCAGCAATTGGATTAAACGAGACTGGGGAATGCATCTACAGAATGAATCAGGCAGTCTGATCTAAGCTTTATTATTAAATTCTAATTTTCCAAAGTAATGTAGTTTCAGTCATTTCATTAACTAGTAAATAATGACTTTATCGTTCTTGTTTTCTTACACTGCTGCAGTGAAGTGAACAATCCTCAAATGTAAGAGCTGGAGATTAATACAGCTTTAATTGATCAAAATTGAGTGCAGGCACTTGCTTTTTTCAGCATCTTGTATGGCACTGCAGCTGTTCGAGCCATCTTCTGATTGGTGTCTGTGCCAAAAGATCCTTGTGTTTGTACTGGTAATAGGAGAATCACTGCTTTCACTTTCCTCATTCAGACATCAGCTACAAATACTGTTTAAAAAATTTAGGAGATCTTAAAGCATTGCTTCTCCAAACTGGTGGGCCTAAAACTCTCAGTTATAATTGAGAGTTACTTAGAGAATTCAGCCAAGTGCAGACCTCTTTGCAGATGACTGAATCAGACAACAGCAAGAAATGTAGCTTGAAGAAATTTGGGTCATCTCCAAGCACATTCTGGTGTTGAAGAAGCAACTGTAAGTGAAGCTTTGTTCCTGTCTAAGTTGTGTAAGGTCATCTTGCTGCACATGGTATCCTGGATGATTTTATAACCTGTTTCTTAACAAACAGAGAAGAAATGATGTCTTCATTGCTCGATGTCTTCACTGCTTTCCTTCCAGCAGCTTAGAAATAGCCAGTGTTTCCACCCAAAATTTGAGGATGGAGAATGATTTTGCTAAGATAAAAAGCCATCCCCAACATCTTTCAAGTTATTTTTTCCTCTCTTCTGTAACTGATGGATTATCCTGTTTGTGTTGCTGATGCTTTCTGCTGCTCCATATGATGTAAATAAATAAAAAAACCCCTTTGCCCAAAGAATTACAACCTTATGGATTTTGGAAGGTGAAAAAAAAGCACTTGTGCTTAGCTATACCTGGAGAACAGGGGGAAGATTTCTGTGCAAAATTGTCATTTTAGGTGCCTTTTCAGTCCTCATGAGTTTTTAATTGTAGGTTGCAGTCTAAAGAACTCATTTCAACAGACCTCACATATACTATGACACTTGAAAAGCTGCTCTGAGTAGGCAGCACTGTCAGCTCTGAAGAACAGGCTTTGAAGTGTTTGTTTTAGTACTTTGAGATTTATATCTTGAATTCCAGAGATTTTTTGCAAGTGAAAGTGTGAATACCTTTGCCTGGGGTAGCAAGCTAATCCTAGGATCAGGGTATATTCCTGCATTTCTGGGGAGAAGTGAATGGACTCAGTAGCACTAAGTTGCATCTATTTCTGCCCCGAAATAAAAAGAGCAATTCTTGCATTGGCTGTGGTTTCCAGTCCTGTTTTGCTGTGCTTTGTCTGCGTCTGTTCCCAAGAAGTGTAGCTTGCCTCACTGATAAAAATAAACACGGAATAACTGAATTGCCCCTGGAGCAAACAGTCTCTGTGAGCTCCACACGGGGTCAGACCGAGTGTGTCTGTCTGGCATTCCCGGGATGTGATGCAGGTAGATATGAATCCTGGACAGCATCAGCCAGAAACAAACACAGGGGTTTTGTGCTGCTGATGCCAGAGCTGGTGGTGCCCTAATGAGGGGGGAGCTGCAGCTGCCCTGCAGTGGAGCAGGAATGGTCTCAGGGCATGGCAGAAAAACAGGCTGTGGATCTGGATATGGAAGGTCAGGAGTGTTGGCTGCTTGTCTGATGGCAGGGGATTAAGGAGCCACTGCAGGATTCCTGCTGTGCTGGTCCAGGATCAGCTTCTGAAGGTGTGAAATGCCTGCTCTTACTGTGAGGTTCATATTTGAGTCCTGTTGATGTGTTAACCTACTCGAGGGCAGAGCCAATGGATGATCAGCAATAGCAGAAAACTGCCCAGGGTCTTCAGGTTCTTACCTTTCACTTTGGTTGCCAGAGCCCACCCTCCCAACCCGCCTTTTCTGAGGGGAATTACAGATTTTCAGGCTTTCTTACTGTGTCTGTCAATAGTCTTTTATTAGTTTGTGGGTATCTGGTAGGATAGAACTAAAATCTTAAATCATGTTGGACAAACGGGTGATGTAGCAACTCTGTTTCTGACTAGTGCTTGACTGTTGCTTTTTCCTTGTACTTATCTTTTAATTGAATTTAAAGAACTTCTTAAGTGCAAAATACTATAAGTATTAAATTGGAAGGTCTCTCTGTCAAGCTCTTAAATTTTTTTTCTCACATGTTGCTGGTGGGAAAAGAAATTATTGTTAGGAATAAAAACACTTAATAAGGATACTTAAAAATGGAATGGTGCTTAAGAGGCTTTGTCAATAAGCAGTTTTGAGGCCACGCTCTGAAGAACAGCTTAGATGTCCCAGAGGATTTTTACAGCTCTGCCAGTGAGTCTAATTACAGATAATTCTGCCCTCGTTTAAGTCATGCCTCAGTTGGATCCTTCCATCAGCACGGCTGCTGGAACAGTAGTGTTAATATTGCTTTTTGCAATTTAGCTAATAGGCTGTGACATACACTGAAGTTACATATATGAGGAATGAATAAATTGCTTCTTGTCTGAATCAGGTGGATCATCATAGTTTGTGGGTTTGTGTTTTTTAGGGATTATGTGAGGAGCGAATTGGAATCAGGCTATGAAGGACCAATGTACTTGGAGCCTCTCTCTATGAACCGTTTCATGACTGCTTTAGTAGGTAAGTGCTTTAAACAGCTGAGAGGAGAGAGCTATGATTCTCTTCACTGGAACCTATACATGTTTTACCTCTTGGTTTCAAATCTCTTTTATTACTTTTAACTTGTTGTGATTCTTATTAATATGCAAGAGGCATGGGAGGACAGCTGTGTCCTGCCTGGCTTTTTCTATGCTACTGATATACCAGATCCCCAGACTTGCAACTCTGAAATATTTTCCAGGTCTGTTTGTTATGTTCTACCTCTGTTATTCTCAGACTATGCAGTCTGATTCAGAACAACTGGAATGTCTATAATAACCTTTATGTGGAAAGTACTGTAGAAATTTCAATAGTTACATGCATTTGTAGTGTTTTTGTCAATTCAGGTGTTGTACACATTAATTCTTTATTTGGTTTATGGCTAAACACTGTCATTCTCTTACAAAATTTGGTGAAATACATTGGTGGGTGTGAGCATGGGACTACACGCTGCTGCTTTTTTCACAGAGTCTTGAGGATATTTCTAATTAAAGAGTTAAGGAGTAACAAGTCAAACACATTTAAATTGTTTGATTAAAGGCAGAGATGACTTCCCTACCTAAAAATCCCAAATAAATCGTGAAGAATTGGAACTTCCCAGAGTGTTTCCTTACTCTTTTGAACTTTGACTGGAAGAGAATAAATTCAGTGTTAAGGTTGCTACACCAAACCATATGTTCTCCTGCGAGGATACTGGAATACACATACGCACACACCCCATGTGTATTTTAAAATGAAGCCTGAGACAAACTTGGAAGAAAAAAACGTCCTTAATTCCTTTCACTAAGATCTATGGTTTTCATCAGATTATTGACAGATCTAGTCAGCCATGTACTACTGTTGGCAAAACTCAGCTGCTTTCTGTTTACTTGCAGCTGCCACTGGCAGATAAAAATGGGTTTACTACTTTACAGTGTGTTTTAAGTCTGACAGAATTTACCCATCTCATTTGCCTTCATCCTTACTTTCAAATGTGGCATTTGTCTTTTATTTTAAGATTTTTAATAGAAGTAACATTGGTAATTTTCAAGGAAAGATTATTTAGAGATCATTTCCCCTCTCTTCTGAATGTCTAGATATATTTTTCTGTCTTGTCAAATGACACCAAAGTACAGCTAAAGCTTTTGGCATGTTTTTTATGAGAAAATTATTGTAATTAGTCCTGTGAATCTCTCCTAAGTGCAATGCAGGGTTGCGTGGTAAAGCAGAATCCCTCAGAGAGCTTCACAAAGCGTCATGCAGGCCTGGGCAGGAAAAGATCAGGAGGAATTGTGTCATTCAGTAATACTTAAAAACTAAACTGAGAGTCAGACCCAGCATGCTGCATCTAGGTTTTAATTGGGACTAAAAACAAGTGAGAAAAGAGAATAGTTTTATTCCATACAGTTTTGGGTTGTAGTGGGTATCAGACTGAAGTGTCCCCTTATTGTAATTATGTTTCAGAAATAGGTGGTTGTGACTGTACTAGCAAATGTGTATGTGTTAGCATATTTAATATCCCCATTTTTAATTTTCCTTATTCTTTTAAAGCCAACTTGAAAATGTAATTTTGATCTTGATGACAAGCAGTCATCTTTGGGGAAGACTTGTGAAAGTGGTCTCTGAGGCTTGACAGTGTTTTGTATAAATATGAAATGTTTTCTCAGATTTGTTGTATACAAGGCTGTTTATTCAGTGGAGTCTCGGGAATGCACAGCACTGAGTGGTGTCATCTTCACAGCAAAATGAATGTACAGGTGCTTTGCTCCATCTTTCTCTCACACATTCTGACAGGGTGTTGTTCTACAGTGCTGCTGACAGGCACCAAAGCAGGTGCATGAGGGAATGGAATAATGGTACTACTGGTACAGCTCTGGTTCCTGAAATTCTGGTCAGAATTAAGGGAATGATCAGTACGGTATCAGTTGGCTCACAAACATAACCTTTGTTAATGCTTTTATTCATTAATGCTTTCTGAATGGGATCTCACAGTTTGCATTTTAACTCAGTCTGATGACTGTTGTCTAAGGATAGTAATGTGTTCCTAAGTGCTGGATGGAAAAAATTAATGACTTTGGAGATGGCCCCTTGGTGAGTGAGCCACTTTGGGGGCACATCAGCTGTGAACTTTACAAAGCTGCTGTGTGGTTTTGCAAGTGATGAAGACTTGCTTATTCTTATGGCACAGAGATGGGGTTTTCTATTAACTTTAGGATACCTTGTTTTTCAGTAAGTCACTGATGTAGCCAGGGAGTTTAACATCAGCTTTCTGAAATCGTGAATGAAATAAAGATGCTCCTCTACTCCAAGAGGCTTGTAGACTGACTGTGCCATGTCAGCTTTCTTGTTGAACAAGAGGTTGAACAGAGCTGAGAGGCTCTGGCTACCTGTCAGCAATGTTTAATTTATCTGTGGAGGTTTGGGGAAGGAAAAAGAATAGGCAGGAAGTTCACACAATGGATTTCTTCCTTACTGCCTCATTCCCTAGCAGAGGACTCTGGTTGGTGTCTTCCAGGGGTGTTACATCTCTTGGGTTCATTAGCTGTGTCTGTCAGTTTTCAGGCCATGCATTTCATTTTACAGGGTGCAAGCATTCACCTGGCTTTGATAGTCCTAGCAGATACCTAGACTGTTAAAATCTGTGATTTGCTGTGAGGTTACTTTCTCTGGTTGATCCTGCTGTGTGATGCTGATGACTGATGCTGTGCAGCCCCACCTGCAGATAAAGTGTGATTTACTGCTGAGAGAGATTGGCTGTCCTGAACTAAGGTCCTGCTACCCACATTTAAAATGGGAATTACCATCACTCGAAGCTCCATTGGAGACAGTCATGCCTTTCCTGCAGGGGTTGAGAATTGACAAAGTGCACATTTCAGAGTGGAGATTGGAGACTCCAGAGAATGTGCTCCATGTATTTCCTTTGATGGTGTGTACAATTCTCCACCCCATGACAAGTAACCTTTGATCAGTGTTTAAATTGAAAGGGTGGGAGGGCCAGAGTTGAGCAGGGATGAGCAGCATCCTCCACACACAGCTCTTGGAGGAAAGCAGGTTCTGCTGTTTGCTGAAACTGAACTCAGAGGCTCCAATTTGTGATCAGAGAGCACTGGATTGTTTATAATGTGATGCTGTTGCAGTATTTGGTTTCAGATGATGACTCTTATTAAATGCTGAAGAACACATTGGATGCTGGTGTTTGTGTCCCTTTGTGTGTGGAGCTGAGTTGCCTTAGTTACCATGAGTCGCAGAAATCCTCGCGAGCTGCCTGCCAGGCTCCTGAATATTGACAGCACAGCAGTGTGCTGCTGGTGTCTTAAATAGGGTTGTAGCAACGTGTGTGTGGGCAGAGAACAACAAAGCAGAGGGAGAATGCTTCAGAGCTGGAGTCTGCTGAACGTCTAAAGAGATGAGTAGAGTAACTTTCTCTGAGGCTCAGAAGGCCCAGTATGCTGATAGTGTCTTGCTGAGAGCAAGGGTGCTTGTTCTGCAGAGACAGCTGCTAATTCAGAAATACATCTATCAAATTGACAGTAGGAATTTAACTTGAAAGGGGACAGCGTGAAGGAGGGAGACCTTTGTATGTTTAAGTAGTAGAGATTAGAGATTGCTTTCAGCTTTGCAGTTGTTTTGAAAGCAGAAGTCCTTCCCTAGGTAGGGAGGCTCAGCAGAATGAAAGCAAAACCCTGGTACTACTGTTTCTCCTCTCTCAGCTTTCCTCCCCAGCCCATCCAGAAGGGCTTACAAGGTCAGTGAGCTTATGTGAGCACATGGAGCTCATGCTGACCTAGAGATGTTACCGGCCTTGGTCTCGTTCCTCTCTTTTCCAAAGGCCAGCTCCTGGTTTCAGGGAGAATTACAAAACACAAACATTATGGAGGTGGTTCCAAACCATTAGCACTTGAATTTAGTACCATTGTACCACAAGTACCATGTATCGTGGCATTTGGATATAAATTAACATAGATAAATTAATATTAATAGGTGAACAAGGGTGTGTTTTCACATAATATGCCATAATTTTTTTCCTTACTGCAAAGTGATAAATAAGGATTGTTCTTATTTGGGCAATGTGTGTTTTGCCCCATTCAGTTTCCTCTGATCAAGGGTACAACTTCAGTGTGTCTGATAGGAGCAGTTATACTGAAGTGGTCTTAGTGCTTTAGAAACACCACTCCCCAAATCTGTGTGTGTGGGGAGGAAGATGTGCTCATGTTTATATCCCCACCAGCTATTAAAGAGAATTTAGTTGTTAATTATCTGTCACTTGCAAGCTTCAGTGATCATTCTGAGCAACAGCCTCAGGGCTTTATGAAATTATTGAAGTCTCAGCTGCTGACCTGGCTGTTCTCCTGTTGCTGTTCTTGGTCAGTAATTCCTCTTGACAGTGTAAATATTGTTTCTCTAAAAGCCATTTGGGACCTCTGATTGCTTTTTTGTGTAGGTCAGGATGAAATAGTGTAGCTGGGCCTCAGCAAAGCTGCTGTGTGTACAGATACTGATGGGATTTCAGCTGAGCTGGGGGTGGTGAGGAAAAAGAGGGCTGGCTTGTTGGGTTATCCTCTGTATGATTTATTTCTGGGGCTTTATTAATCTGATTCTGCATGTGTTTTGGGTTTACAGCTCGCTAATCTGGGAAGTGAAAGCATTCACTGTGCTCACTTTGGAAAGGGTAACTTTAGTGACCCAGCAAAAGACACGGAGAGGCGCCTGGTTTCGTAACAGAGATGTCCTAGTTAGAAACATCATAATATGCTGGATGTTGATAACGGTGTTCTGGGAAGATAACGTATTAAAAATACGCTTTTTCCTGAAGGGGATAATCAGCTTGATTCTGAACTGCTGTGTCGCGTTTCCAGGGCAGCTGGTGGTGTGCACACTCTGCTCCTGCGTCATGAAGACCAAGCAGATCTGGCTCTTCTCCGCGCACATGCTCCCTCTGCTGGCTCGGCTCTGCCTCGTCCCACTCGAGACCATCGTCATCATCAACAAATTCGCCATGATTTTCACCGGCTTGGAAGTTCTCTACTTCCTGGCATCAAATCTTCTGGTGCCCTATAACTTGGCGAAGTCTGCGTACAGAGAGCTGGTCCAGGTAAGATGGTGGATGTAACCATTCTGTTTTCTGAGCCGTTCTCCAGGAAAGAAAAGGAAAACCACTTTAAAAAAGAATCCACTTTAGCTGTCTTCTGTGCACCTGTGTTTGTGTGCTAACTCATCCTTTCTTAGCCAACCGAATAAGCTCCTATCCATAGCATCTTCTTTCTTTAATTTATGATAGCTTTGGATGGGCGAGCAGTTAAGACATGAGCCTGAATTATGCTGCTGGCCAGCTGAGCATGGCCATTTTACTTGGACTTTGCTTATCCCTTCCCAAATCCAGGCTAAAAGACAAGATTGTGTCAGAGTAGAATTTATTTGCAGCCTTATTAAGTGAGGAAGGTAACCCCTGGGCATTCATTGTAGTAGCTGTTCCTTTCAAGAAACACCTTCTGTATGAAAAGTGTTTGTAATTATAGAAGTGTTAAATTGGGAATTACACTGAAGCTGATTTTTACTCTAATAATGACTAACTTTGTGATTTGCAACTTGCACAGTGATATGAATACTCTGTGGTATTTTCTTTAGAGCAGCAGCATTATTGAGACCTTAAATAAGAACACTGATCTGACGTGTCAGTTTTCATAGTGCTTTGGCATGTAATACATGTTTAGTTCAAAAGAAACTTTCTCAGTAGTACAGAAACATCACATTTCCTATTTTTTATATAATATATATATATATTTATGTACATCCTTCTGTATATGTCAATTTAAAAAGATTGATGCTTGCTTGGCTTTTGACTGAGCCACTGTTTCAGCTCTCAGCACTTCCTGGATTTTTTTCCTAACGAAGCCACTGGGTTTTTTTGCCTTCTGCTCCTCAGTCCAGGAGCAGCCTGAAAACTAACTTGTTAAGCTCTTTCAAAACCTTCTTTAAAGCTCTTGTTTGCTGTCATATCTGTCATACACAAACAAAAACTTGGCAGCAGGAGTTGTGTGCTGTGCCAAGGTCTCACCCTGTCATGTTGATCATTGGTGTCTGGTTATTTATTTTGTATGTAGTTGGTCTTTAGAGCAGCATTATCCTTCTGTGTTTGTACAGCAACTAGCATTGGTCTGACCTCGTGCATGGAATCACAGATTTGTTTAGGTTGGAAAAGAACTCTGAGATCATCAAGTCCAACCACTCAAACATGTCCCTTAGTGCCACATTTGTATGTTTTAAATCTGTCCAGGGATGGTGACCCCACCACTGCCCTGCGCAGCCTCTTCCAATGCCTGACCACTCTCCCAGTTAAGAAATTTTTCCTGATGTCTAATCAAAGCCTCCCCTGGCTTGTAGATTTGCTGATTTAAAAATTAATTGGGGAGCTGACTGGCAAAGCTTCAATATTCTGTTTTCCAGTGAGTATAGAAATACCATGCTTACTGTGCATGAGTGGCAGCATTTGGGGTAAAACAGTCACATTCTGTACAGCTCAAAGCCTTGCAAGAGGTTGAAACCAGCACTTCCATTTTCCATGTACATGAATGGATGCACAGTTCGGCTCCCTGTAGTCAAATGTGGATTTGAGACCTGTATCTTATGTTTAAACATAAGTGTCTAATAAAAGCACTTCAGCATCTCACAAATACAAATGTTTTAATTGCAAATACATTCCAGGTTAAAGGGGAAAAACAGTTGTTTCTTGCTGATTTTTTGTTTGAGTTCTAAATATTTGTGTTACCCAAGTCTTCTCCTCATCTCTAGAATTGCTTGTCTCCCCCCTGCCCTGTCCCAGTATTTCAAGTCTTTCCATGCCAGGCTGTGTTACAGTAATCATGAGGAAGTATTCCTTGTATTCCTGGCCTTTGGTCACTGATCATACTCTTTCTCCTGGCTTTTTATGCAGAGAGCATGAAGGGTTTTCTCCTTGGGAATACAGAAAAAATGGCAGAAAATTTGTAACGTGGCACTGGGTTTATCAAAATGTTGGATGCTGCTTTTCTAAATACATGTAATAGAGTTGCAATGAATAGCTGTGAGTGGTTTTCACATTGTACTGGCAAAGCCCAGGATTTTTGGTTTTTAAGAACTTGCTGCTTTTTTGCTTGTGTTTCTGAAACAGCAGAAAAAACATCAGCTCCTTGCTGCAGCTCTGTTACAAGTCAAGCCCAGATGTGTATGCCAGAGGAGGATATTGCCATTCCAACTGGAGTATTTTTGTGCTTGTATCTCCATTGCTGTAACTCTGAGCAATTGTTGGTTTTCAGTGCTGTCCTGGTGTTTGTGTTTACACACAAATCCAGCTATTTTAGGCTGGATTTGATTGCGAGTTTGATACCAGTGTCCAAACTTAGTGAATATTGGGATGTTAAACACCAGGAGTGTTTCCTGAGAGCCCTAACAGGTGAACCAGGGCAGCTTTTTGTGTTTGTGTGTATGTTAGGCTGTGCCTAGTGGTATAATGTAAAAGCAGGCCCAGAACCTTGGCTGCCTGTTTGCAGCAGCAGATGCCAGAAATGTCTCCCGGTTATGAATCTGCACTATGAGCGTAGCGTGACCCTTTTCCAGCATGGTGGAGCACTGTGCCAGGAGCTGCACAGGATTGCTTGCCTTGCTCCCAAGCCAGGGCAGTCTCCTGAGGGCAGGTGCACTTCCTTGACAAGTCTGTGAGCAAAGCAGGAGCTTGGCACTGTGTCCCTGCCAGCAGCATATTGCTTGTCCATCAGCCCCAGTGCTGCAGCAGGTCCCGTGAGTGTCATGGCCCTCATGCTTGTCAGCTTTTTTTAGCATTTCTGAAAATTTCCTTGCCATGATGGCTTCTATGTCGTTGTGGAAAGTAGGTGATGAGGAATTGGTGGTTATGAGCAGTTTCCTTTTGACCTAACTCCAGCTATATGAAGTTCCAGCTTCTTGGAAATGATTGTAACTTAGTCTTTGCAATGCAAAGGAAATACTTTGAGCTTCAGAGTCTTCCAATGTAAGTCTTAAGCATGAATTTCTAAACACTTGGTGGATTAGGTTTGTGATTTTTTTGAGATAACTTAAGCGTAAAATATCGGGGGTTTTAAGTTTCTCCTTACAAACAGGTCAGCAAAGTAGATTTACTACTTTTTTTTTAATGGTATGATTAATTTCAGTGTCTAATGTGTGCACTGACTCAGCAGTAGCTACAGAGAAAACAACGTTGCTGTGACTTAAGCTGGGCAAGAGGATCTGAGGGACTGGCATGACCCAGAGCCACGTGTCCTCACCCCTCTAGCTGTGAGTGGGCTGCAGGGAGCAGTTCCAAGCCAGGTGTTTGTAGGAAGGGCCATTGAGCTGGTCTGGGGGTTTGCTGCTGGAGTCAGGAACTTCTGCCTCCTGCCAGGCAGCTGAACCTGAGCTCTGCCTTTGTCAAACTGTACTTTGATGTACCTCCTCTCTTCCTGTGGGATGGCTGATGTCATGTGGACTATCCTTGCCTTCCTTGTGACTCTATTGTTGACTTTCCTTTTGTTATCAAATCCCAAGTGCTGTGATGCAATAACAAATTGCCTTTTTGTCTTCCCAGGTGGTGGAGGTGTATGGGCTCCTGGCACTGGGAATGTCTCTGTGGAACCAGCTGGTGGTCCCAGTGCTTTTCATGGTGTTTTGGCTCGTCTTATTTGCTCTTCAGATCTATTCCTATTTCAGTACACGGGACCAGCCTGCCTCCAGAGAGAGGCTCCTCTTCCTCTTCCTGACCAGGTAATTCAGGAGCCTGCAAGTAGTTCTTTTTCTGTTTGAACTGTCTTCTGAAATGAGTATCTGTGCTCTTTTAGAGATGAGATGTGGATATTGGCTTTACTGCAGTTGGATACCCAACAAATATTTGTCCTTATTGCAGTGACCATGCATATAAACCCTGTTAAGCTTGTCCTGCAAAGTCATGGATCCCATTCAGAGCAGACATTAATAGAATTGTGGGAGAGCTCCCAAAGAAAGCAGAATATTCCTTTGAGGAAGGAGTAGCCACAATTAGAGCTTTAGCCCAGAAGTTGTTTTCAGTATATAAATTGGTTTTAAGTGTGAGGCATTTCAACTGAAGTTCAATCCATCTGAAATCTTACTCACGATCATGTTGCTTTCTGAGCCTGGGATGTCTTGCTTCATCATTTTGGTATGGGACACATTCTTGAGTTCACCCAAGCAGCCAAAGCTGCTACCCAACTCGCAAAGTAACTTTTGAGCTCAGTGGTTAACGTGGCAGAGGTGTAAAGATCAGATACCAGACTTGTAAAAGCTTTCTAAAATCATAAAAGGTTTTATAGGCCATAAAATTTTACAAAGTTTGAAGGTTGTAAGATAAAGGATAGAGGTTTGTGTTGGTGCTGTTACTGAAAGGCAGCATTTGAGGGATTCTCCTGGCTGGAATCTATGTGCCTTTGTTAACTGTTTGTATGTACAGAGGGAGCAGGAATGCAGGGCAGAGAGGAGCTGGGGGTGCTGCAGAAGCTGGGTTAGGCAGATTAGATACAGTGCCATAGTGGGATGGGGAAAAGAGGGGTCATAGTTGTGTAAACACAGGCAGCTAGCACAGGACAGAGTCTTTAGGAATCATACATCATTAGTTCTGCTGTTTGATTAGTAACTTCTTCATCACTACAGTTTTCCAATCAGACTTTCCAGTTGCTGGGCTTTTTTTTGCCTTGCTGTATCTGTCTATGGTGCCATCCTGTAATCTGTCAAAATTAATTACCATTAAGGAGAAATGCCAAGGATTTTTACTGCATATAGTATTAAAATTGCTGATGATGTCACCCTGCATTATGTAGAAGCACTGACTATGTTACCTGCCTGTTAACTAAACCACTGGGGTCTGAAGTTCTTCTTCCTGTTCATTTCTTCTGCAATTTTAGTTCTGTTGCAATAGAGGAGAAGCAATCCTTCCTTCTCCTTGAAGTTGAGTTTATTCCTACACCAAATTGTTACACTTCTGTTGTGGCAAAACACTGATTCATCTTAAACCCACAAACTCTAATGGTACCACTAACAGCCTCTGACCCCTAGGAGGGAGCTGAAGTACCTTGTCAGGTCAGGTAATAGTGTAGTTCTGGCTGTTTAACAAAGTGGAAAAAAAAGTGCTCTCCCATGAAAACAAATGTATTCTGCATCTGTGCCCTTTAAGTGAATGATTGCTTAAAACAGTGGGGCTGGAATTCAGGTGGGAGCAATTGGGGTGGACACAACAGCTGTGTCTGACTCCAGGAGGAGGTTGGAATGGCTGTGCTGGATCAGACCAGGTCCTGGTGGAGCCTGGGATCCAGTTCCCAGCAGTGGCTGCAGATGGGTTCCTGGAAGGACACCCACCCATTATATGACAAACAGGATGCTTCCTTGGACTCATCCAATCCTGCATCCCACTTCTGTCAGGCTGCATTAGCTGGATGTGGTTAATAAGTATTTCAGTAACCCTCAAAAAACTCTTCCATCAATTTGTGGTTTCTGCCCTTGAACCTGTGTACACTTGTGTCATTTGGGAGATCCTGAGACAAGGCGTTTTCACAGCTCAGCCTCATCTCTGTAATGAAAAATCCATTTTGATTAGTTGAATCCATATAATTCCATTCAGTGCCCCTCAGTTCATATATTGGGGAGGGGAGATGTGGATACCAAGTTGTTTTCTTGAAAACTAAGAGTAGCTTAAGTCTGTTCTTCCCAGACTGGGAAGCCCTTGTTTGATATTTGCTGTTTAAAACTATTTTGTACCTTTCCTTGTTCTTGTTCCTCTCAAAATCTTTTCCATGGGTTTGTAACTGCTGTGATTTTTGAGAAGCCATGAAGAGTTCAGCTCTTTGGGACAATTTTTATAAGCTTGTGCTTGACACATAAACATACTAAAGCTCCCCAGGCATCTCTGGAGCTCATAAGCTCCTCTGGGACTCTTGCATAGTAGATCAAGTTTAAGAAGAGTACTAACATTACTCTGGCAAAAATGCAGAAAAACCAGGATTCTTGATTAGTGATAATTTATTTTGAAGCAAAACTTAAGAGTTCCTCAAATACCCTATGTAAATAACTACTTTAAATACTGTTTCTCACTATCTTGATCAGCAGGAACATCTAAAAGCTTTTTCAGCCCCCCTTTACTGGGTGAACAGGCAGAATTTGGAGGCTTACCAGTACTGTAAATAGTGTATGTAAACACATCAACATTTTCTGCAGTGAATTGCTTTCAAAAGATATTTCAGGTTTAAGTAGTCACTAAAAGAGACAAAGTAAATGTCTCTTGGATGAGCTTTGTTTATTTTTGAAGCATGTGCTTCCTCAAAGCTCTTTTGTCAGAGCACTGGACTGCTTCACTCATCACTCAGTTAATTAGCAGGACATGTTTTTGACCATGGCAATTCTCTCTCAAGACTACTGTCCTGAGGAACAAATGAAGATTTTTTAATTTTTTTTTTTTTCATGAATGTGTCATGCATTACCTTGGATTATACATATGAGTATTTCCAGATGTGTAACCCCTGGCTGACAGCTGGTTCTTTATCTTTACCTGGCATTGGCTGTGTTTTTGAACCCAAGCACATTATGAGGCTTGTGCTGCTTCAAATATCACAGTGCCAGGGCCAGTAGAAGAGCAATCTGAAAGTGGGTGATACAGCTGTCGCATGAAGTCTGGGGTCTCAATCTCAGGGACTTTGCTGTAGCAAAAGAGACGAAGAAAGCAGCTGAAGGAGAGTCTCTGCTGTCTTTTTCTGCTGCTTCTGGCTCAGAGCAGCAGTTCCAAAGCCAGCTGTTGCCCACCTGACCCCGATGGGGACGCTGACAAAAAGCCTCAGTCTCCCGACAGGATTTATTAATTTGGTGTTGGTGTGCATTATTATGATTAGGAGGAGAACATGCCTTAGTGGATCCATCTGCTTTAATGGGTCTTTGTGGTGCTGGGTGAAATTCCATCTGGGCTCCCCTGTGGCTCCAAATCCAGCGGCAGCAGGACAGTGCCACCGCGTGGCCCTGTGCCGAGGGGACTGCAGGGATGTCACAGCACAGCCCTGCCTCCAAGGGGGAGCTGCAATGAACTTATATCTTGGAAAGAACTAATAAAACCCATCTCATCTTTTTCAAGACGGAATAGAACTTTTAATGGCAGAGTAGAACTTTTAACATTTTCATTAAACTGATTTTGCTTTAAAACCAACTTGCACAGTTAACAGGACAAGGGGAGAGCTCATCACGTTGCTTTTAACTGATCAACCTTTTCTTTTTGTTTCTTTTCCTCTCTCTCCTGGCAGTATTGCCGAATGCTGTAGCACTCCCTACTCGCTGCTGGGGTTGGTCTTCACAGTCTCTTTTGTTGCTTTGGGAGTTCTGACTCTCTGCAAGTTTTACTTGCAGGGTTACCGAGCGTTCATGAACGATCCTGCTATGAACAGGTAAGTGCCTCGTTGTGCCTAGGGTCTGAAAAGAAACAGATAGAAAGGGGATTTATATAAAAATACAGGGATGGCATTGCTGTTTCTTGACTCTTGACCTTTTGACAGGTTTTTTATATGCCAGTCTGTGTGTGCATTGAAAAGATTTGAGGTGAAAATAACTTGTTACAGACTTCTTGGGAGGTGGTTCATTTCTGCCCAAATTCAGGGCTGTTACTTGGGATTTACAATTGCTTTTATTTTCACGAGTCACTGAAAAATTTTCACATGGTTGCATAATATAAACACTTCATATTTTCATTTCCTCATCTCCCCTCTAATCATGTATGAAACATCACTAATCTGTGAGGTTTAAAACACAGCATTGTATGGATTGCTTGTAAACTGTTATGGGAAATAGCCAAAATGCCTTTTCTCAGGCTTGTCTAGTATGAAATGGGGATCCTGACACTGCCTTTCCTGTTACTCCAGCCCATAACTCTGTAGAGAGTTGAGACCATTTGCAGAAGAATGTTTTATATTTTGGATTCCAAGATGCAGATGCAAAAAGGGCATAAATTTGGGCTGCATAAGAGTAGTCTGTATAGAGACATCTTTTGGTGAAGCATCCACTTTATTACATCAAATAGTTGTGGTGATCCTCAGAAGGATTAAAGTCACTCTGAGGTTGCAAGACAGAAAGAAGTGATCAGCTGTATTTGGTTTAGGTACAGGGGAAATAAACTGCAAAATTGGTAATTTGCCTAAACTCGGTCCTTAAAACACTCTGTGCTGGGCAGTGTCTGAGCTGGATTTAGCCCAAACACTGCTTGTCAGGAGCAAAATCTGCTGCTTCCTAAGCCCAGGACTTCAGCACTTCTGAAAACATCCCTCCCTGGTTAAAGCCTTCCAGGGATACCAGTGAAAACTAAAACCACTGACATATGAAAGGTTGTGACAGAAGCAGACAGTTTATTTCCTGGTGTTTCGAGATGTACTTTTGAACCAGCATTGACACAGATGTGATTGTTTGTTTTTTTGACTGTGTTGATCTGCAGGGGGATGACTGAAGGAGTCACACTCCTGATCCTGGCCGTACAGACAGGTTTGATTGAGCTCCAAGTTGTGCATCGGGCGTTCCTGCTCAGTATTATTCTTTTCATTGTGGTAGCATCCATCCTTCAGTCCATGCTGGAAATTGCTGATCCCATTGTCTTGGCATTGGGAGCCTCAAGGGACAAGTAAGAGACTGGTTTCCTAAACTGGGAGTTACTCAATGCTCTTTTAGGAGGTGATAAACTAGTAATTGATGGCTTTTAGTACTTGTAAAGTTGCCTTGGTTTTTTTCTGTATGCAGATTTCTTTTCTAGTCCAAATTTCTCTAGTTTTGTGGTTCCAGTTAAGCAAATCCAGGACTCTGCTCTCCCCACCCACACTCCATTGTGTGGATTTGCAGAATGGTTTTTCTTAGCCTCCTCTGCAGTTGGGTGGGTTTCCCTCTAAAGCAGTGATCTCACTTTTGAGGGTGGGAAGTTTCTAGGAGTGACCTTGTGTTAGATATTGTAAAACCTGTTTCTTTTGTGATCCCAAAATGATAAGTCTTACTGGCACAAAATAAGAGGTGGAAGGTTTGCCTTAGTGTCCCACATGTTTGGATTGTGGGATTGTTCAGTTTCATTTGTGTTTTGAAGAGCTGGATTGGTGCTATGTGGTGTTCTTGTATTAATCTGTTTTTGTCTTTGTCAATTGCATTTGTCTTTTCCCTTTCTGTAAGCTGTGAGTGAAGAAGCGAGCAGAGAAGGTTTGTTTATGTGTAGGGTTTGTTTAGCTTAGAGGTGTTCTGTGTGCAGCAAGTTAATTTCAGGATAGAAACAGAGGGAAAGGGAATAGAGCCAGGATAGGAGCATCTGCCCAGCTTAAACAAGCAGACTGGGGATAGTGAGTTTTAACTCTACTGCCAAATCTCCCAGGGAGTTCTAAATCAGCAAGAAACAGGATAAATTCCACTTGAGCTTTCTCTTCCTGCCTCACTCACAGACACAGAACTGCAGACCTCAAAGTCACTCTGTTGTTTCTACAGACTGATTGAATTAATCAGTTTGTGCTGCTGTCCTGTGCCCCCAAATGTTTTGACTTTTTCTGCACCTCTTCTCCAGAGCTAAGTGAGGTTAAAATACAACCTGAGGAACAAGTAGAGGTAATATAGTAAATTACTGGTGATAGTCTGAAAGCCTTCACAAATGGGTGGCTGTAAAAAGATTGATGGTATGTGTAGGTTGGGGAGAAGATTAGGAAGAAGTAGATGATAGGAGCAGAGTAAGGACTGGCAGAGATAAATGTTCAAGTCCTGCTACATTTCTTCTTTTGTGGTCTCTGAATTGGGGGGACCTCTCAATATACTTCTAGAGGCAGCAGGGTTAAATGTGGTGATGAAAGGAAGTATCTTTGCCCCACACATATTAGCAAAAAACATGGAGAAGAGTTGCAAGAATTATTTAATTTGGAGACCTCATTTGTTTAGAGAAGTGTCCAGACAGTTACATATTTAATAATTTATTTTAATGGACTTCCATCTGTAACATTCAGTATCTCAAGTACTTATTTTACCCATAACTTGTGTCTTTCTATTGGAAACAGCAAAGGTCAGATGAGAGGGAACTTTCCACAGTCATAGGCATTTGTGCAAGCTGGGAATGAGACTGTGCCCAAGTGAAATAGAAACTCCTTTCAACAAGCTAAAGCCTTGAGCAAACATCTAACGTGCTACATCCAGCAGTCATTCTATTCTTATTCTGACACTCAAATCTGACTTGAGAAATAAAAACCTATTGTGTTGTTTTGCAGGAGTCTGTGGAAGCACTTCCGAGCAGTCAGCCTCTGTCTGTTCTTACTCGTGTTCCCCGCGTACATGGCCTACATGATTTGTCAGTTTTTCCACATGGATTTCTGGCTGTTGATCATCATTTCCAGCAGTATTCTAACCTCTCTTCAGGTAAGAACATCAGCCCTGGGAAGTGCTGCATTAACTGTGATCCTGTTATTCTAAGGGGGAAAATACAGGATGAGAAAAGAACAGGGATGAGAGAAGGCAGAATTCCAAGGGGTGGTGGGAAATCTTTTTCTGTGTTCTGTGTCTGAGGCTGAGGAGCTCCAGGGTGGGCTGAGAACAGAGGTGAATGGAAGTCTACTTCAAATTGTAAAGCCAAAAGGGTAATTGTAAACCTCAAAAGATTACACACCTTTTGAGGGTGTGTAACTATCATAGTAAAAAGACTTTTTCCCAGAGTACTCATTTATGTCATTACTTAGCTATAACTCTTTGAAAGTAATTTGATGTTTGAAACACAGCAGTGTAAATAGAGGAAGTGTTTTATACTATAAATATTTGTTACTACTTGGGCTGTTTATTATTAAATTTTTTTAATTGCCCATTAAAATGCTCAGCGCTCTTGTTTAATCAACTCAGCTGTGTTCTAGACTCAGGAAGGTAAAGAAGGGGAAGTACTTGGGAATAAGCTAAAATGCTTTGCAAGAAAGAGTAACTTATTTGTCTTGAAGTTCGGCAACAATATCACCACTTTGGGGCTTGCCCTCTGTGCAGCTTGGGAGCGTTGTGTGGACAGAGCTTGATGGCCAGCACTGACTCATGCTCCAGTTCAGAACTGAAAGCTGAGCTCATGGTCTTGCACTGTGTTCCAGGTGCTTGGGACACTCTTCATTTATGTTCTGTTCATGGTGGAGGAGTTCAGGAAGGAACCAGTGGAGAACATGGATGATGTGATCTATTATGTGAACGGCACCTACCGGCTGCTGGAGTTCCTGGTGGCTCTGTGTGTGGTGGCCTATGGTGTCTCAGAAACCATCTTTGGGGAGTGGACTGTCATGGGCTCCGTCATCATCTTCATCCACTCCTACTACAACGTGTGGCTGCGGGCCCAGCTGGGCTGGAAGAGTTTCCTCCTTCGAAGAGATGCTGTGAATAAGATAAAATCTCTGCCCGTGGCCACAAAGGAGCAGCTGGAGCAGCACAATGACATCTGTGCCATCTGCTACCAGGTAGGAATGGAGGTGTCAAAGGATTGGCTCGAGTTGAAATACCCCCAGACCAAGTTCAGTCTTGAGCTGATAATGTAAGTGACTAGAATTATGTGTAATGAATAGTGCTGTGCTCAGTAAGTTACTGGAATCACCCAGTTTTCTGCTTTGTGCAAATTGGAGTGCTGTCACCAAGATAACTCTTAGGAATGAAGAGCTTGGATGTGCTTAAACTGCCTTTTTCATTTTTGCTCCAGTTACACAGCAAACTCTGTCCTTAAGCTGTTTTGACACCTCTCATGTTTGGGTTGAGCTGGTCTCAGTAATAGCAGCAAATGTGCCCTTTCTTCATTACTAGAGGATTTTGTTAGTGAAAGACAGCACGTTCTTGGTAGCTGATTTGTTACTATTCTATGGAAGCAGCTCAGTCTCTACAGACACTGCTGCTTCATGTGCAGTGTCAGTTTTGAAGCAGGAACCTAATTATCAAAAGGTTAAGGGTCTTGCTAACATAAGCCAGCCGATGTAAGGACCTTAGACATTAATGCTAAAAGTAATATCTTTATTACACTTCTAGCTCGAAAGTCTCTTACTCTTGAATAGAAATTGTATTACATGTGACAGTGAAAGAGTCACCCTAACATCAGTAGTGTGCAGTTAGGAGTGGGATTGGATTGGCTCCAAACTTGATAGAAACTCTTTGAAGAGTAAAACTGCCAGATTGAATGACAGTGTTCAAAACACCAGACTAGTAGTATGTGGGTCTCAGCTGGTAGAGTTCATGGTGTCAGTTCATTTCTGGTGTTGTTACATGTCATATTGTGCTGTTTTGACTTGTACGATTGTTTCTTGAGCCAACCAGTCCTGTGATTCTTGTCCTGAAAAGGTCATGTTTAATATAAAGCTTAGAAACAAGGGGTTTCTGCCTCATTTTTAATGCCTGTAATAAAGAAAGCAAGACCTGGCCTGTATTTGAATTGTGTGTGTATCAGAGAATTGTTAAGGTTGGAAAAGACTCCAACATCTTTAGATCAAACTAACACATCCAGCCTGTGTCTGATCCCCATGGCATTGAGTGCCACATCCAGGCCTTCCTTGGGACAGTGACTCCACCTCCTTTCCAATTCCTAACTGCCTTTTCTGTGAAGAAATTCTTACTGATGCCCAGAACAAAACCTTTCCTGCCACACCTTGAGGCCATTTCCTCTTGTCCTGTTGCTTGATCAGTGAGAGAAGAGACTCAGCTCCACCTGGCTGCCCCTTCTGTCAGGGAGTTGTGCAGAGCTAGAAGGTCCCTCCTGAGCCTCCTTTTCTCCAGACTGAGCCCCCCCAGCTCCCTCGGTTGCTCCTCTTGTGAAACATTGTGGGTGTGGAGGAAGGAACATTCTCTTCTTGTCTTCTGGATTGCTTCTGTCTCTTCCGTGTCTGGTGAACCCATTAGGTGTGTGAGGTGAGAGGAGGAGGAATGGGATTACAAATAATAATATATTTCCCTTTTTTGTCTTTCAGGATATGAAAACTGCTGTAATCACACCATGTAGCCATTTCTTTCATGCGGGTTGTCTTAAGAAATGGCTGTACGTGCAAGAAACCTGCCCTCTGTGCCACTGCCAACTGAAGAGCCCTTCACAGCTCCAGGGACTGGGACCAGAGCCAGTGCAGCAGCCAAATCCTAGTGCAGAGCAAAACACCAGGCCTGGAGATGCAGCTGAGCCTGGTGCTGAGTGTGACCACAGGCCAAGTGTGGAGGACAGCCCAAGCAGGGGCCACGAGGGACACGACAGCCCCGAGGCCTCTGCCCACCCAGGGGGGTCTCACAGCATGGACAGTGACACGAGCCCCTGTGAGGCCAGCCAGGGAGCAGCCTGTGCTGCAGAACTCATGGCAGCCCCAGAGGGGTGCCCTGCTCGAGATCTGAGGGTTTGTGTGCAGCTCTGAGGCTACAGGGGGTGACACGGGAACAAACACATTTCAGAGATCCACGTTTGACTCAGAAGAAAACCAATCCTTCCACAGCTGTGAAAGAAGCGTAGCTATTAATGCTGGTCAAAATGTAATCTCCCATGCTGATTTTTATGGGCTGCTTGGTAGTGGTAACTCCAGTGAGATGTAGTAGAAATGACTCCAGAAGCTCTCTGAACTGTGGGCATAGGAAGGATGTCTGGGAATAAGTAGCAGTGCAAGAGTGTTTTCAAGAGGTAGGTGAGGGGTGAGAGGAGCAAGAGGTCTGTGAGACGTTGTGGCCAGAGGGACAGGAGGCTGGCTTGGTTTTGGTCAGGGAGAGGAGTTGCACAGAGCCATGTCCCAGGTCCTGGGGCCGTTATGGGCCGTGAGTTGCCAGTCTCTGGATGGGCAGCTTTGGTTGCTGATATTTTTTATGGCACGTAAGCAAAAATCAAAGATGTAACAGCAATGATTGTACCAGGAGATGGAAGCACTCTTAATACGTCGTGTGTATGCTTTGGGTGTTCTTGGGGCAGTTGCATTTGAATTCATGTAATCTATAGTGACTCTTGACTTTTATGACAGAGTCGTCAATATTTTGATGTATATGAAACTTTTGCTCATAATGGGCACAGTGTGGGCTGCATGAAGTCAACTAAAGCTCTCATGAACACTTTGCCTCTGCAGGAGGAAAGTGGGATGAGTTTTAGGGCACGGATAGAAGCCTTGCAGGACTGTGCTGTGTAATGTTTAACCCTTGCAGCTGAATTAAAGCAGTATTAAACTCTGGCGATATTTGCACTTTGGGAATGAGTACATTATTGTGTATGATCAGACTCCGCAAATGCCACTTTTAAAAGCTGTTAATAGGTTTGCACCTTTTTTTCTTTGACAAGGACATGTCCATACTTAAATTTTTACATTCATCATGGCTTCGAGTAGAACAAGGGACTGGGGTTGGGAAATAGGTGGGAGTAGGGGGCAGGCAATTTTTTTATGTGAATTTTGATATGAAGAGAAATTAGTCACTTATTTATACGATAGGCTTGACTCAAGTGTTTTTCAAAGTCGGTATTCCTAATGTGAAATGTGATACTATTTTATTTTTAGTAGTAAATTTGGATGTAGACTGACAGACATAGCTGAATGTCTTAATAAATTACATTTGAAGATTTTTACACCTGGTTATGTGATTCTTGCACTGAAATTCCACACGTACGTGTTGAGAGGCTTGAGTAATAGCCCTTTGTTTCCCCTGATGAGTGAAATTCCCTATGCCTGTGTTCTCCCCCATTTTCATTTCACTGCTCTGTGTCCTCATGGTACCTCCTGCCCTCCCCTCTTCTTGTCACCAGATCTTGGCTAATGCAGAACTCAAAAGGCACATTTGCTCCTGGAGGCTGTGCCTGCTGCTACTGAGCCCCAAACCAACCCCAAATCTCTTTCCTCCCCCCAACAGGATGGGAACATCAGTTACACCATCTTCTGATTCTGTCATCTCAGTTTTTTCTTGTCTGTTAATCAGAAATTTGGATTTACCATGTGCTTTTTCACTGATCATGCCAAAACTTTTATTAGCAACTTGGTGCGTTTGGGGAGGAGGAAAAAAAAAAAAAAAAAGTTGAAAATATTTCTTGAACTCTTCTCTCCTGTCAGTCCATGATCTGGGTCCTGCTCTTGCATGCCTGCATTTCTGTGGAATTGAATCTTTCTCAAAAGGATGTTTTGTCCATGCTCAGGCTTTCCATCTACTTAATTTAGGCTGTTTCCATTCTTGCCACACTTTAAAAGTCTGTGAAGTCAGGAAATGGGGATTTTCTGGACAGGGCTGTTACAGAATGCTCCTTAGTATGGTGGGAAAAAGGCTTTCCCTCAATTCACAGAATGTGCTTGAAGGATACTCTCCTGAACTCTGCTTGCTGTCCCTGGATGTGGAAAAATAATCCCATGAATTTGTGAAATGAGTAATTGGAACCTTGGGATGGGATCACCTCAATTCCATGGCAGGGAGCGAGTGTTACCCAAGTGGGAAGATCCAGGTTTGGTCAGCCTTGGGAAGGGAGGATGGAGGGCTTTGTGGGCCACATGGGGACCTCAGGTGACCCCAGGGAAGGGACAGGAACTCACCTGTGGGATCACCTGGGGGCAGCAGGGCAGGAGGGAACCACGGGGGCCATTCCTATCCCACACGGTCACATTTTCATAAATGCAGGAAGTGGCGTTGAAAAAGCAACAACCCCCTGAGGTTTGCTTTCACTGCTGATGCCAAGGAGCCGTTTCTCAGCCTGACTGATCTCTTGGCCACAGACCTTTTAATTTATAACCTGAATTACTCATAGCTAATTGGTAATGCCAAAGCTGTAGGAAAGGACTGTAGATTTACAGCAGTGTGGGTGAGTGCACCTGGAGGCTCGTTGGGAATCAACAGGCCAGCAGCAGCTTCAACAAATCCTACCTGCCAGGATTACAGGATGGAAACGTGGATGTGGCGCTGGAAGGGAGCCTGACAGACCAGGAAGGTTTGTGATCTTGGAGGAAAAATGGTGCTGCTGTATTCCCACTGGAGTGACCTGAAAGTGACTGTTCTCTGCTGGAGAAGGGGCTCCAAGACCTGGAGGCTCAGGGAATCCTGCAGAGAGGTGTGTGAAGGGTGAAGTCAGCTCTGATGCACTTCCTACTGAAAAAAAAAACCTTAGGGGAAGGAGAGGAAGGGGAGCAGAAAGAGGCTTGCAGAGTTCTCAGGGACAGGGCTTGAAAGATGGAAGTTACCTCCATGAGGTGCCAACACTTCATAAAGAGTTGTAAGTGCAAAGTGAGGTGGAGAATGTCCAGTGCCACAGGGTGGATGAGGCACAGCAAATGGATTGGTAAAATCTGGACTAGAAAACCTAAGGGACATGGTGAGTGTGTTCGGTTTTTTGCTTCATTTTTGGGTTTTGGCAACTCAGAAGTGCTGGCAAGATCCCATTTTCTGAAAATTAGGGACAGCTATCTCTAGGAGAAATTTAAAAATAAGCCTGCAAAGAATGGAGGTGGGTGGGAAATAAATACTGATAAGCCAGGCAGGCCGTATCTTGCAGGTCAGGAAGTTCAGGGATGAAGTGAGAACTGCCAAAACTGAGGCCAGCTTAGATCTTGCAGAAGAAATAAACTTGAGCAGGAGGAAAAGAGAGAAGGCTGCTCTGGAGGAGCAGGGAGGTTAGGAATGAAATGAACCGCCTGTCTCAGTGCTCTGCAGAGCATCTGGGCGAACACTCCTGACCTCTGTGCTCTGTCTGGTGCAGAACTCCCTCTTGGACACTGCCTTGAGTCGATTTTCTATTTCTCTGCAGCTGTGCATGAGTAAATGGGAAAAAAATGCTTTCGGAGTGTTTATGATCAGGGTGTAACTGTAGGCTGAGGCTTGAAATCGTTTTCATGTGGATTCATGATGGTGGTGTGATTGATGAACATTTGGACTCAAAAAGATGCTTCCAGCTAGGTGATATAATGGGAACAGTTGGGAATTTTATGGCTGGTTGGTTTTTTGTTGGAAATAGGAGTGCTGATCACATGGTGTGGTGGTGTGTGTCTAGTCAGTCCTATCGGGTGTCCCAGCTCTGGGCTCAGGGAAATAAATGGATTTACACAAGGTGGGATGACTCCATGAGGAGAGAAACAAGTCTGTGGTGAGGGATTTGGTTTGAAAGCCTCTCTTTGAGCTGCATTGCTCTCAGCTCCTTTGGGTTTTGGCAGTTTTGCAGCAGAGGAATCTATTTCCTTCCTTGTTCCTAGTGAAACACTTCATTTTATGCCAAGGCTGAGAGTTCTTGAAATGCACAAGGTTTTCCAGCATGGGAAAGTCTCTTCTTTTGGACTCCCCTTTTTCGTGATTAAATTAAATTTCTAAGGCTTAAACTGTCTGAATGTTTGAGAACAGACTTCTACATTTTTCCTAACTGGCAGGGACAGGCAAGAGAACTTGGTTCAAAATTCAGATTTTTCTGGCAAATAAGATATAAATACAAGAATAATGATATCAGTATGTAAGCCCCTCCTGTCCCACACACACTTTTGGGGGAACTGGAAGCATTTGTGAGAACATTTGAAGCATTTTCTGTTGTTGGGAAGCATTCAGAAGGAGAAGAACCAATTGGGGTGGATCTGATGTCACTGGATTTTGTTTGGGTGAGGACAGGAGGCCTCCCCAGTTTGGAGCCAGCAGGATGGTGCAGAGTGCAGAGCTGGAAGGTCTCAAAAAAGAACAATCCATGGCCCTCTGCAGGTCTGTGCTGCTCTCAGGAGGGCTGTGGAGGTGGCCAGGGATTGGTGCTGGCTTTTTTCCTCCTGCATGTTAGATTTGTATGAAGATACCTTTAATTTTTCAGCTTTCCAGTCTCTGCAGTGCCTCGAGCTGTTGTGTGTGGATTGCTCATTCCAAGCCTCTCCCGTGATGTCGCCCCACAAAAACATTTGTAGGAAAGATTGACAAATACATTTCCCCACTAATCTCTTTGGCTTTGCTGGCATAAAGTTGTCAGTAAATGCAACCTCAAACTCCATTTTTCTTAGTGCTAGAATGCTGAGTGTGGCAGTATTGCTGATCCCAATTTTTGTGACATGTGTGTGCAGCCACATTCAAGATCACAGCTCACAGTCCCACACCCCAAAGATATCAGTTTTCTTTTTGACAGTGCCAGTTTCTCTTAATTATGGCTTTTTTACTCACTGGATCCTGCTAGACACCCAGGTGTGGTGACTTCTCTCCTTGGCACAGTTCTGCTGTGCCAGTGTGGAGAGCCTGGCCAGGGAAATTCCGTCCCTTTTTATAAAGGAAGTTATGATCCAGCTGATAAACCACACAGCAAATACATTCTGTAGCTCTAAGGTACTGGTTATTCCCTTGAAAACAAACATTTTCAGAGAAAAATTTGCCTGCTAGACTTGATGAGCTCTCTACAACTTCCCCAGAAGCCCATAGGTTGTTTTCCAGAGGGTTTTTCCTTCTCCTTTTCCCTGGCAGAGATGAGCAGGATGAAGACTCAGGAGGAAAAAGGAGGTTGGGAAGGGGAGAAGCAGGGGCTGGGTGCTGGCAGCTCATTAAACAATGCTCAGAGAACATCCTGAGACACACAACACTGAACAAGACCATCCTGGTTAGAGGGAGAAGTCAGAGTAGAAAAATAATTTTAATATATAACTGACCCAAATTAAAAAAAAAAAAGGAAAAAAGATTTCTTTGTGTTACAAGTGATTAGACACGAATTTCCCCAGTAGTTGCCATTTCCTGGAGGCTTACAATCCACATCCTTAAATAAATCTAGTAGCTGAAGCACTCTCAGCTAATAGCACAGCCAAAGACCAGATGAGCTGCAGAATTTTGCAGCAACAGATGTGAAAAGCCCAGGTCTGCGATATGGATAAATTACTTCATTCCTAGGAATTTTTAAATGTAAAACTGACTTAATTGGATTAAAATAATCAATTGAGTAGGTATCTGGTATTTATAAATTAAATGATACACAGTTTCTTAATTGGCCATAGTCTGAGTTTTCTTTAAATTGATTGTTCACTTCTAGCTTGGGGAAAAAAATGCCAGCTGGAATGCAGAGAGATTAAGTTTTATTTATTTTCCTTGCTAAGAGCCACATTGTGCAATTTAAAAGGAAATGTCCTTGAAAGATGGGTTCCTTTGTAAACTGTTTCAGCCCTTGTTTGTTTTCAGATGGAAATTAATTTCTCAGAGGCCCTCCGTGTTAGAAAGTACGTGTTGATAAGTAAAGAAAAATGAAAAATTATAACCTGCTAAAATACATCTTGTTTTGGAGATAAAAATCTTTGTGTGGATGTGGTTGAGTGTGGGGTACAGCTGATGTGATCAAAGATATGTGGTACATGTGATGTGGTAGTGATGTCCACTGGCACAGGTGGAAGGAAACAATCTGTGGGGGAGAACCTCAAATATAATGGTGGAGAATTACTAGAATTCTTCATTATGCTTTGATGTGCTTAAATACTGATTTTGAGTGAGTGTGTCAGCTCCTTGTTGAGCTCGGTGGGTGCAGCTGGGGGGCTCTGGGCTGTGCCTGTCCCTGTGTCCAGCTGTCACACGTCAGGGAGGGTTCACTGATGCTGTCAGAAACACTTTCACCAAAAGTTGTGCCTCTTTCTCCTCAGCCTTGCTCTCAACAGAAAACACAAATCTAATTCTCCTGGGGTTTTATCAGGTGGGTCTGTCTGTGCGCTGATCCGTCTGGAGTTGTTCCCTCTGGTTTGGGACACAAGTGTGCTCCGTATCCAGCTGTCTTTTGGGGGATTGGGTGGTGCTGGCTGAGGTGGGTTCTTGCTCCTCTGATGTTCTCTCTCATTCTGAGATTAAACTTTCCTCTGGGCGTCACCTCTGAGGACCCAGCTCTCAAACACCCGCCCCAGAGATGTTTGCACCAACATCTGGATGCAGATAAGCAGCGGAGCTCTCGCTTTCCTGGGAGCCCGGGGTCGCTTTCCAGAGGGCTGGATCCTCTCTCCGGTGGCAGAGGTGAGCAGGAAGGAAGAGGCTGGAGCCGGCAGGAGGAGGCGGGTGGGAGCCGGTGCCGGCGGCTGCCACGGCGGGGCAGTGCGGGACCGGCACCGGGAGCTGCGGCAGCGGGGCCGGCAATTCCAGCAGTGCCGGCACCTGGACAGGATAAAGAACAGTGAATTACCATTCCTATTCCTATTCCTATTCCTATTCCTATTCCTATTCCTATTCC
>CM031869.1:3868137-3881733 GCA_018697195.1 Certhia americana
ATTCCTATTCCTATTCCTATTCCTATTCCTATTCCTATTCCTATTCCCATTCCCATTCCCATTCCCATTCCCATTCCTATTATTACTACTACTACTATTATAACTATTATAACTATTATTCCTATTGTTATTCTTCACCACCAAAATCGTGAGCAGAGCTGCTCTGGTGCATTCCACGGTGCTGACCCGCTGCCGAGTTTGCTGGAAAATTGGGATTTACATTCACAGGGCATCAGACATCTGCTTTGACACTGGTACTTTTCTTTCAGCTTGAAAGGCATTTTCCCTCCCTTTTCTTAGAAACCAGTACAGTTGACTCTGCTCTCGGTGACAAAGCTCTGAAGGGCCACAAAGGCAATTCCTTCCTTTGGAGATTCCCACAGATAACGATTTGTATGATAGAAATAATTTCATTTGGGTCAGGATTTCTGCTCAGTATAACCCAGGGATATTCTGAGAACTGCTGGGATTCTGGTGAAGTTCCACTGGATGTCAGTCAACACTGTCCAGCTGCAATTATGGGGTCAGATATTTCCCCTTCTTCCCTCTGAAGAGGGTTTTAAAACTGGGATGTGCAAACACAGACCACTGTCACATACTCCAATGGGAGCCTGCTCTGCAGCTCCTTGAATACAATATCTTTTGCCTTCTTGCATAAATATTTTAATTGCTAATTTGCTGGTCTCATTTAACACAGATTTGGCATTTATCATTTGAATTTAAACTTGTTAAAATTGACAATTTTCTTGGCTACCTATGTTAATAATTTAAAGGGAAAGCTCATTATTAAATTATTATGGGTAATTATTTTGTAACTAGTGCGGAAATCATCATTTCTGCAGCCTTAAAAAATCCTGGAAGGAAGCACATATGGATCAATATGGATCAAATCCCAGGAAGCATAAAGCTCAACAGGAATAGAGTCTTATGTAGAAATGTCATACAGATGGGGGAAAACACTAAAATTAGAGAATTATTTTCTACACTTGCAGCTACAAATGTTTGGAGGCTGCTGATTTCAGTGAGTCAGTGCTGAGCTTTACTGGGCAGAAAACTGCTCCTGCTCTGACCCTGTAAACGATGCTGAGGAGCCTTTTTTTCCCTGTGGCTCCAGATTTTCCATCCCTACGAGGTGTTTGCTCTGCAGCCACTGCTCCCGTGTTTCTGCAGGTACTGCACACCTGGCCCCAGCAGCCTCCTCCACCACTCACACTCTGCAGAGTGTGTTATGTTTCCTGGTGACAGAGTCATCAGAGGTGCAATTCCCTTTAAAAGGATATTTTTGGGTGCCAGGCTTGGTGTTACTGATGGAAATGACGCCACGGCGGCCCCTCCAGCATCCCCCAGTCCCTCAGAATCCGGCCGGTGGTCCCTGCAGCTGGAATGAGCCTGTGGCAATTTGCGGAGAACAATGAGGCAGAGCGGAATCCCCTGCCCGCTCCCACCAGATGGCCCTCACGCTTTTTCCATCTCCCTCCAAACCGCTGGGAAAGGCTCTGCCAGCTCAAGGGGTGCGAATCTTTCCCGGGACTTCATCCCAGGATCGGGCTGGTGCCGCGGCAGAACCCCCCGATTTCTGAGTCCCCCTCTTTTCCTGCGTCTCTGGGCTGAATCCTGAAGGAGAAGCTCTGGGGAACTTCAGGAGGGTGCAGAGCCGCTCCTGGGACCGCCGCTGAGCTGGACCTTGCACATGTGTGTTACAGACCCATCCCAAATCTGCACCTGGGCTCTGCAGGGCACCGGCTGTGTCTTGCTCAGACGTCAGCCTTTGCCTCTCAGCAGTTGCCAAATTCTGCCAGCGATGCTTTTACACTTTTTGAGAGCAAGGGACAGCTCGGGAAATACTGAATCAGGCAATAATTTATTTTTCTGTTGATCTCGGGAAAGGAAACAACAAGAAAAGGACGTTTTAAAAGGACATTTACTAACTCCTCACCCCTTACTTTGATATTTGAGTTTCAACTTTATGGTGGAGTTATTATATCGAGAAATTCAAATAGAACTTCTCAGCTTGCAAAATTGTGAATTCCTGAATTTTGGCACTAGTTTCAGCCAGCCCTTGATCCCGGATTTCCCGATGTTTGCATCTCCCCCCTCATGCCAGGATCATTGTCCCTCTGAGAACAATCCCGGATCTGGCTCTCTCATTCCGAGCTGCTGTGGGAGTATTCCAGTGCATTAAGCAGTAGATTTGTTTATGCACAGAAAGGTGCTGCCCAGCTCTCTCTGCTCTAAGCTTTTCCATCTGCATGGCCCCATCCTGACCTTGATCTACCGTGGGGCTGTGGAGGGGCTCGTTCACGCTCCAGCCTCGCTGCCTTTTCTATCGGGATTAGCTTTCAGGGGCTCGAGCTGTTGAAGGGTTTTCCTACTGATAAATGGATTGAGACCCATATTTTCATCTCACGTCATCAAACATTCATCAGATACTGCTGGTCATTACCGACAGAGCCAGGTCTGAACTCGTGACCCCGCAGTAAAAGGTCCCATTAGCAATTTCCTTAAACTGTCAAGTCATGGCGTGACACAAATGAAATGCGATGGGATTGTTTTTCTTCCACAGGTAAAGGCAGTGGGCTTCTGCCTAATTTTTGTTTACTGATGAATGTGTCACCAAAACAGTCTGGGGGAGACTTTATGCTCTCACATGAGAAATTTGAAGAAACACAAAGATGGGGTGCAGTGCCCCATGCACAGGGCAGCTGCCTGGTCCCATAGTCCGTACAATTGTCACCTGTCCCCATGAACTGGAGAGCTCCAGTGGCAAATCCCATCCTTGGAGTGCCAGGCACAGCACACACCCCCTGTGCCAAGGCAGATCGAGGCTGTGCCTGTGCTGCTCTCTGTAAGCAATAAAGGCAGAGACTGACAGGCATTTAGGAAAGCTTCTCTGGCTCACATCACACTGTACTGTTCTTTTACCAGCAATTTTTGTATCCGAGTTCTTTCTCTCTTCACAGAATCATTTGAAGAAATAATGTGTAAGGGGGGAAAAAAATTACCTCTGGCAGTCGTGTTATAATGGCTCTGGTGCTGACAGCCCTTTGGGAACAGTGGCAGCAGCAGGGTAAGTATATATGACATCTTTGTAGTGATAAAGAAACAAATAAATGTTCCCATTAACACTCCATCAGGTCAACAGCTATTCCAGACCAACGTGATGTTGGAGGAACTGGCTTGATTCATATCAGCTCAGACACACTCCTCTTGCAGCATATCTTGTGGAAGGCATATAAACCAGAGGTCCTGCTCTGGCCAGGTGGAGTCATTAAAGAATCAGCAAACTTTTTACAAGTTGCTTGAAATACCCTGGCTTGAATCCAGCCCCAGTGTTGCTGCTGTGTCTGTTTAACAGTTCCTTCATCATGCCATGACAATGACTCTGTTTCAGGGCTGGAGGAAGTTGTTTCTCCGTGCATGGTTTGTAACACATTTTGGGAGGCTTCTGAATGCTTCAGTTCCTAAGCCCTGCAGTGAGATCAGTGGGATGTGAGCCTTGCCATAAGCTCGGGAAGCAGGAGCAGCATTTGTGTGTCATCCATAATGGATGTGTGTGCATATGGAACAAACACACGTGCACACAGATGCCTGCTAAGAGAGGCTGCCCCTTTCCTGGGCAAAGTCAGCAGGAGCTTCGCTTTGCTATGGACCACGATGTCTCACTCTCCACACAAGGGTTAGCTGGTGAACAGCAGCTTCCAAAATATTTCCATGTGTAAGAATGTTAAGAACGTTTAAATGTGCTTTACCTCTGCTAAAATGCAGATTTTAAAACAGGTACAAACTTTCTAACTAACACAAAATAACCCAGAGTTCCCAGTGAGTTCCCTTCCCTCCTGGGTAACCAGCACTGTCCAGTTGTCCCATTACCAGAACTTTCCTTTTTCACACAGGCTGGATTTTTAAACAAAAGGTCCTGAGAAGGGACGTGAGGGAAAACCAGGTGGGTGTCTTTGGTCTGCCTCGAGTGACAGAGATCCTAGACAAAGATGAAAACAAAGAAATCCCCTGATCTGATCAACAAAACCAGGACTTGAAGTTCAAGTTGTCCAAAGCTCTGGAAAGTTGATATAAATGTGTCTGTCTATATCTTAAACTTCATTGCAACCAAAGCACTCCTATGCTATGTTCTGGTAAAATCTCACTGCTCAGATGTGTATGCCTATGGCTCCAGGCAGAATTCTGAGCCAATTGATGAACTTAGTTCTGCTTCTGCTGAAGTCATAGGACCTTCTGATGCTTACAGGAATGCCAGTGGGAACAGATTTCCAAATGGTCAGCACAAAAAGAGCAGCCAAATCCCAAACAATCCAGTCCTAGACATGGAAATCTTCATGCTTGCAACCCAGCAAGTATTGAATATCCAAGTCCCCAACTGGGAAATTGCCTGGAATTTTGGAGGGCACCCTTCAAAAGAGTTTGTGCACCTTTAAGCTGAAATCCCAAGAAGCAAAGTCCTCAGAGTTTATGAAAGTCTTTAAAAGGAGATACAGATTCCAGAGCCACTTAAATACTTCTGATAATATTCAGTCTTGATTCAGCAAAGCGTGTGACAACTTTAGTAGGTATTTAAATCCATTCCATGTAATATGCTTAAACTCATCCTCTCAGAGGGAGGCAGGGAGTGCCTGCCTCTGGATTTCTCCCTTCACTCTTCAATGGGAGACAAGTACTTACCTCTCCCTGAAGCCAATAGCAGTTGATTAGATGTTTAATGCTTTGCTGAACTCACAATGTAAAAATCATAGCGAGGTTTTGTGTGATAAAATAACTGTAATCTGTCCAGCAGCTACCAGCATAAACAAATAAATACAGGCTAGACTTAAATGGATGGCAAGCTTGTGTGAGTACTGCAGGGAACCAAAATCCTGCTCAGGGCTCCATCCAGCCTGGCCTTGAATACTCCCAGGACTGGACATCCACAGCTTCCCTGGGTACCCCGGAGCCTTTGCTGTCAGACCTGGGGATGGGAACGGGAGTCTCCCGGTGCCGGGGTACCGGGCTGTGGGCAGTGAGAGCCGCTTTTCTCCCCGGGGATGATCTCCTCGGGATTGCCCCCCATCGGGATGGCTCCCACAGACCACCGTCCCCCCGGGATGTGCCACCAGCCCCCGGGGTGTTCTACCTCGGGATAGCTGTCCCCGCCGGGATCTCGCCTCCTTCCCACTCCGGGGATCGCCCCCCCGGGATCACCTTTTCCCCGCGACCGACTCCCCCCGGGATAGCCCTCCCCTGAGACCTCCCACTCTGGGGACCCACCATCCCATGGGATCCCTCTCCCACGGGCTCGTCCCCAAGGGATCCCCTTCCCCACGGATCCCCCCCTTCCCCACGGATCCCCCCTTTCCCCACTTAGGGGATCCCCACGGATCCCCCCCTTCCCCCAAGGGATCCCCCCCTCCCCCGGACCCCCTTTCCCTATGGATCCCCCTCTCCCCCCGGACCCCTCCCCGTTCCCGTTCCCGTTCCCGCGGTGCCAGTTCGGGACGCGGCCACCAGGTGGCGCTGTGGGCACGCGGCGCGACCGCCCCCCCCTGCGGGGACACCGGGGGGGGACACAGTGGGGACACGGGGGGGACACAGTGGGGACACGGGGGGGGACACGGGGGGACACCGGGGGGGACACAGTGGGGACACGGGGGGGACACCGGGGGGGACACCGGGAGGGACACAGTGGGGACCGGCCCCGATCCCCTCCCCGGACCCTGGCAGCGCAGCTGGGGTTCCCTCCCTGTCCCTTCCCCCACGTGCATCCCCGTGTAGGGGTGGCCCCGATGTAATTTCCCAGCTCTGCTCGCCCCCGGGGAGCTGCCATGGGGGGCTCCTGGCCTGGGTAGTGACGGGGGGCGCTGGGCTCGGGGGGCCGCATCCTCCCATCATCCCAATGAGGAGTTCGCTCTGCCTCTCGCTGCTGCCCGGTGTACCCTGCCCGCAGGCACCCTGAGGGGGTTCCCTCTGTCCCTGGCTCTTGAAGTAATTGCTCAGCTCAGCACTCGCTGCTTCCAACCCGCAGGACTGAGCCCTGACCTGGGAGGGAGCCCCGACACCCCATCCTAGCCAGGGGTAATCTGGGACCCCCTCAAGGGAGGCAGGAGGAGGAAAGTTTCTGGATGGAACCTTTCCATCTGCGTCACCTGCTACTGCTTCTTCTTTGTAGCAGGGGTGAAAGTGGGCTGCTGTCACCATCACGGTGTGGACAGGTCCTCTGCTAGCCCCAGGACAGGGAAACAGGACTATTCTATTCAGAGTATTTTATCCCAATTCCCAGCTCTCTAAGTCTTTTTCTCCTCTTCTCCGTCTCCCCAGGAGCTAGCTGGGCTGGAAGAATAAGGCTCCCCAAGTAGGTGAACAGTGTCATCACCTGCCAAGGCAGACATTGGATTTATCTGTTGATGGAAAGTCTTTAGATTGACACAGAAGCCCATAAGGAAAATACTTAGGAAAAGCATTTTCACTGGGGACAACATGAGTGAGCTCTTTCCAAACCCTCGGAAAAGTGCAGGCATGTGATCAACACCTGAGTGCTCTGCTTTCAGTCCCACCTTGAGAGGAGAGGCCTTTCCCTTTCCCCCCATTGTCATGGGCCCGTTGTTCCTCTGCCTTCTCCCGAGAAGGGCAGGAAGGAGCGTGGTCCCTTTGGGGGGGCCTCATCCAGCTGCAAAGGTCAGGGACGAGGTAGCAGAAGGCTTTTCTCTCAGAAATTCTCACTTCCAACTACTTCTTCCCTCCCTTGGGTCTGGGCAGAGAGAAGCGAGGCAGGAGAGGAGGGACTGGAGGCAGGAGGAGGGAGTTGTCCTGGATAAACTCCAGGTCAGAGGCGAGAGGGGCCTTGAGCCCACTTGGAAATGGTGTCAAGGCAGGGGAGAGGCCTTTCCCTATGTAAGAGAGACTCCTGTGCTCTGGGACCTCTGCCTCCTGCCTCACAGAAGTTATGTTTATCCTCCAGAGTAAGGTCTCCTTCCATGGACCCCTGGCACAAAGGCCTCAAAACCACTTATTCCCCAGGAACCCTGTTATTTCCTATGTAAGACGAGCAAACCAGGGCCAGCTTTTCCTCCTCTGCTTCCATCCCTGCTATCTGCCATGACCAGGGACACTGTGACCATGTCCCAGTGCTGTCTGTGAGCTGCAAAGGCTCAGCTCCTGCCTTTGTGCTGCTGGGCAAAACCCACAGCTCAACCCTGCGGCTCTTGCTCACTTTGGGAGCTTCCTCACCCCTGGGAGCAAACCACAGCCTGCAAGTCTCTGTGTGTGTTTTATTCTGTGTTGAACGTAGAGAGCATTTCACTCAGGCTTGCAGGGAGCCCTCGCTGCAGCATGCCTCAGTTTGCTCCTGGGGGGTGAAGTGGGAGTCCCAGCACTGAGGGTTTCCCTGCGGCTGGCTGTGCAGCATCCTCCAGCTCTGCTTGCCATGCTGGGGAAAGGATGGACACAGCTTTCCACAGGAATATGCTCCAGCCTCGTAACAGGCCTGGCAGTGCTCTGCGTGCTGCTGCAGTCAGAGTAGGGTGGTGCTGATCCAGAGAGCAGACCCAGGCAGGGGGCAGAAAGGGAATGCTAAAGCCAACTGGGAATTTTTTAAAATCAAACCCCAGTGCGCCAGGGTTGGGCCTTGCAGGGGATGGAAGCACAGAAGCTCCTCCTTGCCTGCTGCCAGCCCTCTGCTTTTTTTTTTTTTCCTTCTTGCTTTTTTCTTTTCTTTTCTTTTTTTTTTTTTTTTAAAGTCCTGATTCTCCACCCCTCCCTGTTCCCTTCTGCTTTTTCCACTCCTCCTGTGGGGGGAGCCAAGGTTGAACTCTTTGTCCTTACAGCAATATAGTGGCTTTGAGAATATCCCTAAGCCCAGTTGGGGCACTCCCCCAGCCTTCGATGGAGCTCCTGGGTGTTGGCACAGGAGGCAACACGTCCTGTAAAGGAGGAAACCGTGGAGAACTTGTCACTGTTACTGTCGAGGCGGTGTCTTGCCCGGGGGAGGTGCCTCAGGACTGCAGTGGGATGAGATTTTTCCCTTAGGGCATCTGGGAACAGGCATGGAAACGGTCCCTGATCCCTGACAGATTTGAAGGGCCACATCTGCCAACTGCTCAGTACATTGATTAAATGCATTATTCCTCTGGGCAGATCCCTGCCCGGGGAAAGGAGCAATCCGTGCAGGTGACATAGCTGTTTAATTGCGGAAGGTCTCACCATGGAGGCATTTAGGCTGGATATGATCCAACTGAACAGCAGCAGCCGAGGAAGCCAAATAAGCCGGAGTCGCAGGAGCCAAACTGCTCATATGCCGTACATATGGTAATATTCATGGTGGCGGTGAAAGGTGTGTAGTGTCTTCCACATCTCCCTGAGATGAGACACGGTACATAATGTAAAGATTCACAACGGAATCTTCAGGGAATGTGAAAACTTGCTGCCGTCACAGTTTATGTGAGGCGCAGATGCGGGGATTGTGGCTGTTGTGTGGTGGCACTCGCCCTAAAGCCAGGACGGGGGCAGGTTTATCAGTGCCGCGAGGCGTGGAAGCCAGGGCTCTTGCTGCTTGGGAGTCAGAGCTCTCTTGCCCGAGCGAGAGTAGGTTTCGGCGGCTGTGGCACCACAAGTGTGTACGGTGTTGGGACAGGAGGTCTATTAGGTGTCGGAGCAGTGGGGTGCCCCTGGAGGTTGGACAGTCGAGTGGTAGCTGGTAGACTGGGACTGCTGCTCCCTCGGACCCTAGAGGCTCCCAGCTGGGGGATGCAGGCCTGGGGGGCTCCGACTGCCCTTGCGGTGGAATCTCTGCAAAACTGGACCCCTCTGCACCCGGAACGAGCGGACAGCAGCATCCCGCCCCTTCAGCTGCTCGGGACAGACACTCGCACCATTAGCGGAGAGCGGGGCCTCGGGGGACACCGGCAGAGCAATCAGAGATAGCCCAGACATTCAGAGGTCACCGCTTCCCGGAGGCCTCCACGGTGTGACCATCGCCGGTTGGGAGAAGGAGAGGAGCCGGCTCGTTCCGGGCATAGTGGGTTTTTGTTTCATATGTTGCAAAGAGGGCAAGGCTGTGTTTGGGGAGCAATAACCCAGTCCGCAGGCACGAGAGGAGCTACTTCCGAGCACGAGCCCGTGCTGAGAGACGAGCGACGGGAACGGCTCCGGGGACGGAGCGGAATTGATGGCAGTGGAGAAGGAGGGAGGAGTTGATGTGGAGAGCAGCGGCGGGTCGGGGCGCCGGCGGAGAGATTCGGGAAGCGCCCGCTCGGCCGCAACGGAAAGGCTCTTCCTTAGCGAGGAAACAGCGGAACGATGTTTTTTCTATTAATTACTAGGTTGCCCGCGACAACAAAATTCGGAGTTCATAGGGAAAAAAAAAAAGGAAAAAGGAAAAAGATCCAAAACCACCGAAATGGAGTTTAAAAAAGAATTTCATCCGCGAGCTGTCCTGTTCACCGGAAATCGCGTGTGGGCCAGCAGAGCCAGCGCACGCGGCCGGGAGCGGGCAGGAGCCGGGGCGAGCGGGGGTGCCGCGGGGCTGTGCGGGAGCTGCACATCAAGGCTTTCCGCGAGGGCAATCCGGGTCGGGCACGGGCACGGCCGGCGGGCGCGGGGCTCACCAGCTTTGGGCAGTCAGGGCTGGGAGCCTAGCGCTGCCGGCGGGTCCAGGGGGCGAGCGGGGAGGGCTCGGCATCCGCATCAGCGGTGCGGCTGCTGGGACGGCGGGAGGCCGGTGCGGGGAAGGTGCCATGAAGGCCGGTGCCCATGCGGGGCCGGTGCCATGAAGGGCCGGTGCCCGTGCGGGGCTCGGGCACAGAACTGTGCGGGGCAGTGCCGTGCCGGGGACGTGTCCGTGTGGGGCCGGTGCCATTTGAGGGGCGGTTGTCCGTGCCGGGGCCGGTGGCCCCGTTCGGGGGGGCCGGTGCGTGCGGGGACGGTGCCAGAGGGCCGGTTGGCCCATGCGGGGGCGGGCCCTGCGGGGCGGTGCCCGTGCCGGGGCCGGTGCCTGCGGGGCCGGTGCGTGCCGGGGGCCCCCGGTTTGTCCGTGGGGGCCGGTGCCTGCGGGGCGGTTGTCACGTGGGGGCGGTTTGGTCGTGCGGCTCGCAGCGCTCCCGGGCCAGCACCAGCCGAACAAAAGGCGAGGCCGCGCTGAGCAGGGCCGCCCCCGGCGCACGGGCACTTTCCCCCGGGCGGCCGCCGCGGGGGCGTGACTTTGCTAATGAGGAAGGCGTGTCCACCGCCCCATTCTCTGGCGGCGCTTGCTGGATCCAATTGCGGCGGCGGGGCGGGGGAGGGGCGTGACGCGATGCAAATGAGGGGGCTGTTGTTATGCCGGCGGCCCGCCCCACGCCCGCCGGGGCTGCGGGGCTCTGTGTTCGGCGGCGGGGAGGGGGGAGACAGGCAAAGTGGCTCCCATGGAGAGACGGCGGTACGCCGGCACTGCTGCGGGAGGAGGGAGCGGGGCAACGGGGGAGCCCGGGTCTCCCTCCGGCCGTCAGTCCCGCGCCGCCGCGCGGGTGAGCCACTCGCGCTCCCTTCCCGGCTGTGCGCACGGCTCCGGCCACTCCTTCTGCCGCGGCTGGAGGAGGGAGGGTGAGAGAGAGGAGCGGAGAGCGCTTAGGCTGGGAGTGAGAAGGAGAGAAGAAAGAGGGAGAAAAGAAAAGAAGAAAAGAGAGAGGGGAGAAGGGGGGGGACTTGCTCTATTTGTCAACTGCGAAAATGACAATTTGATGTAGAAGAGCTGCAGCCCGCTACCGTGGTCTATTGTTCTTAAACTGCCATCGGAATTTTTTTTTTTTTTTTTTTTTTTTTTTTTTTTTTTTTGCCTGCTGCCATCCGAGGGGTGTCTTCATAACAAAAGGGACTTCACGTACTCATCCGGCGTGAGAGCGCGTGCGAACCCAGCCCCAGCACCCCGCCAGCCCCTCCAAGCACCAAACAAACTGCACACGCAGCAAACAGCAGCAACAAAAACCGGGCTTGATTGCCCTCTGGATTTTTTTTTTTTTTAATGGCGTGCTGTGTTTGCTTTTCCGACTGCTTTGATTCAGCGATCAGCGAGAGGAGAAAAAAAGATGAGAAAGAGAGATAAAATACACACACCGACATACCAACTAGTCCGCCTGGCGATTTACACTTTAAAAAATTTTGATAAAGAAGAAGATTTGCGCTGTGTTCTGATATGTTTTGGATCGGAAAGCATCCAGCGGAGTGGAGCAGCATGAAGGAAGAGCCTCGGCGCGGGGCATGAACGCGGTGCGAGTGGATGCCGGGAGCCGGGGTCCTGGACGCAGCAACGGACGCTCCAGAGGTAGGGCTCAGGGCTCCGCGCACCGCTCCGCGCCCGCGCCCGCCTCGACGCCACGGGGCGCCCCAGCCCGCAGCGTGCTCCGCCCGCAGCGACTTTTTCAACGCGCCAACAAAAAACCGGCTCTGGAGCTCTGCTACAGCAGTGAGTTTCGCGTAGATGTGACAGTTAAATATTAATCCCTATTGTCCGTAGGAACGATTTTATTAAATAATGAAACAATATAACAGGAAGCGGCGAGTTTGCTAGGTACGGATAGTAGGTTTCATATCTCTGGCTCCTTGTGTTTCGCTCGGAGAAGGAGTTTTCAAAAACTATGTTTGCTGCGGATTTAGTCTTAAGATCTTAAAATGACACGTTCTTCTCCGGAAAGCAGCGGCGGTTGTGCACGGATGTATCCAAAATTATTTTCTGTCTACCCGCGTTCTATTTAGTCAGACTCAGCAGCTTAACCCTTGTCTCCTCCGATAAGAAGGGAGTTGCAAAGCGTACTCTGGAGAAAATTAATTGACATTCCTTTGTAAAACCCACTGACACTTACTCAGATTTTTAAAAAGAAATCCCCCAAATATAAGATGGGTTTGGCGACGCTGCACCAGCCTCGTTCTCTCTATTTATCCTTCTTCCCCCTATTCCCCTGCGAAAAAAAAAAAAACAAACCCCAAACAGAACAATCGGATGTGAAATCGCAGCTAATTGGCCTGGAGCCCGGCATCATCCGGCATCAGTTTAAATGGTGACATCTCCGGTGTCTCCCCCCTCGCCCCGCACCCATCCTTTGGAGCCTCTAAAGGAAGGAAAGTTTCTGCCAGGGACAACCCTGAAAATATTGAAGTTGTTCTGGGTCGTGTGTAACCACCGCTCCGGCAGCGGGGGGAAAGGCTCACAGAATAAGGCAAATGGGCGCTGCTGTTTGGACAGCTCGAGCCTGAGTTTGAGACAAGTGGCAGGACCGATGCTGCTCAGTAGAGGGGCAACGCGCCGGCGGCTCTGAGCGGGATCATAGCCCCGCTCTTGGCCGGCCGGTTCTGCGCACGCGAGGGAGACGGACCCAGGGGCGGGCTGGTGGGTACGGGGCGGGATGGGGGGGCTTCGGCTCGCCGCAGGACGGGATGGGGGCGGGGCACGCGGGGATCGGAGCTCTTGGGTCTTTCTCAGTGTCGGAGGGAAAGCCTGGGCGCTCTGGGAAGGGAGGGAGGGTGTACCGGGGGGGCTCGAAGGGTCCGGTGGGGAAGGCACGGGCCAGGGAAGGCGGCTGGGTGGAATGAGGCCGGTCGCGGAGCTGCGTAACCCGCGTGGCGTGTCCCAGCGGAGTGGGTTGGCGGGCATTCGAGAAGTCAGCGCTTCAAACTGAGGAAGTCCAACTATTTTCAACTTCGTCTGGCTTCTTACGAACCGGCAGGGGCGCCCGTGGAGATCGAGCGCACCGCCTTCGTGGGGCTTCGTGGGGAAGGAAAAGGTGAGTACCTGGAGCGCCCGTGGGGATTCTCTGCCTTACGGGGCCCCCACGCTCCGCTCCCCCGGGGCCGCGACACCGGCTGTACGGGAGCAAGTCAGCATCGGGCGCCGCAGTCTTCCCCTGTCCGGAGGGCACGGGGAGGAGGTGTCCATGACCCTCGCAGCCCGGGGCAGGGGAGAGGGTGAGACCTGCCCCCATACAACCCGAGACACCGGCGTTGCGAATGATGGAGAAGTCATGCTACTGTTTTACTTTGCTCGGCCTCCCTGTCGTCTTGACTTCAGGAAGCAAGCAGCGAAAAGACACAACGGGATAACTAACGCCTCGCTGCTCTACAGGCAATGGTAAGGGCTGGGAGCTCGGGGGCGGCCCCGTACCCCGCGCCTTCCGCGGCGGCAGAGCAGCAGCTCCGGGCTCCGGTTCCCTCCGCCCTGATCGAGCCGGGACTCTTGCGGACCGGCAGGCGAGCTCGGAGTGAGCCGCCGGCGGCCCCGCTGCGGATCTCACGCCTCGCCTTGTCAGGGACAGGACGGGCAGGATTCTACGTGCGCTCATCGACTCACTGAACAAGCACGGTTGGGTGCTGGGGGCGGGCCGCAGAGCGGGGGTGGCAGCCGCGGGGCGGACGGGAGGCGACCCGCCCCCGCGATGTGTGTGCCGGTGGGGACGGGGACAGCGAATCAGCCGCCTCCTCCGGGGCACGCGCGCCTCCGTGGCTCTCGCGGGTGCGGGACGTGGAGAGCTCCCGCGGGACTGCATGCTGCTGCTGGGCTGCGGGAGAAAATTACAGGTTTGCCCCTGCCCCCCCGGCCGTCCAGGAGGGGGCGGATGGTGTATTTTGCCGCTAATTAATAAGAAT
>CM031869.1:3886679-3920474 GCA_018697195.1 Certhia americana
GCGACCAGCCCCCAGCACCCCGCCAGCCCCTCCAAGCACCCAAACAAACTGCACACGCAGCAAACAGCAGCAACAAAACCGGGCTCTGATTGCCTCTGGATTTTTTTTTTTTTTTTTTTAATGTGCGTGCCTGTGTTTGCTTTCTCCGACTTGCTTTGATTCCAGCGATCAGCTGCAGAGAGAGAAAAAAAGAGAGAAAGAGAGAAAAAAAACACCCCTACATACAACAGTCCGCCTGGCGATTTTATCACTTTTAAAAAAATTTTGAATAAAGAAGGAAGATTTGCGCTGTTGTTTCTGATTCATGTTTGGGATTCAGGAAAGCATCCAGCGGAGTGGGAGCAGCATGAAGGAAGAGCCCCTCGGCGCGGGGATGAACGCGGTGCGGACGTGGATGCAGGGAGCCGGCGTCCTGGACGCCAGCACGGCCGCTCAGAGGTAGGCAGGCTCCGCGCCCCGCTCCGCGCCCGCGCCCCGCTCCGCGCCCCGGGGCGCTCCCCGCCCGCAGCGCTGCTCCCCGCCCGCAGCGCCTTTTTCCCCCCGCGCCAACAAAAACCCGGCTCTGGAGCTCTGCTCCCAGCAGTGAGTTTCGCGTAGATGTCGCCAGTTAAATATTTATCCCTATTGTCCCGTAGGAACGACTTTTTATTAAATAATGATAACAATAATAAAGGAAGCGGCGAGTTTGGCTAGGTACGGATAGGTAGGTTTCATCTCTCTGGCTCCTTGTGTTCGCTCGGAGGAAGGAGTTTTCAAAACTATGTTTGCTGCTGATTTAGTCTTAAGATCTTCAAATGACACTTTCTTCCTCCGGAAAGCAGCGAGTTGTGCACGGATGTATCCAAAATATATTTCTCTACCTCGCTTTCCTATTCTCGTCAGAATCAGCAGCTCCCCTTCTTCTCCTCCGATAAGAAGGGAGTTTGCAAAGCGTACTCCTGGAGAAATTTAATTTGAAATCCCTTTGTAAAACCACTGCCACTTATCTCAGATTTTTAAAAAGAAATCCCTCCAAATATAAGATGGGTTTGGCGAAGCTGCACCAGCCTCGTTTTCTCTCTTATTTCTCCTTCTTCCCATCCTCTTCCCCGCGAAAAAAAACAAACCCAAAACCCCAAACACGAACCAAATCCTGATGCTGAATTCGCAGCTTGAGCCCTGGAGCCGGCATCATCCGGCATCAGTTTAATGTTGACATCTCCCGGTGTCTCCCACCTCGCCCCGCACCCCTCCCTTTGGAGCCCTCTAAGGAAGGGAAAGTTTCTGCAGGGACAACCCTGAAATATTTGAAGTTGTCTCCTGGGCTCGGTGTTTACCCACCGCTCCGGCGCGGGAGGAAAGGCTCACAAGATAAGGCACATGGGCGCTGCTGTGACAGCTCCGAGCCGAGTTTGAGAAGTGGCAGGACCGATGCTGCTCCGCGGGGCAACGCGCCGGCGGCTCTGAGCGCGGCTCCCCCGCCATGCAGGGCCGGCTGCGAGCGGGCACGGCCCCCGGGGAGGGCTGGTGGGTACCGGGGCCGGGCTGGGGGGGCTTCGGGCTCGCCGCAGGACGGGATGGGGTCGGGGCACCGCGGGGATCGGAGCTTGAGTCTTTCTCCGTGCTCGGAGGGAAAAGCCCCGGGGCGGCTCGGGGGAGGGAGGGATGCTGTGTCCCGGGGGGGCTCTGAAGGGTCCCGGTGGGGGAAGGCACGGGCCCGGGAGGCGGCTGGGGTGGACATGAGGCCGTGTCGTCGGAGCTGCCGCTAACCCGCGTGTCTCTGGTCCCAGCGGAGTGGGTCTGGCCCGGGCTCACTTCGAGAAGCAGCCGCCTTCCAACCTGAGGAAGTCCAACTTTTTCCACTTCGTCCTGGCTCTGTACGACCGGCAGGGGCAGCCCGTGGAGATCGAGCGCACCGCCTTCGTGGGCTTCGTGGAGAAGGAAAAGGTGAGTACCCTGGAGCCCCGTGGGGATTCCTCTGCCTCTCCGGGGCCCTCCCCGCTCCGCTCCCCCGGGGCCGCGACACCGGCTCGTCCCGGGAGCCACGGCAGCCTCCCGGGCGCCTCAGTCTTCCCCCTGTCCCGGAGGGCAGACGGGGAGGAGGTGTCCCCTGATCCCTCGCTATGCCCGGGGCAGGGGAGAGGGCTGAGACCTGCCCCATCCAACCCCGGAGACACCCGGCGTGCGAATGATGGAGAAGCTTCATTGATACTGTTTTCCTTTTCCCTCCGGCCTCCCCTGTCGTCTTTGACTTCAGGAAGCCAACAGCGAAAAGACCAACAACGGGATCCACTACCGACTGCAGCTGCTCTACAGCAATGGTAAGGGCTGGGAGCCCCCGGGGTCGGCCCCGTCACCCCCCGCCGCCTCCGCGGCTGCAGAGCCCAGCAGCTCCCGGGCTCCCCGGTTCCCCTCCGCTCCCTGCATCGCTGCCGGGACGCTGGACGGCCCCGGCAGGCCCGAGCTCTCGGGTGAGCCGCCGGCCGGCCCCGCTGCGCTCCTCACGCCTCTGCCTTGTTTCAGGGATCAGGACGGAGCAGGATTTCTACGTGCGACTCATCGACTCCATGACCAAGCAGGTGGGTGCTGCGGGGCGGCCGCCGAGCAGGGGGTGGCAGCCGTCGGGGCGGCCCCGGGAGGCGAAACCCGCCCCCGCGATGTGCCCGGTGGGGACGGGACGGAGCCGCCGCCTCCTCCCGCGGGCACGGCCGCTCTCCGCTCCGGGCTCTCCGCTCCGGGCTGCGGGCCGGCGAGAGCATCCCCGCGGGACCCTGCCTGCTGCTGCTGGGCTGCGGGAGAAAATTACAGGCGACCCTGCGGCCGTCCCAGGCAGGGCTGCGGATGGTTTTGCCGCTTAATTAATAAGAATTAACCTCCGGCCTCCGGCAGCCCCCGAGCGCCGCCAGCACAGGGCGCTGCCCCGGCGCGGGGCTCGGGCGGTCCGGCCGCTCCCGGCGCTGCCCTGGCTGAAGGAGGAGCGGGTGTATCGCGACACGTTTGCATGTCGGAATAGACCCCAGAGTACAGAACCCAGAATATAGACCCCAGAATATAGACCCCAGAATCGCGGCGCGGACAGCGGCGAGCTCGGTGTCGGACTCGGGGAGGGAAGCAGAGCTTGTCAGGGGATTAGTCCTCATTTTAAGCATATTCTTTAGCCTCCCAAACAGAGTAATAACGTGCGTGCCTACCTGTAAAAAACACTTTCCTGTTTTAAAGCAGTATTTTTACAAAGGGACTATCTGAGCAAATCGGTTCTCTTGCCTTTCTTTTTTTTTTTTTTTAAATTTTTTTTTTCTTCCCTTTTTTAATTGTTACTCTGGCTTTTTTCCTGCTCCTGGCAGAATATTTTTCTCTTAGAATAGGTTTCTTTTAAATAGTTTGGATCGCTTTTGAGCCTTTTCATCCTTAAAATGTGTTTCTTCCCCTCCTAATCTGTTTTACTTGTTAAAGAAAATTTTTAAATTTTATTTTAGAAAAACATTAAGGGTTTTTCTTTTGTACCGCTAGGAAACATCAGTCCTTGTATGCTGTCTGCAGGGACAAAACTCTTGGCTTGTATTTGGGTTTCTTTCCTACAGCAAAACATAAAGCTCTAAGGGCTGAGTTTGTTTTACAAAACTCTCTTTGATGGTCCCAAAACATCTTTTCCTGCTATTGAAGACTGTCTTTCAACAGTAAAAAAAAAAAAAAAAAAAAAAAAAAAAAAAAAAAAAAAAAAAAAAAAGAAAAAAAAGAAAAAAAAGAAAGGAACTTGGGTGAATTTTACTAGACAATCCATTGTGCATCTGAACTCTGTTATTCTGTACACTTCCAAACAGAGCCCATTCCCTGAAGGAATTAAAACAGCAGCAACATAGCCTTCTTCATAAAAAATCCTGGAAAGCGTTTGTTGTCGTTCCCTGGTTTTCAGGCACAAATTGGTTAGTTTGTGTTACAAGCAGCAAAGTCTTCCTGATATATGAACTCTTTTTAGTTCTTTTGGAGCTTGTGTATTTCAGTGTAGACCGTGTGAGAGAGACTATCAATAAATATTATCTTTAAATAGCTTTCCTATCGTTACGGAAATGCAGAAGCCTCTGGTCATAATCCTGTTGAAAACAGAGCCCTGAACTCATGGAAAGCAGTGGATTCAAAATAATTTTCTTAACAAAGGCATCTTGCATATGAAGAGTTCATCCTAAGGCACTGTTTGACCTCTTGGTCTCTCATTATTATCAAGTCATCAGAGGGTCTTTGGAGAGAAAGGGAAAAAAAACCCCGAGATACAGTTTATTTGTAAAACCTACCGTGTAGCTTTAAAGCACGTTCACAATGAAGGAGGAGAAAAAAAAAAATCTGTCTGATTTCAGGAAGTCTTACAAAAACAAAGTTAGTGCAAATTACAGATTTTGGGAAAAGTGCAGTGGGGTTGAGAAGCGAGGATTTTAGAACAAAATCTCTCTGAGTTTGGATTAGAAAACGGGGAGCAAAAGGCTGTTTTAGACGCAAACATGTTTGCTTACATATTAATTTCATGTCTGTAGTTTCTTTGGGCATGACAATAATTGCTAATGAAAAATAGGGCATTGTCATGTCAAAACTGCGGCATGTGCCGGTCCGAATTTTTTCGGGGGCTAAATTCTTTCAGATGCTAAATTCTCCTTCTCCTCCTTTTTTAATTCTTTCTTTTCAAAAGTGAAATTATTTCAGAGTTGGGATCGCGTCGGTTACTGAATGCTTATTAGGAAGTGAAGTACAACACATGACAGAAGCTCACCCAAATGTTGAATATATCATTTATATTTTATGACAGTGAATTATATAGAAGATTCTCAAGTAACTTTCAAATCATCAAACTGTAATTAAATATTGCAAAGACTGTCTGAAAATTCTTTAATTTTTAATGAAAGTTAAATATATATTGTCAGTCTACTTGAAGGTGTAGTATTTTAATGCATGACGCTCAGAACAAATTGGATAATGAAATGATTACTTTTAAATGAAACTGTTGCAGAAGCGTACACGTTTCAGCTGGCAAGTATCTGCTCAGTCCTCACACACGCACATTCACACACTCGATAATTGTGAATTCCCAGACTGAAATTACAGCTACTCTGAGGTTTCTGGTGGCAAATTAAAAATCCCACAGAAGCAAAGCTTGAATGAGTTAGGTTCCCCAGATCATACAGTAAAGTGTCTGTGGCTTTTTTTTTTTTTTTTAAATATTAATTTTTTATTATTATTTTTTAATATGGACACATCAGATTTAAATATATTCTCTTTGTGTCACAGTTACAAATTGCGAGGTTTTGTACGGTTGCGGATTATTAGGTTAGGTAAGATAAAATAAAAGCCCTCCTGCAAATCAGACCAGGATTTCTGTGCATAGGATTGCTGCTCAGAGATTTAATGTGAATGTCCCATTAGCACCATGTTTCTAGCAGTAGGTAGGCAGGGCTTGGCTATGCTGGGGGCTGTGTATGTACTAGAGAGGAGATGTTCCTGCTCCTGGAGTGTTCCTACTCTGCCTGAGTCAGGGATTTGTTTGTGTGGCTGTGCCCAGCTAAGAAACTTGTAACAAGAGTCATGTCCTGGGTGGAATAGAGTGATCTCCGTGTCCTGGTGCGTGTGTGTTTCTCCATCAGCTGTGGAGCAGGATGGGAAGTGAGGCTGGAGAGTGGCACTACTGAGGCAGCCAGGAGTTGTGTTGGGAGCTGCATCCCAGGGCAGAGCTGCGGGATGAGCTGTGCATGCACTGCCCCAAGCAGGAATTCGAGCTGCACACAATCCTTGGGAAGCGGGGCTTCTAAACGGGAAACCCAGTCAGGACTGGTCTCAGAGTGCATCCCTTTGGGTTGTGTTTGGGGTACGGCACTTGGCCTTTGGTGGTGGCCCCGGAGAAGCACCGGGTGAAATGGGAATTATGTGGCTTTCGGGGGTCTCACTAAGTTTCAGAAACATGGCCCCGTCACTTAAAAATTGTAAATGCTACGCACAAATCATTCCTGTGGCGGAGAAGTTCTTTCCAGTTCAGGCAACAACATTCGGTGTCAATACTGGCTTAATTAAATTTTCTTTTATGTTATATTGGCACCTCATTTTATGTCAGGATCACATTCCTAAAGCGCTCAAAACCCTGTAGGACCCCAAAGTTTATAGCTGTTGCTTTCCGTAAAGCAGCAGCTCCTCCAGAAGATCTGCCTCTAACAATGATGCATTTGGAAATTGCCTGTGAAACGTGAAATATGTCTGCTCTAATAAAACTGGAGTTTTTAGGCAAGTCAAAGGATTTTAATACGTTTATGGAGAAGAGATGCCTTCTATTTCTTTGGCTGTATTTTCATAAAGTTGAGATATTTCACTATTAGGAAAGATGGAAGAAATAAATCTGAAATACTTGTTCCCCACCCATTTTTCCTTCAGCCGTTCTCATCCATAAGATATAACGGATGCTAATATGGCTCAGGCATCTTAACAATCATAAGTTTTGCTCGATGGCTATTGTCTATTGCTGAGAGCCCTCATGAGTCAAAAATCCTTCCTTCAGATTTAAACCCTGTTTATATTTGGGGTTTTTTTTTTCAGAGCTATAACTCTGGATGCAAATGGTTTTTCTGTTGACTTGTCTGTCATTCTCTGATGTCTGCAGATATTTGATCAGCTCTATTCTGTGCATGGCATGGCCCTTCTCTGTCAGCTACATGCATGGGAAAAAAAAAATGTTATCAATAAGTTCAGAGGAGCCTCAGCAGACTCGGAGAAATTTCACACAAACATAAAACAAAACCTAACCCCTGTGACGGGGAAAGTTTACATTGCGCCAGATTTTAGCAGCTTTCTTGTGCCTTTGGTGAGATGTCAGAAGCGCAGGTGATTTTAATTTTCTTGTACAGAGAGGAATGGAGAAGTTTGGAATTTGCATGCATGATCAGGACCTGTGTTTGGGAAAATGTAAACTCATCACAGTGGAAAATGTGTTGTTTGGAGTCTGAGGGTGAAAACAAAGCTGAGGATTTTGGAGAGACTGCCTGAGCCAGATGGCCTGGTGCATTCCCAGTCTGGCAGCCCAACTGCTCCCTCCTGTATAATATACAGCCATTTGTTCTGGGATATTTACGCTAGAGCTGTTTCCATGTGAATGTTTGAAAACCATTAAAAATGAACATATTAGGAGAGATAAATTTATTTAATTTGTGTGAATACGTCGATAAGCAGGCTGTGAATCAAAGGCAGGGGGGAGACTGGATAAAATAATTAGATGCTTCTGAATTGTGTGTGGAGAGGCAGAGCAAGAACTCCCTGTCCTTGCTCTGGGACCAGCTCCGCGCTGCTTGTCCGGGATAAACCTCCCTGGGATGAGGCGAGCTTTCGCCTGCAGAAGGGGCAAAACCTCGGGTAATTGAGGGTTAAGGATTCAAAGCCAAATAAATATAATTCACAGTATTTTCTCTGTAGATATATAGTGGATACAAGCCTAATCCTCTCTGGGTGAAATTCTGGCCCATCTGAAGTCAATTCCAAAGCGCCTATTGAATTCGGTGGGGCCAGGATTTTATTTTCTCCCTGTGTGCACGGCTGTAAACGTCATTCCAAATCATTTCAGTTCTGTTTTGGAAAAGACCCTAATTTTAATGAGTTTTCCCTTCTCTTTTATTTCTGTAAGGGAGATACTTTGTTTTGTGAGGCAGATGGAATCTGAAAGCAAGTGGATTTAGATGCACGTTGGTGATTTCTCTCCTTCTCTTACTCTTTTAAAATCAAGGCCATGACATAACTGAGTAATATAATGACTATGATCTCATTCCTTCAAGATTGTTTTTCGTCCAGTTCTGAAAGCAGGATTGCTTGACTGGCAAACTGACACCACGAGACAATTCTGCCCTCACTTGTACCAGCATAAATCTGGATTTATTCAGGAATGGTTAAGGACAAAATCTGTCTCTATATTTTTCCAGCTTGTTTGTCAGTTCTTTTATTGCTTTGTCCTATTGCGTCTATTGGGGAAAAAGTAGATTAAATGAGAAATGTAGCCTTGACTTTTATATCGCTCCCCTTCCTTTTGATTTCTAATTTTTTTTTTTTTTTAATAATGAAGTCCGTCGCTGAAAAGTTTGGGTGAATTTTTGGACGTACTTGACTGTGATGTACTCAATGTAGTAATTTTTATTTGCCGTTAAGCAGTGAGTTGAATTTTATTTAAATTTTTATGCAGCTTTATTTAAATAGAAGTGAGGAAGTCTAATATTTTTGACACAAATTTTTTGAGGCCTGATTTTGAAGTCCGTTTGTGCATGAGTGATTGTTACTCACTGGGACTTCTTGCAGGAAGGTTACTTGGGTGAGTAACAGCTGGCAAAATGGAAGATATATTTTGTGGGGAAATGTTTAAGTTGTTCAGGAGAAGAAACGCTATTTTCAAGTGCTTATGAAACACCACTGACTTAAAACAACATGAAGTAAACAAAAGGAAAAAAACCCAAAGTCTATAATTTTGCATTTCCTTTGCCGGTGTTTTGTTGTGCAACTCTGATGTGTATCTGCAGGCTTATTTTTAGCTCTGCTGTGGTCTAAGTTTATGCACTGTAACTTTCACTTTGTCTCTCATTAATGTGATCCCTATTTGACAAAATCACAGTTACATTAGTGCGACAGGGAACCCCGGCGCAATCTCCCTGTTTCAAAGCCTGAACTTAAAAACCGCATGATTTATTAAAAATATCAAGATATCTCTGTTAATAAGAGCAGCTTTTCAAACCCGAGAGTTAAACATTTTCACAACAGTAACGTAGTAGACCCTTCCTGTAAAAATACTTCTGGCAGCTCTAACGATCTGAAACTTTAGCAGTTCCTGTTTCCTTTTTGAAACTAATTGTAGAATTAATGCTTCAGAGCGGCGCGGTTTGCGAGGCGGTCGAGTATCTGCGGGGCTCTCGGGCAGCCATTCATGGGGGCAAACAAATAAATCGGGATACAGGAGTGGGGAGATGGGGATGAGCTGCTCAGAAAGGAGCCCAGCGCGTCCTCCTGCTTCCCGGAATTTCCTAGAAATTCCTGCAGGAATAGGGTAGGCAAGAGGAGCCGCGTTTGACGCGGAGAAAACAAAATGTGCACGGCTGCAACTTCGATAATTGAATGCAAATAAAGTGAGAAGCAAATCCTTAACGTGGAGGGAGGCAGAAGGATGTCATGCAAGCAAAGAAGGGATCACTGATGCTAAACACAACAGACAAGGTGATTATGTACCACAGTGTTGACTCTGCCCGTTCATTATTGCTATTTAGTTGAGTTATTTAAGCAGCTACCTGGAGGTTAAGTAAGCACAGCAGCAGGAAGGGGAGAGGAGGAGAGAGGGCAGGGGGAGAAAAGAAAGTAAATTTTGCATTCTAGTTTGTCGTTTCTAGCACTTCCTTGGCTCCACTGGCAACAAGCTAACCCGTCCTGGGTAAATTTATTTTAATATTTGGAAGTGTGAGAAGAATGAGCTGAGCCCAGCAGCCCTCTCCTCCCATGTCACGTTGTGACTGTCTGGAGGTGACAGGTGGCTGGAGGTGTTTGTCCCCACTAAAGGCCTCAGAAGTAGATCTGCTTTTTCCCCTTCTGCTCTGCATTCTCTGAGGGAGATTATTTTTTATCTGTTGATGAAGTCCAAGAAGTGCCATGAGCTTCCTCCTTGCCTGGCCTGTCCCACTGCCAGGTGGAACCTGACCTGGGGTTTTCTGGAGTCTTTGCAATGTCCCCACTGACTAACCCCACCAGGTGTCAGCCAGTTACTTCAGTTCTCTGGCTTTGCCTGGGAGAAGCTTCTCCCCATCTTTCCTTTTAATGTTGGGAACGAGGCTCTCCTGAATTTGTCCCACCTCCTGCTGTAATACATGAAATTCCATTTTCCAAGGCTTCTTGCAAACCGTCTGTATCTCTCTTGGGCACTGATGTGCAAGTAGCTCAAGGTGGGGGTCCCAGCTGGGTTCAGGGGGTTGCTGGTGTCTGTGCTGAGGGGACTTTCTGTGCATATCCTTTATTCCAGTACTGGGTTCACAGCTGTTGTGCCTCACTGGTGGAAATGAGGGGCAGAAGCCAGGTGAGACTCTGAGCCCATTAGTGGCATTTAGTGGCAGCCTCTGTTTTATCAGCTATAAAACCCCAACCCAGGGGCCCGCAGGTTTTAGGGGAAGGCCTGTAGCAAAAGTGAAACTAAAAAAGTTAGAACTACTAAAGGTAATGCAGGCTCATTCCTGATACTATTTATGGAATTATTAAGTAATTTTATAATGCATAATATTGAAATTGCGTGTTGCCATTTAAATTGTAGAAAAGTCAGTGTATGCTTCTTCAGATTTGTGTCTTGAGATTTGTGCCTTTTCTGGAAGTACCATACCTCTTACTCTTTGTGGGTTTGCATTTGTAAGGAGTGAAAAAGCATTCTAAATTAAGGTAACTTACTTTTCTGTCAGTATTTTCTATGCTTTCATTTCAAATTGTTCTCATTCCTTAAAATGTGCTTTGTCCATAGAGCACACTTCTTTAATTTCAATCTCTACTTTATTGTTAGCTCTAGGGAGACCCATCTCATATGTCATTTTACCTGCTGAGCTTTTCCCCCCAGTTTCTTGTTTAAAATTCTGTGTTTTAGAGGCTGAAAAGATCACACCAAGCTCAAGGGCAGTGCTGATGCTCAGATGCAGTGGTGGTCATCCCTCCAAGGCTGGGGCTCTCATCCCAGCTCTGGACTGCCACCCTAAAAGACTTGGAAATCTCAGTGCCAGCAAAAGATGCTGTTGAAAAGGGAGCTCCACTCTTGTTTTGCTGCTGGGGGACTGGTGCCTTGGAGCAGTGGTGGCTGGAAAACACGACTCTGTGGGGCTGAGGTAGAAATCCTGTCCCCTTGGGGCTGTGAGCACTAACCCAGTCCGTGTGTAATGCCAGCACCTCGCTGCTGGTGGGAACAAACGTAGACTCCTCTTGAAATGTGAACACAGTGCCTTTCCACGGTTTTAGCTTAAAGGATTCTCCCTGTGCTGTTTTAGAGTCAAATTTCTCAAGCTGGTTGAGCCTCTGTTTGTTTGGTCTCCTCTGCTCTGGTAGGGCCTTCTCCTCACTTATTTATATCCCTGTAACTCCAGAGGTGCTCTCTGGAAAGCGCTGGATCAGGAGGTTCAAGGGAAGAATCAGGCCCAGGTGCTTTCTCAGGAGCTACCAGGAAAATGCCTGGGCTGTGCAGCTTTTGTAATTAAAAATGCATGAGCTCTCTCTTTCCTGTCTTTTTTTTTTTTTTTTTTTTAATGAATAGGACCCAAAGTATACCAAGCCTTGCTGGTTTTTTTTTTTTTTTCTTTCTTTCTTCTTCCACCTCCCCCCCTTCCTTTTAATGCTATTAGGTTTATATTTTATTCTGAATTGAAAAGAAAATTGTGGTTGTCTTGACTACTAAAAAAACCCATCCTACACACCGCTGGAGAGATGTGCAACAGAGAGGAGGGAATTTAGCTGTACTCAGCTTGTGTTGTTTTACAACTGCAGGTCTTGGAGCAGTTTTGGTGAAGGTGCCAGGTCTCTCTAGCCTGAGCTGTGGTTTGCAGCTCAATGAGCCTTTGCTTACCGTGACATGCTTTGATTTTCTCCAAACTCAACTTTATGTACAACTAAAAATGTGTTTTATTTCTAGGCGATAGTGTATGAAGGCCAAGACAAGAACCCAGAAATGTGCCGAGTTCTGCTCACGCATGAAATAATGTGCAGGTAAGAAATACCCCTCTTCCAGTTAATTAGCGATGAGAAGATGAATCTGTTTCCCAAAATCTAGGTTGAACCTACAGCTATTTTTGGTCCTAAATTTATCTTTCTTGCATTAAACAATCCCAAAATAACATAGTTCGGTGTATGTAATTAGCAGCAAGGTCTCAGTCGTCACACTAGTTTTCAATTATTTATAAAGAGTTATTCTTAACAGAACACTGCTGGTTTTCATTTAGACACTATAGCCCACAAAAGGTCTCCTCACCGAAATTAACAATCTATTATAGTCTTGTAGCAATAAACGTCTCTGTCCCCAATTCCCAACAAAAATTCCTCAGCAAAATGAAAAAATAGCATTTTTTTTTTTTTTTTTTTTTTTTTCCCCCTGGATGTGCATCAAGGACTGAGGTCAGGAGGTTCTTTTGTCCTGGTGGCTGGTCACACGGGGTCCCCACTTGGCCAGAGCAGAGCAGCTGAAGCTTCTCTGTGCAAAAGATGTTGTCTTCTTGATTTTCTTTAAACTTCCCCATGCAGATTTGGCTCTGCCCAGTGCTCTCTTCCCCTGCCTGGGGTTGGTGACTTTAATTCAGTCAAATATCTTCTCCCCCAAACTTCTGCAGCTGCTTCCTTCTCTGTTCTGGCTGGTTGAGGTAGGTGAAGCCTCCTCTACTTCCTTTTTACCACAGACCCCTTCTCCACCTCAGAGAGCTTGACCTCTCAGTCTCATTAAAGTTAGTGGGTGTTTTTTGCATGTCTGAAAAAATCATTTGTTACATGTTATTCGATGGCAGAAAATAATTCCCTGGTGGAAGACGAGGCGTTCTTGCATAAGCTCATTGTTACAATCAGTTGTTTTAAGACTGTAAAAATGCCATTGCATGCGTTGTAACTTTTACAAAACACATTTACTAAAAAGGAGTAACTTGAGGGTAAAAACTAGTACCCACTTCTAAAAGAATAAACTTGGATGAGGGTTTCCTGGCAGGGGAGAGTCTTTGACAAAATACTCAGATGGAAACTTCTCTGTTGGTTGATTTTTTTTTTTTTTTTATTTTTTTTTTTTTTTTTTTAAATTCTTGGGATCTGCATGTTTTGTCCTCTACTGACAGCTCCTCCTGCTAAAACCCTGCTGGGGGGTAGCAGCCCATGATGAAGGCAGAGAAGGATTTGCTCTCCTTGCTCTGACAGCTTGGGTGAAACCCTGCACAGCCCCCTCCTCAAATTCTTCCTTGCAGCAGGATTTTGGGGGATTTTAGTTTCCATGTTGTACCTTTCTCGGCTGCTTCCTTCAGTGGGTTTGGCTTCTTCCAGGAAACCAAAGACATGGGTTTGCAGCTCCAGAACAATCAGCAGCTCCAAGTGGTGCCTGAGCCTCTGCTGCCATTGGGAGCTTTGCTGCTTTGCTGAGGACTCCAGGCCACTTCAGCCTTCCCAAATGGAATCCCAGTCATGTTGACAACTTGTAATTGTCCTAAAATTCATTGGCCCAATTAGCATGACTTTCACACTGGATACCTAGCTAGGAACAATTCATGGAAATATTAAAGGAGGCCCCTGACCTGATAAGATTCAAGTGCCTTTTACTTTTCTCCTGTAGCAGACCAGTAAAACTGGGACTGTGTGGGACTGGGCACATGAGTAAAATTAAGCACATACTCAAGTGTCAGGGTCTGAAATCTGCCAGTACTCCTGGGTGATGTGTCCTCCTGATCCTTAACCAGCAAGGTTTGGTGGTAAGAATAACTCACTGAGCCAGAATCAACTACTTTAATGAATTAATTTCCTTATAAATACTTCAGGAACATAAAGTATAAGAAGTAAATTCAAACTTTATATAGTGTGCTGAGTTTTAACCAGAAGACCAAATGCCCACCTCATAGATTTATATCCATTCAATATACTTTGACTGAGACAAAATTATTTCTGTTCTGGGAACATGGAAAGATGTGCAGTCATTCCATATATTAAAGCACTTTGCACTTTCTTTGTTCTTAAAATTCACCATCTGAGAAGCTTTATTCTTCTCCTATTTATTTACTGCTAGTCCTTGCTTTGTGTTTCATGGCCATAAGGTGGAGAGGTAGAAAAAACCCAAACTGGCTGTAGTAGGCAAATACTGTGTTCCTGATGGGGTGGGAGAGACATATTCAAATTTCTTACAGCTCCTATTAGATATTCTCCATTTCCTTTGCTGCCCATACGTGTGTAAGAGGGTGCTGTTTGTTTACCAGGCCGCTTGACCCTATTGCACAAATCTGTCATCTATTGTGCTGCTAACATGCTTTTAAATTGCAAATCTGATGCTCTTTAGGGGTCTAGAAGGGGAAAAAATTCTCTCTCCACACCATTCTGTTTCTCTTGATTTCTTGCCTGTTGTAAGTGGAAGTTGGGATGTGCTGAATTTGCACCAGGGGTGCAAATGCAGCCTCAATTATAAGCATAAAATTAGAGTCTGTTCCCCATTAATCAGCCCAGCTAATTGCTATGCACTACCATTAGCCATATGGTGTGAAAGACAGCTTGCTCTCCCTAAGATGAAATTTCTTCATTTCAGACATGAAATAGTGAGGGCTCTGTATTTTAAAATAGCTTGTTTTAGATATTTAATTTCTAAACAACTTTCAGCAGTGCTTTCTATCAAGGCTAACTGCACAATAAAACTTTGCATTTATGTGACAAAGCTGGGTATTTATAGCGTACTACAGCTACGGCGTGGAGGAGACAAAGAATTCAAATGTATAAGAGAGTCCTGGCTGTGGTAGGAGAGCGAAGCTGGGGTTTGCTTCAGGTAGCTGTTTATTTCAAAGGATTTCATTGTGTTTTGTCAGATATAAAAATCTACACTGTTGGTGAAAATGTTAATAGCTGGGGAGAATTCACAACCTCAGTGGAATTTATTAGTATTGTAGGCAGCATGGGGAGGGACATCTATAGTTAATATTGCCTCAACAATTTCCATTATGAAACCTTCAGTGGCTTACAGCTTTGCCAAACTCAAACTGTTCTGGCTGAAATATCCTTTGCAGGGTGTCAGCCTCAGGCTGACTTTCTTTGGAAAGTTTCAGCTAAAATGGTTCAGTGATTTCTGAGAATGAGGTTGGAGTAAAATACGGGTTTTGTCTGTGTAAAATAAGACCTTACAGCTGTTTTGGCAAGGGGGTCCCCCACCTCCGTGCTCCGGGGTGAGGAGCCTGTCTGGGGCAGAGGTTGTCCCGATGGCATCACTGGTGGGAGGGATGCCACCTCACTGGGACCTTGTGCAAGAGTTCCCACCCGGCCTCGCTGGCGACTTGTTGGGGCCTGGCAGCCAAAGTCGCCTTGGTGCTGGCCACATGCCATGGGCCCCTAATTCCTCATTGTTCATTGTCCCTGGGATACACTAAGCAGGGCTCCTGCACGGGGGATGCTCCGGCCGCCACACCATGGTGGGCACGGGAGGTTTTGGGGTGCCAGACATTGGGGTGAGGAGGCCTTGTCCTGTGGGCCAGGCAGTGTGGGCAGAGATCCTCAGGAACGTGGAAGGGAAGAGGAGGAGGAAGATGGGAAGCTAGAAGACAGGAGAGCAGCAGGTCCCCAGAGGGCTGGGGTGAGGAGGAAGGCAGCAATGAAAGCTGAGGGTGGTGGTGGCCTGGGGAGGAGCGGGATGGAGATGGTGAAGGGCTCGGGAATGAGCCGTGATGGGGACAACAACAGCAGGGTGTAGGAGCTGGAAATGCTGGGAATTGCTACAAGGACTACTTGTTTTAAAAACAAGCAACCCCCGCAAAAAGATCAGTTTTTGTAGGCTGTTCCTGTGGGCCAGCATGGCGTTGTGTCTGAGCCGTGTGTCCTGGCCCCACCTGGGGAGAGGTTTCATAGGAGAACAGCAAACACAAGTCTTTGTCCTCCTGGTTGCAAGGAGCTGGCATTCCCTCCTCTTGCGCAGAGCTTTGCTGGGAGCTGGAGGGTTTCTGAGTGGTTTGGAGAAGCTCCTGGGAATTTTAAATTTCTTTCAGGGAAAGGAGAAAGGGTGCTGAATATTTAGGAACTTATTTCCAAGTGCTAAGTAGTCACTAAAAGCCAAAGCTTTTGAGGGAAATTGAATTAAAAGCACTTTTAACCAGGTCTGAAACTCAAGATCTGCGTGATGTTTTAATTCTCTGCATAGGAAGACTAGAGTGAAGAGGCCTCAATTCTGCTGTTGCAGGGGGGGTGTGTGTGGTGGGAACACAAAAGGCAAACTAAATTTTAAAATATAATTCTCTTGATCATGAAGGAACATTCAGGGCCTCCTTTCATGCTAGAAAGCCACCAGATGGTGGGATGTGGCAGCCATGTGGCCCCTCCACATCACCCTCAGATGGTGGTCAAGGAGTGAGGTCTCCTACTATCATTTGGGACTCTTGGGGTGCACTTTTGGGAAGGAACCCCAATTAAGGGGCCATCTGAGGAGCAGTGAAGCATTTCCCCTGCTCTCAAAGCTGGGTTGTCCCCACTGGTCAGTGCCTGATGCCATCCTGTTGTGGCAGGAGGTGACACCGAGGTGTCCCTGTCCCCAGGCCCCTGTGGCTGCCTCTCCCCCTGGGTAAATGCCCCAGGAAGGTGCCAGCCTCTGAGCCTGGTGGTGTGTGGATTCTGGTATTTGCCCATCTCGTGCTGGGAGCCTGGGAACCTTTGCTTGCCTGAGTGAGTGTGGCAATTTCTGTCCCTCCAGTCTGCTGGGAGAATGTCAGGGCTAGCCCTGATTCGCTTCAGTCACAAGAACTGTATTGTCTTAACTTGTGCCAACTCTGTTTCTAATTACATTTTAATCATTTAAAAATGATTAGCAGTTTTTATTGCCTTGTTTGTGGGTAAATTTTCTCACCCCACACATTCTAGCTGCACTCCAATGACAAGTCCTTTTATAGGCAAAAAAGCCCCTGAACGTCCCCATGACTATTTACCTACAGCATATTTTATTCCTTCCTAAATTTTAATACTTTCAGGGTGCCAAGGCTCTGGCATTTTCTGGTGGATCAATTGTGGTATTGTGCTGTAAAATTAAGCAGTTTTTTTTGGCAATCCCGAACAATGTAACTTCCACCGAAATGAAGATACCGCACATGTGTTAACTGTGAAAAGTTTCAGCCCTGAATAGTTGCCTTGAAGCTTTTTGCGGTGAAAAGAATTATGTATTTTCCTCTCTTTGAAAACAAAATTATTATTATTTTTTTTTTGAGCCATGTTTAAACAGGCTGTTTTTGTAAAAGGCCCCTTTTTTGTTATCTTTAGTGTGGTTAGTTGCTTTATTGCTAATCTTGGTGGGTAACTGTATATTATTCACTCTATTGTTCAGCAACACAAGAGAACCTTTGTCGTACTCCCAACAAGGCTATTTATATAGGGTGGCACTTCTGAGGGCTTCTTCCTGCCCTGATGTTCTTCCACCTTCTGGGGAAAGCAAAATAGTTCATCTGAGAAGGAGAGTGAGCAGTGGTCCCTCCTGACAGCTGCTGAAATACAGGCGAGGTGCAGATCCCTGGGATGCCACTGGGAACAAACATAGTGGTTTCCAAAGATTTGGTTGTGTGTGGTTGAGGTTGACCAGAAAGTTTATTGAAGAGGGAGATCAGCTCAGGTCTGGCCAGGGAGAGCAGCCAGGGTGGTCCTCACTGCCTGATGCTTGGTGCTATCATGGGATGGGGTCCCTGCAGCTGCCCAGCTGTCCAGCAGGTCCTTGGGGACCAAGAACGACTTGGGACAGTCAGGAGCTTCTTGATTTATTTTTAAAATTTTATTTCTTGAAGCCTTGACTCCAGTGGGGGGGTTTCTGTTAAGGAACATCAACAAACAGGACCTTTCCTTGTGAGATGGGGCTTTCCTCCCTGGGATGAGTGGGTGGGTGAAATCTAAAGGCTTTGCTGAGCTTTGTGGCTGTGATTTGGTCTTGTGGGTTTAGATGGGCTGGTGGGAAGAGCAGGGCAGCTCCCAGCCACAGCTCCAGAGGCACCAGGAGGGACTCCCACCTGGAGCAGGATCGCGCACCTTGCCTGTGTACTCACCAGCAATATATTTATGCCTCCTTACTGGAAACAACCCTTGACAAGGAATCATCAAAAAATCCAACAATTTCACTTCTCTTAGGAAACAATGAGCCACCTTAGCTCAAAAAGAATCCCAGCCTCGAGGTCAGCTATGGAGCAGTGCTTTGGGAGACGGAGCTTATATTTCACATGCCTGCTTTGTATCTGACCCGACGCAGGGCACCAGCCGCCAGAGCAGAGCTCTCCGTGGCATTAGTGATCATTAACATGCTCGGAAAACTTGGGGAAACAGGCGCGCTCGAGCATAAAAAGCTGCTGCTGCTGCTTGCATTTTAGCTTCCCCATTAACACCAGTGTTTCTTAGAGGGAGAATAATTGTGCTTTCGGAGTTTGGGGGGGTGGAGGTTTGCCAGTAGCTGGGAATTGTGTGGAAGCAGGAATATCTTGTGGATGTGTAACACAAGCGTTAAGCAAATGTAAAAACCAGGCTCAGCAGGAAAAAATCTGCCTTATTTTGTGTGCCAGCGTCTGCGGGACAACTGTTAAACCCCGCGGAAAAGAGGCTACAAATAGGCAGCTCTCCCTGTTTTGGGCTATCTTTGAATTATGATTTGCAAAAGGGGCAAAACCCCTCTCTTTTTATATTTTCCGTTGCTAACCAGCTGTGCAAGAAGTTAAACATCGTAATTAACCCATATGTGACCCAGTACATTTGACTGATTTGCAGGCAGGGCCGGCAGGGTAACTCGAGCTGGCAATTTGAACCCAACATGTTCGTAATGATGATTTTACAGTGTAATGGTCGCACTAAATCCTTTCGCTTTTGCTCTGTAGCCGCTGTTGTGACAAGAAAAGCTGTGGCAACAGAAATGAGACTCCATCAGATCCAGTGATAATTGACAGGTAAGGACTGCTATTGTTTCCTTCCATTTTTTTTTTTCTTCCTCCCGCTCCTCATTATAATGAAACACCTGCCCTGTGTTGCTAATGGGGAAGAATTAGGAGGATATGTGGATGAAATTTTGTTTTTTTGATACGGAATTAGTTGTGCTTTGCAGTTGTGATTGCCTTGGAAGGGCCATATGTGGGATAACGTAGGGATACTGGAGCGCCCTGCTCTGTGGAGGGCTCCAGCTCTTGTAACTGATTCATGTGCATAAAGAGGAGATTTTTCTTTCTGACTTTCTGTGACTCAATTCACATGCTATGCCAGGGAAGCTTCAGGAATAAAATAATAATAGTTTGTGATTTATGAAATGTGGTTGGGTGCTTATAAATATTTAACTTTTATTTGAAAAATGTTTGAATCATTATCACTTAGCTACTGTAGTTCTGTTGGATGCAATCCATCTACATTTTAAGGCTTTTATTTATGCATAAAAACAGTTAAGAAAATAGATCTGCAATGTAAGGTTTTTTCCCTCTTCTTATTTTCTTTGGTTGGAATACTATTTTGACTGTATTGTCAGTTGATTAATTCATTTTTGCCTGTCTTAATTATTGTGTTTTTAAACAAATCCATATTGCTAATCTGACATCACTGAGTAAATCATTGCAGTACAATACATCTATTCCTGTTCCTCTGAGCCATGTGCAGTTTCTGTTGCTTGCCAATTATGCAAAATGGTAGCCAGAGAGCCATTTTTACATTTTAATTGTCCAAATGTGTTGTCCAGGGCCGTGTGGGACAGCCAGGGTATTGTGCAGCATTACTCTAGAGGAGTTAAATGGCCACCAAGCACCAAAAGTGTCTGTCTGGGCTGGGCAGAGCAACACCCTGCACTGATTTGTGAATAGAGGGACCCCAAAGGGAGCTGCCCAAACACACAGGGGGAGGGCACCGAGCACGTGCCTCTCCTTGCATTGCTGTCTGAGTTTTGCTTGCTGTGTGAAGTTTGTAGTATCTTCCATGCCGGAGCATCCATTTTATGAAAGGAGGTGAGGTGGGTTGGATGTATTTGGGGCCCCACTGGAGAGCAGTCCAGAGCCTTGTGCTCATCCCAGCTCCCAGTTCTTGGATGGGCTGGGTAGGAAAGGGCTTTTACTGGATGCTTATAGCAGATGTTTTGATTAGCCGTAATAAGTAATCCTGAGAATGTTTAAATCTCAGAAGATATCCCTATCTATTTTAACTAGGCATATTTTCATCTTCTCTGAGCATCAGGTAGCACCAGAGGAACTGTGTGTGGGGGAAAGCCCCCCAGTGAAACCTGTACAGAGCTGTGTTTTATAAGCATGCTGCAGAGCTGAACACTATAAACATGGTGTTAGAGTGGCATTTTGAGCAACATGAAAGCTACAAAATTCACATGAATTTTTCATTGTACTGGAAAGTGAGATGTTAAGATGCTAATGGCAGGTTTACAGAAATATTTTGTTTAACTATCTAGTATGCAAAACTGCCAGTCGCAAATCATTTTAAATTTTGAAAGCCAGATATGCTGTCTGTTACATGCTTCCTGCAAAATGAGGAAAATAGGTATGGGAAAAAAACAGCTTTAGCTTCCTAGCAGTGATCAATTCCTCAGTCTTTACATGAATTGATGCAATAGTTACTGATTTTGAGGTTTCTTCTTAAAATGCAAGCTAAACACAATACAAAACTGATAATGCAAACCCTGCCTTGCCACCCACACTGAATCACACTTGGCTTGTGAATGGGTTAAGCTTTTAGGTTCTTCACTTGGTTTTAAATTGTGACTTTGATACAGAAGGTTGATATGACTGTGGTTTGAATAACACTTGATTTTGACCTGTTCCTGTGGGTTGCAATGGCATAAGAAATTTGACTCAGCAGTACTGTAATTAGCCCTCCCCATGTTTTTGAAACAGGATTGTGTTACCTGGATTGCATTAGTGTGGCTTCTATTGTTGCCGCTTCGCATCTGTCCCAGTAGGGTACTTAAAACCTTTTCTTGGCTGGGGCTAGTTCAAACAATTTAGGCCAAGCAAGTATGTGCTTTATACAGTTAGTGGCTTTAGTGATGTTTCTTGTGACATTTATCCTATTCATTTTTCTTGTCCCCTTTGGTTTGGAAAGGATGAAGTGATTTATACAGAGCCTTTTTACCTTAAAACGAGTCCTTTAAAATTGTTCTGTGATTAAAATGCCTGCACAAGTCAGGCCATGTGTTTGGTTGTGCTCCATTGTCACTTCTCCATGCACACAGTTTTTAACTATTATGTCAATTAATATGCAAAGCCATATTTAGTTATTTTTATTTGCACTGAGCTTAGAGAATTCATTTACCATTTGGGCTAAAGCACTCCCACATGCCTGATGCTCCGATCAAGTCTTTGCCTGTGGATTTAATCTAACTTTTGCATCAAATCTTGTGAATCCGCAGACTCTGACCTAACATAGAGTTTAACATAGAATCTATCCATGGGATTTTTGACATATGTACTAACATGGAAATGCCATCCTCTTCTGACAAGCTGGAATACTATTTGGGATTGATTAATTCTCTTTGATGGGGCTGGAGAGACTTGGGATAGAGAGGGCTCTGGCTTTGTGGTGGTTTGGTGAACTTGGAGAAAAGGCTCTTTGGCAACTTCAAAGTTACATGTGTTGTATTCTTCTTCAAACCCTGGATATATGTGAAATCCAATTGTATATTTCTCTTCAATGAAAATGTGGGTTTTAAGAAAGAAGGTCTGTAGCTGTGTTTGGAACAGGATATGACTTTATTCTTTATAAAATTGTTTTATACTTTGCTCTATTATAGTATCAGTAGATACAGCAGTGAAAGGGACCTAAAGAAATTTATACTGTTATAAAATAGTGATTTAAATTTTCTCTGGAGAACAAAATATATCCATTATGATTACAGAGCAGTCATACCAAGGAAGTTTCTTGGAAACCCGTGTGTGTGTCTGTATCATCTTCTTAGCATAGCCTGTATATTTTATCGTTAATCCAGTTACATGTGTTGAGATGAAGATCTGATGAACAGGAACTCATTTTAAAAGGGGTATTATTGCCACAATACAAATGCACAATTCCTCCTACGAGTGCAGTGGCAAGGCTGTATTGTAATCACACTTAAAGAAAACACAGAGCACTTCCTGTTATTAAATTAAATTCTAGATTGATTTAACTTTCAAATTGTAACTCATATTTGAATTTAAAAGGTTTGCAATAAAATTCCTGTGAAGAAATTGAATAAATTGTAGTTTTATTACCACTCTGGATATCCTGGTGTCCTAACCTTTTTCCTTACAGTTATCTTAGTTCAATAAATAAAACCTCATTAGACTATTCCCATTTCAACGAGTTTATTAAATTTTACAGGAGTAATTAGCATAAGCTGTGCTAATTTTTCTGGAAGACTAATGAGAGAGCTTCCTAATTAGGTTTGCTTTGTAAGAATCAGAAAAGATGATAATGACAAAAGTCACATAGGGGAGAAAGTGGGGCTTTATGTTATTCCTCGGTTCAGGAAAAAGGCTCCTCTCTTGGCACTCTGTTTCAAACTTTTAAACCAAATTTCCCATTGTCAGGACCGGTATTTAATGGTGTTACCAGTGCCTGCTGGGGCTTCTTTACCTTTTATGGCTGCATCCAGTCAATAGGAGTCCTACTGACTGATAAAAAAGGAATAGCCACTGCAATCCCAAATATAGTGGCAGAAAATATATATTCCATATATATCATGTACATCCTGCTTGAGACATTGCATGAGAAAAGGGAGGAAAACAGGCAGTTGCTGGCTCATCCCAAATTTTGCTTCTTCCCAGAGCACTTGAGCAGGCTGATGACTGTGATTTGTGATTGGCTTTGCTAATATTTACCAATAGAGGCAGGACCTGTAGTGAGAATCTGGCCACTTCTGTCTCTTGGATTGATAATCTTTAGGTGAGGTAGAAATGAAGTGGCTTCATGGTGGAGCTCCCCTGGGAGGGACTGTGTGACCTTTGGGGACAGGGGATGGCCAGGGCTTCTTCTGGCCCTGCTCTGGTAATACACTGAAGGTCTTCATGTGGCATTTTGGATGCAATTTGGGAGCAATGAGGAGGTTGGTGCCTTTCCAGTGCCATCACAGCTCTTGTCCATGGAGCAGGGGCGGGGACTCATGGATTGGAGGTTGTAATATTTCCTATGCCTTGGTATCAGATGACACCAAAGTACATTTTAATGCATGACTTCTTAGCAGTGTTCTGAAAGGCCTCTGTACTTCCAGCATGTGCAGGATGCTCATCTGGGCTCCCTGTAACCTGTCCCAGCACACCCAGCCAACTCACCTACAGATGGGTTTGAAATCTTTCAGCCTGTAACCTGAAAAGTTTTATGTTTGTGGGTAGGATTTCACTGTGCAATGACATGAAAAACTCATTACCTCTGTTTTACAAGTCATCAGGTAGTAGATTGTATTTTACAGGCTTGATCATCCTTTCACCCTAAATACCAGGCAGGTGGAAAAGTGACTGGGAGGACTGCATCACGTTCCCTGCATCCTCCCCACAAACACTGCTTAGGCAGATGTGGCAAATAATGTGTTTTGCAGTAGCTTTCCATGTCTGGAGAGAGGGGGAAAGAGATGCAGGCAGAACCCACCTTCCAGGAGAGGTTCTGGCAAGGGGACAAGGTGGGTTTTGCTGAGAGGGAGCTGCTGAGGGATGCTTTGCTGCATGGGATGGGGTCAGTGCTGCAGCTGACCCCCCACCAGCCTACAGGGACATCATAGCACTGGTGTCACAGCAAAGTGGCAGGAGATGCCAGCTGATCTGGCAGTGCCCCCTTTGCAGGAGTGCCAGTTCCTGCCCTGTCCTGGTCACATCCTTGCCCCCCTGACCATGCCAGTACCAGAACTTGGCTGTGGAGTCAGGGGAAGCTGTGTCTGGCAGTGTCTGTGACACCAGGCATGGGGCTGGGGGAGGCCGGGTGTCCCATCACTGCTGGGTCCTTGGGTGGATTTTCCACACAGAAGGAGCAGGAGGGCAGGCATGGAGCACTCTCATAGACACCCTAGGTGCAAAATACCCCTTGGTGTGAATATAATATTTGGCTGTTACCTGGAATTTTGTGCTGGAAATCCCCCCCCCAATTGCTGTGCCCCTTCCAGAGCTAGATGGGAGTTATTGATCCATCAGGGAGTAGTCAGAGGAACAGAAAGCTGGAACAGAGCTACCCCCAGCACTGCACAGAGATATCTCCCAGGCTGTCTTTTCAGGCTATGCTGCCTAAACCCCCTGGGCCTCTGAGCAGGGTGTTCAGAGACAGAAGTTGGCCTCGGGCACTTCATGCGAGCTCCGGGAGCCTGTGAACCCACACATTTCTGAGAGGGGAGGGACCCAAACACACGTCCTCCAGGATTTGGTTGTGATTGATGCAGCTGAGAAGCATTACCCAGAACATTTCCCACATGACTTAGGCAACCAAAGGCATTTTGAGCTGTTGTGAGATAAATGGGAGACTCTGATCAGTAGATGCTTCTCACACTGAGGTTCAGGCTTGCATGCTTGCCCCTGTATGCGTGCTCCTCATGCATGTGGAGTCTTCTTTCTGGTGATGAAATCACTAGAGCTGGGGGTAACTTTGCAAGGATTCTTGCAAAAATCTCTTGGTTTCAGCCTGTTGGGATTGGCACATATCACTGTTGCTTATAAATTCCTTTATTTTGCTCTTGGGGCTGAATGAACTTGGTCAGGGTCAAAACAGCTTCTGCTTATTGTTTGTTTGATTACTCTTCTCTCTGCCTCCAAGTATAAGAATTTTTGTATGATCTCAGAAGTATTATGCGAAACCTTAATTTGGTCTGAGCTTCACTCAGGTTTGTGAGTTTCTCAGCAAACCTGTTCTGAGTTTTCAGTTTGTTATTAAATCCCAATCCAGGCAAGTCTTGTGTGGTTTTGGGTTTCACTGCAAACATTTCACACTACTCTAATTCTAATACTTGCATCTCTCAGTGATGCTTTTTGAATCCACAGCTAGTGTTTGGGGCTTTAGTTAACTGAGATCTTATGCTTGATTATTACTATTTAAAATCATTGTTGATGTAGCAGAGGCTTCTATTGCAAAGCATGCTCATTGTGCTGAATGCTGTGTAGTTTCTAAGAAGGGAGTTGATCCCATTCCTGAAGAGAAATGTTTCTCCTGATGCAGAGTAAAAATTGAGATTTTTCTAGGGAGATAAAAAGCTTGTGTTGAATGTCCTGGGGATGAGGGGAACTGAAGACTAGATTACTGCTTTTGGCATTTGTCTGTTAGTGCTCACCCACAGCCATGGGCTTGGCCAGCTGTGACTTGAGTGCACACATGGGATGTGCTGGACCTGCTGCCCCAGGGCCCCAAGGTCAGCGTGTCCATGTCAATAAATCCCCATGGCTCTTCCTGAAAATCTCCTGTTCAGCAAGGGTTAACAATTTCAGCAGACCGAATTGGTTTGTTTTAGTCCTCACAGTCCATCCTGAAGACCCTGCGGATTTTCTTGAGCAAAGGAATCTGAGACCTCATGGATTACTCTGCTGCTCTGTTCCAGTGGCAGGATTTGGGTATTTGAGGTTGGAGGTGCTTTACAAAGCTTGGAACAGTGACCTCCTGCAGCACCAGGGAAGCTCTGAGTGCTCTGGCCCCAGCAGGAGCCCAGGGCCTGGCAGGGTGATCCATCCCCTTTGTTTTTTTGTCACAAAACTTCAAATGTGCTTTTTGTACCTACCGATTTCTTAATATGAACTCGTTCTTCAAAGCATGTCCTGCAGCAGGGAGGATGTGCTGGGCACAGTGGGCTCCCTGGCTCCATACAGCTCAGTGCCAGCTCTTCTCTCTCAAGAGTGGGGGTGTTTTTGGGTGGAAGAAAAACCCCCTGTCTTTTTCTCATATACATATATATACACACAGTTTCTAGAGTGGATAAATTTCCTCTTCCTTCTTAACACCTGATTTATTTCCATATTTGCTGTCGCAGTGGGAATGCATACATGAATAAGAGCAATGGGGAAATGTATTTGCAAAGATCATCCTCAGTTTTAATGCAGATTAGCTAAAATTCTTCTGAACATGAAAAATGTAGCTCAGCTCTATCCCAGTGTTTACTGGATAAAAACACAACCCAAGCTTTATTCTGCAGGAGCTGAAGTGTGTGAGTAGTTTTCTTCATGTGAGTTTTCATAAATGTTTTCATGTTCCAGACACCAAAATGTATTCTTATAAGTAATTGGCCACACTTATTAAAATAACTATGTTAACTTCACAGGCACTTCTGCCTGCTGGAAGTATTTAATTTTAATACAACATTTAACTAATAAAGTTAAAAGAGAGTGAGAAACACTTGTAGGTTACTGTGCAAAATCGTGACTAAGTTTCTAGAGATGGTTTTAACGCTGTTCTTGGAAGGCAGCAGGTCTGTAGTAGTAGTGGGAAATGTTGGTATGACTTTTCCTCTTTCCCTATAACATCGTGATATTTTTTCTGTAACAGTTCTGGAAAAGTACAGAAAACCCATACAAAGTTCCCAGTGTGTCACATTAGCAACTTTGCATAGGTAGTTTGTGATCAGAATATATTACTGTATCAAATGGGTGTTTACTTTTTTGCTAAGGACAGTATATTAGAGTGTTTTTACTTTTTAAGGTGGAATGAATAATTTTCTACCTGCTTTTTAAAAACAGCGTCTGGAAACAGGAAATGCAAATACAAATTTTCTGTTGCTGTTAATATGTGAATAATATGAAATTAGTTATTAAAAGGCTTTATATCAAGTCACTGAAATTATATACTGGACTGTAGTAAGGTGACCCAGATATAGAGCCTTTCAGAGCAATCATTGAAATGCTATGAACAGTGCTGTTTTGTCTTTGGTTTCTTGCTGCCTCTAAAGGTGTAGGCAGATGAAGATAACTTTAAAAAGAGCTATTTCTCCAATTACAAGCTTTTGTCCAAGAGCAAAGAAAGATTTTTAGACTAACAGCATTCACTATAACAAAATTAAATTCCCTTCATCTGACAAGAAGAGGAGCCTGGCAATAGTTTGGGATTTTTTGTTGGGGCTGGAGCAGCAGCTGCCCTCTGTACCTCGTGTTTTTCCCAGAGAGGAGGTGACCTGAGGTGGGGAGGGTGGGAGGGCACTGGGTGCTGTCCCTTCCTTTGGGGACATCGTTTACCCCTTCCCAGGGCCCAGGGAGGGCTGAGGGAGCAGCATCCCACTGCCACCCCCCTTCCCTGCCCTGCCAGGAGGCCTGGCCAAATCTTTTTGGGTTTGTAACAACATGTCCAATCTGGCATTCCACAACTACGGCATCTCGCTAACGGGCTGAGGCACCAGAGTTCAGTAATGTAATATAAAAAGTAATGGTGTTAGCTAACACATCCTTAATAAGATATTGTCTGCTGCTCTGCCATATGCTACCGAGCAGGCTTTCCCTCTGTGGGGCTTTTGAGTTCTCTCAATAAGATTATTTCAAATACTCTAATCCTGAATCATTGACATGAATACAAAAGCCTAGTGACATCTAATAGATGCCTCTTAGCTTTGCTTTTCCTCTTGTTCCTTTCCTTTTTCTTCTCTTTTTACCTGACAAAAAGCTTACAGACACTTGGGCTCTGTCTCACAGTACCAGCATGTGGGTCCCCTCATGAAATATAAAGGAGGAAAAAGGGCTGACATAGGGCTGATAAGCCACGGAGCAAAGAACCATAGAATTAAAAGTAAATGCCAGTAAATCCTACCCTGTACACTTGGTTGTTCTTTTATTGTTTTCTTTAATTCTTCCAGTGCCATGCTGGGCTAAAAAGAGATGAAAAGTGGTGCTACCAAAAAACAAAAGGTGATGCTGCAATGCCAGGGTCATGTAGGCTTGCTTGATTCTGGGGTTTTTTCGTGCTTCTCTCACCTTGACTTTCTAATCAGAGTTACAAACATTCAGCTAAACACATAATTCAATTAGCTGAATGTTTAGGTCATGTTTTTCAAAGATCAATAAAAAAAAGAAAGATGACATCCTCGAGTGACATGATTATGACCCTGGAACGGATTAATTTTATATATCTAAATTTCAGAAAAACTTAATATTTCAATGTGAGTGTCTAGCAATCAAAAAATGATCTTCCTCTTAGTTCTGTCTCAATGACATTTAGAGGCAGAAAATAATTTTCTGTTCATCTCCATTTAGACTTTGACAAATGTTTATCTGTTGATTCCAAAATCTGCCTCTGGAAAAAGTTACTGGTGCAGGATACAGCCAGTGTCTACAATGGGTTAAAACCAAGCTATTTAAAACACAATACTTTTCCTTAATTATTATCCATGGTTTTGCAGGGAGACTCACAGGCACTCCTGACCAGGATAACCATCAACTTCCACCCAGTTGAGTCAGGTCTCCCCTGTAAACTCCCTCAATATAATCCTTCAGTTGGATTTTTTGGCATCTGCATCACTACATAACCATTGGCTGACTTCCCAGATGTTAAGTCACTTTGATAAGTGGATGTTAAAAACCACTTTACCTAGTTCAAATTTTGTAGAAAGATGACACAAGGAGAGGAGAAATGTATTCTGTATTCATTATAAAATTCTTTGCTCTGAAAGAAGAATAAAATTAGCCACACTCAGAGCTATTAAGATCTGATGGTCGCTTCTCCTCCCAGCTGCTCCAGGTGCCTCCACATCTCTGGCACAGTCCTGTATGAGCTGCAATTTGGCTGCATAGGGGAGCCAAATACACCCTGGAATATTTTTCTGGGGGTTTTAGAGGCAGGTGAAGGAAAGGACCTGCAGCTTGGAATCAGGATTTACCACTTTTTAAAGAAAAATGAGGAAATTCAGCTATGTTACAAATGAGTGCCCTGGAGTTTTCTGTGGTCTGGGGCAGAATTTATTTGTCTTGCTGGGGTTTATGCATTTATCCCAGCTCTGTAAAGCTTTTTTTCTTCTCTCTGGGTCTTTCTGTTGGTACCATGGCCTGGTGCTATTGGCCCTGTTTGAGGCTGCTGAGTGAGGAATGCACAATGGGAGAGTCTCTGTCCTATGGAGGTGTTTCGGCAAGACAATCCCTAGGCTTTTTTTTTTAAAGCACAGTGAGCTCCATAATAGCTCTGGAATTCTGAAAAATGGAATAAACTGTACTGTGGTGCAGGAGGAAAACTTCTCACTGAACCCCATTATGTGTACATAAATTGTCATCCGTCGTGTATCACGTGGCAGGAGAGAGGAACTTTCCTTTTTTTTTTTCTTGAAGGATTGCCCTGCTGTGACAATGGTAACTCAATTTGTCAGAAATTACAAGAGCATTAATACATCATGCCCTAATGTTTCATTAGTACATTAATACTTTTGAAGTCATCGGAATTTCCCTAATAAATGTCTTCAAAGTTGGCTGGCCATTCATAAATTTGAGTTTTCAGCATTATAATTGTAATTGAGATACCTATTTTCTCTGATTAATCCTTGGAGTCTGTGTGTAACAATCAGCCTTGTTGACATCTGCACTTGAAAGAACAACACGCTCTTAGTTAATATTTGTGTTATTGCAGAGTGGCAAGATTTGGAGAGGGGGAAAAAAAATAAAATAGGGAGACTATTCTTGGGGAAATAAAAGAGAATTTTGGGAATGCTTTTTGCCATGGTCAACCAGTTATTAATCTGTCACCTATGAAATGAGCTCCAGACTCCGACACTCCGCAGCGTCCCCGGGGGTCATGGTACCTGTGGCCACCCCCGGGAGGGTTCCCCTGCCACCAAATCCCATTATGTGCCTGGATGGGCCTCAAAGAGGGCAACCCCCTCCCTGCCTGGGCCACCTGGGCTGCCTGGCTCTGCCACCCCAAAAGCAGCTCCCCAGGGTGATGGGGAGCCGGCCTGCGGGCGCCGCTGCGCTGGCTTTAGGGGCCGCCTGTATCTCCAGAAGGAAGGAAGTTTTTTTTTTCCTTCATTTCCAAGATAAGGTGTCATTCATGAGAGCAGCGTGCTGAACTAATCAGGTTAATTGAGAGGCCCTGAATAGCTCTCATTGAGCGGATCCCTCCTTCCTGCTCAAGGCAGATAGTGCCGACAGAGAGATTGCAAGTGCTTTAAACTCTTTCTCTCCATCTCTGAATTTCACACCCATTTCAGGATGACGAGGGTCAGAGCAGACGTGTGACACGGGAGTTGTACAATTTAGCTTTGCTGGGAGCAAGCTTTTATTTTTGTTGTTTGTGTTTTTTGCTGTTTTTTTTTTTTCCTTTTCATCATCATCATTGTGATTATTTTTCAGTGAGGCCAGTGCTTCCCATCTCTCCTGATGCCAGGGACACCCTGCTGATTTACACCAGCTGGAGTGGTGTAAATTACTCCACTGTTTTGGAAAGATGCAGAGGACATTTGGAAAGATGTAGAAGACTAATGCAGTTGTGTGATTGGCTCTAGATTGACCTGCTCCTGAGTGTTGTTAATATTAAAATTATTTCAGACCTGACTCATGGCAGGGCTGCAGGAAACATTAATTTTAAAAAGATGTTTTCAGTGTTTGAAGCAGATAGCAGTGGGGTTTATTGCTTTTATGGTATCATTTCCCTTTAAACCCTTCTAATCGAAGTGGCTGTACATAATTTTATTCAAGTTTACCAGAATGTGAAAGCATTTCCCTCTGGATACTCTTGCCAAATTAGGAACAGCCAGGCTCCAAACCTCATCCTAATCTTCCTACTCGCCACAGTCTATTGCATTTTCTTTGCAAATTGTAACTGTTAGGGTGAAGAAGAGAGAATTTCCAGGAAAACAAATTCCCTAAAAGTAGTGTGTGTGTCCCCACTTCTCCAAGCTTAGTTCAATTTACACACAAGCCAAACATGAGCATAGTTGTTCCCTGTTGGCCCCCTCCTCTCCTCCAGCTTCTTTTCCTTGCAAGTTTCAGGAATGACTTTAATTATCTCTACAATCAAATTCTCACTGCTGTCCCTGTGAAAGCGTGTAGTCATGGATTGCTGGGATTATTTTCTTTAGCACTTGGGGATAGAGAAACTGGTTGTTTGGAAATGAGAACCAGCTGGGTTCTCAGAGCTGGAGTTTGGAGGGAGCCACTTTGCACAGAGACGCTGGTGCTGAGCAGAGCCTGAGCTCAGTGCCCAAACTGCCCCAGCTGCCTTGGCCATAAGGGATAAGAACATATCAGGGCTGGGGGTTTATTTTGTATATCTCATTAATATACATCTCCAGGGTGGCTGCTGCCAGGGCTGGCCTGAACTCCTCACCAAAGTTTCTGCAGACAGAGGGGCACCCTTGCCGTCCCATTCCTGGCTTCCCCTACCTGAGACAGAGAAAATAAAATTAAATAATAGAAAACAATCCCAATAACTATAATAGACACAAGTTCTGCAGATGACAGGTAGGCAGGTAGAGAGATTATATGCAACAAAGGGAAGAGCAGACATAACTTATCTTAACATCTTTTATTGCCCTAGAAGACAAGCTGCAGGGATGATGTTCTTCCTTTCTTCCAGTTTGGAGAAATTAGTGATTTGTCATACCTTATTAATCTGTTTAAATGCCAAATTCAGTTTAAAATTAGGACCATATATGTAGTCAGAAATTACATGAGCTATGCTTTTAGCTGAGTATTTTGTCATAGGGAAAGGCACAGAAATCTTCTTCATTTAGTTATAAGGATGTAAATTTGGAGATACTCCACTGGCTTTAAGGCAGCTGCTTCATATTTCTGTCTCTTTAAGAGAGAAATATTCATTCTTTTGGATACAAGGATTTGTTTCTAGGGTTTACTTACATTTTAAGATATCAATATAAAATACATTTACATGTATATTTTCTACTTTCAAGGTTCTCTCACACTCCTGCACATTTTGTTTCTCTGCACATGGTTGTTAGGTTGGTTTATAGTTTATATTGTGATTTCTCAGTGTTTGAAATGCAATAGTGACTAAATTGGTTGCTTAGGTAAAAAAGTCAAGAAAAGAAATCTTTCTGTTCCTTATAAAAAAAGTTCATTGCAAAGAATGTGACTGATCACTGAGCTTTGAGCAGCTACTTATAAATTATTTGATTTCTTTAATGCCTGGGATACAATGACTTTGACTGTATTAATATCCCCTTTAGCATAACTAATTTATTTTTTGAAAGATGAAACCTTTTTGTTCTGAACGTGTTTAGATCACACCATGACCTAAAATCTCTCATACATGTTGTATACATTTCCACATGCATACTGTGGATTTTTATTTTTGGTGGCTTTGGTTTTGTTGGTTTTCTTTTTTTTTAATCTGGATTTTCAGTTTGTTTTCTATTCAATTTTATTTCTCCTCCCTCCCCAACAAATAACTGCTGCATTTCCAGTCACTCAAATTTGGACAGAATTTTACTTCCTGTTTCAAAGGTCAAGGAAAGCTGACCTCAACAGCAGTGTTGAGGCTGCTGAATTATTCATATCATTGACTTTGTGTCAGCTTCCACATTTGTGCAGAGGGATGTTTTATTCATTTATCTCATTTAGGGACCTGCTCTGCACCTGTTTCTACCATTAAGTACCCTGTAATTTGCATTTGATGCTAATTTAGTTTCATATCAGCCTGGTCCCCTCTTGTTAATTTAATTTTCTAAGACCCTTTTCATTACAGTAGAAATGTTTCCCTCTTTAAAGCAAACATCTATACAAGTAATTGTATAAACTGCCTTTTAAATAATATCTTTTAGAAGATTCCATCGTTTAATTCCTTAATTCCTATAATTAGCCATGGTTTGATTAATGTTTCAAAGGGTTAAATTAAAATGCAGAATTACTCAAATGCATACTTGAATAATTTTCCCTCTGCTGATAACAGTTTCTGCATTACTGCTTTTATTCTCCTCATGATTCTGAATATTACATGTACTAACAAGCACTAATTTTCCTGATGTAGTGATTTTCCAATGCTGAGCAATAGTGGGTTTTAATGTACAGTTGTTGGGAACTCCACATTGCCAGTGGGATACTTAATTTCTTTTTTTTTCCTCTTCTGATCGATTGTAAACAGTTGAGGAGAAACGCTGTGGCTGAGCTGCTCCGGGTTCCTTTCCAGATTATAAGAAACTTAGAGATCCTTTATTTTGCCAAGCAGCATTGCTGCTGCGCTCTCACAAACCGCGTGATTAGCGCTGATCGCTGCAGAGAATCATTTGGCAATATTTACAAGCATCATGGATCTGTTTGTGGAGGTGAAAATTTGCATCTGCTGTGATCCTACAGGGCGAAATGCTCCGGGGTTGTCACCCCCGGGCACACTGATGCCTGTTCAGTGCAGGAGTATGGCACTGGGGTAAATAAATGACCAGAGGGGCTAGAGAGGGAAATCAAGTCCCTTCTCTCCCCTGCGGGTTTATTTAGAACAAGGCTGGATAATTGCAGTGGGGTGGGCTCTGTGCCGGGGGATGGACGGACACCTCCTCCCCTCCCTCTCCAGCCGGGGGGAATGGGGATGTTGATTCCGAGCTTTCCGAGGTACAAACCCCCCCATTCCTTGGTGGCTGTCGGGGAGGGGACAGGGACATCAGCAACACAGGGCTGTGAGCAGTGAGCAGCTGGGCTTCATTACCCAGCAACGCAGCCCAAGCTAATTCCTCTCTCTGTTTACAGTGGGGAGGGGGCACCGGGGCATCACTCCCAGGGGACTGTCACCCCAGATTCTTCCACGCCTTCCTGGGGACAGGAGAGATTCGGTGTTTGGCTCTGTGTTGATGCTCCAGCCCGTTGCTGCAGTGCCGTGTGTGGCAGGAAAGATGCGAGTCCTGCTCGGGGGATCAGCTGTGCATCAGCTTTTGTTTTGCCCCGGCAGAAGGTGACACTCCTCTTCCTCCAATTCCCCCTGAACTCACGGCGAGTTTGGGAAGAGGTGCCTGTGGCTTTGGGATGAAATGAGGCTCTTCTGCCTCTGGGGTTCTGTTCCCAATAGTGCCCGGGGCTGCTCCAGGGGCTGAGTTTGGCTCTGATGATCCCGAAAGTGTGTCTTCTGTTACACAACATGCCACTTAGATAGATGAGCCTGAGACCTGGGCTCTGGAGTTGCTAATAACACAAGGATTTAATATTTTAAAATTGAGTTGAAACAAAACCTCTGGTTTGTAGCTTTTTTGTTTTTTTTTTTTGTTTTTTTTTTGTTATTTTTTTTTTTTTTTTTTTATTTATCTTTCCC
>CM031869.1:3920508-4049795 GCA_018697195.1 Certhia americana
GTCCAGTATTTGTGCCCTCCTGAGTAATTCCTAGTTGCAGGAGTACCAGGGCTGAGGGATGGACCCAAGTACCTGCAAGCCTCACCTTTCTCATCAGCCCACAAATTCAGACATTCATAATAACTCCCCCTTTATTTTGTCATATATTCACAATAACGGCCTCAGAGCTGGGCATTTCCTGAGTATTAATGACCAGCTGGGGTTAATGGCCCTTGCTTGTGCCTTGAGCCATCAGCTCCTCCCGACTGGTCATTAATTCCCAGGAAAAGCCCTCTGTGGAGGTCATTATTGCCTAATTATCTCCATACACTTTAATGCCAGTTTTGACAATGTACAGTCTCATACTTTGAGTTATAGGCACTTTATAATTCATTAAATAGCTTATCATTAAAACTGCAGATGATCTTGATTATTATTTATTAATGTTTTCCCTTTGATTTTTTTTTTTTTTTTTTTTTTTTAAATCTGATGCTCCCGTTTCTGGAGGAAGGAAGGGACAAAGGTAGATGGAGTATGGCTCCAATGTCAAAAACTGTCACACAGCAGCTCTCTCTGTCTGGAGGGGTCTTCCCTGGCATTGCAAAAGTACCAAAAACATCTGCCAGCGGAGCCCAAACCTCAGTTCAGAGCTCACCTTGCTCAGCCCTTAGCAGAGACTTGAACAGCAGTGGGATGACCCTGGAATCATTGGCAGCATCCGGCTCACAGTTTTGGCAGTTCTTGACTCAGTTTTCTTTTCATCCTGGTCCACATTGAGGCCTGGGTTTGCTGTGGGAGCCCTTTCTCACCTCGGTGGGGCTGTTCACAGGGTGAGCTCTGTTAGGGTTCAGGGTTTGGCTCCTTCCCCAGCAGCATCAGGTGGGTGCTGTGTTTGAGCACAGTTAGGTGGGGTGGGAAATAAATGGGGAGAGGTTCAAGCCAAGCAGAGGGACTGTAATTTCTGTGTTTTAATAAGAGTGTGCATCTCTTCCTCCTGGGAACAGCTTCTCTTCCCGTCACTCAGGTGTGCCTGTGCATGGTGTTACATGGCTGCAGGTGCAGGGGCTCAGAGCTCTGCCTGTGTGTGCTGGGAAAGAGCCACACTCAGCCCAGCCTGTGATTCTAGGGGAATTTACTGTTTTATTTGCCCCAAATGGCCCAATCCTGCAACCTTGTCTGGTTTTCCTTTATTTTCCACTCTTTTCCCCAGGCTTTACAAGTGAAATACCTGGATAACAGAAAGCTAAACCTTTGTGTCTGGTTTCTCTGAGGTTTTGCTGTGCAGGAGCCCTGATCAGCACCAAGGGGGGCTGTACCCCTTCTGGGCCAGCTTGGGGGCCACGATGCTGCCCTGTGCTTGGGGCAGATTGCAGTGGCAGAAGGTCTTTGCTAGCCAGAAAACCTGTCAGGGTGTTTGCTCTCTGTACTCAGTCATTACTTGTGTTTTAGTTGCCTGACAGCATCAAGTTGCTTCAACAACAATAATAATAATGCAGTTTTGGAGCTGTTTTCTCCATTACCTGTGTCTCTGTTGGTTTTGTGTTTGCTGGAGGAAAAGTTGTGTGTGGATGTGAAAATACTGGCCCCATTGAGCCGTGCCATCGCCTTTGGAAGAGGCCAAATTTCACCCACCGTATTTGCTTTTCTACCTCTGAGCCGTGTTTGTTTACAAAACCTTCCTCTGAACTGCTGTAAACTGCCCAGCCGAGCTGCCTCCCCGTCCCAGTTTGCTCTGGCCTTCTCCAGAAAGCAGTCCGTTTTGATTAAAATCATAATGTCATTTGGAAGCAGGGAAGCAAACCAACCCTAAGCCTTGTGCAAAGTTTGAAAGCAGCAAGTTGCTGCCGAGAGGGGAAAAAGGAAAAAAAAAAAAACCCAACCAAAAACCCCTTAAAATTCAGACTCAACGGGTCTCCTGTTACCGCTGCCAGGGGAGTCCAAGGGTTTGAGGCTGATGAAGAGTTACATGCTAAAAAAAAAAAAAAAAAAGAGGGGAAAAAAAAAAAAAAAGAAAAGAGGGCAAAAGGGAGCAGTGTTATTTACTTATTTATTTAAGAGCCTAAAAGATTTATGGTAAAGCTAATTTAGGAGCGCGCTCGGCTCTGCATCCCGGCTGTGCGGAGCGCAGGCAGAGCTCTGGGGCCGCTGCCCCCGCCCGCTCTCAGAGCTGCCATTGTCGGGCCGTGAATCGGGGCTCACATCGGGGGCTCGGCACTGCCAGCCTGCCCAGGGACCGAGCCCGGGACCCCGGGGTGGGACAGCGGCGGCTCCGCCGTGTCCCCCGGGAGCGCCCGGGACGGGCGGGGCGCGGCGGGGACCCCCTTCCTGCCCGCTCTGCTGCCTCCGTCTCTCTCCTTTTTCTTCCTCCTCCTCTTCCCCCCGCCTTCCTTATTCACTTATATTTCACTTTTCTTCTTCTATTTTCTTTCTCTCGTCTCTTCTTGGTTTTGCCTCTTCCCCCTTTTTTTTATTCTCTCTCCACTCTCGTTTTCTCTTGTCTTCTCATTGTCCTCTTCTCTCTTATTTCCCTTTCCCTTTTTCCTTTCCCTCCTTCATTTCCTTTCCCTTTCCCTTTTTCCTTTCCCTTCTCCAGTTCCTTTCCCCTTTTCCCTTTTTCTTTTCCTTCCTCCAGTTCCTTTCTCCTTTTCTCTATTCCTTTTTCCTTCTTCCCTTCTTATTCTTCTCATATTTTCCTTTATTTTTCCTTCTCTTTCACTTTTTCCTTTCACTTATTTTTATTTTTCTTGTTATTTTTCTTTTACTTTCTTCTCTCTTTCACTTTTCTCTCTCTCTCTCTTCTTTCTCCCTCTAATTGCTCCCTTGCTAAGAGCCAAAGGCAGAATTACAAATCCAGCCTTGGCATTGTGGTTTGCAGGATTCTTCAGGGATGTTTTCTTCTGCACAGTATGTTCTGTATCTTCCTTTTGGGTCGTCATCTCTGTGAAAGACAAAATATTCCTTCTCTGTTCTGAGCACAGAAGCATGGTAGAATTATGAAGTGTAAGGAACGTTCTTCCCTTTCTCAACATCCATATAATTACTGTCAAGCCAAACCAAAAAGCCTCAGGCTTAGAGATCACTAGAGTAAAGTTACATTTCGCAAGACAAAAACTGAGCTCAGTGCTCAAAACAAAAAAATTGGTGACCAATTCTGTGTCAAAGACTAAAAGCAGGCATGACATTTTGCTAGGAAAAAGCAGAGGCACTCAGGTTTGTTACCATATGGAATAGAAATTAGTTTTATATATATTTATTTGCTTCCTCCTTCTTAGCAAGAAACAAACTGAGCTATTAAAAGTCTTGATATTTTTTGTTTTTCAAAAATAATTAATAGCATGAATGAAGTAAACATTGGAGGGGGGAATAGCTGTGCTGTACAGTGATGACGTTGCCTTTTTTTAAGTTCTAATTCCAGGGTGGGAGCACGGGAGCTGCGTTGGATGGGAAATGTATTCACGCGATGAAAGGCTGCATTTGAATGCAGCATTTTTTGTTTTGTTTTTTCTTTTTTTTTGTTTACATTTTCAGCAAAACCAAGATGACACAGCTGGGCATGTTCAAAGTGAAATAAAAATAGGAGCGAATAAATAAATAGTAGTAAAGAATAGTAGTAAATAAAAATGAAACCTAGTGAGCGCCGTGCGGAGCCCTGCAGAAGGCACCCTCTGTGTGCCCCGGGTTTGGGAAGGTGGTGCCAGGCTGGCAAGGTGGTGTCAGCTGATGCCCAGGGAAAGAGGTTGGGTGGTGCAGGGATGAAGGGGCTGGTGGGGCAGCAACAGAGCTGTGCTCCTCTGGAACAAGTTTTTCCTCCCATGCTGTGCTCCCATGGCTTAGCCCTGCCTGGGCAGCCTTGTGCCGTGAGCTGAGCATTCTTTTGGATGTTTTGAGGTGCAGTGTTTAGTTGAGAAAGGGAAATTTTGGCTGCCTGTCCCCATGCCATGTAGAACCCTCCTGCCTGCAGGCAGAGGAAGAGGAGGGGGTGGGAAAAGCAGGGAGGCTGCTGGGGGGGCTGGGAGCTGTAAGAGAAGAGGCTGGGAGACCTGGAAGTGGCAGGCAGACAGAGATAGATAGCAATTAGGATCTAGAAGCAGGCTGGGAGATAAGGAGTCACCGAAGATTTACTGTATGTATATGGACAGAAAGAAAGAGCGAGTACATTGGGAGCAGGGAGGGAGGTGTGTACGCACAGTAAATCTCTGGTGATGCCATATCTCTGGCAGCTCCTGCATCCTAATTGCTCTCTCCTTGGCTGCTGCTTTCTGGCCTCCAGCCACTCTCTCTCCATTTCCCTTCCTACCTCCAGTGCCACCTCTGCGAGGCAGCGTTCAGCCTCTGTAAGGCTGGCAATGGTGCTGCTCCCCTGGCATGGCTGGAGAGGTTTTCCTGCTGGGATTTGTGCTCTGCAGTGAGCTTTGGGGAGCAGAGAGGAGCTGTAAATGTTTGCTCCTTGTTCCTGGGCTTTGGGGCACAGCTGGGTGACTTGCAGACCTTGGCTGCCCTGGGAGGTTTTCCCTACCCACAGTAGGCACTTTGTGCCAGCTGCTCAAAAATTGCATTTACAATGCGGGTTCAAGATGTGTTGTGAATGTCACCATGGGCATCAAGGGCAGCCCTGAGCTCCAGCTCGTGCTCACCAGGACAGCAATGATCTTTGCTGTCTCAAGAGAGTTCGGGCGCTGCCACCACTCTTAAATTTACTTTTAGGATCCTGTTCTTCACCCAGGAACAACCTCTAAATGTCTGAATCTTTGGGAAGGTATTTCCTCATCTTCTCAACATCCACGTGTTTGTGAATCCCAAAATCCCATATGATTTTTCTTGGGTCACATTCTATTTGCTTTAGGAACGTGAGTAGCCCCAAGGAGCTTCTCACAAGCAGAATTTACCTCTTGAGGTCAGAAAGATGGTGGGATCTGCAGTATTGCACTGAACCTTGCATCCCTTTAACTTTTGAGGATTTTTTTTTTTCCTCTACCAGACAGGAATAAATGTCTCTTTGAAGCACAGTATCATATTCTGTCACACATCTTAGAGATCATCTCCTGATTTGTTCAAACTCATACCAGTAATGCTTAATTAGAAGAGTTTTATAACAAGTAAATATTTTCTTAAATGCATAATTGATTGTGGAGGGAAGGAAGAACTGCAGGAATGGAAATCATACATCATTTCATTATTAATGGCAATGTCTAAATAAAATGCAGACCTTGTCATATTTAATGGATGGCTGAGTCCATTCTGCTTTAAAACGCAAACTGCTTTTTTTTTTTTTAAAGGTGCCTGCATAATTTCAACCAGTTTACGTGGAATTTAAGATTTTCATAACGTGTTTGAGGGATTTAAAGTTTGTATGACCTAAACTAAGTTGTCTCAGAGCAAACCAATAAGGAAATGGTCTTGGCATAGGTTTGAAAGTTAATGTTCTCTTAAATTTTCTTGCCCCCTGAATATATTAATTTAGGGATTTTCTTACAAACTGCATAACACCTAATGATGGTTTTATATTTTTATTGTATATAAAGCTGAAGCTGGTGGAGCTCTGCAGATTTACACTCACTGCAGCTGTGGTGATTAGTGTTACCAAAAGGCAAATTCTGATTCCTGACCATTTATTAGCTGTGAGAGCTGAGGAGTGCTGTGAGTGTTGCCGGGCGGTGCTGGGGTCTGAATAAGATTTGTGCAGCACAAGTCAGCCTGCCCTGGCTCTGGAGAGCATGGGACCAGACAAAAGACATGAGGGAGATGTGGTGTCTGAGCAGACCAGGGCTTTAAACATTAGAGAGAAGTGAGCAGGGGATGGGTTAGGAAATGCAGAGCAGATCTGCTGCTTGCTCAGTCCCTCAGCTTTTGGCTGCAGTAGGAGTGGGGGCCCTTGGGGCTGTGTTGTGTTTGCATCCACATGAAGAAGCCTTGAGGGGCTTTGTTTGTGTGACAGCCTGGATTGCAGAGCAAAGCTCGTTCACTGGAGAGTGGACTGAGGTGGGGTGGGTGCAGGTGTCCATGTCCTGGGAAAGGTTTCCAGAGGTGGCTGCAGGCTGGGGACACATTTTGTGCCTTGTCTCAAGGACCTGATCCATCAGGGCAGCACTGGAAGCTCCTCTCAGCTGAGCTTCCAGACTTTGTCTCAACGCCTTACAAAGCTGGAGAAATTTGTCATATTATCCTCTGTGTGAGTGCCAGGAACAGCCACATGTTCCCACGACAGGTACAGGTGCCAGACACAGCACAGGCCAATTTTCTTCTGGCAGGATCACTCGGAGTGTACCATGGCACAGCCAGGACAGGAAAGAATCCATGTCTGAGCATTTCCAGTGATGCAGACTGTCCCTGCTGGGGACCTCTGCCTGTGGTTCAGGTGACACCCAGCACCCAGTCTGGGGTCCTGACAGCGATGGTGGGATGGCTGGAAGGAGGAGAGAGGGTGACTGCAGGTGAAATGCAATGGTGAGAGGGAGAATGTCTGAACTTGAAGCATCTTGGCAGCCCTGGGCACATGCTACAGCTGGTGCTTGCAAAAGGATGTCAGGGATTTTGTTCCCCAGCATTTGGCAGTGCTGTTGTGTCTTCCTTGCCCAGCACAGACCACAGAGGCCTTTAGATCTGAGCTGTGGAGAACTCCTGCTCTTCTCATCTCTAAATCTTTAAAATATTGCAAATAGTTCATTTGTTTTAAAGCTTTAAACTCAAGCCTTTGATGTTGCTTTTAGGAAGTTAAATAATAAAGCACAGTGCTCTCCGAATGAGGGCTTTTGTCAGAAAACCTTGCTTTACAATGAAAAGAAGGAAAACATAAATAAATGATACTCAAATATTTATAAAGGCATTCAGCAGATCAAAATGTTTCATTCTGCCTTTATATTGTTACTTTGTGTCTCCTCATCTGAGACTATTTTTTCTTTAAGCCATGCAGTGCAGAATGTATTTTGCTTCTTATATCACTAATTTGCAGTGTTTTACTGAGTCCTTTTCTCACAGGGACATCAACAGGGCATTCAAGGGATAGGTATGTAAATACAGGAAGGTTGCTGCTGTTGCTGCCAGTTCTGTGCCTCCCTGCCATGGGGGAGCTCCAAGGGGAGAAACGAGGCTGCTCCAGGGATAACATTAACTGTCCACAGGCAGGACAATTTTTGTGTGTTTCACTTTCAGCAGTGCACATATGAGAGAAGCCTCTGTCCCTAAGATGTATGAGGTCCCACTGCCTCCTCCTGCCCAGGGAATATGGGATTCCCTGCTCCTGTCAGGGGCAAAATCCTGTCTCCAGCTCCTTTTAAGCCAACAGCAGGAATGTATCTTGAGCCCATTGCTGTGGGCAGGGGGATTGGTGGCCTCCTATCTGCTTTTCCCCACCCCATCCCTCTGGATTGAGGGACAACTATTCTTGTTCCAAGGAAGGGGGTCTCTAAAGGCATTCCAGGAGCACTTTATAAGTCACACTTGGTTTGTTGGCTTTTTTTTCCAAATAAATACTTGGCATCTCTTCTGCCAGCATCTGAATTCCTTCAGGTCCTTGTCTCTCCACCTTGTCCCTGAACTGTGCTGTCATCAGTGAGGTCTGGTCATGGTGCCATTGCCCCGAGGAAAATCCTTTCATTCTGTCAGGAGAATCTCAGCCAGGTCCTTGAAACTCAGTTACGGTGTCAATATGTGCTGCTAAACAGGAGAGGGAGAGCTTTTGGCACCCCAAGCCTGCACTGGGGTTTCTATGTGCACAGTGTCCTTTGGAAAAACACAACCAAGTAATGAACCCAATGAATTTCAACAGAAAATCCAGAGTCATTGTTCACATTTCCAATTTGCCTGGCTGGGAGCAGTGTCCTGTGGTTGTCCCTGGGGACCTGGAAGAGATTTTCAGATGTGGTTCTGAATCCATAGCATTCATTGCTTTCTGTGGCACATCTGACCTCCCTCAGTTTTTTTTTTCCCTTCTTTAAATATAAATAAGGTTTATTTATTTGTTTAAGTATTAGCCAAGTTCTGTATTGTAGGTTAGTAAAAAACCCCACAATCAGTACTTGCTATTGAGCAATGTTAATTCTGCTAAGACCTAAGCCTGAGTGAGTTGTAGCTTTTGTTCCTGGAAACTCAAGGATTCCTGGGATTCTCATTGGACAATGAGATTATCTATTTTTCTGTGGCTTTGAATTTAACATATTAATTTTCTGCTGCTTGTTGTTTAATCACTCACAGCTCAAATGCAAACATAGAAGAAATCCTATTGTTAAAGGGAATTTGAAATGGATTAGAGAACTCTTGGCAAACTATGAAACCTGTTAAAGTTGTGTTACATCTGTACTTTAGTATTTTGATTTTCACTGTGGGTGATATGAAAAGAGAAAATATAAATTCCAACACACTGGCAGTTGGAGAAGCTGTTCTGAACCTTCCTATTTGTCACTGGTAGGGAATGTTGTCCTGAATTACCAGAGCAGCATCAAGTTTCTTGGGTTTCTGGGGTACTCATTTTTGAATTTTGTCAGGCTGCAATCCGAGGGTCATGCAGAGTGGCCTGTGATCAGAGATGTGGTCAGATGAACTTTTCATGGAAAGGATTGTCCGAGAATTTTCCTTTTGCAGAAATATGTGTAAAACTTGTCTTGTGCTGTTGTGTGGCTGTCGTGGAACTTCCAGTGAGCCTGGGCAGGGAGGAGAAAGCTTGGCCAGGCACAGTTCTGTGTTCCTTCAGGGTAGAGGTCACCCAAGGGAAGATTGAGAGGATGGGAAGGGGGAAAGGGCAATTTGCCCTGTGGCATTGCCTGCTGAGGGGAAGACTTGAAGTTGCTGTTTTTCCAAGGAATTCCCTTGTTTCATGTTCTCTTCATCCCTGTCCTCAAGCTGCTGCTTTTAGCAGCTGGTCCTGTAAGGGCACCTGCCCTTCCTGGCACCTTGGGGGCTGCCCTGTGGGGCTGCACACGAGGTGGATCTCGGTGTGTCCCTCTGTCTGTCCATGCAGTGCTGTGGGGCTCTGCCATGGAGGGTTTAACCCATTGGCTTTGCAGTCATGAGACTTGTAAAGCCTCAGAACCTCTGTGAGCATGGCAGGGATTTGCCTAGTGCCTTCTCATGGAGCTGGTGGGTGGGCAAACATCCATCTTTCCCGGGGACATCAGCCCATCCTGGGAGCCTCTGTCCACCTCCCGAGTGTCCTGGGGCAGCGCTGTGGCTCTGTGTCCTCTCACATTACAGGGCCCTCTCTGTGGCTTCCTTGGCCTGTTACAATACAAATAAATAATCATAACAAAAGCCCGTGTGCCTCCTTGGGAAAATAACAGTTTTCACATGCAGATACTCAGGAAGTTAAAATTGGAAGCTCTGACGAGTCCTGCTGATTTGTCCACACATTTATTCTGATATGATGCTTAAATGGAATCAGCTTTCAGCTCTGGCACTCACAAAGTGCAGCTTTCCTACCCCGAGTCTCAGCACTAGAGGAGCGGGGATGGGAAATAAGGTCTGTTTCTAAATGAGTGGGAGAAAAATCAGGTATGTGACTCCTCTAATTCAGACAAGGCTGTCTCTCATTGTTTGGCAGTTCAACTACAGCTTCAGTACATGGGAAAAATTTCTCTTCCAATTACACAGCAGTTTTGTGGTGGCTGAGTGCTATAAATGGGACTGCTTTGCAGCCAAAGATATCTCATTCATAAATCCCACTGTTCCACTCTATAATTTTTCTCTTTTGGATAGATCAGTATTCTGTGGTCATATCAACCACAATCATGCAAGCAAAAATGAGTAGTTAAATATTGTGACAGTCCTATAAGTCTTCTTAAGGCGCTGCGCATAACACAGTTATTCAAAAGTGTCACTTGGTGCATGGAAGGGAATTGACCCTTTACTAATATTTCCAGTAAAACTCATGATTAAAAAAAAAAAAAAGACAAAACTGCTGAAGATAATCTGGGCTGGTTGGACAATTTATAAATTTTACTCTAAGTGCCAATATTTTGACACCCGTGTATACAGAGATACACACAGATCCATTTGGGCTATAAAAATGCAGATGTGGTACATACTCAGATGTTGTCCTTTGTACTGGGCCTGTGTGGCAAGATGGGGTTGGTAGCAGGGGGATTTCAGGGGTGGCTTCTGTGAGAAGCTGCCAGAAGCTTCCCCTGTGTGTGACAGAGGCAAGGCCAGGGGCTCTGCCATGGACCCACCACTGGGCAAGGCTGAACCCAGCAGAGATGGTGGCGGCACCTCTGGGATAAGAAAGGAAGGTGAAAGAATCCCTGTGCTGTTGTAGCATGGAGAGAGGAGTGAGGATGGGTGAGAGGAACAGCCCTGCAGATGCCTGGGGTGGAATGAGGGGAGGAGGTGCTCCAGATGCTGGAGCAAAGAGTCCCCTGTAGGTCCGTGGTGGGGAAGGGGGATGCCCAAGGATGCTGTGATCCTGAGGGAAGCCTGCGCTGGAGCAGGTTCCTGGCAGGACCTTTGGACCCATGGAGAGAGGAGCCCACACTGGAGGAGGCTCCTGGCAGGATTTGTGGACCCATGGAGAGGGGAGCCCACACTGGAGCAGGTTTGCTGGCAGGATCTGTGACCCCACACAGGGGACACACTGGAGCAGCCTGTTCTGCAGGACTGCTCCCCATGGGAAGGGATCCACACTGGAGCAGTTTTCATGGGATCAGCCCATGGAAAGGACTCACACCAGGGAAATTCCTAGAGGCCTGTTTTCCATGGGAGGGACCCCATGCTGGAGCAAGGGAGGAGTGTGAGGGGTCCTCCCCTGAGGAGGAAGGAGCAGCAGAGAGGACATGTGATGAGGAGACTGCAGCCCCCATTCCCTATCCCCCTGTTTTGCTGAAGCTGAGCCTAGGAAGAAGTGAGGAAGGTGTTTTAAAGGGTTTCAAGATTTGGTTTTACTTCTAATTACCCTACTCTTTCTTGACTGGCAATAAATTCAGCTAATTTCCCCGAGTTGAGTCTGTTTTGCCTGTGACAGTAATTGCTGAGTGATCTCCCCCTGTCCTTATCTTGACCCACAAGACTTTAATTATATTTTCTCCCCAAATCCAGCTGAGGAGGGGAGGGATAGAGCAGCTTTGGTGGGCACCCAGGTTCAACCCACCACTTCCTTGTACATTCACTTACTTTCTACAGATTATGTTTATGAATTTAACATGACTCTCCCTCTCTATTTGCTGTCCCTGGGAACACCTCTAGCCAGAAAGCGAAAAAATGAAATACACATCTAAGGAAATGTTCCCATAAAAGAAATAACTCCCCGATACCAGTGCTCAGTGCTCCCACATCCATTAGCATTCAGAGCAGCAGCCACTTCACACAGAGCCTGTAGGAGAGACCCAGGACTTCCAGCACTCCCACAGACCTCGTGTCACCTTCTCAGCTGGCGTAAATTGGGCACTTCAGGGGGAATGCTGGAGCTGAGCTGATTTGCACGAGTTGAGGCTGGGACTGGCACTGAAATTTGGGGTGACTGAGCAAAGACTCTCCCTCAGGAGTACACACGTGCTGGTGCACATCTTCTCATGTGTGCCCACGTGCAGGAAGGATGAGGTACATGGATGCAGTTGAACACCTATATGTGACTTTTTTTTCCAAGCCTTCTGCTGATCAAAACCACACAGAATGGTATTTTTGTTTGTATAACACTCATAACAGATTCCCCCCCCCCCCCCCCGATATCTCCTTTCCCTTTCCTTTATTTTTTTCTTACAAACTTAAGCAGAGCTGTCTGTCTAAAGTATATATTCACAACAAGAGGTCTAGTTATCCCATAATAAGCACATGTAACTCCCATTAGTGTCAATGAAAACTTCACATGCATATCAAAGGGGAGAATAGATTCATATGCTGTGAGCAGGAGCTGAAATTCAGATTTATAGTTTATGTTGTGTTTAATGGATAAGTTCTTTGGCAGAGAGCTAAAAACTATGAGGTGTTTATAACATTCCAGGTTCCCTTCCTTTTTAGTTAAAAGCAATAGCAGAACAAAAAAATATAAGTACTCTCCTGTTGTATTAAAAATGTACATATTTACAGCGAGGACTTTTTTCCCTTGCTCTTCTGATTTTTCTGTAATGGCTTTCCTGTTTTTAAAAACTCACAGATAGTGACCTCCAGGGTCTCCGAGGGCTGGACGCACTTGTGTGGCCAGAGACCAAACTAAAATGAAAGATTAAAGCAATTCTGAAAGATTTCCTGATAGGCCTCTGCCAGCGCTATTTCAGAAAAAAAGTCCCCTGTCATCTGGCCCTCGGCCATTTCCCGGCCACCTCCGTGGGTGTGGAGTGGGGAGGCATTTCAGAGCTGCTCTTGGAGTTTTTGTGGAACTCTTTATTAAATATTTAACCTTTCTACTTTTTTTCCCCTGCCCCTAATTCAGCTGCACTGCAAGGAGAGCCGTTTTTCTAAAGGCATCCAGATGCTCTGATGCCTGATAATGTGGCTTTTGGGGAGGATGAGCCTCTACAGCACAGACGGGTTTCATCGATGGTGTGGGGCATCCTTTGTGTGTGTGGGGTGACAGAGGGATGGGCAGCTTATGCAGAGATTCTGGCTGGAGGAGGGACAGAAGCTTGGAGCAGGATTGCAGCCTGTAAAGATGTGTCAGGACAGAGGGATGTGGGACCCTCAGCTGCCTCAAACCCACCCTGTTGCTCCTGCTGCTCCGATAATGCCAAGTCTCATCCCTCTGTCATCCACCTTTGGGCTAGATGACCCAGTTCTGGTATTTTTCTGTACTTCCAGCTGTGTTTCTCTCTTTATGCCCACTTTGAAGGAATCACAGCGCTGGGGATGTAGGATTTCCCCTGATTTTGTGGTTATGGGCAGCAGGATCCAAGGTTTTCTTACTGTGGCAGTGTGTCCCAGCAGTGAGGAGGGCAGTGACCCCACAGAAGGACAAGGAGTCCCCAAGCTCCTGCCATGTCCCCACCACTGGAAAGTCTGTGCTTGGGCATCCATGCTGTTGTGTGTGAGGTAGCTCGCCATGGAGACAGAGATTTTTAAGGTTTTTTTGGCAAATAACTGGATAAACACAGCCACGTTCCTGATGCTTAACTGAAGTGTTGCAGAGAAGTGGCCACTAAGGAACAGCAGGATGGTCACTGCTGGCCACCAGCTGGGCAACCAAAGGATTCCTCTTTCAATAACTCCTGTTTCTGCCTCTTTCCTGCTCAGAAATAATGTTCTTCTGCATTCCAGCATTACCCAGAATTAGGTATTAAGAAACACAAACAGGCTTAATATTTGGAAAAGGGTTCCTAAGATGAATTTTGGGGAAGGGCTAAAGAGGTGACCAGAGACCCAGGCTGTGCCCCAATTTGGCCCTTGGGCTAAGAAGATGCTCACTCAGGGCTGAGGGGCAGCTCCAGCCTGTAATGTGCTGATAAAGCCAGTTCACTGCCTCTATGGAGGAAACATGCTTTTTCTACACTGTTTTAATTAGGTTTTAAGTGGAATCAGAGGCATAAAGTTGTTTTAAAAAATTACATAACAGAAACCTCAGTTGATCTTTAAAAACTCCTTTTCAGAGGGAAATGGTGATTATAAATAAGAAGGCAGTTTTATAGCTCAATTACTTTAGTAACTTGATTTAACAGCTTGTTTTTTTTAAATCTACACCAAACCTAAGATAAAGGATTGATAATGTAATATGTAGAATACATTCAGGATAAAAACTGCAAATCCTACATCATACCATTGGAAGAGAAACATAAATGCATGCTGAAGCCTACAGTGGTTTTATTTTAACTAGTATAATATAACAACATGACATGCTGTGAAAAATAAATAACTTTTGAAAATGCATTTTCCAGGAATGAAAGTAATATTGAAAAATGACTGAAGTAATCACTTTTGTATGGATTCTGAGAGCAAAAGAGACGAAAAGAATAATTCAGAACTCAATGCAGTGTTATACAAAAGCATAAAAAGGTTTTATAAAATACCCTGCTCAAGCCTGTGCCGTGTATCTGCTTACGGTCAGATGTGGTGAACTTTGAGTGGTCCCTTTTTCTGTGAATAGTTTTATTAAAAGTGATATATCCTGCTATGCATGCAGGCTTTATGCAGCCTTGAAGTGACAGAATATGACCTGTAGACAGAGCACACGAGCTTCTGGACTCCTACTAAATGCCATTTTTGCTTTGATTATCATTGTTTGGTGTGGAACAGATCAGTTACAGTGGAAATCTAATCTGGTTCCCATTAGCCTCAATGGAAACAGCATCATGTCTTCACTTTTTCTGGGGGGATTGATTTCTTCCTGAGAAATCTCTCCTTATGTTATTTGCATGTGACTTCCTATTATATTTTTTAGCACACACTCATAACCAGATGGGATGAAATGCTTGCAAGTCTTTGACTACTTACCTGCTGTTTAATCCTTTTTAGTATTGGAACAGTAATGGAATCAGATTTAGGGATTTTGGGGTCTGAATCTTCTCTCAACTCTGCCAATGGAAATCTGGAATAAATTTCCTGGTTATATGTGATATAGAGTGTATTCAAATAGGTGCAACTGCTGCTTACTCCTCTGGATGGTGTTGAAAAAGTAAAGAGATTTGTACTTAGGGCAGGATACCTCACGTGGGGCCCTCCGTGGGACTGCAGTACTCAGCTCTCCAGTTAAAGGCACAGGAAATCATGTTTTTATCCCTGTGTTTGAGGCTGGGCAATGTGGCAACTGTTGTAGTACTTTTTCTGTGTCCTGCCTCTTTTTTGAAAAAGGAGATCGTGCATCATTTTCAAAGCCTATTGATGATGATGATAAAGGGAATGTGAGTTGGGGTATCAAGCAAATAATTGTTGGGCAAGGAAGATGTTTTTCCATGGCTTCCATTTCCCCTTGGGATCTGGGCAGGTGGTGACAGAGAGCTGACACCTTGGTGGTCACAGCTGGCTGAGGGCTCCTGATCCACAGCACCACCAAAAGTATCTGTGCTGAACCCTTTGAGTGGTGCCAAGGAAGAACCCACTGGCCTTAGACCTATAATTAACTTCTCCTTCATTACCTCGAATTTTGCAAACTCCCACTGTGATCAGGCAGGACTTTGTCAGGCACAGGACACAGGAGTGGTGCCTATAGAGTTAAATGTCCAGAAAAAAGGGCTTTATGTGGCTTTATGTTGCTTTATGTTAGTTTTAATTTCCTGGTGGAAAATGCTGTTAATCTCTAGTGTTCTCCCTTGCACTGTGTAAAACAGGATATTATACCTATAGCAATATTAACTCACTTTTATTGAGGAGCTCTTATTTTTTGTGCAAAACAGTGACTTGAGCATTGTATAAAGTTGGCAGCTGTGTGTCAGGGCAGGTATAAATGGGAGTGATTCAGTGTCCTGGGTACACTCAGGACATTCTTTGCATCCCGTTAATTATGTTAGTTTTGGGATGGACTTGCAAACCCTGTGCTGTGGCAAAAAATTGGTGTTTTGAACCTAGAACAGAGGGGTCTGTTAGGTCTGCCTTCCTCGGGCCTACAGGAGGTATTTAAATGAAAGAACCCAGTCGCTTTTCTCCCACCACGTTACTGTATGTGTAAAACTGTGCAGGCAAGAGGGAGTTAATTCAATAAAATAAATATAAAATACTCTCCAGGCTGTTGGACAGAGCTGGAAGGGGTCAGAGGTTGCTGAGCTGCTTCACTAGCACACTAATCGATTTGCTGTCAAGGTAGTGGTGCTGGGGTTTCAAGTAAGAGAAGAATTGAGTGCCGCTCGGGCCCAATTTCCATAATTGCTCACTGCCTTTAGTGTACAACCTTTTATGAAACACAAAAAATATATCACTGAATTGTATTGATTACCCATTGGTCTGAATAATTCACTTAGTATTTATTACCTGACCCTCAGAGGTTAAATAAATCCACTATTTAACTTTGGCTTGTGAGAAATATTACTTATTCATTGAAATGTGGACTGATTATTACACAATAAGTGTGTGTCTTTGTTGTTCTTTTTATCTCCTCCTGGAAAACTTAGTCCCTGCTGCATCTTAATGGCAATGAGTTAAACCAAATATTTATGGATAGTGAAGAGTATTTTCCAAAATAAACATGAATGCATCTGTTCTAGCAGAGCTTGGGGCTTTTTTGTGAAGGATTTTTTTTCCACCTCACCCTGTTGTTTGGGTCACATTTCAGGGTCAAAATTCAAAATCCTCCAAAGTGAACTTTTATGTGTGATGGTGAAATATATTCATATGCAAAGTTTTCACTGCAAGCATCAAGTCTGCATAGCAGCTTTATTGCTTGTGATGGGGTCTAAGTCCATTTTTATAGCACTATTTTTGGATAGCTCCTGAAGGCTGTAAATCTTCCTATCATATTAAACACCCTCTGATAATTAAATTCTCAAAGAAAACAGAAACCTTTCCTAACAAGGAAAGATAAAATTTAAACCAGTCAACCATGGACAGCTCACTGTCATTACAATAAAAATGATTTCACATCACTTTCAAATGTTTTGGACATAATCTGCAGGGCATTTTATGGCTTTGTCAAACATTAAGGTAATAATCAATTATTTATCAGAGGATGGTATTTACATATAGCTTTTAGCATAGCTAAACAGTCCTTTTGTTGATGAGCTGGTATACCTCCAACACAATAGCATAGCTCTTAAATTTAATTATATACTCATTTACCATAAGATCTAGTCATCTAGATAAAATTGTTCGGTAGCTTGAAGTATTCCCTCCAAAAAAGATTTCCTAACTTTGTGTAAAGTCTTTCCTCAGTTTCCGGCCTGCATCCTCCAGCATCCCAAAGTATTGTTTTTGAAGTTTGATGGAATTTGTGTTAGGTCAAGTGGAGGAAACTATGTGAAGCCTTTTTTTTTTTTTTTAAATGAAATGTAAAGGAAAAACCTAATGTGGTCTTGGTGCTACCTTGTGTTTGTTGATAGCAGTGTGTGTCTGTATCCAGGATCTGGGCTCACAGTTAGCAGCAGCTCCAAACCCGTGTTGGTGGTGTTATAATACTGAACCTCTTTTCCTGTATCGCATAATGGAAGGAAAAGTCTGTCAGAAAATAATGGGGATATAATATGTACAAGATCCTCTAACATTTACCCAGGTGGCCAACTTCCTGAGCCCTGAGCATGGCGTGACAGCCAGAGGATTTCAGTGTTTCAGCCTCCTCAGTTGGGAACCCGACAGGGTGTCCCTGATGGTGCCTGGGATCCCCAGTGCCAGGAAAGGGCAGTGCTGTGGGATGTGGGGGGACCAGGCACAGATTCCCACCTGGAGCAAGGCACAGCCACTGGGGAGAGGTAATTTTGCATCTGCAGTTTATAACCCTCTTGCTAAAGTGCTGTGTGCAATGAACTGCCAGGAAGTCAATTTGTCTGCCTGGCGGGCAGGAGTGGTTTGAGCTTGGTGTCAGGGATTCAGAGCAGGGACTTTTGTGGGCTGGGTGTCCACGAGGGCTCAGCAGCAGCCACCAAGACCTGTTGGGCTGTTCAGTTCAGCAAAGCTTTAGTAATGCTTTGCAGGAGTTCAGCCTGTGGGTGAAGTTTGCAGAGAGGTGGAACAGCTGGAAGTGCTGATGGGGCTTTCGAAGTGGCTGCTGGAGGTGGGAGTATCCTGGTAGGCATTCATCCCTATTTTCAGGTGCCTAAATACCTGCACAAGTTTGGCCCTTGCTAAACTTGAGGCATACAAATTCTCTTGGAGGTCTTTACGTGACTGCTTTACCCCTAGTTTGTGTTAAAGGGGTTTATTCCTCAAAGGGGAGCCTTAATGTGTTTTTCTGCTGTTGAGTGAGGTCATTGTGATATTGCCCTCAGTGATAGAAGGGTTACAAAATTCATCTTTCTGTCTCTGATCAGGAAAGACAAATTGACTTCATATGCTGCCATTCCTTTGTTCAGGCAAAAACTCTGTAGTTGGGATGCACAAATCAGTAGGAAAACCTCTTGAAAAAGTTTTTGATGGCATCTCAGGGTAATTCTGCTGTACATGTTGAAAGAAATATGCTAGCTGAAGAATCACATTGAGAAAACTCCTTATACAAATAACATTTTAAAACAAGCTAATGTAATAATAAAGTCCATAATACAGGCAAACAATCTATTAGTAAAAAAATCCTAAACCAGAAGGCCTGTACTCTGAAGAAAGGAGGTTTACATTTCAACTGTGAAGGCACCAGTTTGGTTCACTCTAAGAACTCTCTGACCCTCCTGCTGATCACTGTACCCAAAGTGGTGATGTCCTGGTCTTGGCTGAGGGCTCTGTGCTCTGCAGTCACCCATCCTCATATAAGCTGGGTGCAAAACTCTACTAAGATGTATAATATTTTGTCAGTTTTTATTAAAACTGGGGCTTCTTTTTGATTTTGCCTGCTTTCTCTGGAGAGAAAAAAAAAAAAAAAAAAAAAAAAAAAGCAAAGCAAATATAGAACAGAAAAGCCTCCTGGCAGTCGAGGATGAAGAAGGCTGGTCCCTGCTCCCAGTTACATTTTAGGAAGGTGGGCAGGGAATCAGACTTTCTTCCAGTGCTGCTCCACTCCTAACAAAACCAAACATCCAGGAGACCATCCCCAACTGTCTCCCCTCTCCCTGAGAGCCACTCCTGGGGGAGGGAGCATCTCCTTCCAGCAGAGCTGAGTCGGGCAGGGGGTGGCACGGCTGAGGGGGAAACTCCTGCCTTCCCACAGATCCTTTCCATTTCCCTCCTCCCTGCAGTGCCGTGATGGGATGAGGAGAGGGAGGAGAGGCAGCACCCTCCCGGTGTGCAGCTCCCCGGGGCTGCTCTGCCCCACCAGGCTTGTTCATCCTCGGTGGTTCCACAGGTGATTCCTTTGGCTCGTGTCAGTCACGGTGCTGCACACCTGGGTGAGCTGCCAGAGGTGGACGTGGCCATTCACAGCCTTAATCCAAGGAAAAGGGAGGGGAATCCACCTCCTTCTGTGCCTCTCCTCCCTCTCCTATGCTTTAATGCATCCTGACACGTGCATTCCCTTTTCCTTTCAGGTTGCACTGGACATAACATCTGAAAACTCTGTCAACTCGCATGGGGGAGAGAAAGTAATTGTCTTGATATGGGATGATTATCTAGACCTTAAGCAGCAGCACAGAGAGGGTTATTTTGTTTGCAATTTAACTAGAAGTGCCCAAGGTTTCCCAACTGTTCTATTTTTACAAACGTAAAAGTTTCATAAAAGGGTCAGATTTAGGCCCTTGTGTGGGAAACAACTGATACTGCCAGCAACAGGGCAAGATCACTGCTGTGTTGTGGTTTAAATGTCTTATTGCATTCCAGGCATTGCTGAACTGTATATAGAATGGATGACTTTAAATCTCTAGGACTTTGTGTGAATTAGTAACCTTTTGATTTTGTTTTAACATTTATATATTATTTTTAACTCTAGATGTTTGTGACTTCTGCCCTCACCCCAGTAAATAGTCAGCTTATGACACAGGAAATTATTGGGGCAGTTACAAACAGCTCTTAAGAACAGAGTCCACTTTTCTTTCTCTTTTTGGATTCCTATCTTTTTAATATTCTCATCTGGATGGTTGTGGCCCCAAACTAGAAGCAAATGGAGAACAGGGAATTGCCATCAGTACAGAAAATATATGGATTTCATGTGCAGTAATGATGTATCTCAGCAGAGTTAGTAAAACTAGAGATGTCACATTCACAGCTGGTTAACATTTTACACTTGAAGTCCTCATAACATTTGTATATGTTTCAACACTTCTTTTTTCTTTTTTTTTTTCAACTTGTGACCATCTGTATTTCTCATATGTGACACTGACAGGGAAGCACAAACTTTCACAGAACCAGCAAATGACTAGTTAGCTCTACCAGATGTCTGTCTCTTCCCATTTTATCACTCAAGATACTATTAAACTGAAATTGGGTGGGGGAAACAGTGGACTTCTAAACTAAAAAACATTCCCCAAAGAAGTTTTAAGTGAAGAATTTAGGTCCCAGGGTCTTTGCTGCATTTAGAATAGCAATAATAAGGATGATGGACTTCGAAAGAAGGAAGATTTCTATAATTTTGAAATAGATAATCATGGACTAATCTAAGCTGGTATTACATCTGCAAGAAAGGCTGTTAAAAGCTATTCTCCTAAATTTCAATTTGTCCTCCATATATTCCTTTGCTCAGCTGTATAGATCTCATTGTGCTTTACTTTTCAACTTAGCAAAAGTTAATTTCTAATGCTTGCAAAGAATAAATGCATGGAAAATACATCTTCCTTACTGCTGTGTATATCCCATTGGGAAAAAACTGCAGAAGTAACTGTTCCCATTGCATCTCTTTTGAGCAGTCCTGCCCTGGCGATTTGTTTTGCCTCCCTCAGTTGCTGTTGAGTTCTGCAGTACTTCAGGTGTTTTGCAGGGCTGTTTTTACTACAGCCTTTTGCATCTGAAGAATCTCACAATGGATTTTAGTGCAGAGTTAAACTGAACAGGCTGGGGGAAGGCTCCAGCAGACCCAGTCAGGAGGGTAAACAACAGCTTGGTTCTGTACAGTGCAGCGTGATGGGTGTCCCCTGAAGTCAGAGACCTAAATTAATTACATTTAATCAAGCCATGCTGAACAACTGAGCCAGACACCTCAACCTTATCACGCTATGGCTTTAATGTCCTACTTACACTCAGAGCTGAGGTTCAGGGGATGGATGTGACCATGGCATTCTGGCCCTTTGCTGGGAAAATCAAAGATCCCTTGAAATGGAAGGTCTGTGGGTATGCCATTAAAAAGTGATACATAATGCTTGAAAAGAATATCACAAAGTTGTTTCAAATCACATTACTGTGAGCTTTCATTAAAGGGAAAACTTACTCCTATTCTAAGGTGTACATTGTCAGTAACTAAAGTTAGCAGGAATCTGATTCCATTTTTTACATTCAGACAGACCTGTAGAGACATATTAAGTAGAAAATCCAGAGAAAAGGAGAACCACCTATAGGAAATCTTGCAGGGTTCAGACAAGGGCAGTTTCATGTGACCTCGTAGATTGGATATAAAAAGGCTGCTATTAGTTCCATGTCAGTTCTTATAGCAAATGTTACAGAGTAATGGAGGGTGTTAAGCTGTCAAATACTAGCAAGGGTTAATAAGGTTAAAGAAGAAGTAAAAGCAGGCCAACAATAAAAAGGAAAAAACCCCATGGATAAATATGCCCTAATAAATAAAGGATGGCATATCAAGGGGGAAACTAAAGTCATAACTTGGGAGCAAAGCAGTTGGAGAAATTGGAAGCAGGATAATACAATGTGGTTTCTTTTGTGCTGGTGCTATGGCTAACTCCAGGCAGTGCAGGATGCTGCAGGGCAGGACTGAAGCCCCTGTTTCCCACAGATATTTGGAAAAAAAAAAATATGTAGTTGAGTCAGCTAAATGTTCTAAATATAAATGGAGGGATGCAAATGAGTGAATAAATGCATACATGGAGTAAGTAATAAGAGATTAAATTAAATAAGAGAATCTCAGGAACAGGAGCAAAGCACCTGAAGTTAGATATGAGCCATGTTTTGACATTATCCTCTGAGGTGATTTGAGCTTTGGTGCTTTCTTGTACCTGAATTCCAAAGTAATTCACATCTGTAAAAAATAGGAAAAGTTAGAACTTGAAGCTCTTATGGCATGCTATTATTTCTAGGAGTTTCTGGCATTTGCCTTAATTTTAGCCTGCTAGGACATCATTAAGGAAGGAGTTTTAAAACTTTTTTCTTGATTAGGAGTATTCTACCTGCTTTATATATCAGGCTTGAATTTTGCAACTCCTTACACATACACTGTCCTTCATCTTCAGGCACAGTTTCTGTGAGCTCACTTATTCTAAGGAGATCAGTATTGCCTTGTCTAAAGTTAAGGCTGAAGCAGCATTTGCAGGTGAGAGCTACTGGACTGCAAAAAGTGCTTAGCTGTGATCTCAGTGGGCATTTTGATTTTATTAAAATTGCTGGCAGGTCTCACAACCAGCATTTTATTGCAAAAGCAGTCAGGAAGTCATGCCTTCTGTTGGTGGGGTTCATGGTTTTGACTTTTTTGTTTATAACCAAAAAAGGAGCCTGAGAGCAGATTTTTGTCTTTCTGAGTATTTTACCTCAACCTTCTTAGTTGTAGCTCTACTTGTCTTATGGAGGAAAAACATTAGTCCAAAGGACCATCCTATGAATTGTTGTCAAGTATTTTTTATTTATAGCCAAGTACCAACCAAGTTAAACTTTGAACATTTGTCTTTGCTTTTGCCTTTCCCCATTCTCTTTGCTCATCAGCATGCCTTCAAAAGTACACAGATAATTTCTGAAACGCCTCTGCCTGTTCTCTTGCCATCACTTGCAGACCACCAGCAGGCAGACAGCAAGTTGAGAAACACGAGGAGAAGATGTAATGAGTCCTGACATGGCTTTTGGAATGCTGGGTTTGCCAGCAGCAGGCAGTGCTGGATCTCATCTGCTGTTTGCTGGGACCACGAGGTTGCAGAGAGCCCAGGTTGTCCCCACCCGTGGCCATCTCCCTGCCAGGAGTGGGGGTCTTGCAGAATGATGGGTGTTTTTGCTGCTGTAGGAAAATATTGTCCCCATCTCAAAATACTTCATAGAGCCATCTCCTTCCTTTTGCCCAGAGAGATTGGTTCAGTGGGAGGGAGAGGAAAGAATAAGGAAAAGATTGTGTTTATTTCCTCCTCAAAGCAGCCTGAGGATCTGCCTCATTCCAAGACATCTGATTAATTGCTCAGCTGAAGGAGTGCTGGAGAATGTTTACATCATTCATCAGTTTGGAGGAGGGAAGTGAAAACAAAAAATATGTTTGTTTTTATCTGCTCCCCTTCTCTCCCTCTTCCATCTGTCCTCTCATCCTCCATTCCTCCCCTCCTCAGGGTGGGAAGGGAAGGAGCAGGGAGCTGTGGTGGAGGGCAGCCCTCAGCACACACAGACTTCCCAAAGCCAATTACAGAACTCATTGTTAATTTTCACCAGAAAATTGGAACATTTCAGCAAATGGAAAATTTTCTGTTAAGATTGTTCTTTTCTTTCCAAAACATTCTCTTCCAGAAAACTATTTAGACGAATAAAATTCTAGTTATTTCTATCCTGGAAAACATAGCTGGAGGTTGAGCTCCAAGCTGGCCGTGCCTCCTGGACCTTTTACAGAAGTTACACATCTCTTTGGGAGCTGCTCTATAGGATACTTGGAGAGGAGCAACATGTTTGTTTTTAATGATGCTGCTAGTTTTCACTATAAATTTGAGCAAAGTGGGCGGTATTGGAACCAGCTGCTGGAATATTTTTTTGTTTTGTTTTGTTTGTTTGTTTTCATGGGAAAAATGGAAACGTACTGCAATAAATTAAACAATATACATATTTTTGCATCGTGCAGTCTCTGAGCATTGAGCTGCTAAGGAAATTACAGAAGCTGAGGGCAGTGTTGGGCACTGTATTCATTTCACATGTGCTAAAGTAAAGCAACAAATGTTTCAGAGTAACTGGATTTCCTCTTAAAGTGACACTTTATTTGTGCTTGAAAAATGTAATGAGCCTTCACTAGGAGATTTTTTCTGTTTCCTCTTAAATGACCTGAGCTTACAATATAAGCTAAGTATAAAAAAAAAAAAAAAACCCAAAAACCAAAAAAGGAGCAAAGGGAAAAAACTCAAATCCATTTGATCAACTCTTTTCATTAAATGGAGAGCAGCAATGCTTTTAGATTGGGAAATAAGACACAGAGCCTTGTAGCTTCCCACTAATTCTGCAGCCCATCCTTAATTAGTGTTTTACAGCTAATCCTCATCATGTATCTTAAAGAGTTTCCCTTGAGTAAGTTCCCCAGGAGTTTTATTGCACGTGGAGTCCTCGGGAGCGGCGATGGGAATGGCTGCAGTGCAGAGGCCGAGCTGCTGCTGCTGCTGCTGCTCCTCCTAATTGATTGCTCACTGGAGCTCACCCCAGCTCGTTACCCCCGGGCCTGACTCCCCTCCATATGCCTGGTGTCAAATTTGGCAAAGCAGCTGGTCACTCAGAGCTCATCCTGCGGGGAGGGCTGGGAGCTGGAGCATCTTCTGCTGCCGGCTCTGCCACATTTAATTGAGCAGCGTTACAACCCCAGCCAGAGCCATCAAACCTCTGAGGAGATATCTGTTAACAGGTTTTTGAGGAGACAAACTTTGTTGCCAGTAAAATACAGGGATCAGAACCTTTCAGCATGGCAGTATCTGCCTTGTGCTGTACCCAGTGGAGACAGAGCTGAGGAAAAAAAGGTCCTTTTTAGTCAGTGATACTCTGATGAGCACCTTCAAGATGGGCTGGCTTGGAAGTTAACTAAAGACACTACTTTTAATGCCCTCATTGTATAAAATGCAAGTAGTTTACAGCTAGAAGCAATAGCAGGAGTGAGTTAGACCTTTCCCAGTGTCCATGATTGAAAAGCCCTGTAAGGTCACTTAAAATTTCAGTGCAGTCTAATGGTGTGAAACTATCATAAGGGTCACACATGTGGCATTAGGAGTTAATTCCCCAACTGTGAGCAGCCACTGTGCCTGATTTTTTTTTTGTTAACACTGCAGTACTTCAAGAATATCTCAATTGTTTGTGATAATTTAAACCTAATGTTGTGGACATTTTCATAAAATATTAGTAATAGTTGGCAGAGGGGCTGGGAATTAGCATTTGATTAGAGCCACTTTGGAAATAAATGTTATTTGGTGGCCCCTCACTTTGCCTTGCAGCATAAGGTTATTTTGCATTCAGGTAACCAGTACGGATGTGATGGGCTTCTAGGTTTCAAATGATTTTCAGTAATTAAAGCAAAGAAGGAAGACTTGCTGTAGTGCTCCCTGTCCCAGCTTTATGGGGACATTTATCACCATTCCACCTCTCTCAGGCCAGCAGGTACCAGCTGAGCAAGGCCGTGGGGGCACAGTAGATCTCGATGCCTTTCAGGCACTGTGGTTGGCTCTGGTGCAGAAATCAATCTGCCAGGAGCCCCTTGTGCTGCAGATGGAAATGAGAGTCTCAATTTCAATTTACTAAGCAAGAAAAGTTGCACGGGAGGGGGTTGGTTAGGAAGGGAAAATCAGAATTCCTCAGCATGGCCTTTCAGCCAGGAGATGCTGTGTGCTGAGCCAGGAATAGCTCTGGCACCAGCCCGGGGAGCTGCCAGAAATTTTGCTGTCTGTCCATCTACAACATGCAGCAGGTCAGAATTAGGAGAGTGAATTGGAAGAAAGGAGAAAGAGGACAAGTTCAGGGGTTGTTTCTCATTGTTTTCTGTTCTTTGGCAGTTGGTTGGGTTATTTTTCCTGTGCCATTGGATCCCATTCTAATTATTATTATAATTTTTTGTACGGCACACCAAATATTTTTCTAAGCCTGTGACAAAGGTGTCAGCATAAAGTACTACCAGAGTTCTGCCAGACATGGTAAATGATACTCAGTGTTCAGAACTGAACAGCAAAGCAGAATCTGTGTCAGAGGGAATACCCACAAAACAAGGGAGGAATTCAGACATTAATGAGCCTGATATAAAACATTTTTAAAGCATTTTTATAGTTGCTATAGAAACACCTTGGCCTTCACTCCTGCTAATTAGTTGGATTTTGCACATTTTATATTTGAAAATGCAAATTGGATTTCATAAATTATTACTTATTTTTCATTTATATTTACAGTACTCTTATCCAGATACATCCAGGAAGTCTGAGATATTAATTAGTTATATAACACAAATAAACGTGACATTTATGGTCACAGGACATCTCTTGTTTTAAATATTCGTCTGGTAAATGCTTGGAGGAATTGTGCAAAGATTAATGCTTTTGTAGGAGAATTAGGTAAATATAAATGAATGGGCCCTAATGAGTTTTTAATAAAGTGCATTTTTTGAGCAGTAGAACTATAATGATTTTGGTCAAAGGAATGCAAGCTTGTCACTAAGTGGTTATGCAGGGCTAAAAATATTGCTCAGATTTTTCTCTTCTTCACCCCTGACAGAGGTGAGTCCAATGAGGTCCCACAGATGAGGTGGGGCATGAAATGACACTGAAAAGCCACATGTTTAGTCCTGTCTGCTTTACTTTCTCCAGTCTTGTTTGAAGTGTTGTTCCAATCAATGCACCTTTCCCATGTTGTATGCAGTAGTCCAGGAAATACTCCAAATTCTTCCAGCATACACACAGTGCCCTTCTCTCAACTTTTCCTGTAGTAAATGCCCTGTTTGAGTTAGGTGGTGAGGGCTGAGCTGAGGAACAGGCTGCAAAGATCATGTCTCTGTATACAGATTTTCCTGCTCACTATGGATGTGTGTTTGGAGACACTCTGAAAATTCAATCCTTTTTGTCCTTATTTGATCTATGGTTTTAATAACTGAGCAAAAGCCTTTTTGCTGTGGTGGTCCAGTGGATTATCTATTGCACTTCATTAATTTTACTGCAGTGTTTCAGCAATAAGCAAAAATATCCTGTTTTCCTTCATCTGTAGTTCCGTGTTAATATGTATTTTCCATGTGCAGGATGCTAAATAGTTTTAGGAAGGCACTTGAGTAAAAATCTCAAAAATGTGGCCTGTTCATATGTTATCTTGTTAATCAGTTACTTCCGTAGGTGCATGTGCTCTGGACAGCACTCACCATGGTTTAAATCAGTTTATTAGCTGAGAATAGAAACAGCTTGTTCGAATCCAGTCCCTTTAAACCATATAAATAAAATGGTTTTACTTTATGTGTTGCAATGAAAGGAACAAAAGTTTGGAAAAGGCTTTGGAAATTGAAAGTGAAGTGAGCAGGGAGTGCTTGCCCACAAGTCCAGAGTGGGAATGCCATGGCCAGCAGCTATCGGAGCGCCGCAGACAATGCTAATGGAACAGCTCCCAGGTCAGAAAACATTTTTGTTGGCTATTTGATACTCAAAATGCCAGCAGACAGCCAATCTGAAAAGGGAAAAAATTACATTCCTGATATGTTACATTGTGTTAAATTGGATTCTGTTGTCATGCCATGTACTGCTGTGTCATTTCATGTATTGACTTTTAACCGGCTGGAACCGTGTCGTTCTTGGAGATTGCAACCTGACAAAATCCAACCTGTGTTATTGAACGAGCAGCCGCTATTTCTCTTCTGGGGTTCTGGAAACCAGAGGAGGAATTCTCTCCTGAGCATTTACAGACTGAGGCCTATGAATATGGAGCACATTTTTATGCTGATTACCGTCTTTGCTGCCAAACCAAAGAACTGTGCCTGTGGAAGAGAGTTGGGCAGAGAGCTGCTCACACAGAGGACCAGATCTTGCAAAGTTAAATGACATGGAGGAGTGGAGAGTGGGTTTCTGCTGAGTGTTCCACAAGGCTGAACAAAACTGGGTGTGAGCTGTGACAGTTTTTGCCCCATATATTTTTGCCCCATATATTTTTGCCCCATATTCTTCTTGCAGCAGCTTTTGCTGCCACTCAGCATTCATCTGGTAGAGAGGACAGTACCTGGATAGATGTGCACCCCAAAATGTGGTGTTGATCGCTCTGATGGGTGGGTGAACATCTGCTGAGGCAGCTGACTCAGCTTCCTGGAGCTTCAGGAGTGGGCTAAAATGGGGAAAATAATTTGACCCCTTGTAATGAACTCCCAATTAAACATTGCTGCATAGGAATAACAATAAGGCCATCAGAAATGCTTAGGTAGACAATGACACATTTTAACACCTCAATACCAGCAAAAAATATAACTAAATATATTTATTTATCTAAATAAAAGTTCAGTAACTTCTGTGTTAGGAGAAAATATTTGCAGAAGTGGGACTCAGCCCTCTGTGAGCAACACGCATTAAATGTGGTAATGCTGAATGTAAACACAAAAAGAGTTAAAACATGAAATTTAAGGCACAGTTCAGTGAAAAGTCAAGAAGGAGAGTGTTCACCCATCCTCAGCCTGACACATGGGCCACTTTGCCAGGATGTTGCTGCACTGGTAATTATCTCTGGAGCAGACAAGCTGTTCCCTGTAGCAGGGCCGGCATTTCGGCTCCAAACTGGGAGAAGGGGCAAATGGACAGTTCTTATTTTGTTGTTTTCTTTTTATGGACATCACCTCTTCTGCTCTCCAAGTCCTAAAAATTTTTTGGTTTTTCTGGGATGGATTAAGCAAACAATTTCTTTTTTCTTTTTCTTTTTTTGCTGTTTCTCCCCCAATACTTATTTGTAGAAGGAGGGCAGGAGACAAAATGAAGTAAAGTGCAGAAGTTTTGCTTCCCAATTTCATTGCCAAAATGGAGGTAATGAAATCAGTAACCCTCTTGGGAATACTCTCTCTCCCTCACTCGAATTTTTGGTATTTGTGACATTTGCTCCTCATATGAGGAAATGCTCCTAAAAAGTCCCACACTGCAAATGTCAATAAACAAAGCAATAAAAGAAGGCGGGATCGGTAACAAAAAGTCATTGTTTTTCGGTATGTGGTGAACAACAGCAGCATGAACCTCTCAAAATAGACTCCATCCTCCAGGACGAGGCCCCCATCCCGCTCCTGCAGAGGATAAATGAAACACCGAGGCATTTGCTGGTCCCCAACCCCACCAAAGCAAACAAGCCCTTGAATTCAGGGCTGTCATCGGCACCGGGAAGGCCCTTGCAGGATCACAAAACAAATCGAGCAGCGGAGGGTTTTCCGGGCAGGCAGCTAACAAAAATATACTCTCAGAGGATGCAGTCCACTGAGCTCTGTGTCCAACCCAGCAGTGGGCTGCAAACCTGGCCTTCCGCTGCGCCCCACATCTGGAGGGGCTGCCACCATCGGCCCCAGACCGTTTGAGAAATCAGATACTCGGGGTATCAGGAAGTTGATTCGACTTCCACTTCCTTAGCAAAACACGCATTAATATTTAAGGTTTTCTTTTATAAAGCTGTGTTCTGTCTCGAGCGCAGGGTGAAAATTATGCGCTGGGAAAATTTGCTGGGATGGAGCTGGAGTGTTCAGTGAGCCCGGGCCGTTTTCTAAAAAGCTCGGGCTAATTGAATCCTGCTGGTTTGTTAGTGCTTTTTGACAGCTTTATATAAGTACTAAATAATATTTATAAAAAAATGGAAAAATGTGTCGGCACAGGCATATACACACACCTAGAAAAAGGAGGGAAAAAAATCTGTAAAACATTTCCACACTCAGTTAGAAAAGAAATCATGTTTATTATACTCAGTTCTGCACTGTGTTCAGCATCTTTCTTCAATTAGATGGCCAGATGACACAGATCTTCCTGTTACTTTCAGTAAGCACAAGCTTTACTATCAAGGTTGGACCTTTGCTTTTCCTTTCTTGAAAGACAATTTCCCTTTAAAAAAACCCCATATTTTATTGTAACAGATTAATAGGGTGCCACGAAACTGATAACGCAATCTTGAATGCTGTGTGGAATTCCACTTCTAATCCAAAAGTCTCATTTTTCATACATTAAAACATGTTTTTTGCTTATGAAAGTTCCTCTTTTCTTTCCCCTTTTAAGTGTTGCTGGGATAAAAAACCAAACAGAAAAATAGTTCTTTAAGGGCTTTACTGATTCTGTGTGAATGATCTATTTTTTGGAGTAAACAGACTGTGTATGTTAATGTTGGTTATCTGAAGTTTCATGGTCAACAGATGTCCACTGAAATAATATGCAAAGGTTTAAATTCAGATGCTGAATGTTCTTTCATGGGAAGTTTACCTTGTGGATCCAGGCATCTTGTCTTTTTAGAAACACTAAATCCCTTTTTCCTCTTTTTAATCAGAAATTAATGTAAATGTGCCCAATATACTCCTGTACAGCAATATTTAAAACAACAAGCACAACTTTTGACAGCTTTACCCATCTGCGGGTAAAACACAACAGTCAAACCTCTGTCTCTCCCCGAAAACTGGGCTTAGGCAAATAGCTGAGACTTAAACCCAACAAACTCGGTCTCTGCAGGGCTGATGGTAAAAGAGCATTCCAGAGCCTGGAGTCATGTATCAGCCGTGGCCTGTTTCCCATCCCGGCTTGCTCGGAGCTGGGAACAATTAACAAGAGGGCCACAGCTGATCCCGAATGATGGGCTGACAGATTGGGAGTGAAAGTGATCTCCAAGGTGCTTAGCCTCAAACCACAGCCGGAGGGATCTGTGGCAGAGCTTTGCAGGGCTGCAGGGGGAGGGAGCGGGGCTGTGGCTGCAGCTGCCGGCGCTGGGCTCCAGGGGCTCGGGGCACTGGAAACGCTGCCAGCCCTGGGGTCACATCCCGAGCGACAGGGACAGCGACAGGGACAGAGACAGGGACAGAGGGTTTGGCTTGTGGGAGCAGGGGCTCGTCTCTTCCAGGTGGTCTCCAATTAATATTGGAAAAAGGGATTTTGTTGGTATTTAGGGCATTTAATTAATAAGCTGCCAGAGAGGGAAAACAGATTTGAAAGTTGGCATGGCTTTCTTGCAATACGAGCTGGATTACTGTCCCCCTTTAGCTCACGTTTAGCCACTCTGATTGTTGCCTGCTCCTCTTGGTGTGAGGAATCTGGATCACAAAAGCTTTGTTTTCAGCATCCGTCTGTCTGCCCATCCTCAGACAGGGACCTTCTCAGAGTTTGGTTTTATCAGCCTTGGCTTATCTGACTGTGCTGCAGCGGGAGGGGCTGGGCCAGGCTCAGACAAGGGGTGTGTTCAACACCAGCAGAGTTCCCCAGCCCCAGCACAGCAGCCCCTGTAGATCCCTCCTGGAGCATCTCTGTGCAAGGACTGCAGAGAGTCACTGTACCAGCTCCCAGTCCCTCACTGAGACCATTCAGCCACAAACAAGGGGCAGTTGGCAGTGCTTAAAATTTATAATTTTTTTCCCATGGGAAGCAGCTGACATGCAAACCTGCCTACAGAGCCTGGGCTTGCTGCTTCTGCTGCTCTACCTGGATGCTGAACTGGGCTTTTTAATTGGTTTCCCCAGCCTGTTTTCCAAGTGTAATAACTGGGTTTGGGTCCTGAGCAAGTGTGTGTTGTTATTGTTAGGGACATGGCTGTGATTTTCTGGGGAGGCTGAAGGGGTGAGGTGCCCAGGTCCTTTGAAGTGTCAGCCTCAGCCCATTGTGCTCCCAAGCTGTAAATCAGTAACTGATAAAATAGTGTCTGTGTGTGTGTGTGACCCCTTGTGTGTGTCCCTGTGAGCTGGCTGAATCTTTAATGCATGGCAGAGGAAGGGGCTTTCTGCAGGTGAATATAAAAGAAACGTTGAGGTTCTTTAGAGGTGGCATCCTGGAGATAGTTATATAGGAAAAGTCAGACACAGCCTAGGGGTGCATCTTTATTTTATTTATTTGTTCATTTGGCCTGGAGCTGGACTCATCTTATCATTGCAGCTGCTGTAAAACTTATGTAGGGGCCAGTACTGCAAAGTAGCACTGAGTGCCTTTTTGTGAATTCTCTGAGCATTCAGAGAACAATTTAATAAATAGACTGAGAAAGCCATCACTTCTTAGGTTTCTAAAATAATATCTTTCCCTATCATTTTTCTCTTAACTGTTTTCTATTAAAATTTTTTGAGAGTGAAGTTTGGGGCACTGAATAATTTCAATTTTAACAGATGGGAGGCATTTTAATAGATAAAGTGATGGTTCTGGAGTGGTTTGTGCATTTCAGAATTTGCTTTTTCTTTAAATCTGATTCTTATGCACTCACTGTGGAATGTTTGTATGAGTGAATCTTTGCTGGGAGGGAACAAGAGATGAGACACAAGAAGGACTTGTCACCCTGGAGATGTCAGCTAATTCCTGCTCTAGTTTTTCTGCTAGGCTTCAGGTGAATGCCCCCCTGATTTTCCTGGGAAAAACAGCATTTTGGAGGCCAAGTTTTTCTGAGAATGGAAAGAACTGAAAGTATTGAGAATTGCTGAAGGCTTGGGGTAGCTGTCATGCCTGAGCACTTGGAAACCTATCCTTGCATTCGTCCCTCCATCCAGGGTGATCTCCTGGAGCGAGACAAGTCCAGCTGCTTTCCAAAGAAGCTGGGTCTCCTGGCCAGGTCCCCATCTCTGTCCTTCAACCCTTTGCACAGACAGTGACTTGTGCCTCAGACAGTTCTCTCCTTACAAACCAGGACTGCCATGGTTAAAACCAACATGAAATACCTGATTCCCAACCGTGTTCAGATTGCAGAAATGTTATCTTCTAAGTTAGGATGTCCCCAGCATCCTTACTTAATGAAATAAACTTTTTTTTTTTGTTGCTAAAACTGAGATTTTTTTTTCCTCATTGAAGTGCATTTTCCTCTTAAAGGTATGAATGTTTCCTTTTATGCTCCTGCTTTTTTCTTCCTCTAGGTACTCCCTTGGGTACCCATGCAATGGCCATTTGGTCATTCAAGGGGAAAAACACATTTAACAAATGCTTTTCTGACCCATATCTTGCTTTGAGATGTGCAGAAGATGGATAGTTCAAATGCATTCTTCTCTCTTCCTTGGACAAAGCTACCCAAATTTCATAGACAGAATGTATGTTTTCCACGATGCAAAGTTGCAAATTGTATTTTCATCTGGATTATTGATGTTATTTCTGAGGTGGTGTAAATATAAGCGTGGAATCTGTTTTTAAGAGAATGCAAAACGCCCCTTTAAATTATAAATATTCAGCATAAAAGTTCTGTCACGTTTCTTAAGAGCCTGCTGACAAATAGGTTTGTGCTGGGAAATGGCTTCCTAAGCATGTTTGGGTGTGTATGTGTTTCTGTCTGAAAATGGGGATATTTTATTTTAGAAGGATTCCCAAGAGATCTGTGTGTATCTTGGGGAACAAACCCCTACTCACTGCTGGTTTCTGTGATGATGAGTCCAATGTCACTTTATGGCATTGATGGGAACACGTTTAGTGGCCTCTTTGCTTGGCTTTTATGATGACTTGGAAACTGTATTGACACCTAATAATTTCAGAGCCTGTTACACTACAAAACTAAAATGCACTTGATAAAAACAGCATTAATGCTGTGCCATGTGCAGAGGGTTCTCCACAGCACCAGAGTCTGAAGAGCTGTAACTTTGCAGAGATGCACAAAGGCTGGGAGAAATCTGCATTCTCTGCTCCTTTTTCCTGGTTATTAAAAAGTAAGGAAGAGCCCAACTTGGATAATTTTTTTTCGTCATTAATTTTCAATGAGAATGTGATTATGCTTTAATTGATGAGCTCTCCTGTGAAATCTCATGGCACAGATAATAAAGCTAACAGGTATTTTCCTGACCTGGGGAAAGAACAGACTTTCCCTCTGTATAACCACAGTGCTAATGATGCTTAATAGAGAACATCATTTCACCTTTTTCTTTTCATTTTTTAGTTCTGCTCCATCACTCACTGAGGACCACAATGTCAGCAAATGTGTACAGCTTCATATATTTTTCAATATATTTTCATATATTTTTCAAGATATGCTTGCTACTGTGTGACAAAGCCTCATTTTATGCCCCATATTAGGTCCTCTTCCAGTCTGGGGTTATTTGTTCCCTGGTTTTGGATTATCTTGGAGCAGGAACTGGGATTTGCTGATGATTGTTCTTGACATTTTTCTCTGTGGAAAAAGAAGACAACTTCCTTGTGGCTGCATTTTGCTGTTCCAGGTGTATGCACCACGCAGCATCTTTACTATCTACTGATACCTTTCTGAGGTTAATCTATTGTAAAATTAGATTGTAAAAATGGACACAGTTTCCACATTTACATGCCAACGCCGAAGGACTCATGGAATAATTCAAATACTGCACAATTCCTTTTGCAGAAATCACTGCAAAATTCATTTGTAAGTGTAAACCATGGAAATTAGCATGGATTCTTCCCCAGTTCAATTCATCTTTCAGAGGTTGTTACCCTTCCCAAGCTGATTGCCTTAAGAACACAGATTGTCTTCTCTTGATGGTGAAACTGCTTTAATCCCCTTTTCCAAAGGTCAACTAATCTCCAGTCTTAAGTGCAATAGATGCAAATACAGTTCTCTTGCCATGTTCCTTCTAATTTAATTCTCTCCTAAGCTTTCATGTATAAACCTAGTAATGGATCAAGTTTGGAAGGGGTCAAAAGGTTTCTGTTCCAGTAAAATTTAAATTGACATCGCATACTGATAATGGTTTGCTCTACTTTACTATAAACACCAGCTACTACTCTACTGGGATATCATTTTGTGCAAGAAGGCAGTGTTCCAAACAGCAGCAGAACATATTCTTTGTTTTTCTGCAGAAGTTGATGACTGCAACCTGTGATACAAGACACCAAAAATGCATAACTTTTAATTCACAGTTGTTGTGCGGAATCTTTGACCAACTTGTTTAATTCCATCACCCTTAATTGCATTTATAATGAAAAAAAAAAGCAGATTTCAAAGAAATATAAAGTTAACAATTAATTACCTGCCCATTGCTGAGACATAAATAAAGGCCAAAATATGTTTATTTTTTAATTACCAGAAAAAAGGCTCAGTGTTCACTGCCTGTATGTAGCTGCTTTTCTTTCTTGTTCTTTGGTGTAGAACTGCCCCCATTTTTAAAAGCCAGTGAATGAACTCAGCCCAGCATCTGACTGACTGCAGACAGAGAATGGCAAGTGAATTCTGCAGTATTGACAAGGCTGTTTTCATGGGTGGAACAAGCCCGTGACGTCTCACCGAGCTGGATCACTCTTTGTTGCTAAATTGGAGAAAGGGCTGGTGTGTTATCAGCGAGGGACACTTACAGGATTTGATTGATAAATTTACTGCTCTTGTAGATTACCTCGTCCTTTTGTGCAGGACTGGCAGAGTGTCAGGACTGGGTCTTGACAGACACCAGAACATGTGTCCCTCCTAATTTACAGTGAGGACCAGGGAGCCAGGACGTCGTCAGACACCAGCCCACCCTGACATGGAGTGGAAGGCCTGGATTTTGTTGGATGGCACTTTTTCCTCCTCCCAGACAGCCTTTCCTACAACTGCTCTCCATGATCTCATGATGCACTGAAAGTGCTGCGTGATCATTAACGGAGTACACGGAGGGGCATGGCAATAAAAGATGGGGTTATTGATCAGCTTGTCTTTTAAAACAAATGGTTGTACAGAGCTTATAGCTTCATGCAAGGAACTTAAAATAATTTTCCTTCTAACCTTGTAGGAGTTTCTGGCCTGCCTTTTTCCTGCAGGGAAGCATGGAAGGCGTGTTGGTGTTGCAGCCATACCAGTCCCTGGTTATGCTGGTGGGCTGCCTATGCTCTCTAGGAAACCATAAATGAGTATTTTTGTTACAAAACTCTGCAGGGTATTGGATTCTAGCTCAATGATAATTTGGGGTGTGCGTTTTCCCTGAAGCAGGTAAGGACAAAAGATAAACAAGGCATTACATACTTGGAGGGTATTTTAATTTTCAAGGTACCCCAGGAGTGGTGGAAGCTGCTGGGAGGCTCTGGTCCCCCTGCTCTGCCTTCCCAGGTGGGCTCCCACCACTGGAGCAGGGAGCTTGCTGGAGCAAGGACTGCACAGTTCTGCTCTTTGTTCCCTGGCTGCCTGAGGTAAATGGTCGGGGAACTTCAGTGAGCATCTTTCCTTAGGTTTGCAAAAAGGGAAAGGAAAAAAAGAAAGGGGGAAAAGAGAAAGAGAGGAACAATCCATATGTGCCCTGCCAGCCTGAAATAGCTCGCCACAGGTTTGAAATCCATTTCCCACAATGGTAAGAATTAAAAAGCCACAAAAGCCGACCTGTACATTTGTGCTGTATGAGGATTGCTGATACACAGCAGAGCTGTCATTTTAGGAGGAAATCATCCATCATCTGCCTGCTAGTCCCCAATAATCACCTTCTATTACAGTCAGATTGAATCTTCAATCAGTGGCATAATGCCAGTTTTTCCACAGTTCTCAGTTTCCTGTTCTTTACAGAGGTATTCAAAATAATTTGCCATTCAACTCTACAAATGTAGCACTTGTGGAGAATATTATTATTGTTAGCGTGTTGCTTCTAAAGCAAGTCCATGCTGAAGCATAATTTGCTGAATTAATCGTTGGTCACCCATTGAATTAATCTCCCCCCTTTTTCCCCCCACACCCAGTTAGGATTTTGTAATCATTGCTGTTGTTGTTGTTGTGTTTTGTCCACACTGATGCAATGAACAATTTGAAGAAGGTGTTGAGCAATGACCCTTTTGCTGACGATAAAAGCAATGACCTGATTAGAAAGAATCCATCAAGCAGAAAGCCAAGGGTGCCTGCACAAGGAGGACTCACAGGGGTAACACGACCAGTGAAAGTGAAAAATGTTAAAGAGTTTAGGATGAGTTTTATGGCATCTCACTCTCTTTTAATTGTTGGTGTGTGAGGATGCAGCAAAGACAATGAGGTTGTCCAAGCCTCAAAGATTGCTGAGCAAGCATCATGGGGAGTGTTTTGGGGACACTGAGGGCCCAAAAAAACTTACCCATCTTTTAAATACTTCAATGTATGTGAATTTTCACATCTCTCTCCCCCTCTCCCCAGTGTGAATTAAGATGCAGCCTTGTACTAAATTGAATCTCTGCCTATCTTTTGCAGTGCTTGTGATTGCCTCTGCTTTTCACATGTCATTTTAGTCTTCACCAAATAGATTTCTTTTAGCTTTTTGTGCAAAATTGAAGTACTGTATTAAAGCAGAAGCCTTTAGGGCATACCGTTGTTTTTTTTTCTTTTGGAAAATAAATAATAGTAAAATTTAATTACTGTACCTACTACTTAAGTAAAGTTTTGGTTCCTCAATCCAAAGTCCAATTTCCTACTTTGTGGTTAAAACTCTGGTATGTTTTGAGTGCAGTGTACTGTTACATGCCTGAATTCAGCAAAGGAAAATAGGAAATAATTCACTCTGGCTTGAAAAGGGTGGGGATTTCTTTGTTTCTTTTTATATTTATTCAGGAAAAGCTGACAATCGTCCCACATTAATGAACAACACCATCAATCAAAGTGCTGACAATGAGCGGAAAAGCGAGGTAGATGTCAGACTGACGGCATATTGCTTTTTTCAGCGAGGCCAGGGCTGTTTATAGCACTTTTCACTGGCAAAACTCTGGCTGCAGCTCGACAGGAATAGAAAGCAGAATCAGAAATTGTGTTTAGAAAGTGGCTCCTGTGCTTTATAATTTGAAATTAGCATTGAAATCCAGTCACCACTGCGTCATTTTCAAGGGTTTGCTTTACAAGGTGGCAGAGTTTGTTCTGGTGAAGTGATGATGAACCTTGCTGCAGCAGACAAGAGACGGCTCAGCCAAGGGCTGCAGCACCTTGTGAATAGAGCAGAGATAAAAACATAACATGGATTATAATCCAGCCTTGCCCTGGAGTCCCCTGCTCTGAGAAAGCAGCAAACCCTCCCTGTGGGTACCTTTTTCTTGTTTTTCTTTTCTTTTTGGGCCATTTGCTTGCAGCAAGAAGTTGCCAGGTTCCCTCTCCTGCTGGCCATGTCATGTGCTCAGGGCTGCTGGTACCACACAGTTTTCTGCCCTGCTTGGCTGTGTTGAAAGGGTGATGAGCCACCCAACTGCTGGAGGATGGAGGGCTGTGAATGCCCAAAGCTGCATGGCTACATGTCACAGGACCTCAACCTCAGTGGAAGTAAAAGTTCTGACATGGCAGAAAAAGTATATTTTGTCCAACCTGTCAATTCTTCTTTATCCCCACGTCTTTCTGGAAGATATGGGTTGCATCCATTACCCCTGAAATACCCACTTAAATGCTTATTTGAGGAGTCTTCCTCTTTAATTCAGGATCTGTAGTTTAGAACATGTGTATCCATTGCCCCTCTCCTCCCTTCCCAGCTGAGCCAAGGCCAGCTTTTGCCGAAACCCTTGGCCTGACACAGCACCCTGTAACTCCTTGGTGCTGTCAGGACCGTGCTGTTCCCCAGCAGCAGTGCAGGGCAGTGAATCCTTTCTTTAAAACCTCTTCATGAGCAAATGTCTTGTTGGAAACCACTTGAATCACTGCCCCAGTGCACGACCTCAGGCAAGTCATTTCCCCTCCCTGAGCCACCATTTCATCCCTCAACCCACATTTGTCTGGTTGCTATAAACTATAAGATCATCAGGGCAGGGCTCTGACTCTCACAGAGATGCACACATGTATGAAAGCAAGATAAAGCAGGGAGTTCTGGCTCAAAAAATGGGGGTGGGAATGGTGAACACAAAACCCCAGGAATGTTTTGGTCGTTTCTGCTTTGAGAATTTAATAAGAAAAGAGTTTTTCCTACTTCTCTGCCGATGTGTGGGAAAACTTTTATTAAACTTTTTTCGACATCTGAGAGTTTTGAGTTTCCCTTAATTGTCTCTTTCCCACCCTCACTCAGCACAGAGAAAGAGGAGGAAAATGGGGAAAAATGATTAAACTGAAAAATAATGTCGGAGGGCGTTAGAACTTAAATGTTTCCTTTTAATGCTTTGGAACTTTCCAAAGACAAGGAAGTCATGAAAGGTTGGAGCAGCAATCAAAAACAAATTAAAAAAAAAAAAAAAAAAAAAAGAATCCCATACAAGGGATTTCATAGAAGGCTCTGAAGCTCCAGGAGCTTTAAATAGGAGATTTTTACAGCTGTTTCCCTTCCTCTGCTTTTTCAGTGGAAGGGCATAACAGAACCTCAGGGTAGGAGGTGCCTCCCATGACCAGAGAGAATCCCAGCAGGATTGGCATGGTCCAGATGGGAGGGTTTTAGCCCCACCTCTCTCTGTAACTAAATCCTGTAGGTCTCAGGTGCACACTCTGATCTCCTCTGCCGCGGGAGAGGATCAGCCTGGGTTGCTGTTTAGGATTATGGAACATGGCAGATTTGTGTGTAGACAGAAAGTACTGGTTATGTGTCAGGAAGAGCCTCACAACACAGGTACCAGTGGGTGAGCCCTGAAAACCAGCCTGGCACAACCTTGTCTGTGTCTTGAGGAGCTGGGCTAACCCCCCTCCTCTGCTGCAGTGTCCTGGGCACATCCTTGATGGTCTCTGCCAGCCCAGAAATGTGGTGGTGTCACAGCTCTCTGGGGTGGGGTTCAAGGCTGGGGCCATTTGGGATGGCTGAGTGCTCCAGCAGAGCAAGAACAGATGAAGGTGTCAGTCTGGGAATCACACGAACCATCTCAGACAGATGGGAGCAACCCCTAGAGAAGGATGTCCATTAAACATTGTAGCTTGAACTTGTCCTTTTACTCCTGTTTTTATTGCTATCAGTAGGAATCCTTAGGCAGCCTTCACCCCCTGCAGTTGCACTCCTGGGGACAAACCCCATCAGAAAGGCTCTCATTTCTCACAGCAGCCTCCAGTGGCCCACGGGAGAAAGCCTGAGGCAGGGAGTGGTGGTTGGGAAAGGTTATGGTGTGCAGGGTGCTCTGTGGCACCAGCTCTGGCTGTTTCTGGGTGTCCCCTGGAATGCATTTCCCACCACCACAGCCTCCTCTGGCTGCCTGTGACCTCCCAGCAGCAGCACACGTGATTCAGCCCAGTGCAAATCTGTGTGGTATTTGGCTTTCCTGAGACACATAACCTTCTTTTTACTGCTGTCCAGAGGGATCTGCCTCAGAGCAGCCCTGCAGATCACCTTCAGGGTCTCATTCCTTCTCTCTGCTGAGACACTCTGTGCTGCTTTAGCAGGGCCAGCTGCAGGTACCAGTTTCCAGAGGTGTGTAAGAACTGATATTCCAGCAGGATGGATGTACAAACAAGATGTCTCGTACAAGGAAAAGCTCACAGTGAGGTGGGAGTGGGTAGAAACACTGTAGAGCTGAGGGAAACAGCCGCCCTCACATCTCCTTCATCATCTGAAACAAATGAAAACTGGGCTGATAAAATTCGTGATGCTGTTCCCAGCTGTTTCGTTGTAAGGAAAGTTTCCTTACGTGGAAAGTAACTGAGAACTAGAGATGTAATTGCTGCAAAATGTAACAGTATCCAGCAAAAATTACAGCTACTCGATGAAATATATATTTTCTCGGCATCAGCATAAAAGAAAGAACATTCTCATCCAGAAATGGTATGTAAATAAATAAACTCTAATTGGTTTGACAATGCCCCTTTTCCTGGCAGTGCCAAGAAAACTAGCATTGTAATTACACAGTTCTGGGCAGACATGTGGTTTCCATTAAGAAAGACTTGTGATTGACTGAGTTCATGAGGCATGTCAGAAAAAACACATCAATGTCTTTATAACATGAAAAAATAGATCCAAATTTGCTTCCAACTTCATGAGAACTGTGCATTTGTAAATACTCTTGAACACAGTACAACAAATGGATATAAGTCAAGTCCCTATCAGGAAAGTTTGCCAAATTCATTCTAAAATATAACCTTAGGCAATTAAATGCATTTGTTTCTTTTTGTAAGGAGAGTTTCTTGCACTTTTGGTGGGCATTTAAAACGTTCCTAACTTCTTTCCCCAGTTGTTTCTGTTGAGCAGTGTAGTAATCAAAAATGTTTCCAGTGAAAATGAAAGCGATATTCGAAGTCTCCCACATTTTGTTTTACCTACATCACGCAAGAGCACTTAGAGCTAGGACTCAAGCTTTAGAGTAAAAGACCTGCACGCAGGATTTCTTTTTCTTCTGTCAAAAAGGAAAACTGGCTAGTTAGGTAAGGGAAAATTTTATCTAAGAGGATTTTGAACTAAAATTCTAATGACTTGTTTTAATCATTTAAAGTGACTAAAATGTTGGATAGTTTATTTTCTGCCTTAGCATAAATACTTTTAAAATGACAAACATTTTAGGATGCTGCCAAATACTGTCATCTCTTGGCAACCTTAACATTTTATGCTAGATGTATTTTTCTTGACAACAAAACAATTCTGTCTGTTTCTCCTCTTCCCCCTCTTGAAAGACAGCAGTGGCAAATACAGGGTGTTTTTAAAATGGATTATATCTGTTATGACTTCTTCTATATATAAATACAGATTTTAAATCTACTGAGTTAAGAAAAAAACCCAACATTTGGGGTCATTGACTGTGCCCTTTTACAATTGTGTTAAATAATAACATTTCTTTCTTGACCCCTCTCAATATAAATTGAAAGAAAAATCTTAATTCTGTGACAAGAAACATTACTTTTATGGCTGGGTCACAGCACAGTAAATGTATCTGTCCTGCTGTGACTCACTGCTCTGCCACAGGCTCCTGGCATGGACATGGGCAAGTCATTTAAACTGTTTTGTGTCTCCACCTCATTGTTGTGAGGTTAAAATCCACTAATCACTGTGAAGTGCTTGCCTGGCTCAGCAGGGAGGGTCAGACAAGTACCTAGAAATATATGCCAAATCTGGCAAAGGATTTGCATTGTGCAGTGTGGCTACAAAGCAGTTTTATACTTTTTAAACTTTTGTAAAATATTTTTAATGCATTTTAAACTCTTGTTGAAGTAGCAGCAAAGACTATTCTGCTGAAGTAATGCTAGACAATGGTAACAAGGAAAAAAATGGTTTGAATTGTGAAAATAATACAGGAATAGGGGCTGAGCCATGCATACACACATTTCTTAAATTATTAAAAAGATTAAGACAGAGCTTTAGAACATTTAGAAACTTCATGGGGCAAAATTTCTTGTAGGGATCCAAATGCAAATATTTTGGCTTGAGAAGAGGAGCACCCTGTCACTTACAAGCACTTTTGGAGCTTGGTCAGAATGACAATGGGCTCCTTTAGCTTATTTCTTACTCCCTACAGATAATTTGGAAATGTGGTTTATTTATGTTATTTTCACCCCAAAAAGCCCACAGACTGGACAAAAGGGCTTCTCTGATGCCTTTTGACCAACTAGTCCATGCTATTAAATTTGCTCAGAGCAGAGAACCCTCTCTTGCACAATTAGCTTTTTCTATGTATTTTAAGGAACAACAGGAACAGGAATCTTAATTTTTAAGTAGGTCCTCAGCACCAAGCTTCTCGGAAAAAGAAATTACAGATTTTTCTCATATGATCACATCCCCTAAGAATCTGTATTCGCTTTTTGGTTGTCCCTTTTGTATGCATGTATCAATAACTGCTTATGTAAATAAGCTTTTAGGTAGTGTGCTTGGGAAAAAAAACATTTTTCAGGGGGCGTATGCAGATTTTGGAGATCCACAGTTGGATTTCTGGTAATGGTACTGAATTTTTAAATCATGGCAATCTGCACAGAATACCTAAAAGCATCTGTATCGTATCACATCAACCTAAGAGGCATTGAAGGAGCATCTCTACTCGCTTTATTCTTTGGAATAGGCTCTGAGTGTTATGAAATGTGTGGTCAACACGAAAGTAGCTTGGAAAAATCCCCATCCTCACGTTGCCAGCTGAGCTCTCTCAAAGGGGAGGAGCAGCACATGGGGGCCCAGAGGAGATGGGGAGGCTTTGAGCTCTCACCGATTGCAGCACCAGTTCTCTCCGTGAGAATATGATGAGCAGTTTCTGGGGCCATTGCATGTTTCATTCAAAATGCCTTTTATAGAAAGAATATCTCGCCGGTAGTTTCTCCTGGTACAGTTTGATTGTGCTGTGCTTTCCTGCTCTCTGTGTAGTGCTGGTATTACTGATCAGCCCTATTAGCAAGGTTTCAAAAGAACAATTGTGTCTCTGTAAAGCCTTGGTACAGTGGTTAAAAATAAACCGCCTAGGCTGATTACAAAATCAGCACCATGCTGATGGCAAGAGAAATGCTCCCTTTGCTGGAGTAGCTGGCTGTTTACGTTTTGCTGTGGGTCTGGTGTCTTGGTTTTTGAGTCAGAGGGATGTCAGGATATTGGACTCTGCCTGCAGTTGTGACGGTAATCCAGAAAGCCTAAAGCTATTTATTTTTTTCTTATAAAAATCCCAGGTTAACATAATGATTCTGGGTGAAGGGGCTGGTTTAGTTTTCCCATTTTCTAGGTTTGGTGTAAGCCCTTGGTAGTGAGATTTGGTGTTTGGGACTGATGACAAGCACAGATGAGCACTGTGTCCCAGCAAGCACCCAGCACACAAATTATTCATTCCACTGAAGTCAGGGGAGGGTGAGAGAAGCAATGAGAGTTTTTGCTGAAGCTCCCACACAGGTGGCCTGCTTAGTGCCCTTGTCATTGATTGTTAGATGCTCAGGAGACGTTAGGACTTCACTTTATTGTATAATGGTGAGTTTTTTAGTGGGTATAAGGTTTGTGTTTTGGTTTGCTTGTGGAGTGCCTGGACAGATTGAGGTGGAATCTGTCATATTGGTGTCTGTTGGGAATGTTGGAGGTGATACAAGGTCCCACCCATTAACCAAGATGTTGATGGTGCTGTAGCACAATATATAAGAATATTTGGGAATCTTCTGCCTATAATCAAGCAGAGCTGTGGGTGTGACTGTGGTTGGGATAAGTGTATTGTATTGGAGATGTAGCTGGATTATCTAGCTTTGAGCATTTTCTTTGTGTTCAGGAACTCTCTGACATGGTGGCAATGGCAGGGCCAGAGCCTTTTCCTTCTTCTTGCCTTATCTGTGACCCAAGCTACACCACGTGGACAGAGGCAGAGGAAAGGGGAATTGCCAGCATGAAATCTGTGCACAAAATGGGGGATAACTCATAATTACCGACAAGAATCTGTCAATCCTTGTTCTTACTCTGCGTTTCACAGGGCTTTGGGGGCACTTGGCCACCTTGGAGGCGCTGCTGTGAAAAGCAGTGCATCCCTTTGGAGTTGCTCCACATAAAAACGTGTGGAGCAGTGTTGAACTGATCCAGGATTTCCACCCTGAGGAGCTGTGGGGGGTGGTTTTGATGCCAGACAGCTGTGTGGCTGCTGATCCAGCTGCACTGCATTTAGGAAGAGGAAATTCAGGAGTCACTACCACAGGGGCAGGCTTTTAGTAGCATCAGATGTTTAAGGCTGAGCTTCTCCCAGCCCTGCTTTACCAGGCAGCTACACCTCTCCTGCCCATCTGTTCCCAGCTCCAGAAAAGATGGATAGGATGCTGAACACCCTCTTTCTGAGTAACCTAATGCCAGAGTCACAAAAATACAAGGATCTTTCTGCTCTCGGTAGGAACCTGCCTTGCCATTGCTTTGAAAGGAAATTTAAGCATCTGAACTGAAGTTTAGGTACCTAAATGGTTTCATGGATCTTGGATTGAAGCGAGTCACTTAGGCAGGTTTGAATATGATATCTGTAATATATCACTTTGCTCCTCGTTTAAATATTTATGGGGAAGACTTGGGGCAAGCAAGGGGGGTGATAAGGGTGGTGTAAAGGGAGAGAGGACATCGGGCTCTCTCTGATGTCATTGCAGATGAGTCATTTCTCCACATTAAGGATAATCTTACAGGGGCTTATGAGCATTACCAGGTTAAAAAGAACACTGAAAATATTTTTTAAAGTCTTTAAAGTGCCTGGGCAAGTTCAGAAGAAAGCTTTTTTTTTTGTTACTCTTTGGCAGAGATCCGGAGGTTTTCATTTGTTGGTTGTACCTCCAAAACCAAAAATTCCCTCATAAAAATATTAGACATCTGGTAAAATGAGAAGGATTCAGGGAGTTTAAGCTGCAGGAAAACCCTTTTTGGGGGCAGATAAAAATGCCCTGAGTTTAATGGAGAAAAACTCCATATTGGCATGATCTGAGATTCTCTGTATACAATTCCTTTGGATTATCCAGTGAGTCTCAGTCCTCCCACCCATGTGCTGGGGTCTGTTTTCCTGGATGGCAGGTGCTGTTCCACGTTGCAAAAACTTGGTCATTATCTGTGCTTTCAAAGAGCATTGAAGATGGGTAATCTTCAAACCTGCTGCTTAATTACTTCAGCTTCATCCCGTTACTCCCCTTCCATTGGAATCTCTCACTGATATTGGAATCAGGTACCTGATGGGGTGGCCTTGGAGCAGCTGAGGTTATAGTGCAAGATAGTCTTAATAGGAATATGCAGTCAATTACGCTCTCAGGAAGGCCAATAAATGATTGTACATTTTCAGAAAGTGCATTTATATACACAAAAATTCCTTGTGTTTCCTTTTCACTCCTTTTCACTTTTTAAAAAATATCTTTCCATTTCCAGGAAACATAACCAAGTGGGAGACAAAGCTTTTTCAGTGAAAATGCCAAATAGAGTGCTTGTTTCATTTAAATTCCTGCCTTGAAAAGCAATAATCTCACATTTAGAAAAAATTACAGTGGAGGATGGAGAGTAATGAAAATGCAGAGCCGAAGTCTATTTGTCCCATCTGAGGTAAAGCAGGGTTATGGAAAACCTTCTAATGAGGTGAATATGTTCTAATGCACATTTGATTATATATATATATATTTTTTTTTTTAATACGCAAGCTATTTCTGCAGACGGCTTTAAAATGTTGAATTTAGATGTGATTGTTTTCTGCCTGTTGGACTTTCCCTTCACTCTGGAATGCCTTAACCTGCCCCTTTTATTGTACTCTGAACAACACTTTAAAGTGCCAATGTCATGCCACAGCCCATCCTAAAATACATACGTATTTTTTACAGGCTCAGGTGGACCTAAAAGCAAGATATCAAATGTGCTTGTGCAGGCTGTGAGGTTACAGAACAGAAATAATGCAGTATTTAATATGGAAATAGTGATACATTTGCAGGTAGTACTTGGCTTTGTCATTTTCTGAGGGGATCTGGGGGAATTGTGATCCCTCTAACACATGTATATTCTAACAGGAATGTGTGCTGCAGTGATAATCTCCTGTACCAAAACAAATAACACGTATTGGAATATGGAATTCGAAATTTTTATGATTGTTAGGTAAAGTGATTTTCAAATTAGTTTTTAATGAGTTCTAATATTTTAATACAGCACAAATTTTCAAGTTTGAGGTACTTTATAGATTTTCTTTTTTTCTGTTTGTTTTAGACAATAGGATACAATATTTCTTGGTGGGATAACATTTAATTAAAATATACTAATTTATGTATTTGTTTATTAGTCTTATCCCTAAAGCAGCAAAAAAAACCTTGTGTAATTTTTATGAAAAATGTAAATGAGGACTTTGGCATCACTAATAAAGTGGAATTAGCATACATTTAAAAAGTGGCTTGTTTCACTTTAATAACATTTATAGCAATCACTTTAAAAGTTCTGCTTTGACTGGGAGAGCAGTGAGTTTGCACTGAGGCAGTGGAAGATTTGAGGCTGTGTTTTCTCATCCTGGTCAGTCTGGTGGGACACTCCTGAGGTGCCCCTTGGTTTGTTCCACCCTTGTGCCTGAGGGGATGTGCCAGTGGGAATCTGGCTCCTTCAGGATGGAGGCGTCTCCAGCGTTGGCTTTGGCTGAGGCAGGATCAGACTGCTCTGGGAATAGCCTTTCATTTTTCTAATTTCCTTTTTAGCTTTATTAGGTTTTACCTGATGAGGTCTTGTCAAAAAAGAAAAGTTTCCTCTTATTACTTTCAGCGTATGAAAAGTTGCAAGGCAAAAGCCCAGTCGGTCCCGAGACGGACAAAATTTCCATTGAAGTTTATAGGAATTTTGTCTGAGAAATGGCTGTTAAGATCAGGCCTCAGATTTTTATCCTGTGATCTAATGCATCATTGCAAGACAAGCATGGTTGCTGGCAATCTGCTAATGTAACTGGTTGTGTGTGAGTTTCTTTGTTGTTTTAATCCCAAGTGAGGCTTCTGTTGAATCCCCATGAGTTGTTGGGGGCTCTCTCTGTGGAACTGAGGGCCTGTGGTCAGCTCTAGTAAGCCACAATCATGGCCATCAGTGTGTCTGGACACAGACAGAGGGGCCAGCTGGGCTGGCAGTGAGGTAGTCTTCATGTTTTGGGCTTGTTTGGAAGTATTTGTATGCATTTATTAAAAATAAAGAAAGCAACATCCCCTCCCACTCCTCTTCCAGTTTCTCATCTCTCTTAGTTTGCTTGTAAGAATAATAAAACTGAACACAGGAAGGCTTCAGAAAGGTTTTGAGAGGGCAATGCCAAGCATTAATTTTTGTGGATAAAATACAAAAAGGCTCAAAGCTGGGGAATGGGGGGCACCTTCCATCTCCCTGTGTCCCCAGCACTGAGACCCCTCCTCAGTGCCCTGTGTGTGGGCTCCTTGGCCCCCCTGCCCCTTTGTGTGAAACATAAGGGATTGTCTTCAATGCTCCTTTGTTTAAATCTCCCAAGGGGTTCAGATACCCCTGAGGATCCCCATCTCCCCAATCCCATACCTCTTTCCCTGTGGAAAACACTCCCAAATGCAGCACAGCCCCTTCCCCTCCATCTTCCCCTCCTCCTTCCCACTGTTACTTATTTGGGTTCACACTTCACTTCAGGTCCTTTGCAGGCAGCCTGTGTGGGGCTGTTTGTTAACAACCTGTCAAGGAACATACGGGTTTGGGGAAAAAATACAGAGTTTTTCACACATGCTGCTCAGGCCAGCGAGGCAGCAGGAGCTGGGGGCCAGCTCTGCCCTGGGAGGCTGGCAAGACCTTGGAGGGCAGAGGGCATCAGGAGAGTCTGGAGCCACCAGGAGGGGATGGCAGAGGGCACTGAGGGATGGCAGAATCCCTGGAGCATGCTTGGGGATGTGGGCAAGTGCCTTTGTGCAGTTTTCCCTTTCTTTATTGGGTGCAGAGAAAGAGATGCTGGTTTACTGCCCGTCCAGAGCAAATCTGCAGAAAACAATGGTGTTTTCTGTTGTTGTTGTTGTTGTTTTCTCTTTCTCCCTCTCAATTTTTTTTTTTTTTTGGTCAATTATCCACGTCACTGAAATGTTTTAATGAGGAAATCCTGACGGCGGGAAGGTCAGGAGATGAAAAGCAGAGCTGATTTTAAAAATAACGCCCAGTTTTACTGTGTGGCCAACTCCCAATGTGTTTTTGAGATGAAAGGGAAAGAAAAGCTTCACAGTATTTAAGCAATAAAAGTATTACAAGGAAAAGCTTTTTCATAGTCTTTGGCTGGCATGGAGGGGTGGCACAAGGTATGGGGGGAAAAAACCAGCTTCTTCAAAGCAGTGTAGGATGTAAAAATGTCCCTCACACAGGATCCATATTCACTGGAGAGGTGTCTTTATGTGTGACTTGATATCACATATAGGTATGAGCAGATGTAGGGCCTGATTCTTCAGGCATTTTATGCAAATGAAAAACTTTTCTCATGAACTGTTGAGATGATCATAAATTGGACTGATTAAGCACATGGTTAAATCCAAGCAGGATTTAGTTCACGTACTTATTCCTATATTCCATCAGTGTAAAAACAAATTACCCTAATGTGACATTAATATCTATTTGCTACCATCTGGGATCTTTTAAAATGGTATTTAATTTCTTAATATTCTGAGACTTTTTTCCTTAAAAATTTCATGTATCATTAAAAAAAAGTCTAGTCTAAGTCACAAATGCATCCTTTTTCTCATGTATATTTGATACCAGGCTCCAGTCTAATCTGATAAAGTGCACTTTGCCTGTGGTGTCTTACAATAAGCTGGCTGCATTAGTGCCGGGAAAAATCAATACCGATTTATAATTTACCATCGCAAAAACCTATCACTTTTTATGGCCCTCCATCCTGGCTCATTAATATTACATTAAAACACACACACACCCCACTGCAACAGGGTGAAATTGTAAGCTTGTCAGGTTTGTACTCATAAAGAAAGCTTTAATTGGCCTTAATTTGGGAATTCAGCATTAGGTTTTGTTTATTTGTGCGATGAATATTTTCAAAAAATCTTCCTTACTTTTTGGCAGATTTCTAAAATGCATCCTGGTAATGCATCGATTTCTCAGGCAACATCTCCTTACAGCTTTCTTTTTTTTTCTTTCGCCCTGCGTGAAGATATTGTTTTCAAATAAAGCCTCTTTCTCTAAAATTTCAGCCAGGTTAGGTAAATCACTCGGAGGCATTCCTTGTATGGGATTTGCACTCTTATGGAGGTGATAAAGTATAACGGGGCCTATCTGTGGTTAACAGTTATGGTTCTAATTGTAGTCCAATTTTTGCTTGTTTGCTTTCATCAGGGTTCTGGAAGACTGTTTTGGGGCAAAATATGTAAGAGGAATCATTGTATGCTATATTGCTTATCTCTTTCTTTTAAAATGCCTTTGTTTCCTGAGCTGGCAAGAGCAGAGGGATCAGTTGGATGCTGTTGGTCCAATCCTGCAGGATACAAATGGCTCAGTGAAGTTTACAGAGCACCAACATCTCCAGCTGATTTCAGTGGGCCTAATAATTTCCTTTCTTCACTGAGCACAGAAGATGACAAGAACTATGAAGTGTAGAACCAATCGTGAATTCAGCTTCTTTCTCACATATTTTAAAAACTAAGTTAAAAAATCAAAACAAACCAAAACAATACTTTACCCCCTGCAAAGAAAATTAAAACAGTTTCATACTCACATGTTTTTAGACTCTAGAAGTCCTTATATCTAAATTCTTTCCAGATAATGTCAAAAATAATGATGTCAGTGTTTATATTGGCAGCAGAAAGGTGCTCTTTGTTTATTTCATACTATTCCCAGAGAGTTTCCAGGGATTTTATTTTATTTTTTTTCCTTCCAGTTAATACTGTGGAGATTCTACCCTAACAAGATTCACGCGCTTTCCTGCTGCACAAAAGGTTAAGGAATAAATAGGTAAATGTTGCGTTAGCACAGAAGTTTTTTTTTTAAAAAAAAAAAAAAAAAATCAAAAAAATTTAATAAATAATAAACCCCGGGAAATTCAGTGTGTTCTCAAGTGTGCAGTGGATCTGCACCATGCAGCAAGTACATGTCGTGATTGGGTTTTTAAGAGACGTTCGCCTCCCCACTGACTGACAGGGCCTATTGATTTTTTAGGTTTCTGCCGTCATCAGTTTTCAGCCTCACAGCGGCCATATGTCGAGGTCAGGGCGCGCGGGGGCTCGGGCAGGCAGCCCTCGCCACAGCCAAAAGTGAAGGGCCGCTGAAAGAAAATCAATCATGTCATAAGTGGGAAGCATCAAAAATTTTCCCCCTGTATGGCCAGGGCCCATCAGGCTGTCTCCACTCCCGGCGAAGGTTAGGCATCTGTCAAGCTGGGCTAGGTGAAAAGTATTAGAAATGCCAGTTAACCCGTGGTACGGCTGAGCGAAGCCGCGCGCCTTTGTCTGCCCGGGGAATATGACAAGGTTAGCGCCTGCACTTAATTTTTGAGACAGGGGAGCTCCCTCCACTCCCCTGGCTGGTCTGCAGGATGTGCTGGAGTGGTCCAGGTTTTGGTGAAAAGGTGCTGCGTGCTCACAGATGGGTCTAAAACTCACCCGCTCGCGTGGATGTGGTGCTTCCTTTGGGAAGTCAGCACAGGGTGCTCATGAGGTGCCCAAATCTGGTTCTGCCCAAATCTGGTTCTGAAATGAAGCAACACCACAGGAACGTGGCTTTTTGAGTAGAATGTGTAGGTTTTCAATGCTTTGGGTTGTTTGGGATTTTTCCCCATCAATGATGAAATTATTTGCTCCTGCCCTGGGCAGATCTGGATGTTGTTTGACTCTTGTTTCAGAATATCTTCACTGGATAGACAGTAAATATTTCCATTGTTCCGCTAATTGGGGAAAATCTATTTCATGCAGTCTGTGAAAGTATACTGCTGTGCTGTATGATTTTAATCTTTCTCCTCCTGTTCCATTTAAAATCCATACAATTAGATTGTGCAATTATGCTAAATAATCGATCTTCTGTATCTTGTTTGCCACTTACATGATGCCTCTTGCAGAGACGAAAACATATCTGAGTATGTCCACTAAATTTGAAATACTGATTTGGTAATACACTGGGATATTTAAGATTATGTTGGCCATCTTTCAAGCTTTCTGATTGCTGATCATGTGCCCTGAGGAATATTGCAGTAGGCTATGGATAATAGAGTGTGTGTGGATTTATTGTTAAGCAATTAGGCAAAAAGAGAAAACAAATTTATCAGGACAAGAATGGGGGCATAGCCTCTTCTATTTATTTTTTTTACCCTTAATTCTAGATGAAGAACAGTGCTACTGTCAGTGAGGGCAAATTTGCTTATTAGCTTTTGAAAAAGCCCCCAAACAGGTATTTTCCATACTTGAAGCTGATTTGTATCCCGTCTCCATGTGTAGGTCTTGTTGACTTAGCCAGAGACCTGTTCCTTGAGTGATGCTGCCCGTTGAACCTCCTGAGGGGGAAAGTCGTGTGAGTGTTTTTCAGAGGGGCAGATCAGGAGCAGAACTCACTCTAAAGCTTGTCCTGTGGCAGCAGATGACCCCAAAGAGATGATGGGATGGGATCTGTGATTTCGACTCCAAGCTGGGCTGCAGCTCAGTGCTTGAACGTTGCCTGTCGCCGCCTGACCCGAGCTGTATACTTCCTAATAAATATTTTAGCTCTCTACACTCCAGTGATTACGCTCTCCATTGAATACAGATAAAAAGACAAAATGTTTCTTTAATCAGTACTGTGATGTGAGACCGTTAAGGTAATAGTGCTTGAAACTATTAGAATCTTGAAGATATTGACTGGCTTGCTTTTGGCATTGCAATTATAATTGTATTTTTAGGCTGTGTTATATGGCTTTATAGTAGTTATTCTAACACAGAAGGCTTTCCTGCCCTGTCTGAACTGTAGGGAGATACAGAGGGGGAAGGATTTTGCAGTCCTGAGCTGCAGGTGCAGCTTGCAGATGACCTAATTGGGACTGATATAATTTGGTTTTAGAATGTGCAAGGAAATCCAGGTCATCCCTCTGGAATCCACAGTGAATAAGTGTAGATGGATTTGAGGGAAAAAAACTGTTTGAAACCTTCCTCAAAGTGTATTTTAAGCTCTTGAAGTGTTATGGGGAAGACTGGTGACAAAAGTTATCCTTTGTGAGTTTAAGGTAGATCCGTGCAAGTGGCCAAAGAAGTCTCCTCTCCACAGACTTGAATCCCCCATTCCCTGAAGAGTGAGGGCCTCCAGGTGCACAGCTCTCCCAGCTTCACCCACTGACACCAGTTATCCTGACCTGTAGATGCAGGGAATTGCAGTCCAAAGAGAAGAGAGATGATGCAGCCTGAGCTTCTGCTTGGCACCCACAGGGAAAATCACCCCTTCATTGCTACATCCAGCCTGTAACTGGAGGCTCCCTTGGGAGGACAAGCTGGACTCCTCCTGTGAACACACATTTTCACTGACTCCAGCAGGGTCATTTTACCAGTGTAGACTTCCTTCTCACCTGTGGCAATGCACAAACATCAAAAGAGGATCACAGATATCACAGACACAGAAATTCTTGTTACAGTGAGTTATGGATATCTAACCCAGAAGGAACAATATATGGTATTATAAAGCTCAAAACCAGTCCTGTCTTTCTTTCTAAATCTCTTTTAAACATAGATTAAAATGATTTAAATATGTTGTGTTTGGCATTTGCTTAGTTAAATGAATCCCTCTGCAGTATCAGCAGACATTATGATTTGATGATGTATTTACATGACTTGGGACAAACCCAGTTTGCTGGATTTTAGTTGGTACTTATTTCCAATTGTTAAGGAAAAATAAGCAAGGATGGCTGCTAACGTTTTTAAAATTACCCTAGAGTTGGTTCAGAGGCTGAGCCTCTGCTCAAGGCACAGACAATTGTGAGCACTTGCCATCTGCTCTCAAGGATTACCTCTGTGTGGCTGAGCAGTGAAGTTTTGCATGGTACAAGCCAGCAGCCACTGCGAGTTTTGATTTTTGACTTTCCTTGCAGCAAAGCTGGTTTTGCCACTGAAAGGCTGCATTGAATGAGGACTATTTCAAGTAGAGTCTGATACCCCTGTACCAAAATAGTTGGCTTCTGGTCTCAGAGTATCATTCCAGCTACAGTATTCTCTTCTCAAGAGAGAATTAAAGTTCTGGAATAACAACAATCAAAAGTAATGCTTCAGAGTCATCTGGTAGCACTGACTGTGGCTTCTGGAAATGGTGATGTGTGTGGATGTGCTGGTGTGCTTGTGCACCTGTAGAACTTGCTATTTGCTGCGGGTTGTTTTGTGCAGCCACAGCTGGTTAGTCATTGAGGGTCTTTATTCCCTTCCTAATTCCCTCCTGAGGGTTTGCCTTTGTAGATGGATTGGTTCATGTCTCTGGCACTGCACTCTGAGGCGCCATGGAAGTGGTGTTGTTAAAATTGTTCTTTATCAGCTGGAGGATGTTTCTGGAGAGTGGGAACCACACCTTTCCCACTGTCATGGACAGGCTGCCTTGGATCTCCACCCATATGGTGAGGGTGTGAGGTGGCTTCTGATGGTTTTGCTCAGGCACAAGTGGGATTTTGGCCATGTTGCTTCACTCTGGCTGTTCCCAGTTCTCCTCTGACATCATTTCTCTGCAGTCAGGACCTGTGAGTGGGTTGGGTTTGCCTGATGGGCACTGAGGAGCAGACTCTGTAAACAGCCCATGTTGTTGAACCCAGGGATGCTGCTGTAGAAGCATTTCCAGTATTTACCCAGAGCTGCTGTCAGCTCTGCAGCTCCTGCTCACCCAGGTCAATGTTTCCTTTCTTTATTTCCTCCAGAGCTGACATGCTGCAGTCTGTGGGAACAGTGCTTTCCCTTGAGCTGAGAAATACTTTCTCCCCTCCAAGTTCCTGTAAATTCTAGACCTCCCCCTCACTGCATCTGCAACAACGACTGCAGCTCTTCTGTCCCTCAGCATCTTAGTTGTGTGAGCAGCCTTCCTTCCCCTGTCTCCCTCTTCCATTTCCTTTCCTCCTTCCACTTTTACTGCCTTTTTTTCCTTTTTCCTCTTTCTCGTTTTTGTTTGAAAAACATTGCTGCTGCATGTGCACGTTCCAAACTTCATTTCAGCCCTATTAACACAATAAATCCTGATAGTTCCATAGAAGCTGTTCAAGATCTCTTGGGCCAAAAAGAAAAAAAATGCTTTTTAACAAAAGCAGTCCCTGAATACAGATTTACAAAGTACATTTCAGAACCATTACGGTCTTCTGGGTAAATAATTTTCATTTAAAAAAAGTCTTTATAACACATATTTTAGAAGTGTTTAAATTTTTTTTTTTGTAGTAGACCACGATGGGTTCTAAAGAGCCATTATGGTTTATCAGGGAAATCATACACTTCTTAAAAAAATTGTCTATTAAATACTCATTCTTGAATTGTTGCAACCGTGATGCGTTTCTGACATAGGGGATTTTTCTTTTCCTGTGTTATTTTCCCTCCTATTATGAAAGAAATTAACATTTTCACATGCCTGTCTCTTTTAAAATCAGAACATGATAGTCTGGCTTAAATGACACATAGATTGGAAGCTCCGCCTTTAGTGTGCAATTTGCTTTTCTAAAACCATCCACTCTTTTTTTGAGACAGCCCTGTCACATTCCATGACATTGCCTATCTTACAAGGGCTTGGTGCACCAGGTGATGTCATAGGCAACGTCTCCAGATTATTTTTGGCATTCATTGAGTGGAAGAGGCTGAGTAGGAACTTCTCTGCATTGACAAATCATTCCCTCATAAGACAGAGTGTGGAGAGCCCCCATAACTTTTTCCAGTGTTTGGATGTTCACCTGGGGGGCTCTCCCAGCAGCTTTCTCCTTGGTGTATGCAGACCATGTTCTTGTACTCTGAAATCCGGGAAGATTCAGGGAATGACTGGAGGGTGCCTCTTCTCCAGCAGCCTGTTGTGAAGATCAAAGCAGGGAGGGATATGTCTTCTGACTGAACCAGAAAATGTGATTTGAATGCAGATTCTGGGTGTTGCTTTCATTAGAGTCAGTGTGTCAGGGGAGGGACTGGGATGAGCTGAGGGGAAATGCTCCCAGGCAATTGGGAGAGGAGGAAACACCTGCCAAGGACTGTGTGAGATGTCCTCAATTATACAGACACCTTCAGGGCAGCCACTTCCCTTTCAGTGCTCCCCATTCCCCTGTGTGAGCACCCTGGTTTTCTGGAGAGTCAGACCTGGATCTTTGTATAACCATTTGCTTTCCTCCATCAGCTGACTGAAGTTAGGGGGTCACCCAGTGTCTCACCAGCCCTCTTGAATCTGTGTCACATCTTCATTATCTATTTCAGTGAGGAAGCGAAGGGAAAGGATCAAAGGAACTGTAAGTTTGGAACAAGTCCCTGCAGAGCTGAAGAGAAGGGGTGGTAATGCTTCCAAATCTTGCTGGAATGAAGGGGAATTTGCAAAGAAGTTGGAGAAGGTGAAATATTTGTACTATGGTTACACTTGGGAGCTCAGATGAGCATTGAGGCCCCAGAGTGGCAGATGCTTTCCACGCAGAGAGCAGAGGTTGCAGGTGTCCTGGCACTGGTGTCTGCTACATCTCCCCTGGTCCCATAACAAGGACTGCAAAGTGTAAGATCAACTTACACAAAAAATACAGAAAAACCCCATAATCCATATAAGAATAACTCATGGGGAAACCACATTACCTTAGTTTACAAGCAACTGTCTGTGAAATGAGATGATTGCCCATTATGTAATAGATCTGTGCAATAAAGCTAAGGTATGTGCATTTCAAAGTTAATAAATGGACTCATTGCAGGCTGAGATGTTGATGGTATAACGGATAACTGGGTTAAGGGAGAGTTGTTCTGAGAAGACAACTAGTTTTTTTCAAGCATGTTGCATATTTGTAAAACTACAGAATATTATTCTTTCAAATGTAAGTATTAACATGACTGAAAAGAACTGACGGGTGAATAATTAAGGATACAGGCACCAACGTATTAGAAGAAAATAGAAAGATTTAATTAAAAATTAGATATAGTTTTTCAATCAGTGTAGATGTAATCTCAAAACAACAGAAAAACGTCAGACAATGTAAGAGATGCAAGTTACTTGAACTAACTGCTGTCAGCTTTAAAGGACCTGTTCACAGACATTTAGGAAACACGAGGAGGAGGAGGAGGATGCAGGCTCTGAGTTTTTATGGAATTAGAAGGGACTTTCTAAAAAGAAGTTCTGTAGATACATGAACTGGTGCAAGGATGGAAGAGTCAGTTCATTTTCAGAAAGCTAAATTGAACTGTTGTGCAGCACAGTGAGTTTACTTTGAAATAATCAGTTGTTGAGGTGGATTTCCAGGTAAATTAGCAGTAAGTAATCTACAGTTCATCAATGTCTTATTTATTTTCATAGGTTCCTTTGACAGATTTGGTCAGGGATGCAGAGTTTAAACTTTTACTTTCCTATTGGTTAGCTGAAAATTCAGTCTGTGTTGCCAGGTGGTTAATCTGGAGACAACTGCTTTGGTGGGGCTGTCTAAGGATTCTTTGAGGATCCTGGTAGAGCTGTGGACCTGCAGATAAGCTGCAGTAATGTGTGAGCCTGGGTTTCTGTGGGCACACAGGAAATTGAAAAGAAGGCACAGTGTGGTAAAGAACACTCAAAGGGGATTCTCATGGTAGGTGGGCATGGGTAGAGAAACCATCTGGCAAACTTCCTACAGTAACAGCCACAGCATTTGCTCTGTGGCCCAGCACCCTGACCTCATCTTGGCATCAACCCAATGCCAACCAGACTGAGCAGGAGGCTGTTGAGTCTGGCTCAAGACCCGCAAACAAAGCCTGGTAGCATTTTTCAGGCAGTGGAGGGGGAGAAGCTGGGTATAACCAACAGATTTCCTCTGCAGAAGGGTCAATTTGACTGTGTTCCCCACTGAACATCATAAAATCAGATATGCTGAGTGGGGTTTGTTTCAGCCCATGCCAGCTCAGTTCCCTGGAGCTGTAAGAGTCATTTTAACTGGTCTCAGGGGTTGTAAAGGGTGGGGAGTGGCATCCCTGTGAGGTCTAAGGATCAGTAGCAACAGCACTTCTCATGGTGTGTTCCTGGACCCCAAAACACCTTCCACCAGGAACGGGCAACCTGGATTTCACTGGCTGCATTCTCCCTTCCCATGGGATCTCTCTGAGGGAGGCAGCAGTCAATCCACAAAGCTTTTTATGTACCTGACAGAGTTTCCATCGTGCCAACCCATCAGGGAAATGCTGATGAAAGTAACTTCCTAAAACACTGCCCGTGTCATCAACAGCTGAAACACAGAGCAGCCACACTCCAAAGGGTTTTTTATGAGCTACCCCTGTCTCTGCAGACTAAACAATCACAATAAAATTTAAGGCAGGTAATTAATAATTGTGCCAGTGACCTTGAAAATTAATATTGTTTGTTATTCCTGTAAACAAACTGAGTTTCCTTTCCTTATTATATTTTGTATGGTAATTTGGCATAAACACTTCTTTTCACATAATTTCCCCAGTTGACTTTTGTCTCCTTGGTAATTTCCGGCTTTAATAAAGAAAACCTAATTAAGAAGGAGCTGTTGATTGGTTTGCTAGTGTAATTAACACAGGTGATGCTAATGAGTTTCAATGAAACCAATAGTTTATAGGGAAAAATAAAGAGTTCCTGCATATGGTGTGAGTGATATCTGCACTTTGGGAAGATATTATTGTGATTTTCAAGCCTCATGTGAGTGGCTTGTGAACATGGGCGGGGGAGATAAAATGTTTTATAAGATTCATTAGTGGTGTTAGACCAAGTTGAATACGTTTCATTGCTTGGGTATATTAAAAATCAGTTTTTTTTCTGACCCCATTAATAGCACGGAAAGTTTTATCTTCCCATGGGAAGGAAGAAATGTTAACTTTCTTTGTTTTGTCTGTGGTAAATCAGCAGTACAACTGCTGCAGTGAGTGTTAGGTCCTGGCTTGGAGGGTCTGGGCAGGTCACCAGCCCCCTGAGAGTTGGGGTGTCTGAGGGGAGCCCCACTGCCCCTCTCATCTCCCTACACAAAACAGAAAAGGCTGAGGGTAAGGCTGTGCAAGGAGTCTTTCTGATTTCCTTGTTGTTACCTCAGGCAGTTTCTCTCAATTATTTTTTTTTTTTCCCCTTCCTAATAACGAGAGCGGGATTTTGTCCCATGTATTTAAGTCAACGCAAAACGTGAAATCTTTTTTAGCATGGGTAAGTGAGATATTCTGAATTTCTGCTTGAGATACAAATGCTGCAACATCATGCTGCTGCTGTTTTTGTGTGGCAGTTTCTTCAGGAGGAGATGTTTACTTTTGTCAACATAATATTGACAACATTTTATAGTTGGTCCGTGTTTTGAAGAGGTATTTGTTGATCCCTAATTTACATAGCTTTTTGTTCAGCAAGGTAAAATAAAGTTATGTTCTATATTCCAAAAGTATGCTCTTTTGTTCATTCCAGCCCTGCCTTTATATCTCCCTTTTATTTAGCTTTCCTTTTTTCCCCCCTCTCTTTTTCTTTTCATTTTCCTCTCATTTTTCACCATGATGTAGTTAATTCTTTTTTTCAGCTCATGCTACACTTTGTCTTGTCTATTGCTATGTGACAGAAAAGCCAGAGACATTCCATGTCTGGCAGTACACCTCCAGGGACATCTTTTGAACTCTCATAATTTGTATTTATTGCCACCCACTTTGTAAGTTCACAGTTTAATTTGCCAGCAGTGGCAGTGTTAGGCCGACACAGTAAAACAAGATAACGTTAAAATGTCAGAACGAGAGGGGGCATGAATGATGCATTACTCACTGCTAGAACTTGCACTTGTCATGCCTTTCCACCAAAGTGATGTTAACTACCTTTTGAGAGCCTTATCTGACTGGTATTACTCAGAAATAGGATCATTAGTTCACTGCTCTGATTAGAAGGTTGCTATGGTTGATTAACTCTTCTGGAACTGGGATCACGGTGGGAACATAACATGAATCACACTGGATTATGCATCTAGAACTAATTTTATAATTATTTTCTGCATTTTTATAGTAGTTTACATATGTATTTCCTTAATTCACTAGTGGGCTGACAGGAGTGAGAGCAGAGGGGAAAAATGGAGCACATTTTAATGGAAACATTCAATGTAGATTTCAGTTGAGCTGTTCCTCCTTCAGCACAGTGTGCTAACAGTGACCTATTATGCAAATTGGAATAAAATCAGGAAAAACTGCAATTTGATGTGGTTTCTACAGTTGCACAGATAGTATTAGTTAAAGCAGCAGCAAAGAGTGACAGCCAGAATCAGATCCTTGTGTCAGATGCAGAGAAGGCATTTGCTGCAGAAAAGCCAGCTAGGGTGAGCATAGGGGAATATCTGTAAGAGGAATACCTGTAAGAGCAATGTCACAGGGACTGTACGAGGGTTGAGGCTGCTCTTCCTAAATGCTTCTGAAGTGCTGCCCTGTGAACGATTTCCCAAATTTGCAAAATGAGCAGAAATTAATGCACTTTAAAAAAATAAATTAAATAATAATAAAAACATTTTGCCGCAGCAATATTCTCATAACCAGTGTAGGAGTTTATTTCTGAATGTTCTTTTTGCTCTTTCACTGTAGGGATTCCTTGGCCATTATGACTCCTGATACCATAATGGACAACTAACATTAGTGTTATGGTAAAAAAAAAAAAAACAACTTTGTGATGTGGGCATTAGCAAAGGTGCATTAGTAAGAATAATGTCTCCTAGCCCAGCAAGTACCTGGTCACAAGACAGCACTTTATAATTTCAGTGCTTCCTTCTGTATGCAAAGAGTTCTCTGCATCAGCCTATCTTGAGCAGGCAATTTCAGACTGAGTTCAGGCAATACACCTGAACACCTGACTGAAATACCAAATCCTCTGCTGGCTTTATGCAAAATGGCTCTGATCCAATCGTCTCTGTAGTCAAGGAGAGCTGGATCAGATCCTAAAAGATGAAGGGCCAAGAAGGATACAATTTAATTGAGTGAGTAGCATGACTGATTCCTACAGTTACATATCTGAGTAAAACAAGGAGGCTTTGGACAGCAATTAGCTGAAAAATGTGATTCGAAAAATACAATCACACTGTTGACAGTGACTTTGGAGGGTAGATTTTGGCTGCTGAGGAAGAGATTTTACTTTAACGATAACAAATAAAGATTCCTTTGTAGCAGAAACATGTTTAATGAAGTTCAGACATCTCGAGGCAGAATTCAGTTGCCTTCTGCCATAGACTGTGTGTGGGCATATTAGGGGTAAGTCCAAATTTTATACCCCTTACTCAGTTCATCCTCAGACAGTGATGAAAGAATTACTCAGACTTTGGTCGTGACTTCATGGGGACTGTTTACCAGAGGACAGGGCTCAGAAATGGATCATGGTTGGCAGTTAACTTTTTCATAGATGAGTATCCACCACTATCCTTCTCTTGCTGGATTTAAAATACAGCCTTGGCCTGAATTGTGAGTTGCTGGTTCTTTTTTGGCTGCATCAAAATCAATCACAGTATAAATCAATGTCGTGTGTCTGCAAAGGAGCTGCTGTTCTGCAGGGTTTGTCTTACTAACACAAGCTCGAGAAATGGAAAAACAGATGAAATTTCTACCTGTTGCTAAGTAGAAAGCCACAATTAAGGGGTGGTGCAGCCCATATTTTTAAATGTTGTACTGAGAGTAGAGATGGAGAATGGTCCTGGATTATAAATCTGGCACTTCTGGTTTGAAGATACTATTAGGAGCATTTTCATTTGTGCTGGAGTATCTACACCAGCTTGCATGGAATTGAGCCTATATAATGCAGTTTAAAAGTACTTTTTATCTTTTTTTTCTTTCATTTAACTAAATACAATAGGTTCTATTTGGCTTTAAAAATATCCAGACTGCCTTTTGGAAATGGTGAAGTTGGCATGATCTGAAAAGACCTCTATTATTATTAAAATTAAATGAATTTCTGAATGACAGTCTCACATTTTAGATGTGTTTTAAATAAGTGTTGAGAAAAGGCTGTGAGGGCAGAGCTGATCTGTTAGGCTGACAAGGCAGACCTGAAACTTTTTCTCATCATGACAGAAGGTTTTTCAGGAACCAGAAGACCTCTGTACCCTTGCAAAACAATTATTGCACCTGAATTACACACACTGTTCTGCAGCCCCTCTCTCCCAGATGCCTCTTGCTGCACTTTCTGCATTGCCCGAGAATTCTCATGTCTTGAGTCATATGGGAAATGAAAGAGAACAAAAAAGAAAGTATCACCAGTTTTTGCCTACCTTTTTTTGCTGTGAGCCAAGGCTTTTGCAGCACCATTAGGATGTAGATTATCATATTTAAAACCTGTGATGACACCATTGTACCCATCTGAATGATTAATCTGCTCATTAAAAGAGTGCCGATGGGCTAGTCTAATTGGAACATGGATCTTCTTAAAGGACGTTGCAGGGTCGGGAATAGGAAATATTACTCATAACATAAAGTAGGGATTAATTATGCTACTAAATACTACTGTGTGAAATTTACATATGGGTCTGGTCATTGGTGAGGGGTTAGGAAAAGTGTAAGCAATCCCATTTTTATAGCCTTAAAAATGTAGGTGGTGCGTTCGTGGCAAATCTTAACCCCTTGTTGTTTCAGAGGCAAGATGTGCTCAGATGCCATGGGAGGGGCAGGAACACAGCTTCAGCTCAATTAAACACCACTGCTTGAACTGAAACCCTTTCCAAGGTACAGGTTGCAGCAGCACCTGATGCAGTTGCGGGTAGATGGTCTCTAACTGTGGCTTCCTGTGAAATGCAGCCCTTCCCCTGCTCTCTCCGAGGGCGGTGAGCACGGTGTCCACAGAGAGCCTCTCTGGAATTGCATGGGTCATGTCAGTGCTCTGGCTCCAGCCTCAGCTTGGGAGTGGGACTAATCATTTAATTACAGGAACAGGTGTTGTTGCTCTGGTCTGTGATGGTAAATTTTGCCTCTTTTCGAGTAGTACTTGGCAACAGTTCGGCAGAATTGGTCAGTTGCGTGATGGCTTTTCCTGAGTGTTTGTCTCCCCATGAGACACTCCTCTGAGTGCTTCTCCTCTGTTGGGAGGCTGCTTTAGCTGGGCTGGAAAAGCCAGCTGTGGAGTTCTGCTATTCCTGACCTATCCTAGGCCAATGTATCACTCTGTTCAGGGTCACCACTTTCTCACAGTAGTGGCAGCCACCATGCTCTTTCTGAATTAGCATATATCTTTATCCTAGGGTTGCACTGCCAAGGCAATTTTAATACCAGTCTGGGCAGAGATTTAGGATCCAATGGAATTTGGATAGGCTGCAAATCAGGAAAAGAAGAAGAGTATCACGGATGAAACCCCTGTTATTTAAAGTCTACCTGGGATATTTTAATGGATTATATCCTCCCTGAAGTAATGCTGTGCTGTTTTCTTGAGATTTTACTGGAGAGAGTAAACCAATTCTCCAAAGTAGTTTCTATTTAAGCTGGGAATCTTTTCTATATCCCATATCTCCTAAATCCCTGGGCAGTTCTCTATCCACTAGATTTTCCTCTCTGGATATTAATCAACACTGCAGCTAGTCCTTTTTGAAATTTTTTCAAGTTGTTATTTCTTAAATCTCACAGAATCATTTTCCCTCTAATATGTGAATATATAATGCATATATATAATTTCATATTCATGTGAAAAAGAGAGGCAAACCAATATGGTTTGTTTCCTTAGTGAAAAGGCCCTTGAACTGAAGTTAAGGAACCTCTGAACTTAGATCTGAGCCACCTTGTAACATCCTAAACATTGACAGAAATTTTTGTATTTCCCCTTACTGAAAGCATGATAGAATTTATTTTTCCCTTGCCAATTTTTATCATGATACCCAATGTCCTTCAAGAGTTAAAGATCTAGAAAACCTTTGCTTAGAGGGGAAATGTCAATGAAATTCAGAGGGACTACTCAGTGGGTTGGGTGGAAGATCTGGATGTATGTAATTAAATGTACAAGCACCTCTTTGTAATTCATCATCTCAGTATCTGGCACTGGATAAACATCCAATATATATAAGACAATGTTTTTAAGGATAAAACTCAGGATGGCTTTCCCAGTTTTACAGCTGGAGGGAATGAAACCTGGCAGGGCAGGGCTCAAATCCCTTGTCCGAGGCTACAGATGAGCCTGTGGCAGAGCTGTGGAAAGTGACTCTGGCTATCAAGCATCTGTGCATATTTGGTGAACTGCCTTCCCTCTCTAGAGCCACATGATCATTTAAGTGTTTTGTTGGATAGGGGCCTAGATGCTTTTAGGGTTTGTTTTGAAATCTGTTGTTTATTTTAAAGCACTTTCCCCAGCTAATTTACAGGTCTCTTCTTGAGGTCTCACTATGGTGAGTCCCACCTTGCAGAAATGGCTTCTGTATATTATGAGCTGCTGGAGGATCTTTGGGATTCACTTTCTGATAAAAGCTTTTGAGGATGGAGCAGAGGAATGGGCCACTTGTCAATCAGCTCAGGCAGCCTATCCCCTGAAATGTTCCTTGCCTGTACCCAGATCCTCCAGGGGCTGGTTCTGCCCAAAGATACAGATCCTGGAGCAGGGATCCAGCCAGCTCACCAGATGGCCAGGAGTCACTGAGCATGTTTGTGGTGCAGAGCCTCCAAAGCCTCTGGCCGCCTGCCATATATATATATATATATGTATGTATGTATATATATATATCAATTTACTTAGGGGATGGAGATGGGGGAATACCAAACTGCTTATCTTATTGGCCATCAGAGTGGGAGCTGTTAAAAGGTATTGGATCCATAATTGCATTTGGCCTCCCCAGTGACCAAGGCTGAAATCCCTGTGGAAGCTGTTTTCAGTTTTTTTTTTTTTTTTTTTCTTCAATAGAAGAGCCATTAGAAGGAAAGTATGATAGTTTTTCTTTAAAAATAGAGTCTGCTGGGATGCTGTAAGTGATCGTTGGCAGAGCAATCCTTGTATGCCAGGATTCTTCTGTAAGTAATGAGATCACTTGGATCAGCATGAGAAAATGGGATAATCCAGTTCTATAGAAAGTGAAAGCTCTGATACAAAGCATGAGTGAGCTTGTGAAGCATGTCACTGTATGTTTAGCCTCTGTGCCTATAATAACCTTGTACTTGCTTCCTAATAGTTGTAAAGAATACAGTAATGCTAAAACAAGTGTTGCTGACACATTTGTCAGTGTTTCAGTGAACCCTGATGATATATGTCATTGATTTGTGGCTACAGACAAAGAAACTTTTTTCTTTTTTTCCCTTGTCTGCCTGCCTTCTTTTCTGTTTTTCTATATTATTCTATATTTTTTTAATCTTAATAATGACTGTGTGAGATAGAGACTGCATTTATTGATGGGCTATGTTGTTGACAACGTTGTTTACTTATTTGGAATGACGCCGCCCCTCAAGCTGCTACAAGCTTATCAAATCACTTTAACCAACTCCCATGTTACCATCAACACTGGTCCAAATCTGTCACAACTGGCAACCTTCAGAGTTTGTTTGAAAAGATGGTTAACAGGTTTGAGCGTTGTCAGAGTTGCAAGGCATGAGCAAATAAGATCATTGCTCAGAGTGTGTTGTTAGATTGATCACATAGAGCACGGATTAAAATCTTGGAATGTTTTACTATTAATTACATTCCCATGTGCTTTTGTGTTTTCAGGAAAATGGGATTCACAATTCTGTGAATGGAAAGACGTGTAGTTAGAAATAACTAACACGTTTTCCAGTATAAATGAGAATCTTCACTTTTTCAGCACCGTGAAGACAAAAGTTTCACTGCAGAAAAGGGATAAAGCTAGGGATAAAATAAGTTAGGCTAGGGTTAAATAAAAAATAGTGTATCCTTGTCAAGGACCCAATTTAAAGCAAAAAGTTTAACCCCCATACTGCACTGAACCTAGACAAAATAGCTTCCACGGCCTTTGTGTGACGTGGAAGGTGAACATAGAGCATCTTCTGTGATATTGCCCTCTTTGGCTTACAAAGTGTATTAAGTTACGTGAATGGGGAAAGTTTTGAAACAGGCCTTAGAGTTTGACATAATATCTCTCAGTTGGAACCGGTGCTTATTACAGTGAATACCTTTTTTTTTCCTCCCCCTTTTTTTTTTTTTTTTTTCATGTCCATAAAAGCGATTGGGTGACTGTTAGCAAAGCCGTGATATTGGCAGTCTGTGCCTTGACCTGGGATCTGATACTCTTCCCAGGGGTTCTAGCTTAGGAATGCTTACAGCAGCAATGCTGCTAATCACAAACGAGGAGGCAAAACACCACTGCCTTTTGTCTCGATGTTAATCAAAAAGTAGTCTGGAGGGCTGCGTGGACTGCCTTGTCCCAGAATGGTGGGGAAGTCATCTGTCGTGGCATTAAAAATGTTGGCAACATGAAGGTGATCTGAACTCTGTGTGATGTAGCCATCATCCCGTAGCTGATCTCTGAATTTAAAGGTGTGGCAAAGCAATCGGCACCACAAATTAGAGTCATCCGATTTGCATAGATTAACGAGGGAAGGTCGTAGCCTGGTGACAGGTCAGGGGTGCCCCCAGGGATTTGAAGAAAAACTTTGATTCTTCCTTTTTTTCCTTTCCATGAAGTAATCGTGCTGTTCTATTGTAAAAGGAGCTCTGTTACTTATAAAAGAAAGCTTGTCATTTAAATTCATCCAAGTTAGGACACCACTGAGCACTGTCAGATGTCAATCACAATACAGCAGGGAAATGTTTTTCAACAGATTTTTACCTTCATTTTTCCATAACACAGAGCGGTGGCATAAAGGGGGTCTCTGAATGTACTTCTTAAGGTTAGATTTTGTTTCTTTTCATCTGCAAAGGACTGTTTTTGAAGATATGTAGTAAAGAATCATGGTCATTTCTGTGACAGGGAGGGAGGAGAGTGAGGTGAATGTTGTTTATAATATCTTTTCCATTTGGGAGATGTTAGTGGAAGGTTTTTGGTGTATGCTGAAGCTGACATTCTTTCTCACTGGAATTGTTGATTGTGTCTTCTCGGCAGAAGTTGCTTTGAAATATTTTGGCTGGAGACATGGGATCTGTTCTTTTAACCAAATCTCTTTCACCTCTGTGCTGCTGTCCTACATTTTTGTCCAAGCCTTGTGGAGATTGAATGTTTGCCCTACCTGACATCTGCTCAGGAATGAAATTTTGTACTCTGGCCAGTTCTGGCAGAAGCATCAGTTTGATGCCCTTGTCATCAGTTTCATAGAGAAGCTGGGGACTGTGACTTTTAGCACTGAGCTGCAGTTCCCTGCCAAGCCTAACTGGTGGTGTATGGGTCTGGTGGATTTGGGAGCAGAGGATTTAAGGGATGAGAACAGAATGATTGCTTCTTTTTGCACTCTGCACTTCTGCATATCCTCAGTAAGTTTATTTTGATCTGGCTTTTCTGCGTATCTGTAATCACACAAAAGCACAACAATACTTACCAAGAGAAATTTCTCTTTGGGCTGCCACATGCTCTAAAAATTGTTATCGTGGTTTGCCAAGCCTGCTGTTCCTTAAGATCCTGGTTTGTCTGATGGCCACTGTGTAGGTCAGGGCTTTTTCTCTTGGAAGTGACATAAGACCACGCTGGCATCTGCCCCCAGGAATGAGAGAGGAGGACTGTGTCCATACGGCTCCCAGTCATGTTAAGCAAAGAACAGATGCTGGACTTGTGAGCAGCTTGGTGGCTGAAGACCAACTCCAGGGGAGCTCCTGGCAGCTCGTGGGGCTGGCGGTGCCAGTGGGCGTCACTGCTGTCAGTCAATGGCACTTTCTGCAGGGCTCCACCATTCACTGGTGGCACTTTCTGCTCCATGAGTCCCTTAGAGAAACCCTTTCTCAAGGAGTAAATAAGAGATACACATAATCATAACCTATTGTTTAAAATATTATCACAAGCGTATGTATGTTTTTTTAAAATTAGCAATTTTTTTTGACCCAGCTGATTCCTTCCAGATCCTGCACGAGTTCTTTCTTTTTTTTTTTTTTTTTTGCCTTGAGTAAACCTATGTATTTATTTAGATATGGGAGGATTTTAGGCTTGCAAGGCTTGGAATCAACTGTGCATTGATCTAAACATTTACTGAGTAGCAGGCAGTTGGACACAGAATAGCCTGAGAAGATGATGTTTAATCATGTGGAAAATTTTGCCATTTGCATCAGCACAATGATACATAGATAAGTGTGCTTTCAGTTCCTCAAACAAACTCAATGCTGTAGCTAAATGCTTTATGAAGTTGAACATCATATTGTACACAACTTCACTGTTAAGCCATTACAAAAAAACCACTGTGAAAATCCCCTATTATGCAAAAAGGTGCGTGCAGTATTTCCTGAGTAAAATGAAATACAGTAAGAGGTATAACTTTATGGCTGGGTTTTTTTTTTTCTCCATTAGCTTTTTGTTTACAGAAATTAGGTGAAGTACCCAAGCAAAAATCTGCTTGGAAATGAAACAGCACTTGGAATCAATATATGTAAGCAGGGATCTTAAGTTTAAACAGGTGAGTGGTCTCCTTGGCTCATGAGGTGTGTCTTAAAAATTTTGTGTCCAACATTACAATTCAAGCCCTGTTATCCAGACCAGTGCAATGCAAGCTCTTTTTCAACTTTTTGTAGTGGGCTGATAGCTTTCAATGTATTTTATTTCAGGGACCAGCTTCTAAAAGAAAAGTTTATGAAAAGATGAAGAATCACATTTGCATGCTGTAATGGTAGCTTGGGAACACTGGGAAGAGATTTGTTTTTCCAGAGTATCTTTGTAGGGACAAATTCTGCTCTGTGGAGAAAATCTGCTTTGACACTGTCAGAGAAGAGTGCTGTTACTATTAAAATAATGGTGTTGAATCAGTGATAGGAAGAGTAGCATTGAGTCATAAAAACTAATTATCACTGTTCAAAACATTCTCAAATACACTTAAGTGGAGGTTTGTTGCATAAACATACAATTAAAGAAGGAATTTGTGATGGATGCAGGGATCTGTGGTGCACAGACTCCCTGTTTACTGGTGCAGTTAACAGATGGGTAGGCCAACTGATTCACAGATGTGCAGCTTATAAATATAAACTAACGTCTTACTACTGATGTATATCTGCAAGTGGCAACAAATTACTTTCTCTTTAGCTCTTGGCTGTATAGTGGGGTAGATTTTAATAATAAAGTAACTATCATTAAAGCCAGTGACAAGTGATCAACAAAAATACACTGCGCTTGCTCAGTCTTGGGGTTCACTGCTGCAAAGTGCTGGCAGGATTAGTTTTCAACATTTTTGGAGGTTTTGTTTGTTTGTTTGTTTTTTTTTTTTTTCCAGGAAATGTACAAATCTTGTGTTTTGAAACACATCTCAGATATTTTAACTTGTAGATTCTGAGCAATCCTAATAAGAAATACATCATTGTCTGTCTTCAGGTTCCTTTGAGGGGGTGAGGGCAGAGAAACAGGAAGGGAAAGCGGAATCTTTTGGTGTTCCAAAATATAATTTTTCTCTTATTTATTAATCCCCAATTCATCTCCAGACCAATGCACTGATGAAAATACAGAGTTAAGGAAAGGGGGGAGCTGCATTCCATTGTTATATTTGCTCTTTAAATAATTTAGTTGCAAAAAAATCTGAAGGCTGTTTTAGCAGTAATTAATTATTCATTAATGACATGCTAATTGCATGGTACCTTTGAATATTTAACAAAATGCAAAAACAATCACTGTAGTTATGTTTTTAATGTAGGAAGAGAATTTTTTACTATATTTCCTCTTTTGTGGAAAAAAATAGACCTCTTTTTCGATGGACTAGGGAAAGTCATAGTAGTGGCCTACTTTCTATTCACTATCTTCAGTCACTCTTTGTACAGTGGAATATAATGTCCTTATCTAGACTTAACAATTGACAGGGTGGCAATCCCTTGACTTTTGTCCAAATGATTTCTCAACAAAAATGGGTTAATTATCGCTCTCCGTAGCTTTTTGAATAACAAAAGGCCACGGTTCCTTTTCTTCTTTTCTTTCCTATTTACTGTATGGAAGCCTTTGAAATGCGATAGTTTAATCGGTGACACCTTCTAACCGGGGATTTCTGAGTGCTGGAGCTCTCTGCAATGAGCTCATATTGCTGTGTGTGAACATTACCATGATTAGGAGATATGACCTTTATTATGCCAAAGCCACCCTGGACTTCAAGGATGAAAATAAAACCTCTCCAAACCACTCCATGCACTGAAGTAGGTTTGGATTGTTTCACCTCATAAAAGCCAAGCAGTGTGCTAACAATGCCCTTTTAATACACAGACTCACTGAGCTACACTCTCTTGACCAGCTTGTTAAAAATATTAATTGTTAACTACACCTTGCAACAGTTTTCTGCCGAGAGTGTTTAAGTGAGCCAGATTAGGACTTTTCAATTCTTTCTCTCCATTTGAGAACTAGTTTAGAGTTTTTTGGTTATGCAATAGACTTTAATAACCTGGCTGGATATTTCCGTTTGAGTGTTTTGTTTTGTTGTGAGTTCATGGGTGTAAAACGTAAGGCAAATAATCAACAGAATTTAGAGTCACTGTCCTTGATATTGCTCTACTCTGTAATTCCTCAGCGGGAAGATAAGTGACACAGCCACAACTCTAATTTGCATCCTATAGCCTAGATTTTGTTCTCCTTTCTAATTAGTTGGTAACTCCCATTAACGTTAATAGTACTTACAAATATGCATCAGTGAAAGAATAGATCCCAGTAAATCTGAGCATTATTAGGGCAATACAAAATTAGCATGTAGTATACTTCAAGCTCATGCTGAATTTTATAGCTTGGCTGGCTATAAAGGAGTAGAAATGCATTCAGTGACAAGATGAGGGAAAAGCAGGAGTACTTAACTAGAAGAAATAGGAACGCTCATGCATCCACATGTGATTGTCTTCCCAAGTACTCCTTCAATTGAAGTAATGTAATTGTTTCAGAACTGGCTCAGGTCTCTCTCCCTCTTTGTTCTGCTGCTTAGAGAATTCTGGCATTCTTCAGCAGCAAAACTTGTAACTGCAGACGAGGCTGGGCTTAGGCTGTGTAAATCTGATTCTGAACTTGCTTTTTGTATTCCTGCTATGGAGAAGAGGAAGAGGCCAGGCAGACTCTTCTCAGGTGTTCTTTTTGCATTTGCGAGATTGAATCCAATGACAGAGAAGTAATATAATTACTTGGGTATTCTTTATTCAGTTTTCTGGGCAAAGCATTTGCCCTGTGCATGCCTGAAAGCCCATGGATTAAAAAGTCAGGAGGTATATGGCAAAGAGATGGGGAGGAAAGTTTGGTTGTGTTTAGGAACTTTGACAGGTACTGTGGTACCCACAGCAGCATCTACTCTGCAGCTGGGGTGATGTGATTCAGTGAAACATTAACTTGAGATCCAAACCTTGCAAGATGTCCTTGCACAGCTCCTGCTGAAGGACTGGTCTCTTATTTTAGTGCACAACAGAGTCATCAGACCCCAAAACTCTACTCATAACGTAGAAGCAAGATACAGAGTTTTAATTTGAAAATAATTAAAAATTTCCCATCTGTGAAGATCTTTGTGCCGAAGTGTCAGAGGAAGGGCCATTCCTTGCCTAAGATCAGCTTGCTGCAAGACACGAGCCATTTATGGAGTAACAAGTACAGTCAAGCCTCTGGATTCTCCATCTGGGATGGAATGTAGATCCAGTCAAAGGGACAGATGTGTTTTGGGGAGTAGTTTCCTGCTCTTTATTTTTTAATTAGAGATACCTAATTTTGTCTGCAGGAAACCGGCTCCTGTGTCATATTTCTTCACCCTGTGGTTAGTGGTCAAAATGTTAGCATAATGCATATAAATCACGTGGGAAATGTATGCAGATGAATTAGGGTCATGGTAGAGAGAGAATAGATGCATTATCCCAGACAAAGTATTCCCAGTCTGCCCTATTGTTAGTATTTATTATTTGACATCACCAAAGAAACAATTTTTATGCTGTTTGGGCACTTCACAATGCAGATAAAGATATGATCCCTGCTTGAGATGGAGGAGAACAAATTAATTTCAGACATGCCAAAGTGAGGAGGAAGAGCACGTAAGGGGAAGAGGAATAAGTGTTAGAGGTAGTCTGAAGCCTGTGCAGGGCATGAACCGTGGGGTTTTTAACATAGAATATTGTACAGGGCAGAATGTGGAGGGCAGCAGTGCCCTTTAGGGCCAGTGAGGGATGGTCCATGTTGCTGATAGGCTCTGGGTGGGCTAATGGCACATACTGCTCAGTGCCACTGGTGATTTGCACCACAAAGACTCCCACAGCCAAACCTGGGCTCGTGGGGAGCACAATTCCCTCAGTCCCTGCACTCTCCCCAATGCTGGCTCAGGTCTTGTGCTGGTGGGCTGAAACAGAGTTGTTTTGGACACAAATGGGGGTGGTGCCCCTCTCTGCCAGGAGTGGCACTGAGCCCCTCACGGGGGTGAATCACCCTCCTGTTGCTGTGCCATCCCTGCCCTGCTGCTCCCACCCACTTCTGGCTTCTGAATGAACTACTCTCATGTGCAATTTGCAATGATGTGCTGCTATGGAGCTACTCTGGTCATCCAACAGCATGTTTCCACCACCAGCTTGTAGGCTTGAGGACAAGGAGGGTTTTGGTTGCATAGGGACAAAAGGAACTCGGTCAACTTTACCTTGTAAGGACACTTGTTGCAAATGTGACTTTTAATACCAAATGGCAATTAAACGACAGGTTTGGGTTCCTGACTGCAATTAGTGTTTGGATTATAAATTCATATTTGAGACTCTTTAGCATTAAATATACTAGATTAAGTGTGGGGAAGGAGTGGAAAACAAGAAGGAAAAAGGTCCCACTGAAACATAGTCAGACATGACATTTCCTTATGTCGATAACCATCAAGGGCTTTGCTTCTCCATCCATAAAGACAAGAATGCCACCTGTCAATCAAAGGGAGAGTCACAACAAAAGATCAAGAAAGAATGAAACAAAAAAAGTCTTCTTCCTTTGGAAAAGCATTCGCTGCTATTTTTTTTTTTTTTGCTTCTGATAACATTCATAATGCGAGCACAAGGTATATATAGGTGGTAGTTTATATTACAATGCTTCATTACCTTTTAAAATTGTGTTCACCCAGAAAGAGAAATTATACAAATAAGGCATTTCAAGCTACTAAACCACAACCTGTAATTGTAAGAACCATTTTAAAATGCTAGGTTCTTACTTTTGGTGCCCTCTGTTAAAGAGAGCACCTTTAGTCTGCATTGAATGTTCAGTTTAAAATAAAATCAACTTTTTGTTAAACCACAAAGAAGGGGTTTGGTTGCAGTGTTACCAATCCTTATTTATAGAAAAGAGTTTCTATCCCTTATAGTTCAGAAAAAAAAAAAAGAAAAGGAAATTTTTATTTAATATTAGAAGAGTCTTCTGCAAGCTTTCCCTGTTTTTAAAAACCACCTTATAATGGACTGTTTGCACAGTACATTTGGAACCTGAGGTTTGGGGATTAGAAACAAAACTGCATTAAATAGTTAATCAATAGAACCTATTAATACATTTTTTCTTTGTCTTATGTACAGTATGGTTAACACAAGTAGCAGTTGTGGAATATGGTTACGATATTAGTGCAATACAGATCTTTAAGTTTGAAAAAAATAAAAAAGAAGAATAAAGCATGTATACTGAATGCATAATAACATATGTTTCATATTTGAAAACTTTTCCATCTAGAGTATTTTGAATTTTTTGTGTTTCCATCCTTTAATAGATTAAATTCTCTATTTCTGGCCTGTGGACTGGCTTTTCCAACATGGAAACCAAATGCAAGAGAGGGATGAACAACACCTTGTCTAATAAGCTTCAGCTTTGCATGTCAGCTCAGTGCTGATAATGGCAAAATAATGTCCAATGATGTAACTTTTACAGTTCAGTAAAAATCTCCTGGTAGTTTGTGAATGCAAATGGCATCCTGTCTTTTGCAAGCTGAAAACACATGGCAGGAAGCTGAGAGAAAATAAATCGCAAAAGTGAAGAACAGGAAATCAAGACATGAAGCAATTAAATGGGAGCCAACCATGCACTTGTGTGGCCTGGGACTGGACCGGGACATTGTCTGGGTGGGTGGGTGGGTCTGGGCAGCAAAAAAGACTCACTGACCATGCCTGGCACCACAGTCTTTTGAAAGCTGTGTATTTTTGAGCCTATCTCTGATACTGTAGGCTTCTGGGAGTGGGGTCATAAGAGTTTCAACAGGAATTGGGAGACTGTTGGTTCCAGAGCTCCTTGGGAAGCTGAACCCAGTTGTAAGGGTTCAGTAGTGCTGACTGAAAACCAAGAATTCCAGTCTGCAAAAAATGTGAAGCTTTCCGATTTAATTTTCTAGTCTTTGCAATATCTAAGATCATGGATTTGAGTCCAGGTTTTAAATATTTTGGACCAGAGTCCTCAATCCAGTAGCTCTCTTAGAGTCTCCTTTTTTGCTTTTAAGTTCTATTTTCTGTTGAAGGTGCACAAAAATTTTGTAGACATATTTATAAGAAGGGACACTGCAGAGAAACTTTCATTTGTCAGTGTAAAATGTGCTGCTGAAAACCTATCACTGATCACTTGAGACTGTCCCTGACCTGCATTTTGAGTATCTGGAGCGTGTTGAATGAGTGCTGGCAGTCACCTGACTCCAGCAGGACTGTGGCTCAACTATGAGGCAATTCTGTGCCCTGCCTGTGTTTCTGTGTCCATAGCACAGATATTTTCTATGTGTATGTCAGAATAAAACCTCAACACTCATTGCTTTCCTATAGGCAAGGGGAGGAGTGACAGCAGAATGCTTCGACAGGTCTTTAATCTTGAGGACTGAGACAAGGAGTGTGGGCTACATCTTGCCACAGCTGGGATGTGGCAGTGTCCATCCTGAGAGGAAGGCTGCAGGATGTGTCAGCTCTGCAGGGCTGCACAACCACTGAACTGCAGTCAGAGATGATAAGGGTAAACACACTGCAGCCTTTCTCTGAGAATTTCTCTGTGCAGCTCCACCACTGCCTAAGAGTTCATGAATTGATTCCACCATTCTCATGAAACTGCTGCTTTATGCTTGCGTTTTATTTTTTAATTGTAAAAGAAGCTTAAAAATTCAATGATTATCACCGGAAAATAAATGCATGCCTACAAGTCGGTGGCTTATCTGGTACTTTATCTATTTTTCCCTTGAATGTCACTGAAAGTTTTCTCTTATCTCCCTCTAATTTGCCAATATTTCTTGTCTAACCTTGCTGTCTGGAAAACACAGTGCTGTAGGTGCATCCCCACCAGTGCCATTTGATCATCACAAGCCACCTTCGTACATCTGGCTCCAACTCACTGATCATTTTGCAGCTGTGTCACATGTTTAATTTGCTGTCCACTGTACAGTGATCTTATGGCATCTCAGAAGTTCTCTGGAAGTCATCACATTGACAGTCATTCTGGGGAGGGATGTCTGGGTGCACACATGCATCAACTGCCTTTCAGAAATGTCATTATACCTCACATCTGGGATGTATTTACTGCCTGCTATCAAGTGCTGCCATAGAAAACCTCCAGTTACTGGTATCCTGATCTGTGATTCTACTTGTGATGTTTACTTTTCCACATCCACCTCAGTGTTGCTGATTGGAAATGTTGCTAATAACAATTAGGTGCTTTTCAGGAAGGTACAGGCATGGATTGGGATGGAATGGGCACTGAGAATTTGTATTGAGCCTCTTCCCATGGTTGGCATCATCTCTTGTGTTACAGCTTATGGTGTAAGCTTGCATTTGAGACTGCTACTGGTCAAATATAAGCTAAGGAAAGAATAAAACCAGAATTGGTGGTCTTTGATTTTTTTGCCACAGAGGTGGATCCACTCATTGAGCACAGTGATATGCTGGAAGTCAGCTGCAAATGACTAAACTTCTGCCTCTGAAAATGTGGTTTGGACACCCCAGTGACGCTTCTTCTAGTGGTGCTTTCCTTCCTGCAGTGACTAAACAATGTCATTTTTCTCAGAGAATCTCAATGTGCCTGTAATCACATGGGAAGAAAAAACCCCATAGGGCATTTTCTTGGTCCACATCTCGTGTTTGCATTCAGGCTGAAATCCTGCCTCCTCAATGACCCACGGTTACTCTGTGTGTGGGCGAGGAGCTAACCATGGTGAAGGCAGCTCTGTGCTGCATGGTGATGCTTTTTCCTTTCTCAGTAGAGCTGAGGCAGGGCTGGAGGGAACTCAGTCCTTCACAGGCAATGAAACTCTCTTGAGTGTTTGTGGATGTCAACTGGACCTTTGCCTCCACCAGGTTTTGTGCCATGTGACAGAGGGATCCCTTCTCTGGACTTTACCTGAGAGGTTTAAATAATAAAGTTTACATCACAGTAAGTTTTAAAAATGCTTTAGTGACTTGGAGATGTTCTTGAAATGTATCTGTGAAGAACATTGTCCTCATTGCTTCTATCACAAGCAGTGATAGAAGAGATATCCTCCAGTGGAGCAGCTCAGCACCTGCTGTGAGGAAGGGTCTGGTTTGGACTGAGCAGACACACAAAAGGATTTTCCTGAAATATTTCATCTTGTCCTCTGTTCAAGAGTCTGGGTCTTTCCCCCTTGCAAAGGTTCTCTACCTTGGAGGCTGGGCTCATCAATAATGTCTATGGCAGGGAGGCCACGCGTATTTGTGGAGGTGGAGGAAAGTTGCTGAGAGCTATAAAACTGCTGATGGTCACTTGAGAGGTTCTTCCTCAAAGTCCTGGTTTGCCAGAATAACTTATTTTACAAAGTTTGTTTGGGCCTCAGCTTCTTATCAGTAAAAAGGGAAGAGTAGCTCTTCCTTACTCCTTCCAGTCTATTAAAATTGTCAGGGTTTGTGTGAAAATTTTTAATATTGTGGATAGAACAGGTGGGTACATCTTTCAGCTCTTCAGAAAAATATATCAGAGCTCAGATATAAAGGTACTTGTTCCCCTGAGGACACCTTCAGTTTTTATCTGTAGAGGGCAGATAAAGATGGGGTGTCCTCTCCCACCTGGAAGGCTGATACCAGGATGAGCCCCTTCAGGTGACAAGACAACGCAGCTTCGTGTTTCAGTCACTGATAGGAGACAACATTTCGTGAAGCTGGAAAAAACCTCTGGAGATGCAAACAGCTTCTACACACAGCTCCTCCTCTAGCCCTTTGTACTAGTTGGAATGAATTTTATGTCAATTTTTATATTTCTAGAGGAGTTGGGCTTTTGGACAAGAAGGTGCCTGTGATTTCTGACAAAATATAGATCCTCAAGTGGCTAATCTGCAGAAAGAAACTAATGCCTGCTTTTAAAAGCTACAATTTAGGCAATCCAACCTATTGACCTTCTAACTTTGGACTGCCAAGACTGCTTGCTCAGTACATCTGTTTTTCTATGGTTTTGCCTGTAATTATGTTGTTCTCTGCAGTTACGATAGTGGTTTATCCTGCTTCGGAAATGTTATGTTTTGAGGTTAACTTTCCCAGGGGGTATGTTTCTTTCTTTCTTTTTTCCCTTTCTTCTTTTTGTCAAAGCAAACAAAACACAAAATCCCACTCGGGATACAGGAGTCAGGAAGAAACCTATTAGAAAGAGTTAAAGTACCTTGTACTGTGGGGATGCGTCTGTCAATGGGAAGTACTGTATAATGGGGTTACTTGAAAATGGCAAATAGTCCTGCATCTTATTGAATGAAAAAGGACAAATGTCACAGAGCTTGATGGAAAAATAAAGATAAGGTTAGGGGTCATGTGACCCAGACGTGTCCCCTGCTGTCCACATGAAGGGCGGCTCTCCCTGCATCTTCCTGTGATTCCTGCTTTTTGCTCAGCGTGGACAAAATGATGATTTATAGCTCCAGCCGTGGGGATGGGTGGGTGAGTTTGCAGGCAATTTCTAATTCCCTGCTCCTGACTGTAAAGCAAAAATTCTTTTCATGTCTAATCCAACCATCACAGCTTGTTTGTGGTGCCACTGTAACTATTATTTGTAAAAATCACTTTGCGGACTGTTTATTTCTCATTAAAGGTGCAGCTCTGCCCCACTGAAATTGATAGGAGTTTTGCCATTGACTTCAGGGAGGAAGGATGAGACTCTTTTATCTCCAGGACTTTCTGATGTGTCCCTGCAGCGTTAGCAACTGCAAGGGGTGACAAGCAGGGGGAAATGAGTGGCTTTGCACTATAAAACACAATTCATATTACCAGAGTGGAGCATCTCTTTGCAATATCATGTCAGGGGCTGTGTTCTTTGGGTTCTTTGGAGGGCTGGATTGAAAAATCCAAGTGTCCCTGGCCATCTTTGTCATGGACCAAAGGACAAGGTGAATTTGGTGGCTTTACGTTGTTTGAGTTGGAGAGCCTTCTCCCTCCACCCAGATGGAAAACCATGCAGGTGTTTAAAATGGGATCTGACTAAGACCAAAGCTTTGAAAGGCAGCTCTAAATTTGAACTGTAAGTAAAGATTTCCAGTATTAAGCCCGCATATGCCATGTTGTATTTCACTTAGCAATTGAGCAGTGTCCAAATGCTATTTATTGGAAACACTGGACTTTTGCCACTGAAAAATATTTGTGGTGTTTTGGCATTATGAATAACTTGTAGTTTTTTTGCTTTTGCCTCATCTGACTTTTTAAAAAAAAAGATTACTGGAAAGAAACAGAGTTTTTAAAAATTAATTTGATGTAAACCAAAACAAATTATTGCATCCATTTTTCAGGGAAGAAATGTGAGACTGTTCCCATAGAACTTATTTCTCTAGTTTTTTAGTTTCATGTTTTTCTAAATAAGGAAAACTTCAGAATATCAGAACTGTAGTAGTTTAAAAAATACAATTAAAATGTTAACAGCATTTTTGCTCTTCTTAGTGTTCACATATACCTAGTTCCTTATATTTTTTTAGCATACAAGGGCAGAAAAGCAACATTTTGACATTTTAATCATATGAGTGAAATTTTGGGGTTGAAGTGGGTTGTCAGGAAGTACTGTGGGCTGTATTATGTTCTGAGTTAAGCTGAATGTCCACGTCTCTAACCTACTGCAAGGTGTCAGGAGAGCTGAACCCCATTTAAGTCTGCTCATTGCTCCCTTAATACATTCAGATTTGTACTTCAGAGTCAGCTTCTGACTGAAAACAGTTCTGCAAATTGAATTTAAGTTTAGTATTAACTTTTTTTAAATGATGAAATGTATTTGTTGAGGAATCAAACCATTTGAGGATTGATCAGATCAGGTGCTACATTGATACAAATATTGTTCCTCCAACAAGGACTGTCTTGTCCCAGACATTTGAGATCCTTTGTGAACTTTTAGCCCCCACTCATGCCAAATCCATAGACATGAATATATGTCTTTATTAGCTCTGCTTGGAGGGTTACTGGCTTTGGTGTGTAGGAGCCATAGCTTACAAAACATCTCTAAGTTCTTTTTCCTGTGAAAATGTGGGGCCATACAAAGGTTATTTCTATGTGGCCAAATCCACAGCGAGGAACAGAGCAGCAGAGACTCATAAATGCTCATTACTACTCCTGATTCAGATTTGAAGAGTGTGTTTCTTCCACCACGTTCAGCTGGTCTACGAGATGACAACCTTCCCTTACAAAACACGTCCTGCATCTTCATCTTGTGTCCACATCTTCAGCCTCTCATGATTTCTTTGATTTTCAAAACCTTGGTACTCTTGGTGTCACTACTCTACAGCTCCTTTGCAAACTGGAAACGATTCATTCAAACTGTTTGATTAGGACTTGCGAAACAGGTTATAGCCAAGAGGATTTCAAGTTGTGCTTGTAAATGGGTTGGCAGCTCTAAAAGCAGAGCTCCAATGATCACACCCAAGCAGGTTGCTCACAGCTTATCTATTGCTAAACAAAAAGCCCCTTACAACTACAGCTCATGCTACATTTCCTTTTCAAGGGATAGTTTTAGATGCAAATTCATTTACAGAGGTAGATGAGACGAAATGTGCAACAGACACACCTGACTAACCCGCATTTTGTATCTCTAACACTCAAAAGTACAATGCTTATGGTAATGAATTTTATCTATTACAAGGGAAAACAATCACCTTTGATGACATTATAGAATAAACACATTTAACAGCATGCTGAATTGCTGAAGTATCATTTTCAACGACCTCATTAGTGTCACTTAATTAAAACTTCCTGCTCTTGACTTTGATGCTGGTGCAGGCAAAAACACAGAGAGAATTGAACAAACAACAAAAAAGGGAGGGGTATCTTCTAGTGATAAATAGCAGTAGTTGCTAATGAAACCAAATTATGTACCTTTTTCCTGCAACTCCGATAAAATAATATGAAACACACAGCAACTTTGCATCAAACAAATTAATCAGCTGTCAGCAGATTCGCCTGATAATAATCTCCTGCCCTTATTGATAATTTAAGGAAAAAAAGTTGTTTTTTTCTGTACACAATCATTAGGTTGGTGATAATTAAAGCTTCAGCTTCAGAAATGCCATAATAACCGTTAATTAGCAGGATGCTATTTTCAACATAATTTGCTAATTAGGGAGGGAGCTTATATAGTGTACGTTCCTAATTATGAAAGGGTCTTGTGCTGTAGACTCATGTGACTGGAGTGTAAATGACACCATTATGGGGGTCCTGGCAAATTTTAATTATTATTTTAAAGTATGTTTTACTCAGAAATATTGAGCCATTGAAGAAATATCAAGCATGCAGAATAACTGCTTTCCCTCCATATCCCATTCCCTGCACTGGCACATTTTGTCTATCAAATGCAAGATGCCAAATATTTTGTTGGATAAACTCCACTAATTTCAATAAAATTAAGCTGGCAGCAAATTTAGCTCAATATATTTCTTTCATGTGGTTAGAGGACAGAAGCCAAATATTGCACTGATTGCTGTGTTCTGATGTTCTAATTTCAGGGCAGAAATTGGGTACCTGCTGTTTGAGAAGGATAAATTTCTGTTTCTCTCTCAGACTCAGTTTTTACTTCGTGACCAAAACAACACACCCCCTTTCTATCCCTATTTAACTAAGGTGCTTGAGGGCCAGGTGTAAGTTTAATGTTTTTTAAACTGAAAATAAATAAAATACAATATAATTTCTGAAGTAGAACTTGATTGAATATATTATTTAAAAGACTGAGCTTCTAGTATATGAAAATAATGCTAAGGTAACAGACGTATATAGCCTTAAAACTAAGCCTATGCTTAGTTTTAGACTTAGGCTCATAAATGTTTCAGATACATTTAATCTGTACCTTCATTTCTAATTTTCAGGGGTTTTTTCCATATCTGTATACATGCATAAACCATAGATTTGTGGATTTCTACTATAAGTACATATATAATTTTTAAATTTATCATTACAGCGATAGAAGAGCAAAATACCACTGTCACCCACTGATATATATTCTTACTTCCTAAATTGTAATAGTTGACTCCTTTGAACTGTTTTACCTTCTTTCGAATAAAACTATATTTCTCTTTCCCTTTAAAAGAAATGAAAACTTAATTCAATAATAAATGAGCTCCAGCTCGGCATAAGAGTCACTTAACTTAAATCTTTTTGTAGAGGTTCCCACTTAAGCAGCTTGAAAGACAGTAAATCACGTTGGGGAACGGACATCCCAGCTTCATTGCCACGCTGTGGAGCACTGAATTAATGGCCACCTCTTTAGAATGTATGGATGTGCCTCCCAGCTGCTGGGCCTGACAGTGTTATAGCTCAATTAATGTGATTTTGATGTAATTGCAGATAGGGAACATAGCGCCTAAAAATTATATTTTGCCATAAGAATTATATTTTATCATCCAGATGTGGGGATGAATATTTTAAGTAAGGGGGTTTCTTTCTGTTTTTTATTTTCTGGTAACTTATTTAACAGAGAATTATGTGGTTTATTTGCTGCCAGTGGCAACTGCTTGAAGGTCTTTATAGGAGACAAAACATTGTTCTGTTCTACTTCTGGCAGGTGTCACTGATTTTGTGTTAAATTTTGTGCTCATGAGATGCTGTAGGAATGTCTCCTTGTCTTAGAACAAGCAGGTAGATGTAGATGAAGGTTTTGTTCTACATGCAAGGATTAATTACTGGGATTCTGCAGCATTCGCTTGTTGGCCACAACAAGTCCTTGCTTCCCATTGAATCACTAAAAAGGAAGAAAGGGAAGCATGTGAGATTATTCCACAAAGCAAGCGTGGCAAAGAGATGAAGGAGGAAGATGCAGAAAGGGTTACTGTGATGAGGTTATGTGGGACAAAGCTTTTTAGACTGTGAGCCCTGTGGGGCAGAGGTTATCTTTGCTGTGCCCAGACAGGAAGGTTACAGGAAGTTACAGGGATAAGTGATAGTTGATTCCTGGATCACCCTATTGCTCTGGAGGTAGAGAAAAGGTAAAGTGAGTTTGTAATCACAGAAATCTAGTTTGGTGGTTTTTTGTTGGCGGTGGTTTTGTTGGTTTTTTTTTTCTGTTTGTTTTGTTTTTGTTTGTTTGTTTAGCATTTCTTAATTAAAAAAAATAAAGTTTACTTATTAAAATAAAGCAAGCAACAAATCAACACATAAATACATTTACTTGCATTAAGGAGATAGAGCACACATGGAATAAACACAGGAATGGGTGAAAGCTAGATTGAATGGCAGACATTATAACAGATTTACAAAGTAAATGATAATACACTTCAGGCTTTAGCCTTCAGGTGAGTTCTGAGCTGATCAGTAATGCTTCTGCTGCTTGGTTATGAAGGCTGCTCTAGATGCACATCACCCTCTTTGACCTCAGTAAAATAACTACAAAGATCTCCTTATCCTTTTATTACAAAGTGAAATAACATGGACTCAGACAGTTATGAAAACTAATGGAAGCTGACCTGTTGGGTGTTTCCTCCTTTCCCATAGTTCCTCTGCTATTTGGTTGATTTGCTTGAATTTCCGACGGCATTGTTAGCATTGTATTTGAGGACAGCCCTGGTACTTTGTGTCTCAGGCACCGTTTGCATTTCAGAACGTGGGGATTTGCAGAGCACCTACAATTTGTCGTCAGTAACTGTTGTGACTGTAAATCCCTGGGCTCTGATCAGCTGCTCTGGTGCCTCAGCTCCTATAGGCGCCAGGACTTTGATTTCTTGTGATGTCTACAGCAAATGCCTTGAAAGGGCTGGCTTCTCATCCACCTCAGCAAATACAAATCCCCTGATGTACCCTTGAAACACGACTTTCAAGGTACTTAACCACCTAGTATTTCAGAAGGTTTCATTTTAGATGGGTTCTGCGCTTAATACAAGTAGAGACTTAGAGTGTGTCTGATATTGCGCCGAGGTTTCACAGGAGATGCACCAAGCCTTCACTTTCCTGTTTCTTGTGTGCTGCTTTCACATGCTATAGTGAAAGCAGAGTTAAAAAATGGATATTTTGGGGGGAAAATAAGTATTTTGGGGGAGGAAAGAAAAGCACACAATAGGAATGCGATTGTGAAACCTTAAAAGTTGGCGAGGAATCAAACGGTAAATCCCAAAGCCTCGTTTCATGTGCGCACTCTTAAACTGACTGGATTGCAACTCGCCAAGGTCCTTTTGCTTTCTGATTTGCCCACCATAAATTAACACGGAGAAAACCTGCCCACTCACATCCCAACCCCTGGGCTGCTTCTAATGGATGGCACCCGGTTTTCGACGCATTTATTACGAGATTAACAATAACGTTACGTATTTTACCTCATTAACGCTGCCACCTCACATTGTTAGCCTTGCGCTTCGCACCGCCAGGTACCCCAAGGCCTCATGGCTGGATGTGTGTGATGGAGCTGCTGCCCACCCACCTTTGTGGTGTTTCCCCTCTGGGGTGACAAAATTTAGATTTTTTTTGGGGGGAAGACAAAAATTACGGGGTTTTGAATGACAAAAATGAAGGGGTTTTTGGCAGAGATCGGGGGTGGTGCAGTGAGCAGCGGTGGCCGCCAGGTGGCAGCGCCGCGCGGGCCGGCGCCGCGCGGGCCCCATTGGCCGCGGCGCCATGTTGTGGCGGCCCCTCAGCGCTGCTGGCCTGCTCCTCCCTGGGTTTGTGCCCCTTTTCCTCCCCGCCTTGTGCAGTTTAATCCCCTGGAATAAAACACAAACACCCAGCAGAGCCCACAGCCCAAGGCAGGCCGAGGGAAGCTGCCTGGCACGGGGCGCTGGCAGGGCCGGCAGCCAATGCACCCCGGCGTGCTGTCACCTGTTGTGGATGGACTCGCTCAAAAGTCAATTCATAGAATTCCTCACTTGGGCGAGCACAGATGATGCAGAGGGGAGGTATCAGGTGTAAACCACAACAGTGGTGTGCTGCTGGCGTTGAGTTTCAGAACCTGGCTGCGTCGTTCAGAAAAAAATAAATCTGAGAGCTTGCACAGCTGCTGTGAAATGTGTCAGGTTGTCCTTGGCTGGGCTGTCCTGGCAAGTGGGGATGGGTAACCAGGTACAGTGTACCTGCCAAGGTGCTGTTGTCACCTGAGCATCCCCAGCTGGCCCGATCCATGGTTTTTTGGCCATGTTTTTGTTGCCTGAACACATGGAGTTGCCATGTTGGAAGTACAAGCTGGCCCCAGCAGGATCTCTCTCTCTCTGGGGCTTTTCTTCGCTATTGCACTTTGACAATAGCAGAGCGATTTCACGTTGTGTTTACACTGTGGGTAAAGAAGTCGATCCTGGTAGAGTTTAGTAGTGTGAGCCATGGCCATAAATCAAATCAGAGCCCACAGCTTCAGATTTGATACTCCACCTAACCATGTCATCCTCTTCCCTTCCTATTTTTTAAGTGTAAAAAAAGGTGGTGCGAGAATGTTTGAGGTGTCACTCAGTTTAGATTGGTTTAGCCCAAAGAGGAAAGCAGCGCATGAAGACTAAACTCTATTATTTAAGGACTTGTGCAGTTGCTTCTGTCACATCAGCAACAACAAAAAAGTGGTTGTTTACTTGCCATTCCTCCTACCACAGACTTTTAAAAATTCTGAGTTTTCTCAAATCTGGTTGGATTTTCTTTAACCAGTTCTTCGGAATGAAAAAAAAGCATGACATGTTTTAACCTAAGGCTGTTTTGGGACAGTTGTAACTCACAGAAAATACAGTCTCACATGAGTACTACTTAAGCTTAGATTACACACAGTGCTTCCAGTTACACTGTGGGCTCTGCCAGATGAAATATTTAAACTGACAAAAGCCAGAAAATGGCCATTTCAAAAGTTTTCATTTCTGAGCTATTAGCAATTTGCATAGGATGACAGGAAAAAAAAATGATACCTATCATGAAAACAAAACTAGGTTGTCTCCAGAGACCTTGATACATTTCATGATTTACTCAGCTGCAGGTTTTCTCTTTTTCTCCACCACTTTCCATAGGCACATGCCACCCAACTTCACATTTCTCAATCTTCTGCTCTGACTGGTTGTTGTACCTAGTGTAATAAATGTATGCAAATAGTTTTACAACTTTAGTAATTTTCATAGTTTCTTCAATCCCTTTCTGTTTCAAGAGCAATATTTTAGCCTGAGCCTTTTGTTAAGGGGACTTTGACACTCCTATTTATTGTTGTGTGATAATATTTGTCATTATTGTATATCTTGTGTGGGATGTACTTAGAAGGCCAAACTGTGGGATCTGTATCCGTTTCCATAATAACTGAAGGAGGTGATCCATTTTCTGTAGAAGTGGTTCGAAGTATTTTTTTGAGAGGGAACTGGATGAAAACTTGTTTTTTGGGGGAATTCCAGCGAAGAGTTGATTGTGACCTCTGATGCTCTGTAGTGTCAAGGACAGATGGGAAGATGGTATGAATCAATATATGTCAACTGCACAGATGGTACAGTCATGCCGTGTCCATATCCTGATCTCCTATCCCTTTGAAACAGAAATTAATAATCCCTTCATTATAGGCAATAGCTGCCAACCAGCTGAAAGATCAGACTGTGACTTGGGGTGAAATTCTCTGCAAGGTTTCTGTGCAGCAAGGAAGCTTGACCGAATGTTGATTTTTAAAAAGTAGCCTTGGGTTTGGTATTGACCAAATTGGTATTTATTGTGGGGCACAGAGGGACCCTAAATGTAGCAGGGGTGCAGGGCAGGCAGCTGTGAGCAATGTGGGGAACAGCACCAGCCACAGTGCAGGGGGAGATTTGGGGATGGAAACGTGGGGAAAAACATGAGAGGAACCCCCCCCTTCTGCTCCTGGAGGGATCCTCAGGCCTGAGGAGAGTGTCTCTACCATTTGTAGGTATACAAGATGATAGTGGTATGTCACTTTTGGAAATAAAATCTCGGAAACTTGGGGCATTTGTCTGATAACAAGATCCTCTCTGAAAGATGTTAGTAGTGCTCTTGCTTCATTGTGCTTTTCGAAAAGGCCCTGCTTTTGTAGACATGAGGTCACTAGAGAATTGCAGTTAATTACTGCTTATGCCTGTCTGTTTTTAAAGCTTGTAATCCCCACAGCTATAGAGAAAACCAACCAACCAGCTAACGAAAAAATTAGAATAAATCAGAACTACTCTTTAGGCTCAGACAAGGAGGAGACAACGAAGCCCAGTTTCTGAAGTTTCCATTTGTCTTCTGACTTGAGTACAATCCAGCCATGGTGTCGGTTGTGGATGTACTGTGGCAGTATCTGAGATGCAGAACACAAATGAATGAACTGAGGTGGCTCCTTGCACACTTGGAGAATTTCTGGTGGGGCAGTTTTCCATGTTGCACTGTTCAGAGTGAGAGTATTGGTTTGTTCTTGTCTTTGCTTTTAGCAGGAAACAAGGCCTGATCTTAAAGGCCACGGTTTGAAGGAGAATATTTAATATAATCAGTACTGCAACCCACCAAAACGAGTATTGGCACGCCTGCACAGGCTTCACTGGTAATGATGAATTCAGTATTCACCACATGGACTAATTAATGCACTAGAACATCTCCCAGTGCAATTTGCAAGTCACAGATTGCATTAGGTGATACAAATGACTCATTTGTGAACCTGAAGGATGACCTTTGGCAGGACTAACTTCTGACCTCAGAAATATTAAAGAAAGGTTATTTCACCTTGCCATTGTCTCCAAATGCCAAAATAGCCCAATTAAAAACCTTGACATGGAACCATAGGAGCAGATGCGAGTCCTAAAGGGCATTAATTATTTTCAGTGTCAGCTGGTTGTATAACTGAGGCCAAATGAGAGTTTGGAAAGCTATTAAGCCCCTGTCTTACATGGATTGGGTCTAAGGTTTGAATTGAAAATAGTGTGTGGTTTGCATTTGGGCAAGAAACACTGAGTAGAATGGCAGGTTGTCCCAGTGAGAGGTGTGAGCTACCTTCCTATGCAATCACTGTTAGCTGGCCTTTAAAAATGTACCCCTTCAGTAATAAGAATCCATCCCAGCTTCAGTATTTATGAAATAATCATTAGTCACCATGCTGCGAGGTCGAAATCCTGTGCATATGTTCAGCATTGTTTCCTTGTGTGCTGTTCTCACCCTCCCTCCCTGGCCACTGATCTTGTGTGTGCGCTTTTTTCCCAAATGCGGTGACAGATGAAGATATTGCACCAAAACTAAGTTCCCATATGGCTAATTTCTACATTTGTTTTAACAACACACAGATTTAAAACAAATGAAAACACAAAGACTTGAGTAATCTTGGCGTTCTTTCCAGTGCTCTGTAATTTCTTCCTCCAGGTGGGCTTTTATTGACACATACTGAAATGCCTTGATGTGTCTTAAAAAAGAAACTAGTCAGACCATAATTCACTCAAAGATTTTCATTTGTTTGGGGCAAAGCTGTATATAACACTCACCCTCTTTTAACCTTTCCTTCCTAACCCCAGCAGTTTGAAAATAATTCATTTTCTTAGCTCAGCAAACTGAAAAAAAGAAAAAAAAAAGTATTTAAGAAGCATGAATAAATAAGCTTGTTATTTACATCTGATACAGAAGGATTTATGCCACTGAAATCTACATTGGAGTTATTTTTAAATTTATTTTCTATTTCCTTTTACCATGGTTATTTCAGCATTTGTCACCAAGAAGAGCAAATGATAATGGCTCTTGGATGCCATGATCATAGGAATAAGATAAGAATAGATACGTTCTATTCAATTGAATGGTTAGTGATATCACCCAAGGGAAGGACTTCCAAATTTTGGTTATTTTCCCAACAGATACTTTTTCTTACCTGATGAGGATTGCCCTTTGCCTTTATAGTTCTGAAGCTATAGTTCTGCCAGGGGAATATAATATTTATGTTTCCCATTCACATGACAGAGGATTAAACAGAGGCATTTTTCTGTCCAACATCTTGATGTGTCCTTCAGCTGCCTCTCCAGTGTTGTTGTTAGTTATTTAGTGGACGGTTCTGTCTTACCCTGCTATAGAACTGTGTTATTCGAAACTCTCCTGTGTTGTGTGAATGAATGAAATAAGAGATTTCACCAGAACTTTGAACTGTGCTTTAACTGAAGTTTTTCCTCAGTAAGATAGGTCATTATCACTCCTGTGGAATCCAAAAGAATTCACTGTCATGAGATACCACAAATTCAGACTAGGAGATTTTCCCAATGGTTTAGTTTAGGCTATAGTTACTTATCCTGGTTCAGCCTTTACATATCAAAATGGATAATGCTAGTTGATCCCTTTCTTTTAGAATAGATTTCTGGGGGAAAGGGAAGTACAGTCTCACGGTCTATTCACAGGACTTCCTAAATTTGCTGTTTGCAATGTAGAATTAATCTTTTTGTAGTTGCTTGGTGAGTTAGAGGCATCTTATTGCCTCTAACTTATCCTGTTATCATTTTATCCTGTTCCTAAATTCAGGTAATAATTCTCCTTAAAATGGTTGCCAGATTCTTAAAGGACATCTCTTCTTAAGAAAATTGGGGCAAATGTTTATGAAAGTTGAAAGATCGTGAGAAGAGGCATGACAGAATTGCACATAATTTCCACATTCTATTAATGAGTGAAATCAGGACATAGACATAACCTTACTTATGTTCATGTGTGACTGATAATTTAGTGTTTTCTTAAGCAGGTCTTCTGTTGTTTTTCTGCTTGTAGAAGATGCTTTTCCATAGCCACAGTGAAAGAAAAAAAAAATCAGTAGTTGAAAAGAGCAGTAAAGGGAAGGGAAAAGCAGAGATACAGAAAAAAAATATAGCTCTGTTAAAGTATGAGTTTGTTCCATGAGCAGTGAAACTAATGAAACTAAACCCTGTTTTTCCACAGATTTGTATTGTTTCCTGTGCTCCTTTATCACAATAACTCCATTCATCATGTCTGCTTGTCACCATAATGTTCTTTGATCACCAACATAACCTTTATATGCCTCCCTCCAATATTCTCAGTACTTTCCTGTGAACCTGAGTTCCGCTGCAAACATCCAGTGCTCTCCTGCCTTCCTTTGGAACTGTCCCTTAACTGTGATCCTCGTGTCCTGTGCTCCCTTCCACTTGGGCTGCACAAGGATGCATTTGCTGCTTGCCTGGCTGAGTTGTACCTGTCCTCCCATTTGTGACAGAACTTCTTTTTCTGTCAATCCATTTACATAAAAATATAAGAATTTTACTTTTTTTGAGACTTACATAGAGAATGGACAAAGGGTTAAAACTGTTAGGGAGAGAGACTCATGAGCAGACAATGTGATCTCACAGATCCTGGTTTCCTTAGGAAATGAGACTAAAAAAAAGGCCTGATTGCCTCAGGGGAAGAAGACAGGAAACTGCCCCACTGGCCAATTATGGCATTGTTTTGTTGTAATGTGGTTTATTTGCCATACTGATGAGCATTGTACCAAGATCTGAGCACAGAAGTGTTTGGGTGTCTCTGATGCTGCTCAGTGTTGCAGAAACTACATTTTCTTCTGGAAACAAGCTAAAATGGCTACATAAGAATATAGGGCAGGGTTACTGAAGTGAACTAATTTCTGGCTTTGCAAATTCTAATAATGTCTACCTATAACAACACACCTGTGGTTTGGAACATTTCAGTTCTGAAAAGCTTTTTCCAGATGCTTGTACTTTTGACAAATGTTGCCTCCTATGTTGAAATGTTCTGCATTAGTCAAAATGTGAACATTATCAGAATGTTTGATTTAAAAATGAGGTATTGTTCTTGCATCTGTGAACGCTTACATCCTACTCAAAGTTGTGGCCTTCCTGTAGGTAGTGCCGATGGTTTGGTGCTCAGAGTGCCTGAACCTGAAATCCAGCAGAGATTTGGTCCCTGGGTTGCAGAAGCGTCTTTCAGTGATTAGTTGAAAATCTGGTTTGAGTTCTCAGTGCTCTAATGGTTTAAAAACCTTGCTCACGCACCCTGGCTTTTGTTATATAATAGCAGGCTTTTCCAAACGATCTCCCAGCATCCCCTGGCTCTGTGCCTGTGCTCAGCCAAAGGGGAGGCTCGTTCAGCGGGCGATTTTGCCATTTTCAGCTTGTTGTTTGCAAAATTTAAAAGACCGGATTGCATTGGATTCCATTTATACTGTGTGGGTGTATCCAGGATGTGCTTTATCAGGATGTTTGGAAAGAGATCTCACTCTGAAGTTGCATTCAGAATTGTTCTGTTGGTTGTGTGATGGCGATATGGGATAATTGCATGCACTAAATGCCATGTGCGATGTATAAAACACGACATGGTTTCATAAAGAGAGGTGAATGATGTGTATGGAGTCAAGCATGGTTTAAGAGGAATGTCTTTGTGAGAAGATACGCTGAGTGGAAAAGAAAGAAATGTCCTTCTAATTTCACCATATTCCATTTTGTGTCAGGATAACATATCCAGCTGAACTTTCCACTCAAAACCTAAACTGGTCTGGGAAACTTAATATCCTCAGACATTGCCATGGATTTGATGTTTTTATTAAGATTCACCTATATTAGTCGCATTTGGGTTCATTAGGTAGATTATCAGAATTGCAGCCTGTATGTGCTGATGGCTGTACTGATTTAAAATGCCATTACTAGCAACTTTTGCATTGGATTACATCCTCCCTGACCCCCAAAGTTAATGGAATTACAGAGGGAGTGGTGTATTAGCCCAGAGGTTTGGCCTACAGTCATCTTTCCCATTTGTGGCAGAATGGCATTGTCAAGGAACACGTGGGTTGAGGGAAATGGTGAGCTCAGAGCTGGGGCTTTTCTTGGGTGTGTAGTGGCTGGTTTTCAAAATTGATTTTCTTATAAGACTGCCACTGATACATTAACATTCTCCTGTTTTCAATTAGCAAAAGCTCATTTTGAAAAAAATGTTGCTGGCCTGTTGAATGGTAGATGATAGGAAGAAAAAAGCATGGAAAACCAGGTGTAACGAGTGCCAGTTTTTAACCAATGGAAATATAACATAAAATAGTGGCTGTGGTACATTATATAAACTCTGTTCCACCTGGCTTGCATTGTCCCTTTCTTACTTTTATGGTGTGAACATTTTTTCCCTCTCTGGAAGCAGCTGGGAAGTGTAAATTTCAGGTTTAAGTAGGTGTGTGTTGTTGCCTGTGGATCTTTTTTTTCTTTTTTTTCTCCTATGAGAGTGGTTAATGGCATGACTGTATTTTAGAGAAGGCTATCATGACCAAACCAGTCCTTACCACCCCACTGCACTGTCCCTTTAAATAAAGCATGCAGAGTTCACTTTCTGAAGTTCATTAGCTTGTGTTATCAATAATTTAGGATAATATTCCAGTGGTGCCTAAGTGCCTGGACCACCTTATTTTCCCTGTCAGCTTTCTCATACCCTAGCAGTCCAGTGAACTTGATAAGTGTCCCATCATCCTGTTAATCAAATTACTTATGAACCAAAATTGACAGTTTTCATTAATTATAAAGGATTATTCTAATTGCAATTCAAATTTATTCATTTAGAACAGACGGCATTCAGTAATATTTCAGGAAATTTGCATATTAAATGGAGAGGGTCGTCCATTAAGTATGGTAATGTATGCATATTTCCTTATTTTTAACTTCTGGGCCATATGCACTGCTGCTACTTCAGCAGGTGAAAAACCAGAACGTGCTTAATTTGTTCAACAAACACAGGGGCCATCGCACATCTTTTGGCACTAACCACCATTGTCCTTCTTCCTTTTAATTCCTCCCTCTCTTGCTCCCAAAATAACTTGTATCCTTCGAAGAAACTTCTGATAAGCCTGTTTTTAAATAAATATGTCATTTTTTTTAATTTATATTTTTTAAATGGTAGGCACAGCTGGTTGGGGTTGATTGAAATGTTTTGCCATCGAAGCTGTGTTCATTAATTTCTTCAAGATGCTGAAGCAGGCATTAAGGATGCCTGCTGGAGTCCTTCCCAGTGTCATGTGGAACAGCGAGGGGGCTAATCGTCAGCCTTGTAACATCAACTGGTTACCCCCCTCGTGCGAGATGAACCTTTCCCCTCCAGTGAAAAATGAACCTGTCTCAGGCAAAAGCACAAACTATGCATGCAATGAGACAATGTCATTATTCAAACCTATATAAGACTCTGCTCCCACATCATTAAGAATCATATCTTCATGATATTAATAAGCACCTACCTTAAATCTGTTGCTAAAGTTACACACAGGTATATTTATATCTGTCCCTTTATTGGTGGTGTTCTAGATTGGGGATAGGAAGGCTGGGGCACAGGATACTCACATGATTGACTTTCAAACTGCTAAACTGCTTCTGCACCTAATGTGGAAACTGTGTTGTCATGCATCACATGATCCAGCTAGCAGTGGGTTAGTTAACATACTCAGAAATTATTGCCATCTTGCCTTAATGGTTTTAGTAAAACATCTGTCATCTCATTCATCTTAAAAAAAAACACCCAAATCAAAGAAACCCAACTTTTCTTGGAAAATGCATTACTTGTTTGAATTGTTTTTAAGCAGGTTTCTTTAATTTTCTAGAGCTAAATGAAACTTTGGTGTTTCTATTTGCAAATATTTTGTTTTTGTTGGATTCATTTGCTCCAGGCTGTTTATGTATCGTGTTAAATAATTTTTTAAACTGTCATATTGATTGAAAGTTACTCAGAATAGCAGTGTGCAAATTACAATTGTGTTTTTTGAGCAGGAAGTGAAATTCAAATGAAAGGAATGTGTACAGCAAATATTAATTTTCTTGTGTTGCCCTTCTTTTGCACTTCTAAGTGGAGTCAGGAAAAGCACCATGTAGCTGTGCTTCTTGAGCACTTCTAGAACAAAGTTTAAAGCACATGCTTAAATACTTTGCTGCACTGGGATCATGGGCAGGAAATGAAAATAGTATTGAGAAACTATTAACTTTGATTTTCTACATGAACTCTGAAACTCACAAGCTGGTGTATTGTCTAAAGAGCTCTTTATTAGTGGTGAGGTATCTGACAGAGGTGTTTTCAGGGGTTCTGAGTAAAAAGAGGAATGGAAAAAAACCCCCTGAAACCCATTTGAGAGCTTTCAAGCTATGAGTGCAGTGTATGGACTTGACTCCTTGATTCTGGAGAATTTTGGCCATCCTGTGAAGTACTCTTGAGTGTTGGCCAGTTTTGTCAGACTAAGGTTTCTTTAAATGAATCTCAGATTTTGTTGCCACTTTTGCGTCCTGAATTTTCTATAGCACAGGGAGGAAACGTCTTCAGCTTAGGGATGAGAATGTCTGGAAGAGGGAATGCACTGAAAGAAAGTGTCTGGAACTCAGGCCTAGAGGTTATTCTTTACAAAGTGTGCATGGGACGGTGCTTCACCATTTGTGAAAGCCATATGCCCCATTTGTTTTTCCTGATTTTTACATGGCTGTTGTTGGCACTCCTTGGTAAAGGCCACACCTTCCCTGGGTTCAGCCTACCTGTGTGTGACAAGTTCAGCACGGAAGGGGCACAGTTTGTACACGGGGCAGCTTCACTGCAGGATCAGCAGTTGCAGTGTGTTGGTCCTGGTGAACTTAGACCTGGCCATGAACTGTTTGTCTGTCCCAGAGCTTCTGATTGCAACATTGACAGTCTTGGCCTTATCCACAGTTCTCTAGGCCAAATGCTCCTTCTGATCACTTCATGTCAGGCCTGATTTGCCTTTTCTAAATGCACAAAGGACATGGCATCAACATTGTGCAACTCTCATCTCTGCTCGAGTTTTGTGCTTGCTGGGTCTTTCTTAGGTTAAGTGCAATTTGCTGGCTGTACATGTGTGTAGAAATAGCCAGAAAAAAAAAAAATCTTTAGACTGGCATGATAAATTCTCATTGACAGAAAAAACTTTAAAATGTAGTAGATTTCTTCAAAGTTCTCAATTTATTTAATCTGAAAATCAGTGAAAAACCCTATCCCTGATGAGCATTTGTGAATCTGCAACTGAATTGTCATTATTGTTGATGGTTGACTGTTTTGCAAATAACAGATCTGTTAAAAATATTCCCTTCCTTTCTGTTTGCATTCTGATTTCACTCTTTGATATTTGCTAATGTATTCACAATTATTAGAACTTAATTTAATTGAAAGTCTACAGGCCTGGAAGCACAAAATCCTAGCATTTGTCCTCTGTCTGCCAGGTTTTTCTCTGCATGTACAAGACATTTGTAAATTGTCCCTGGTCTTTACACTTTCAGCCCAGAGGTGGATTTCCATATTCACTCAGGAAAAAAAATAAAAAATTATATCTGTAGTGTGTGGTAGCCTCGAGGCAAAATGGACTTCTTGTGTTATTTACATTCATTCTTCTCTTCATCCCCTGCTTCTCATTATGTATATACTCTTTTTTGTTTGCATGGCATGTATATAGAACTTGTGAAAGTGGCAGGAGGTAGGTATCCTGCTACAAGTACAGCAAGAAGGATGGAATAAGGGAAATTTGCTATTCATGTTGTTTCATTTTCTGAGAAAGTGAAAATTCTGTATGCTGCAAACTTCTGTGTTTAGGGGTCAAACTTTTCATAATTTTTTTTTATTATCCAAATTTTTAAAAAGTCAAGAGAATATGTAAAATTTGATTGTAATGAAAAGGGTTTTTCCAATTAGCTGTATTTAGGCAAGCACAATCTGCCCCCCAGAACGTCCAGGATTCACAGGCTATGCCACAAGCTAGCTTAGACTTTTCATTAAAAGAGCAGATGTTTACTGAAAGGAGTATGTAAACCTTTGCTGATGTATACCTCTTCCAGAAGCCAGTTTTTGGGTTTTGGCCTTGCAACCGAGATCACATCTTATTCTGAACACCTTATAGAGACCAGAAACACTTTGATACTCCCTTTTGGTGCAGTAGACTTCTGCATTGTGCATGTCCCTGTGTGCATCTCGTGAGCGGACCCTTCAGGGGAAGAGGGGCTCTGTCCATGCCTAGTGGTGCATATGAGTTGTGGGATTAGCAGAGTGCCAGGAGAGGTGCAAATTATGATAGGGCTCCACAACTGTTCTGGCATGCTGGAATTTTAGAAGATGTGCTCAGTAAGGTACAAAAACTATTTGTGAAGCTGGTGAAAATCTTGTTTGTGCCTCGTTTTCCGTAAGAAATGAGAGTTTCTCTGATTAGTGGCTGAAAAACACCGTCCAGTGTGCTTAGCTTTTGGTTTTTCATACATCATAAAAGGGGCATTAACTGAACAGATCTTGGGAAAGCAAGTTTGGATTCTCAGATGAGGAACAGGACCTTGCTCACACTCAAACACCTGTGCACATGGCACGTGAGAAGACCCAAGACCATTTGTTCTAAGAAATATTTAAAGATATGGGAAAATTACCAGGTATTGCTGAGATTAGTCAGAAAGTACATATTAATGCATTTTTTATTATGAAAAGGAAATCATACTTGAATAAAATATATGGTTTTGAAAAAGTCGTATCTGCCTCAGTGATTAAACATATATGTCTTTACTCTGATTTCCTCAAGGTAGTTGAAGCTCACATGACTTGAGACTGGTGTTAGGAAGCAGAGACAAGAAGTTTAATTTTGCCTTTGCCTTTGTTCCTATTTTCCTCCTGTCTTAATTTCTCTTTTATTTCATTTTTTGGGGGGGGGTAAATTATTAACAGATTGCATGCAAAACACACATTTGAGCAAAATATGTGTGGGTAATATTTTGAATCTTTAATGACCACATTTATGATATAGTAAATTCTGTGTTCCTAGTTCAGACTTTGAATCTATAGATCTATATATAGTCTTATGTATTATTGACATCAATGTGTATGAAACTGGAAAAAAGATTATAGAAATCACATATATGTGTATGTGCTTCCTTCAACTATTCTGCCAAACCAAAGCTCTGCCTGTGGGATTTGTGAGGAAAATCCTTGCTTACCTGTGTGGCAATCTGATTGTTCCCTGAAGCTTAGGCTGTTTGTGCCTATTTTTAGCATGAAGCATCACAACTGATTTGTGAGTCATTAAAATTAGCCAACCCTTTCTAAAATCTCAGGTTAGGGCTTTGTGCTGTTTTGTGACACACACGCATTTGTTGATGAAATGATTTTGCCGGCTCTGTCAGTGTAGAGGGTTTTGGTGAAGAAGAATAACTGGATGGGGTCTCAGGAGAGTCCCATGCTCAGCCATTTTGCATCTCCTCATGCCAGTTCTGACTCCTAATGCCCCACCTGTGGGTTGTGTCTCTCTCCATCCTCCACCCTGACTCTCTCTGTTAAACTGTTTTATGCAAGAATTGTCTGTATTTGTGTTTTTGCATGACACTGAGATTTAACTGTTTGCAGTGACTTTAGGTTCTCCTGCAGCACCCTTAGCAGGAGCAGCCCCACCTGAGGCACAAATCCTTGGCTGTTGCCTTGGTGCAGCAGTGCAGGTGACACTTTAGAGGGCACAACTTTTTGGGTATCTTTAAGTGTTCAGTGTCGTGTATGACATGATGCATCATGTTTCACTCTGTCATTTGGTTTGCTGCTACTGATGAGTTTTCTTTCCTAATGTGGCATAATATTAATGTTTCTGCCTGACAACTTCCAAGCCTGGGGGTCAGAGCTCATGTTTCAGCACACGAGACACCCAGCTATAAATCTTTTTAAATAATACAGAAGGCAAGATGGGGTCACTGCAGAAAAAGCCAGCCAGTCTGAACGAAGTGGCATTGATGCATGAAAGAAAGTGTGTGGATTTGGTTGGCATTGCATAGGCACCATTCTGAAGCTTTTCTTATGGAAAAATGTTTTTTTGCTGAAACATTTCTAGTCTTAATTCCAGTCTGTTACAAAGTTTATTAAGTCAGCTTGACTGTGACTTTTTTATTTGTTTTTTTTTTTTGTGGGTTCAGAATACTGCAAGTGTGGTACAGGATATGCATGTATATTGTTCACTGTATGCAATTGCTGAGAGCTGAGAGCAAGCTACTGATTACTGGCAGCTGAAAATAAATTCATGGAGTAACTGCATGTTGTGTTTCTAATAGGAAAATCCAAAATCCAAAGGGAAAAATCAGCATCCATTACATTCGTAAATATGGCAGAAGCTAATCCCATACAGTGTCTGAAGATGCAAAACTGTCAGAGATTGGATCTTCTGTTTGTGCAGCAGTTTCAGGACGTGTAGCATGGAATGATGTTAGATTTGTATTTTTCTCACTTCCCACTACTTGTATTTATGCTGCTTCTTATCTTTGCAAGATGAATGTAATATGTTCCTGTCCTTAATATCATCTGAGCAGCACATGGCAGATTTTGCTACTTTAGATATAGGATCCCCACAAGACTTGGTGAACCAAGCAAGGCATAAAACCACCAATGTACTTTAAACTTTTAAATTTTTATTTATCAGACAGTAGCTTTATGATTGTGTATTCTTTAAGTTAAATGGAAATTGTTGATTCCTCTTGTATTGTAATAACAATAAAAATAACCATCTTTTCATGACATTATTGCCATTATTCATGGCATAATCCACATGTATGGAACAGGATGAAAAAACAGAGCCCAGTTCTTTAAGAGAACTGCATTGGATTCTGAGGATGTCATGGAGGTTCTGGCTTTTGTCCTCTCTTAAGGAAAGCTGTAATACTTATAACTAATGACTGAGTTATGGGAGTTTTCCAGACAAATGGCAATTAAAACTTATAGGATGAAACTGCCTGTTCCGCTCCTATATGCACACACCTCATTGAATTTAATGCCCCTTCTTTGTGTGTGCTTTTGTCCTCTGTAATTTTCTGCAAGTGACTGGGTGCAGGAGTCGAGCTTTTAGGTTTAGCTGACAATGCTCCATGGAAAACACCCTGCAGGATCTGTTGTTTTGTCATCTAGATGACCATCAGCCACCCTGTGCCTTTTCCTGGTGAGGGTGCAACAAACACCAGGTAACTGCCACCTGTAAAAAGTCTTTAATGAAGAGAAATTCATTGACAGGAGGAAACTGCTTATGAGGCAGCATGGTGGTAAGAACATGGTGGCTTAAAGGACAACAACATTTGTTTTATAAAAGGGGAACTTGGATGGAGCATGAAGATAAATCTATTTAGACTGATAGCCAGCAGCTTTAGTTAATTTTTACTGTAATCATTTTTGTGTAGTGGGTGAGGAGAGCTATTGCTCTGTCATCTTCAACTGTGGCTAAGGAACTTGTGACACCCTAATTTTGGGACAAATCAAGGAAGAAAGAAAGGGCTGTCAAGCTGAGGTACAGCAGGGGAGAATGGTAGAAAGCACTTGGTAATTCTTGCTCTGTTAGCCTGGGATCTGAAAGCAGGATTGCTCAGGTAGCTACATAAAGTAGGTGCTGAGGATAAAAGGGAATCCAAACCATTTATTTGTTCAAAAACTCAAAAGCACTTAGATTTATTTTAATGTCTCTTTTCCCATCATTTCTTGCCTCTACTCTTTGTTTTTCCTGGGAGGTGACTGCCTCATCAGGAGCAGGCCTTCAGCTTGGTAGTTTGGGTCTTGACCCTGTAATTTTCTCCTGCGTGGAATGCTGTGTGTCCCAGCAGCATTCCAGAGCCAAAACAGATGGGGAGTCCCATGTTGGTACATGGATGCAGTTTGGATAATGAGGGGACACAGAACTCTGGCCTTCACTTTGGAATTTTGGTCTCTTTCTGGTTAATCTCTCACTTAGAATATAAATCACAATCGTTCTGCGTGTAAGGTAAGTATTTGCATGATCCTTCTCATGGAAAACAACCCTTAAAACCTAGGTATTTATTATTATGATCAGCTCTTGGTGTAACATATTTATGAAGATGAAATGAGAAAGTTTCATAAAAGCAGCTCCTTTCCCCCTTACCCCATTTGTTCAGATTAATTAACATTATGACAATGCTGTTTTCTGCCTACGTACTTAATAACCTCTGGAGAATAGATTAGTCTAATATTATTTGCTTACAAAGATCAGTTTTGATAGGATTTTAAGTGCAAACACTCTTGCTAGTAATCAACAATTCCTGCTACTCCGAATTTTTGCATCTTCAACTAAAACATCTATTACACAGGCCACCTGTGGTGATAAGTGAATCTTGTCTGTGAAATTATTTTAAACACTCTCAATTCACTAAAAATGTGTATTTATTCTCTGCATTTGTAAGCTGCACACATCATTCCTCCTTCCCCCATACTTGGTTGCTCTGTAATATCAAATTACTCTTAAAGCACTTGTGTATAAAATGTCTGCTTTAGAAAAAGAGGTTCATAATTGGAAGTTGCCTTTTTGTATTTCCACTTCTCCATCTCTTTTTTTTCCTGTTCCTGAGCAGCACTTTTATGTATTTCATAGTGCAAGTGGTGGTAAACATCAGTCAGCTTGTAGGATATGTTGTAGCTGGGCTAGTGAAGATCTCACTCATGGTCTGAAATGAAGTACAGAAGAGCTCTTGGTAGGGGAAGTGATGTTTAGAGATGTGGCTACTGAAAAGTAAAGCAATGCAATCTGCAGTGACATGGCAAATTTGGATGCCATGGATGCTAAACTGCATTTCTGCTGGTGTGGGAGGGGGTTTCTGCCTGGAGGTGCAGTCAGTGATGCTCCTGTGTCCAAGTGTAGGTGTGGTTAATCATCCTGAAATGTGCAGGCTCTGTGCTCAGCCTGCGCTGTGCCCTTCTGGAGCCAGATCTTGTTGGCTGGGCTGGCAAGACAAACCCCTTGCAGCAAGAGGTGTTGCCTGAGCTAAGAATTCCACGTGGGAAAACCTGATTGTTGTGGGAACATAGAAGAAAGGGGAGCAGGGAGTTTCTGTTTCCTTGCTTCTGAGGACTTGCCTCTGTGTTATCCCAGCTGTGCTGGAAATGTTTGGTCCAGCCATCCCCTCTGGTCCTGCAGTGCTGTCTGTGTTCATCACGAGGTTGTGGTGGGTGCTGAAAGATGACAATTGCTGTGTGCAGGCAGCCCTCCAGAAGGCCAATGTGTATGTGGCAGTGGCCTGGCCTGTTTCAGTACCAAGTGAAAAAAATGGGTTTATAGTTGTTTAATAAAGCAGGAGACAAATGTTACTCCTGTGCAGAGAGGCTGAATTACGTACTTCATGAACCAAATTAGTATCACAATGCTTTGCTTTGTTCAAGAGGTGATATGCATTTACGGGCCCATTTTTCAGCAAGATAAATATGACATACGCCAAGATTTCCCTGAAGTAAATAGTGTAAATAATAAAAGACTCTGCCAAGGAAAGCTGAGAAATGACTTAATCCTCACCCATTTATACTGTAATGCCAAAATGCCACTGACCAAATTGTAGAACAAACTGCCCATTTAATCAGCTCTCTCTAATGTTACAGAGCACGTTGTCTTCCTTTCTAATGATTCTCAGTATTCTTTCGTTTGGTTATTAAGCCTTTGAATTTAAGCATTTATCCAGACTGGACTATTTGATATCATTGGAGTACTGCTTTATTTCTAGCTGTTTTTTGACTATAAGCTTTCTTTGGGGGGTTAAAAATGTGAATTATTTTACCCTTTAATTTATTAAAGGAGGTGTTTTACCTTAGATACTATTTTTCCTTATTTTTATTTCTGCTTTGTTATATCCTTTTCTTCTTTCTCTGGCACCCAGGGCCTGCCAGCCTGGGCAGAAATGATTAAAAGACTGTGTAAACATGTAGGATGGGATTTTCAAAAGTGTTCAATATTGCCCTAACTGGGGAGCATTGCCATTGAACAGTTGTGTGAATGCTGAGTGCTTTTGAAAATCCCACTCTTAAAGTATCAGTGTTTTAACAGAGAACCTCTTTTGACACGGTTGCTCATCACAGGGCACACTCTGCATGTGTGACATCTTTAGTTACTGACAGTCAAGCCTATAACAATGAGACGTGGTCTTTGTTGGAACCCCACTGTGGTTTGCTTTTAAAATAGTCTAATAAGGGGATTGGAAAGCTGAATGTGGGGAACTTTAGATGGCAATTTGGGATTTAATCGGGAGAAGGGTGATTGCCTTTGGTTTCCAGACACTAACTTTTGTGGCTTGAGTTAAGCCTTTAGAGGTTGGGGAAAGACAGCCAAGAGAAGGCAGCCGGCTCTTTTTAGGACTGGAACATGAGCTCTGACCAGAATAGGAATAATTTGCTTCCCAGGAAGAGTTGTAATTTAAGCTATGTCCAGAAAATCAGAAATACCTCAGAAAACTGTTTGCTCATATGCAGTGTAAATGTTCTTATTGATAAGAATTTACTTAATCCAAGAGTTGGGGAATTGAATTTGTAATCAAAGTGTTAATAAAACCCATGCTTCTCAACTAATCAATTATTTTCTTGAAAACATCTCATAATGCACTCACAGAGCTCTGGAGAGGCCCAGTGCCAGCTGACAAAGACAGCTCAGTTCACGGGGGTGATTTAGTCACAATAAAACCACCTCAGTCTCTGTGTGTGCCAGTGAGGACCACACATGGGGGCAAGAAAAAGATGTTCTTGCTCCTAATGTCTTGTGGTGTCAGTGAACAGAAGTGATAGGGAGGTCAGGGGTGGTATAAATCTGTAGAAGATCAGAAATGGGCTTAGTCGTGGATCAGATCAAGAAAAAACCAAAAAAACAGTCCTTCACTACCCATAAGTGCAAAAAAACCCCAAACCTGAACAGGGGGATGGGTTCTGTTTCTGGCCTTTGGAAGGAAAGGAAAGGCCATTTGCAATATCAGCATGTGCTGAACTCAGGGCTCAATGCTGCTGTGAGGAGAATGGTGTTCTCAGTTCAGCATCTGATTGCTGAGATCTTCTCCTGTAAAGAGTGGTTTCTTTATTTATTTATTTTTCCATAAATTGAAATTTTTTTCCTGCAGACTGAAGTAAATGGAAATAAGAACTTATGATATACCAGCAGAACAAGCAGTCTTAATAGATGCTTATGGTATGGAAATTTGTCTGAATCCTCTTATCTTCTGTTTGTAAACAGGGATGAACACGGTTCTGTGCAAACATTCACAGTAGGTGCCCTCTGACAGCTTCACAATTTTCCTAACCTGATAAATAAATCACTGTTCCACCTGGTATAATTCAAGGATGTAAATTTTGTTTGTTATTGTAGATAACAGGCTTGTGCTGAGGAAAACACGATTAGGTGCAGTCCTTTCCCTGGAAAGCTTTTACCTTAGTTCCATGTTCCTATGTTGGGATCCTTATACTGATGCAAAAGAATTCCTGTTAGAATGTAATTCAAATTCTGGCAGTATCACACTGCCAGGTCAGGGCTGAGGACCTGCAAGGCAAAACCAGGTGTTAAAAACACAAAGCAAAAAAAAAAAAAAAAAAAAGGGGAATATTCCTGTTGCCTCAGCTTTGTGTTCACACCTTTCCTTAGAAATTTGGTCTGCACTCTGAAGAATCCAGGAAAAGTGCAGCAACACACTATTCCCCCTCTCCCACTCCAGAAGCCCTGCTTTGTGTCACAATAATATGGATGAGGGATGCTCCATGCTGTAATGTGTCTGGAAAAAGGGCAAAGTGCTTGTGTTTAATTTGTACTTTCAGTGTTCTGTCTAACAACACTGTGACAATCAGTGCTGATAGTTGCAATTGGATTTTCATCAGTGATGAAACATCTGTAGCACTGAGGGTGATAAGTTCTGTGTTGCCTCTGGGTTGAAAAGTAGGAGAAATCCTAAAAATGCTACCCAGATGCTTTTATCTGCATGGAGGGGACTGGGGCCTCACAGTAACAAAATTCTGGTGAATTTTGTGTTGGTAGTATTTGCACGGAATATTTGTTGGATGTGGAAATGTTGGTTGGATGTTAAAATAATGCTCTGATGCAGAGTGCCTGCAAGCAAACCCTGCTCAGTGCATTGCCAACCAAATTCATGGATTTGACCTGAGATCTTGGCAGAGGGGTGCTTTTGGGGAGAGCTGTTCTAAACCAGAAAGGTGAGGTGCAGCATGTGTGTTGTGCCTAAAGGAGCTTTGTCCTGTGAATGCAGAAATTACCAGCATTTCAGTGGCCTTGGATTTGCCTGAATTTCAGTGGAATCAACTAGAACCCAGGGTATATATAGATTTTTCTGAGGTCTTTTCTCGACAGCCAGAGCTCTTTCATTTGATATAATGGAAAAAAAATATTTTTTTTTTGCACACAGAAGTGTACAGACATGCTCATTCATATGCAAATTTTTAGGAATACAGGTTAAGATAACTTTTCTGCCTCATTTTTCTTCTTTCTTTTTCACAGTACCTCTTAGGGAATTTGTAGCCTTGTTTCATTCCACCACAAAACCCAATAAATTAAACAAGCCCCCCTGAAAAGAAAGAGACAACATAAAACATCTGTACATTAGTTTTCTGGAAATCCATATGTGATCATCAACATAAAATGTTAATAAGTTTCATAACTACATTTTGGTCATTTTCCTAATTTTACGTCCAGATATCTTTGAGTCTGTTTATAATGAACATATTTTCTTGTTGTTTTCTTTTTTTTTTTTTTTTTTTTTTTTAATAGTGACACATGCCTCCAATCACAGGAGATGTATTAGCAGAACTCTGAAGGACACACAATGTCTGTAACATTTCTCAGATAATATTGTCATATCCTTGGAGCAGCAGGCCCATTTTGAAACAGTAATTTGGTCCCTAAAGAGCTCTTTAGCCTCTGCCTTGCCTGCCCACCCTGGCCAAGCTGTCGAAGAGAGCAGCCCAAGATAGATTGTCTGGATTTGTGTAGAGTAATTTAAAGCATCCTGCTTTTTTTTTTCTGCTTCGTTTTCTTTCCTGGTGGAGAATTTACTTGGGAATATACTTTATCTGCAGTGTTGCTTGCTTATACAGTCATACACAGCTCCTTCATTTTTTTGTTTTGTCTTACTTTTACTAAAACCTTTATTAGAATGCAGATGAACCCTGACCTCAGCCGAGGATTAAGTGAACAGATTCTTTAAGTAATAAATCTAAAGGCATATTACAAGCAAGAAAAAGGGATTTCCCTTGTGTTTTTGGATTTATAAGTGCCAGAGGCTAAACAACTTACAAGGGCTCTAAGATTGCTCCTTTTTTCTAACCTGGGACATGTTCTAATATTGTGACATAGCGAAGAATTAAGCTGGCTTACTAAGTAGAAAACATGTAGAGTAATTGAAAATGCATCATACAGACAGGAATGCTCAATGCAACGATGTCCTGTTACAAAGATTACACTGATTTATAGGGGATGTCTTAACTCCTAATCCCAGGGACACAAGATCACATCGACCATGTATTCTTTCATAAGCACCAAAATAAAAAAGGTGGTTAATAATATATATGCTAGGGATGGAAAATGAGGGAGAGGGGGCTGGGGCAGCATTGACTTTCACATTAGAAGAATTTAACAGTGCCAATATTTTCATTAGGTTTTTGTGTTTGTCTCATTAGGGACGTGCAGCTATTTTGTGTTTTGTAGCTGAGAGAAGTAACCAAATGGAGCAAGAATGAATTAGGGCTAAATATTGTTTGGTATAAGCTGTTCTGAAGAGCTCAGAGAGGAAATGGCCGGAGGTGGGGGGAGGGAGGAAAGGTCACATGGACTGTGGATGTAAAGCAGGGTGTGGAAACAGCTGGAGCCGAATCACCGTGTCTTGAAATTAAAAGAGAAGATGGTGAAAACAGTTATTTTCTTTTGACCGTCCAGAGGGGAAGACCTCAGGGAGAACAATGGTGCTGCCTTGCAGAGCTCACGTCACCCACGGTGACCTCACCCCACACAAGTTCAAGGATCTCTTCTCCCCCATTAACCGTGTGCAAAATAATCACACATACTCTTTCCTGATCTGTTCATTTTCTCCCAGCTGTTGGTTCCTGCTCTGATCAGTCTTTTGTCTTCTCATTTGGTAACACCTCTCCGAAGGTCTGCTGAAAACTGGAAGAGTGTTTCTCCTTGGAGTCATCCTCTTTCCTTCCTGTTTCTTTTTCTCCACTGTAGTTTGGGTTGCTTCATCAAGTTCATGTTTTCAGCTGCTTCAGCTCTGCCAAGAGAACACAAATCTATTATTTCAGTCTTATCTTCACTAGGTTGAATTTTTCTGCCTCCTGTTTTCCTTGTGATTGCATTTTCCAAGTTGAAGAATATCCTCCTTTCACATTTTCCTAGTCACTGGTTTTCAAATTGGTAGGGACAACTCTTATGTCCCTGAGTGAGCAGAAAGGGGTGCAAAGCTTTTTTGGTGGAGTTTGCAACAAAATTTTGTGGAAGTTTGTTGGCTTTTAGCTCACCACTTGACTCAGCCCCTAGAGATGGCATTGTGACTGGCAGTGTTTGGTTTACTGCTTGTCATTGGAAAGGAAGCTTCAGATTTAACTTCCCAAAACTTCAGGCCATCTCCTCTGCTTTCCTGGTTGTGGCCAGCTTTGCTGCATCTCCTCCTGGTACAAATACTTCCTTCCTGTGCCAAACCCCTGGCCTTTGAGGAATGGAAAATTTATGGACAGCAGGAAATACATGGAACTTCAATGGCAAAGCAGTTGACAGAAAACCTTTTTGTGTTACAAGTAGAAAAATCCTTGCTGTGGTTTCTGTTTTATCTGAAGTTTCTGGGGGAGGTTTTTTTGTTGGTTCACAGATTCACCTGCCACTTTCTGATATTGTTGCATCACACTAAAGCCTGGTGTGAGAGTAAAATAGAGAGAATAATTTCTGAGTGTTGACATTATGCAAGGAATTTATTTTGGAGTGCAGGATACTTGGACAGTTGTGTTATTTGACTAGAGAGGCCATAATGCTACATTGAACATTTATAAATTTGGGAAAAAAATGTCAATATTTGAAGATGCACAATAGGGAGACTCTTGAGTAACAGGAATCTTTAACATTCATTTAATGCCTGCAAAAATGTATGGCCCATTCAGGGAGGGTCCTGTGGGTTTTGTCCCCATCTTGTGGCTGTCCAGATGTGGCGTTTGTATGTCTTAATCTTTTGAGTGAAGCTGTGCAGGTCTGCTGTCAGCCAAAGAGGAATTATTTGTGCATGCTCCTGTTTAATCGATACACTAAACATAAAAAACACAATAGAAATAAGCAAGAGAATTCAAGTCTAGTAAGGAAATCTGAAGGCTGCAAAGTGGCAGGTGAGGCTGCAGAATGAACTAGGGGGAAGTTTTGAAATGATATGAGCACGAGTGGTAAAGGAACTTTCTGTATAGAAAATCCCCTAGAGCCACCACAGAAATATTTCACATCCAAAAGAAGAATCTTTTAGGAGGAAGCAGGATCCTCTGATAGATGACAAGGAATTTCTTGACATGCTGTAAAGCATTCAAAGATCTCTTTGCCCCTTGCAGTTGACAAAAGAAAGTCCTGGAGAGATGCCATTGACTGATATGCTTCTACTATACATATAATAACAAAAAATAGGAAGGACTTTTACGAGTCATGGAAAGAGTAGGTGAAGCTTTGGACAAGTCAAATAGTATCCCTGAAGTCTGAAAGGTAGAAAATGCTGTGAAGTTGCTCATTTATCACAATCCAGGAAAAGGAGCTCCAGGTGACTGCACCCGGCAAGCTCTGAAATCTGCAGCAGGGAAATGCTCACAATGGTCTTCATGGGGAAAAAATGAAAACTGAGTTGGAGTCTGAAGAAAGAAGCAGAGGGACACATCAGGGGACAACTATGAATCTCACTGTAAGGCTCTGGAGCAGGCCAAAGACCTGTAGCTCAGAGCCAGTACTTGGATGCTGTTCCCCATTTGCTCCAGGTGAGATGATACCAGTTCAAAAGACTCAAGGAAATAAAAGGAGCACCACTTATTGTATTACAGGAGGGAAATGGAAAGTAACCAAGGTATGTAAATACCTTGATTGATAAACTCTGGATTCCAGGGACTATGAAACCACATTTTGCAAAAACTTGTCTTCTGTGGACCTACCCTTCACTCAGCATTTTCTGTTAATTGGTGATTTTGTAATGCCCATAGTGAATTTTTGGAAGTATTATATTTGATTGGATTTGTTGTTTTGTTTGTGGTGGTTTTTTTGAAATTTCTAGCAGTTAGAATCAGTTTTGAGGGAAGGGACCACATTTTAAGAAAACATTTTATTCTCCAGATTCTTACAAAACGAAATCTTACAGAAACAAGTCAAAAAAAAAAATAACACAAAGAGTTTTGCGAACAAAACACTTATCGATGCGATTCCTCCAGCTTCTGGTTTTTCACTTCAGCATCTTAATCAGAAGAACACAAACAAGTGAAGGAAGTTGGTATCTTTGGGGGTTGAGGATGGGTTAAGAGGTGGAAAAAGTCAGGATTGTGGAATGATATATGAGAAGAGATTGTAGAGTCTTGAAATCTTTAGGGTGAAAGATGAGTGAAAAAAAGATATGATCAAGACTATGAAATTATCAAAGGGAATATGGAATGAATATTCACAATTCCCAATACAAGGAGTAAAAATTTCCCTGTTAAATGGTCAGATAGCAGGTTTAACACAAACAAAGGAAGTACTTTTTCACACAATGCATAATTAAATTGTGGAACCCATTGCAACAGGATGTTGTGGAGGTCAGAACTGTAAATGAGTTCAAAGAGAGACAAGTTCAAGGAGGATAGAGCTGACAAAGCCTGTTAAATATGAGGGCTCAGATACAATCTCTGGGCTTGGAGAGCCCTGAAACTTTCATTACTGGAGGCTGGGAGAGAGTACAGTCGGATACACTTTCCATGTTCCTATTTTCTCCTTTCACACAGCTTGTATTGGCCACTGTCAGAGATACTTGGCTCAGTGTCTGCTTTATGGAAGACATTATTGGTATTATATTTTGGAAGACTTCCATTTGCCTTTGGAATGAGTTTGTTCCAGATCTGAAATCTTTTCTGTCTCCTTGGGATTTTGTTTCTCTCAGGTTGGGGGTGTGACAACTCAAGGTGCTCCGACACTACTTCCCTCCAGAATGATGAGATTGAAGAAGAAGTGAGATTTTTAAATGCAGCAATGCTGGCTTCTCTGTTTTTGGAGTCTTGTATGATGGCAAATGAAGAGTTGACTTTGTAGTTTATGAATTTTCTGGTTTTTCTAGTGTCGTATGAAAACCTGAAATCAACCTCCACTAAAAACTAGCATGATAAAGACCTCATAAAAATCACAGGTAAATGAGCCATTATTGTGAGAATTTCAATAATGCTAGTCAGGATTAGAAGTAATACTTTGGATGGGTGTTAGAGACAAATGGGGAGCCAGGGTAGGCTCAAATTACTCTTCCTAAGTCAGCTCATGAGAGCTGTTGAGTATCAGTGAACTGTTCCTGTGTGGAGATGGGTCCCAAAATGTACAGTGTGCCAGCTGGAATTGAGTGGTGGTGCACAAACAGATATATGGATAGGCATGTTGTTAGTATTCAATTGTGAAGTAGCTTTAGCAAAAGTCAGGATGCTAAATAACATTTTCTATTCACAGCAGAAAGCAATCCATGTTCTCAGACATCCTCACTGTACATAAGTAGTCAAAGAGGGGCAACAGCAGGGAAGGGAGAACAGGGAGGCACAATGGGATAAAGCGATTAGCCCAAACTCACACAAAGATCAGTGGCAAAGCCAAAAAACAAGCCCGGGGTTTCTGGGACAGAGCTGATGGGATCATATTCTGCACAAATCCATTACAGAGAGATGTAGTAGCTTTGTGGTCTGAGCTGTAAGTTCAATGTTCATCCACTCCAAAAATATAATGTATGGAGAGTTGAGTGTATTTTAAGAGTTGTTCCTTTATCCTCACAGCAACTGGAAAGGATGGCAGCCTGCCCTGAAATAGTAACTATCAATATATGATGCCTTTTGCAGCTTTCCTTCCTGATCAAATAAATAATTTGTAAGGTTTTGATGACAAAAGGATGTATCCTCTGCTCAGCTATCACCTGCCAGCACTACTCTGTGCAATCTGATTTAGAGATTTAAGCATAGAAATCGTCCTTTCTGCTGTTTCCCCTGGAAACAGGGAGCCCAGCGGAGAGGTTAATCATTTGGGTTTGCAATTCAGAGTCGGCAAAATCCAAAATAATTCCCCATCTTCTGAGTTTTAAAAGATGCTGCTAGACTTCAAACTTTCAAAGGCAGTGGTGTTGCTTGCTCTGCAATATTGTTTAAAAATAAGTATTTTAGACAATGATATACACCCAGAAGGGTTTACATTAGAGTGACGCTCCCTTTGCTTTGCTGTGGTACAGTCAAGCACGGGAGAGAGCAGAAATAACCCACAGCTTCCCCTTGGGTTTGTGGGATATTCTCTATAGCAATAGCTGTGCCAGCTTCCCAGTATAGCGAATATATCCCAGCAAAAGTGAATTCATTGTGGTTGGAGGCTGGGCTGGGAGCTGAGGCATCACTGGAGCTCTGGAGGAGAGGAGCCCTGGAGAGGGCTGCTGTCAACCCTTTGTTTGTGGGGTGGGTGGGTACAGCACAGTCCTGTCTGCAGGGACATGGGAAACCTGGGCTCTGCAGGGTCACTCTGTGCACACCCCACTCTCTGCTGTGATCTCAGAAGGTCTGCTGTGTGACAGAGTGAAGTAGGAAGAGGAGAAGAAAGGGAGCAAGGGAGGGAGGTTGGAAGCTGGGGAGGAAACTGTGAAGTGGTGAGTGGAAGGAGTCCTTGGTTTCACGGAGTTAATGGATCCAGGGTGCCAGATTATCTTCTCCCCATATGAACTCCAGCTGAAACTCAGACTACAGGGGGTGGTTTGCATATTTTTCATTGAGAATGACCACCCTCACCCTGCACACTGTGCAGAGTGTCCTTGGAGTCTAAGGCTAGGAAATACTCTGTATCTCTCCACTTTTCTACCATCCTATTGCAACATCTGCTGTATGTGATGTGCAAGGGCATGAACTGGCAGTATCCAGGCATGAGGATAAGTCACAGCTTTAGTTCAACTTCTCTGTGCCTTGGCTGTGTGGGATTAAGTAAAGCCAATCACAAAGTACTAGTGCTGCATGCTACATTTCCTGTGTGAAAAAGCTCTTGAAAAATCTTTAAAACAATGATAAAACCAGAGGGTTAAGAGGAAAAAAGAAAAAGTCTTTCTCTGATGTCTTGACCATTGGGGTCAAAACCCAGTAGGCTGAACTGGAGACATTATAATTTCCATTATTAGGCTTCTGAGGGAGCCATGACTATAAGCACATTTTCCTGGGCTTTCAGTAGTGTTCAAATATATTGTAATGTTTCCTGCAGGAAAATAGGGGTAATTGCTGTCACTATACTCTGGGGGCTAACATTCTCAAAAGATATAACTGGTCGCTGCAGAGGGGTTGTACCTGAAATGAATTTGACCCATAATATATTGCAAAAACACTGTATGCATCTTGGGATCCCAGCACTCTGCATGCTTTGAGGTGGGTCAATTAATAGGTTACAATTTAGGGTCTTCATGAAAGTCTTTGGGAATAGGGAAGCCTGAATTCCGTAATGAAAATCCTTAAGGTTATTTTCACTGTGTTGGTGTGTTTGTATCTCTAGTCTGTGTGGAGAGAAAAACATATTGTCTGATTTGTGTGAGATGTATAGGTGTTAGATAAAAATATGCAGATAAATAGTGTGTGCACAGGCATGTACACACATGGAGAACATCCATGTGCACACGTGCACACAGCCCCTGCCCCCCACACCTCTGTGTTAATGAGCTTTTCCTCTGGAGAGGACAAGTCGAAAGGAGCCAGTCCTTCCAGCCAAAAAAATCAATTGCTTCTTCATGAATTATTGAGATGTTTGCCATCAGTTTCTTTACAAAAAAAAAAAAAAAATAAAAAAAAAAAAAAAAAAAAAAAAAAAAAAATCCAGTCATTGTTCGATGTTTCCTCCCCCAGCACACCCTTTGCTTTTACTTGTGATACCATGATATGAAGACACAAATTGTCAGTTATTAAAAGTTTTCATTCTTTTAATCACAAAAATATTGCAGTATTTGGATATCTTTTTCTTCTCTCCAGTTCTAGCTGTATTTGTGCACTTCTCACCCATAGCAACTGTCATCTTCCTCCCAGCACTTAGCTAAGGAAGGGACCCTGCAAGTAAAAAAAAAAGGGATTTCATAGCAGAAATACTAATATTTCCTCTCTGCCAAGTGCAGTATTGATGTACTGAAGCTCAGACACTGAATCAGGGCTCTTACGTGGAACTGTGAGACACCACTAAACGAAGACTTTTGCCTCCTGTGTAAATAGAGAGATTAATGACGTTAAGTGAAAGCCAAGCTGCTGAAATGTTACCTTCCTTATGGTGCTTTGAATTTCCCTTATTTTTGATAAATGAACCAATCTGGCAATAAAATCCTTGCACAGTAGGTTAATAATGTCATAGCTGTACTGCAAAATAGTTGCGTTTGTACTGTCTCTTTGCAAACAATAATCCTTTGAAGCCTGATGAATCTATTTTCAACCAGCTTGTCTGATCACTGGTACACAGAGCTTCCCTTTTGAAAAAACAGCTTAGAAGATATTTAAAGCCCAGGAGACAATAGGCTAAGGAAGAGGGGCAGTGATTTAAATGGCAGAAATTGGGGGAACTCCTCTTTTTCACTTCACATTCTTCTCCATGTGTCCTTTAATAGTTTCGTAAGCATTTTAAGAAAGATTTCCTTGCTGCTTTCTCTAGGCACAGACTACTGCCCCATGTGTTTGCTGCAACATTCATTTATCACTTTCAAAAGTAGCTTTTCCCCTCAATCACTTGTGAAGAGAACTGGAAAAGCAGAGGCCGAGTGTAATCAGAAACTTTGCTTGCTAAATCGGGTCTGAGATTGAGCTGTCTTTGGAGGGTGACTTTCTCATGGTGACACTGGTTTTGTTCTTGTGCTCTGGGAGGAGCTCTTATTCATATTTATATGGAATTTATCATATTTATGTATCAACCAGAATATCTGGGCATAGCAAACTAATTTCCCAGCAGGAGTTTTTGTTGCAGCTTTACAATGCACTTCAAATGTGGACATGTGAATATACTGGCTTTGTGTGCTTGCTCATGGGGAGGTTTAGGAGGTAAAAAGAAACTGCAGAGGCTGTGAGAACAAGCAAGTTAATCGAGTAAAATGGGAAGTGAGCTGTGCAGACCATAGCAGATCCTCTGCCTAGAGAATATTTGTCACTGCTCATATTCAGCAAGGAGCTCTTGGCACTTCCCCTCAGCAAATAGAGGTGTCACAGCAGTCCTCAAAATTCCTGTCACCTGACTCTGCAGAGGTTTAACCCTCCTTATTGCACTGAAACACACACCTTGCACACTGGCCACACACCAACTTCCAGTTTAAGAGAGAAACTCTGATAGCAGGGAGGGGATTGTAGAAAAGAAACAGGGCACTCATGCAGCAGAGCAGTGGGGTCCTTTCTTGAACATCCTCCTAGGCCTGGGTATCTCCTGCTACAGACCTTTCCCCATCCTCTCTGCTATCTCCTGAAAGATCAGCTTCCTAAGGACTTGTGTGAGTCAAGGTGGTGTTCACCACTCAAGGATGAGAAACTGCATCCTGCATTTTAGGTGATCAACTGTGTTGGCCCAGTTCAGCACAGAACTCTCAGAGCCTCTCTCAGCAGATCACAGTCCTCTGAAGGGGTCTGCTCACTAACAGAAAGACCAGCTAGACTGCAGAAAATAATTCTGTTGTCTCCAGTGCTCGTAAGTGCATCAGGATGTGAGCAGCAGTGGATTTGGTGCTCTAAGGAGCATAACGGACTGGCAGCAACTGGGAGAGGAAAGGAATCCTGAAAAACCAAAGTCTCCCATCAAATGGTTAGCAAAGAACCAATTGTTCTATTTACAAGAGCTCTCCTGCCTGGAGGAGAGGCAAAAAAAAGTATCAAGACAAGCATTTCCTCCCTGTAATGATAAGGAGCTGTTGCCTGCAGCATTCAGACTACACAGTTTCACAGATGTTTTAAAAAAACCTCAGCCAACAGCCTCGCTCTACCTTAACTAGAGCAGCAGCACAATTGTCTGTCAGTCTTTGTACAAAGCAGAGTGGAAATATTGCCCTCCTATTTTTTTAAGTCCCAGGGACTTAGTAAAATTAACACTAAATGTTTTAAAAGAAACCCTATCAAAAATCACTGATGGTTTCAAGTTATTATTGAGCATGGGTGTCTGAGTAGCTTGGGGCAGTGCACATAAACTTGACAAACAGGGTACTTTAGTGCTGCCTGCCCAGATCCACATAATAGGGCAATGAAGCTTTTATTTATTCAAAGAAAGGTTGAGTTTGATTGGCAGGTCAGCCTGCCTGAACACCACAGTCTTTTTTCCCTAACACTTCACTGCTATCAATTACAGTTTTGAATGTGAATTGTTTCTAATGTAAAATAATGCCAACCTCTGCCTCTAACCTCAGGCCAGAAAGCTCTCCTGTGTTTTTGTTTTTTGTTTTTTTTTTTTTTTATTCATATTCACTGACTGCCTGAGGAATCTGTTTCTGCTTTGTGTTTTCTCAGTCCCTCACTAAAGTGCTGCCATCAGAAGCCAGATTCATGCACAGCACATTATTTTCATTGTATTAATGATATAATTGGTGAGCAAAATTAAATAGAGTGATTTGTCCCCCCTTCCCCCTTCAGTGCCACAGTAGTAATGTTTGTTCTTTTAAGTGTACAGGTTCAGAGACATAATTCATAATAAAGTTATAATCCATTACAAGCAAGCATGACTCTGAAATTGCTTGATTTTTATCTGGCAGTTGACTTAAATCTGTTTGCAAAACTTGCCAGATTGAAGCGAATGCAGATCTTATTTAAATCAGGTGATTTGGTTCAGCTGCCATCTGTTGGCCGGTTCATTATTATGATTTTGTGGTTACAGTAGTTACCTGTCTTCATTTATTTCAGTAAAACAGAAATTACATTTAGTAAATAGTGGGGTGTTATGTAATGTCTCTTTACCCCAGGGAACTGGGTTTATGTGTGTATGCATGTGTAACTGTAACACAAAATCTCCTTTCTGTGCTGGATGACCATTTATGCTGCAAGATGCATTTCCTGATCTTTGTGACAGACCTCAAATATGAGTTCCTCTGCTGACTTTTGAAAATGCCACGTGTGTGGAGTTGTGGAAGGTTAGAAAGGCCCTACAGGATGGCATTTTTAATGGACTCCCAGAGTGGGAAATTTGGGTTTAGGACCATCTGAATGCTAGAGTCTGTTGTAGGAACTTCTTTTGTAGACTCAGATGCTGTTGGTTTTTTTTCTGCTTCTTCATATGATTCATGTTCCCTTTCTGAGGACTCAGCTGTGTGCATTTATCCAGTTTAACAAAAGCTTCTGTTCCAGCTGAATTTCCATTTCACTATTGTTTACCTGATTTTCACCAGGATTTTCCCCTCTCTCCTGTTTGTGGCTCGTTTCTTCTGCTCCATTATGGAGCCCCTGTAGCACTGTGTGCATTCTGCCTCCAGTGACATCACTTCAGGCTTTCTCCCATCACATCCATTATTATCTTGATGGGGATATACAGGAAAGACCTACCTTTGCTCTTTCATCTCTCTTGAGACAGCCACTCTGCAGAATAACCTAGAAACAAGCCATCCCTTCTGGATGTATTTGCTTACAAAAATACCAGTTTCAGGGTGAAGCAGTGCTTGTGATAACAGCTTTTTTATCAAATACGTCTTTACATGGATTTAGCATATATTTGATTTCATGATGTGATGTTTTACTCACAGTTTGTGGTGGAAAAGGATCTCTTACGTTGGAAAAATAAGTGGACAAAAATGTTGTATATGATATTTTGTATGACATAGCTGGAGACACCTCCTGCTCCTGGAGGTTTTATGTTTTCCTTGTGAGCTCCTTCCTGCTATCTGAGATTTCTCCATTAGCTCCAAGGGTAGGGTGGGCTGAGAATTTGAAACAGGAAAATGTGAAGTCTGTTTTTTTTTTCCTGTTATCGAGTTTCACTTGGCCATGATATATATCACAGTGTCCAGCAGACTGTCTGAGGAAATTAGAGACTTCTCACCATATTGTGCATTTCTGTCATGCTATACATTAGGTGATTTCTACTTTTTCGTAGTGTTGTTCTTTTATTTTGATTTCAGATGAAAGTGAGTGTCAACAACATTTTAGACTTTTAATTCAGACAAAAAAATCCAAATTTTGACCCATTTGAAATTCAGCAAAACTCAGAACATGGCCTGGTAGCCTAGTCTTGGTCAAATGGCAATTTTTATAGCCACTTTGCCTTTTGGGCAGTGGAGGTAAAGTGGCACGTGGTCTGATTTCTGTGTTGCACCAGTTTGGGAGCAGAATAACTTCACATTTTGCATATGGAATTCCTGATTTACAAGCTCAGGCTAACAGACCACTTTCACAGCAAGCACGTTATGTATTTTTGGTGCAAATAAATGTGTGCTCTTCAGTAGCTGCCTTGTGAGGCTCAGACCTTTGGAGTCTGAATGCAGCATGTGTGGAAAGGAAGCTATGAGAGATGCCACCTACTCCAAGTCGTCCTCCACTTTCCAAACAAACATGGCACAAACACATTGTAAATAAAGATGACTTCAGACACAGCTCTTTTCATGGGTGAATGAGTTACACTGGGCGTTTTACTGGCAAGCAAAATGTTCCCTGGATTCCATGTTTGAATACTTGATCTGTTAGCATTGCTGGATTCTTTCGTTCCTGTGTATTGATTTAAAGTCTCTACTGCAAACAAGCCCTCAGCTCGCTGGAAGGCAGCGTCTGGGGGAGATGCTGCTGCCCAGCAGCAGAGCCTGAGTTTACTGCAGTCAGGGATGTGTTCTCCAGTGTTTGAGGACCATCCCATTCTGCCAACAGTCCCCAGAAACCATAATTTCTGGCAATTTGGTAGTGCCTGTGCTCTCAGGGCTGTAGTAAAGCACTGGCATTACCCAGCCTGATGAGGAGGATCACGCTCACCTTCACTGGGGTATGAAGTAGTTAAGGCTGTAATTCAAGAAAGCAATTGAGCATTTAATGTAAATCCATCCTTGTTCTGCACATGCTGAAGCATGTGTTAAACTTTGACTTTAATGAGACTTGACCCAGTGTTTGAAGGTCTGTATGTACTTAAGATCAGCTGATATCATGAAGACTTTTTAGCTGGACTTCATGCACAATGTGGATGTTGTGGTTTAATATCAGATGAAACAAATCCTAAGAAGAAAGTTTTTTGGCAGATCAGTCTTGACTTTTTTCATGAAATCTGTTGCAATTCATAATGCAACCTTTTTTTTCTTTTAAAGAACACATGAGGACTTGAATAGTGTAGCTTATAATTTTATGAGGCACAAAAAGTTTTTGAACAGTCAGCAGAATCCTTTCTCTGTTGTTTGGAAGCTTAAGGGGTTTAGAAAGTTCTTCCTTAGAGATAAATAACCTGTCAATTCATGATGAAGAAAATCAAACTTGTGCTGTTGATTTTGGCTGTGGTATTTGTAAAAGTATGAGAGAAATTTTTGCAGTCATAGAGTGCTCCATGTGTTAGCATTTAGCTTTCCAATGCCACATTGTGCCTCTGATAGCATTTCTAAAAGATAAACAGAAATGTCAAAATAATGAAAATAAAAGATTAACCATTCCGATTTTTGAGAGTTAGAAATCAAATCTGTATTGCAAATTAATAGAAAGCCAGCTCAGGTTTCAAAAGCTGCTTATTGCACCGTTGCCTGGCTTTTTTTTTTCCTCGCTCTTCTGAAGGCTTTTTTCAGACTTTACCAGATTTAGATTGTGAAATGTCTAAACAGAGGTTCTAAACAGAAACCTGGGAGGTATAGAAAATATGCCAAGAGCAAATTAGTTTACTTAGTTCATGACTTTAATACACCCTTGCAATTAGCAGAGTATTTCCTTTGGACTGTGGTCTCAAGGTATGTGTTTCTGTTCATGATAGTTATTTTTTTTTATTTGCTGCCTTTAAATGAGAAAAACCAAACTCCAGAGTTCTGCCTTGCTAGGTCTATACGTACCAGGAGTTTGATCCTGTTTGAGTCACAGTTTAACTCCAAATCAGCATCTCCAAAAGCATGGGCAGGTGGGAGAAAAAAGGCTGAGTTAGCACCTGGTTGTAAACGAAGCAGAGTCATGGTGTAAAACCCACTTGCCAAACCTCTCCTTGATACACCAGTTTCTCCTGGGTCTGTGCCCTGGGGGATGTGTTGTTTTCCATGTGTTGTCTTCTGCTGGAGAAAATGCACCTTTTTTTGCTGAGTAAAATATTAAACTCACGATGGTAAACATTGCTGTAGGCACCAATCCCTTTGGAGCTGCATCTTCCCCTACAGATATCCTAATCCATTCCAGCTCCTGGATGCTTTGTCTCTCTGCCATCTCCCCATTTCCATCAACTAAATTCACTTTCCTCTCACTGCCAAACCTTCTAGAAACAGTTTCAGTTCTACCTGAATCTTCCCGAGCCACCAGCACGGCCATCTCTTCCCTCCCTGGAAAACAACTGCAACCCACCTTGGAGCTGCCAAATTGGCACCCACAATTGCAGAGTCTTGACCCAGCGTGACACAATCCCTCTCCCTCAGATACTGATCCTGCCCACAAACCCCCCACAATGGCAGCTTGACCCTGGCTGACACAATTGCCCCTTGTGTTTGCCAAACCCACAAAATTATAGGGGTCGTGCAGGAAAAGGCCGTGAGGTGGGTGAGTTCGTGCTCCCTGTGCTGTCTGTGACACTGTGACCCTATTCATGGGCACATCCCTGCAGGAGGACCCGGCAGCCTGTCTGCAAGGCATTGCTTTAAATTGTAGCCTTGAAAGAGCCTTTTTTAGATGCAAATGAAAACCCCAAATTTAAAAAAAAAAAAAAAAAAAAAAAAAAAGCCCCCAAATGTATTAAGATTACTAAGAAATGTCTGATGCTGCTTCTGTAGTCCTATAATTTTTCTGTGTTCAGTCTTAATCTTTATTTCTCATGCATGCATGTAGACTGCCATGCACCCAAAACCAGTATCATCATTTAAATTTGTACATGGGAAATCTTCAAGCTATCAAAGATATATTTATATTTGGCATAGAAGAGCTATCTGATGGTCACTCAGGTTCCAGCCCAGTTTCTTTTAATAGCTGGTGATGTTTTTACTTTGTATTCCAGTTCTACCAGTGGGAGAATGGGTGAAATTATACATCCTCATTTCCAGGAGGTGATCTGTGGACTAATCAGACAGTGTTTATAACACATTCTAAAATGTAAATTCAGATAAATAAAAGTATGTATATTTATGTAAGCTATATTTATATATAGTATAAATATATCTAAAGCATGCATAGGTGAACATGCATGTGACTATGTACATGATAGACATAGAAAAGATTATTTTATTATTTTTCTGCTAGTGTGCTATTCATTTACTCATGTGCCACTGAGTGCCCTGGCTTTGGAGCAGAGTTTGGGGATCTCTGCTCCCAGATGTGTTTCTCTGCAGGCCCCCTGGCTGTGTGCTGGGGCATGATGCTGCAGTGCCCTGCTCCTTACAGGGAGGTTTTCTCTGGGCTTGCTAATACAGGGAAATTTACTGGCATAATTATACCCGTATAATTATGCTGGAGTAGTTATACTGCTGTAACTCCCCTGTGAATGCTCTTGTGCTGCAATAATAGTGCCCATATGGGGAGTTACACCAGTATATCTCTACTGGAAAATATCTCCATGTTGGCAAGTCCTTCTTTAGAGGTGGATTTTGCAGACCAAAGTGCTGCAGAGCCCTTGTAGACCCTTGGTTTCTACATCGTGGTTGGCTTTTGGCAGCCACATTTTGTTCACAGGAAAAAGTTGTTTAGAATTCCTACCAGAATCTTTGAAAAGAAACAAACATTTTCTTTCACCAATTTAATGTTTTTTTCTCCTGCAGCCTCTTTATTTATTTTTTTAATATCTCCTAATATCTAAAAATACAGATGTAACTTCTGACTTTTGGGTTCAGGAATTTTCTTTTTAGATGTACTGAGGATCAGATATAAGCCATGTCTGGAAGCAATACTTGGCCAACAGCTGAGTGTGTGTATGTGTGTGTGTTCATCTATCCATGATTCATTCTGAGGGCTGTTTTAGCCTTCATAAAATATTCATGCTGGTTGTGCATGGTTCTATAATTGCCATCTCAGGCCTTGAATTATTTATAGGTTGTACTGTTCACATAGTCTCATTTACTGATAGAACAGATAACACTATACAAGAGGATCCCAAACACTCTAATGCCTGTTACTTTGCATTAAGTAGTGGAATTATATTACTGTAGGTGTAAAATGCTGGCCTTTTTCTCCTCTCACTTTAATATATCATTTTTGTATTTATAATATGCTAATTGTTGAGATGCTGTTAAGCCTCATAATTCCTGCCGAGTTTTGCAGAAATCAAGATGTGGTTGAAATGATTTAGCTCTTGATCCCAAAATGATTGTTCTAAATCCACCCCCTCCCTTCCCCCGGTGTTAACACCCAGGGTAATTTATTGAAGTGATGTATGAGTACACATGCATACCTGAGCTCCTTTGTTTTACACTATTGATCAGTTTGTGTATCTTAACTGCTACAAACATTCAGAAGTCCAGCTAATGCAGACATTCTCCAAGTGTATTTTCAAGTTCATTGTACTCAATTAAGTGCTGACTATGAATTCATCATGAAAAGTGGTCTTATTTCCATCAAATTTCCTATTCATCTCTTCTGTGATTTATTCTGTCAGTTTTTCTGACCTACTTTTGACTTTATTTTTTTACTGAATATGTGGAATTGCATCAGTTTAGCTTGGACATGCAATGCACTTCAAGTTCTCTTTGCCTGCTCAGTTTTTGGCTTATTTGCTTTCTGAGCCAAGTGCTAATTCTAGGTGGAAAATACAGCTGAGGTAGGTTTTGTTTTAATTTTTTAAATTGTTCTGCTTTTTAATTGAAGGAAATAATTCTTGGAGTAGAAATTCCGTCATTAGCAGAGCCATCCAGTGGAATACTTTCCCTTCCTTTACCAAAAACTCTTGCATGTTTTTGTGAAGTCACTTATTTTCCTCCCCTCTGAAAGAAGAATATTGGCATTTCCTTAACTGGCTTGATGACAGTGGGGACTAAGGATAAATTGTGTCCTTGCTGTAGTAAGGAATTGCAGTAGGAACACATGGGAAGGGATGGCTGCCGAGGTCTGTGGAGGCTCTGGAATATCCCAGAATCACACAGGACACAGCCAGCCAGGGTCTCTCTGGAGCTGCTGCTGGGTGGGAAGGAGAGGTGGTTCATTTCAGTGCAGCTCATCCCATTTCTCACACAGGGATTAGGAAGGATGTTCTTCCAGCTGGGTTTCTGTTTCCCTCAGGGAGGCAGTTCCCAATCTCCAGCACCATCCTCTGCTCCAGCTGACAGGCTGGGGCTGCTCCTGTCCTCTTGGGCCACCACTGTGTTCCCAGCAGGGATCAAAGGAGATCCTCACCCTGGAATTCAGGCTTGGTTCTGCCTCTGGTGCCAGAGGACTGAGTCTGCTATTGATGGTGCTTTGCTCCCTTGTTTCTCCAGAGGGATCCCTGATGTTTTGGGAGGGAGGAGCCAGACAGGTGTGGTGCAAGAAGGAAGAGGTGGTTGGTGGCTTAGCAGTGATTTAGGTGCAGCATCAACTGCTCAGGAGACATCTAGGGGCTGTAGGTGACAGAAGAGGTGACAATGGAAAGTTTACCTCTTTTAAAGCAAAGTGTGAGTGAAGGCAGGTCTAGAATGAAGCTAGAAAAACATAGAGCAAAAAGAAATGTTTCAGCAAAACAAACCATTTTGGTGAACAATAAATTCTTGAGGAAAATATGTCTCTGCCCGAGCCCTTATTTTTCTTTGTATTAAATCATTATAAAATAAAACTTGTGACATTCATCGTTCTGTACAATGGGCTGAATTGAAAAGAGCTCTATTCTTTTCTGTATGATTTTGTGAGCCCTAAGGGTCCCTCAGAGAAGGAAACAATGTTATTGTCATGCAGATTTCTCTCCTTTTCAAGATTTCAGAGTTTCCATTAATCCCTTGCAACAGGGTAGTTCTAGTTCACATGTTTTTAAAGCTTTCTCCAGCAGTGCCAGTGTGGTGGCTTCTTTGCAATCTCCACTTATCTCATGGAGTTTTAGAAGTTTTTAGAGCTAAGTGTGGTTGCTGTGGCATGCAGACAGTACCAAGCTTTCATGTTGGCACTCAGCTTATTTTTTGCTTTTCCTGCCCATTTAAAGCTTAGCGTATATGTAAGGGAAAAAAAACCCTGAAAGGTTATGAAGTTTGTTCTTATCTGTCATGTTTTGTGGTAGTACCTGGAGACCTCTGGTAGGTCAGATTTCTTTACAAATCATACTGTCCTGCCTCACAAAATTTTTGACTGAAAGAGTAAAAATGGTAAATGAATGACAGGGAGGAGAATGGGATTCAAAGAACCCAGGAGCTGGGGGTGCTGTACAGCTGACAATATTTGATTATGATGGTGCTTTTTATTTGGGCTGTGCTGCTCTAATAATTTGGATTTGGTCAGGAATAGTGGTTCCAGCTTCTACTTTCATAGGTATTGTCATGGAGTTACTTGGAGGAGGGGTTTGTACTATATAATTTCTGTGTTGGGTGTAGCAATATTGCTTTTAGAGAAAATTACATATGTTTCATTAGGCAATTACTCAATAAATTTTCCGCAGTAAAATTGTTAAAATACGTGGTCCTGGTTTTTAGGGTCTTTGTCACCTCTAGCATTTTGAAAATGATGGGCTGCAGGGTCACCAAGGTGTCCCTGAGCCTTAACCGGTGAACTGGTCTTTGCTGTCGTGGCTGATCTCAGACTGTGCTCCCAAATAAGTTTCCTTCAACAAGAAGTAATGTGTAGAGTGCAGGAGCAGCAGTGCTCAAGCATTTTGACAGAATTTCACCATCTCTATTGGTCTAAAGCTATGAAGTGCCAAAAAAATCCCATACACGACCTAGAAAAACAAATTGGTAAGTGTGGTTCTTTCACTGATCCAGCCTATACAGAATAATTTTCTTAGAGACATTTAAAGTCTATGAAATCCTACATCGTTTCCCCTTTATATATCAGAAGTCTTTAAAAATATCTAAGATTTTTTTTCATGCCAACAATACATGAGAGAATCCTAGATGTGTGTGACACCTTTTAGAACATGTCTTTGTCTTTATCTATCTGTACGGTACCTGTGTGCTAGGGAAGTGTCATGATCCCTATTTTAAAGATGGGAAAAGAAGACAGAGAGATTTAAAGGTAGATTTTTAAAGGTGTTTTGACTTCTAAAGATGCAGTAAAATGTGCAGTAGGACTTTTAAGAGAGCTTAATTGAATCTTTAGCAGCCTGAAAGCAACTTGGCAGCTTCCGAAGTATACCAAGCAGAGAAAGGAATGTAGGTCTTCTGTGTCCTCCTCTATTACTGTAACCATTGGATGGCACTTCCAGGGTGGATTGATTTTGGAAAATAAGTGTGACTTTCTGCTGCACTGCCTTTCAGGATTGCTGCTTCAGTAGGACATGGAAGCATTGAGTCATGGCTGCTGAGATTAAGTGAAGAGCTTTCACTTACAAATTTTCTCAAGATGATGTTTTGTCACACTAGAGGTTTTTCTCTAAGAATATTTTTCATGCTGGCAGACCTTCAGACATGATCCTTTCCCACAAATCTTCCTTTTTTACAGACTGTCATTTCCCAACAGAGGCAAAAAGAGCATCCAGAGAATTCAGTCAAATCTGTCTCTCCCAGGCTGGCTGTGAGCTCATCACCAATGCATTATTGTGTGTATTCCAGGATGTTTTGTTTCATAAGGAATCTGTTGCTGTAATGGAATACAACACTGTAAAAGAGACCATATGGGCAAAACTGGCATTACTATCAGGAAAGCTTTGTTATAAAACCAAAACAGGAGTCCTGGTTTGAGCTTTGGTAAGAGGCAGCTTTCCAAGGGGTGAGAAGCTCAGCTGTTGGTGTCCTTTCCTTATCTCGCTTCTTCCTCTGCTGCTGACAAACCTGTTGAGCTCCATAAAAGCTGGTTCCAGTGACAACTTCCTTCCTGGACACAGTGTGCATTTGCAGCATGCAGTTTTATTACTGCACATAGTAATATTGCTGCATTAATGCAGTTCTATGTAGATCCAGATGTCTTTCCTCAATCCTGAACCTGCAATGCCTGATGCCACAGCTATAACCAAAGTAACCAAAAGATGACAGCATATTCCCTGTTGCTTTCCAGTGCTTACAGTTTATTCAGGAAAATTGGAAGAAGGGTTTTAAAAAGTACATGTATATCATATGTGCATTTTTAATATACTCTGTTACTTTAAGTTATGCTTTATTCATAATGTTTAAAAAAAATCAGTTTTGCTCAAGAAGTAGTAAAGAAAGTATTGGTACAGTGCCAGTCATCTGCAGTTTAGCATCACGTTCTGCAATACAACTCTGTGGTGTTTCATTTCTGTTTCAAGCTGTGATTGGCTGTGCAAGCACTAAGAATGGAAATATTACAGGTGTTCTGACTAACTGTAAATCAAACCCAAGATTTGGCCGCACTTGTGTGTTGTGTTGTTATAAATGATAGTATCTATAAACTTGGTTGGCTTAAAGTGGTGCGAGTGAAATTGTAACATGATACACTCAGGAGATGTGTTTTTGATAAACTTGCTGAAGAGTTGTTTATACTTCTCTGTAATACTGTGTGGTAACTTGTGTTCATCTCTATACATGTCTGACTACTTATGATGTGAGCTGATAAAATTTCTTGACTGGACTGAAAAGTATTTAATACCTTAAAATGTACATGAAATACACCTGTAACAGGTACCTAATTCTGTATATTCTATGCCATTCCCACACCCAGTGTGGGTGTGCACACACATACCCACGTGTGGCTGTGGTCCCCAGTGTGCAGTTTATAGTTTGGAGAGAAATCATCCTCCATCATTCGTCACTGCTGAGCTGCAGCAGGCCAGGCCAGCACATCATTTGTTAACAGCGACAAAGCCACGCTCATAAACGCCGACATGTTACATTAATTTATAGGCACTGAGTGACTTATTAAATGTGACGTGTGAAATATAACAGGGCCCGGTATGGATGATTAGGTTTTGGGCTTTGAATTGTTGACAAGGCAGGGGTAATGAATTGCGGGACACAAGCTAGTGTGTTTCCCCCTCATTAGTCAGTATTAGCTGCATTAATAGTAATAATTGGATATATTCATCATTTAAAATGTTTTAATAAATGTTTGGACAGAACCTGATCTAGGCTGTCAAATATTAGACTGGAAGGTTCGTGATGGGAGAAAAATTATGCCATTCCTTCTGCAGAGATTTATACAGCCTAAGGGGTGCCATTTACCAATGTCCTTTAAGAGGCAATGGGTGGGAGAGAGTTTGGGAGCAGAGCAACAAAAGGGAAACTAGCCTCTTTTGCACTTCAGGAAGACATTTTCAGTTCACTCTAAAGACTTCTTGGTCCCGAGCTCAGGTCTCCAAGATGGGGTCTGAACTGGTTATTTCTGGTCAGATGCCAACCTCAGGTGAGAACTTCACAAAAGGTGTGCGTGTTCCCATCTGAATTTGTTTCACTCTTTCACTGCTGCAGACTGAATGTTGCTCGGGGCTCAGGAACTTTCCAATTTGGGGTTTTGGCTTGGAGTTGTCATTACTTTGAGCTATTAACATATTTAAAATTCCAGAAAATTTTCTGCCTGGACACCTTGAAAACATAAGTCTCTGTGGCATAAGTCTCTATGTGGGAAAGCATAAGTCTCAAAGCAAGGTGGTGTTCTGTGGGTGTTCTGCCAGCTCCACTTCCATTCTTGGTTTCTGTATCTCAAATGCATTATTGCCTACAATTTGATACAAAGATTCCTTTGAAAAAATAAAATAAAAAAAAAACCCACACTTTTTTTTCTTCATTGTTTTGTGCTCTTTAGAAGCGGAATTTAAAAAATAACCTAAAACTGTTACCAAGGAATACAGAATGTATCTGTCTCTTGCTTTAAAAGCGACGCTTAGCTGAACATTTGAAAGTGCCTTCTAAATGACTGGATGGAGATCAAGAAAACCATGTCCAGTTAAAAAAAAACCCAAAAAATTAAAACTTACGAGACATTAATTTGCTGTAACCAATTACGTAATGAAATCCATTTTTTAAAAGCAACCTTCAGGATGTACAAAAGCAACAGCGCATGGAGTTATTGGCACTGCATCACTAGGCTGACAATTTTTTATTTTCAAAGAAGAGTCCTCTAAGGAAAAGCCTCAGTAGTGTGGGAAGCAGCGTTTGGTGGCTCAGTGGGAGGTTGGCTTCCCTTTCAGATGCTGCTGAAGAGGTGTCACACCGGGGAGTGCCACGTTGCTGGAGGTGCCTTCTTTCAGGAGAGACACAAAGTCAAGTGTCTGACCACCTGTAGTCATAACAAGTCCCAAGACGCTTTCTGCAAGGATGAAAGTGTTCTCCTCAGTGTCCTTGCTAGTTCCAGGTAGCTGCTTCTACTGAGTGTCAGGAATCTTTAAGATGAAGGGATCTTCACGCTCTCTTAAGCACAGTGAGCCAAACCTGCCTCTTTATATCCACGGACTTTGTGTGAAAAGTTGGTGGAGGACTCAGAAGATGCCAAGGGTAGAGCTGGCTGTAGACAGGCAATTCTGGGACTCCAGGGTGGCAGAGAGGCTTCACTGCAGGAGCAGTGCAGTCATTTTGTGCTTGTTGCAGTTATTCTGTGCAGTGGGAGAAGTCTTTGCAGATAGAAACTTGGTCACTCAGTTGTGATCAGAATGATCCATGCTTCCCAACTTGGAGTAATATTATTTCATGGAATAGACTCAAAGTCACATGCAATTTGTACGTGATAGTGTGCATTTAACTGTATTTTCAGTCAAGCTCTGAGCATTATATTGTCAGGGTTGTCTGTTAGTTGGTGGTTATTGTTGACAGGTTGATGTGAGGGTATTTTAGCATGTTGTCTAACACGTGTCTGCTGATGAGTTTGTCATTGGCACTGCACAGTATTTCTTCAAACTTGCTCTTAATTTTTATTTGGAGTTTAAGCAGAGATGTAAAACTTAGAGTCATAGAACCATTAAAGTTGGAAAAGACCTCCAAGATCATCAAGTCTGACCTTTGACTGACTCCCACAGTGTCAATTAAACTACTGAATGGCACATCCCATCATTCCTTGGACACCTCCAGGGATGGGAACTCCACCACCTCCCTCAGCAGCCCTTTCCAAATCTTTGCCACCCTTGCAGTAATGAAATTCTTCCTGATGTCCAGCACAATTGCTCTCAAAAGAAGCGCAGTACTACACAAAATAGAATTAAAGAGTTGTTAAGAGTTGTTCAGTTGCAAGTAATTCCCAGTCCATTGAATTGTAACTTTCAGTGTAAGATGTAGATGAAAAACAACTTTTATCTTTCTGCCCTGGCTGCTTGGCAAAGTTTCTTAACTGCTCATTGTAAAGCTTGTTTCCATTGCTGATGCTGTCCTCTGCAGCGACACAGAAAAAACATAATTCTGAAGTATTTCTCTAGTTCTTTGTAGACCCTCATGCTCTGTGTTTTGTGGGTGTAAATCCTGCAGATCACAGGTCTCATCCTTGCTTTCATACAGAAGGGCATCTGGGTGACACAGCCAGACATCCAGAAATACAGGGGAGAGACCAAATCTTGTCTGTGTTTTAACACTGTGGAAGTTGTCTGTAGCTGTTCCCTGTTTCCCTCTGTCAGGCATTTAATGCTGAGCCTCTGCCCTTACAATGCTTTTGGTCTGTGGAACTTCCTCCAAAATTTGCTGTTTTTCGTAGTTCCCACCAATAAAGTACACAGTGCCATGAGCATGATTTATTTTATAAATGTCTTACAAATGCTGACTCATGTCTTTGCCTTGCTTCAGTTCTAAGTTGTCACCAGCATCCTGATCTGAATTCCACCATCCAGTTTTGGTGTTTTGTCCTTCAGCTTGGGTACCCTCACTGGATGGTGGGCTTCAAGGGCAGGAGGAAATCTTCTTGTTAGCTGGATCACCTTTCCCGACTGGTGCAAGAGAGAACTTTGCAGCTACAGCCTATAATGCCTTTCCCACATCTCTCTGACATGGAAGAGGACATCAGCAAAAGTCTTTTTCCTGCATATTCAAGGCTCATTGCTTTAAGGAAAACTCTGAAGCACTTAATCCAAAACTTGTGATATAAGCAGATAGGATTGGTTTTTACATGCTTGCTGCAGAGGTCATTATTTCTGAGGTTAATTAAACTCTTTCAATGAGCTTAATGTCATTTTAAAGGTAGCAGACATATGTGATATTTATTGATGACAACTCCAGCATTGCACATAGCGTGACCCTCTTCACCAGCACATCAGAAACTCATTTCTTCTTCCTCTTTTGGTTTTTCCCAATTTGTAGTGAATCCAAATGAATTTTACAGTGTCTGGGTTGCTTGCCCACACACACACACACACACACAAATCTGCAGCATTTTGTACTTAGAGGCAGTTCATGATCCCCTTCAAGTACCCCTGGCATGTCTTCCCTTGTTGAACCACTGCACACACAGCTCAAAGTGCCTCCGCCTTTGCACAGAACAGCCTCTTGCTTCCTTCCAGCTCTCAAAATAGCCACTACACTCCGGATCTTGTGCTCACTGCCAGAGCTCCCTGCTGCAGAGGAAACGAGGGCTTTATTCTCTTAAATATCATGAAACAATGGGAACCCCTGGATGGAATGTCCAGGTTGCAGGCAGGAGCCAAAGGCAGCACTTGACTTTCTTCCACAACATTTTTGATCTTGTCTTGTATACAATACAAATACAAATATGCATTTGCATATGTATTTTTTTCCTGGGCAGCTGATTCTAGACTCACCCTCCTACTTTATTTAAAAGATTCCTTTTAATAGTTGAGGTTTTTCTCTTTATTCAAGAGATCCATGAAAGTGTAAAATCACGTCTTCCAGCAGTATCTTTGTCAGAGACTGACTGGGTTCCCAGATCAGTTTAGTTTTCAATTTATTAAAAGTTAGCTTTTAATAACTTAAAGTTATTAAGTTATTGTGGCATTTTTTTCTCCTCCACATGAAGTCCTTCACTGCTGCTACTTTACTTGAAGCAAACATTTAATTTGTTCTTTGAAGCATAAATTGTCTTAGGAGGGGATGAAATCAATGCCTCTCCATAATACACTTCCCAAATACTCCTCTGTAATTACTGAGGTGGTTCAGGTGAAGCAAGTTCTACCCAGGACTGTGTGAACAGGGGATTTATAGGCATGTTTTAAACTTGTCCATCGCTGTTGCAGTTCTCTGGAGGATTTAGTGATGCAGAAGCTGAGGCTGGGGTGTCATTCCAGCAGTAAATCCCACAGCCTTGCAATGTAGATCATGCTGGCAGTGATCCCAAGGCACTGGAACTGGAACAGCTGTAGCCAAGAATCCCTGAGTTTGCCCAGAGTCAGCATCTCATGGGCAAACAGCACTGTGAAAAGTTTATCTTGCATTTCTCTGGAAACTCCTTGGAGTATGTTTTTTTAATTTTTGTTTTTGAGACATGAACTTACTCAATAACCGTTTTTTTTATTTCTTACCTTCTTCTGACTCATTATTGGTGTATACCATGGATTATTGTAAATAAGAGATCTATCAGCATCTTGGTTGCTGTTTTTCTCTCTTCAGGCCATCAGTCCTACACACAAATCTGGTAAAAAAAAATTTCCATGTCAGCTTAAGCAGACCTCCTGTCCCCCTCTTTTTTTTTTTTTTTTTTTAATGTAGAACATCTTCCACTTAAAAAAGACATCTTGAAGACAAAATGAAGCAGGTTCTGAGACAGATCTCGGGAGGTTTCACCATTGTAAGATCATGTCTACACCTGGGGTGAATGTAAAGGATGCATCTGTTCAGATGGGGTTTGAGTAGCACTGCATCTTCTGCTTATGCAGAATTTTCTCTCAGTGCTTTAGAGGCTCCCACCTGTCCTTTAAATGGCCTCAGCCTCTAGGTTTTGCAGATTTGGGTGATGGCACCAGTGTGTCAATGTTACTTAAAGATATTCTTGGGGTCAAGTCATTTGAGGGATCATTAATTATTGTGTGTGCAGGCAGATTGCACACAATTTTGCATGCAGGTGATTTACATGTGCCTGGTCCAGAGAAAGGTGGGAAATGTGTTTCCCACACATGAAATATTTACCATGTGAATCTTTATGACTTTCTCAGTAAGCTGGTGAGAGAAATATGTCATCAGCACCCCCAGCTCAAGGTGATATGTTTTAGGGCCCCATGTTTGCTGTGAGAAAAGCAGTTTCAGAGGGCTGGATTAGCCCTGCTCTCCAACATCCCCTGACTTTTGATACCTCTGCTGCTTTTTGGTGTCTGTGCTAAAGTTACAAGAGTTTACCTTGAGGAGGCAGGGGAGCAAATGCTGATATCATATTGCAATAACAGCTCTGCTGTTATCTGTCAGCACTTACACTGAACAGAGGCTCTTTTTGCTCAAGTATGACTCTGGCAGGGCTGCTAATTCACTGGCATTGTGTGAACTATGGCAGACCACAGGGCTGGTTTGTAGTTTTTTCCAGTGACTGAAGTCTAATGTCTTCAGTAAAAATTAAAAATAATTAACTCACTTTTATTCCCTAATATTTGAGGGGTGAAATGGGAGCAGAATGGGGAGAGACTGAAGGGAAAAGTGGTTAAACTGAAGCAAATTGATTGACTTTTATTATTTCTATTTTACTGTTTATAATGGTTGTCTGTGTTTACTATTTACAATTTACCCTGTGTATCCCCTGAATACAGATGGCATAAACTCCTTCCAACTTGTTTTTTGTTTTTGGTTTTTTTTTTTTTTTTTTTTGTTTGTGATAAAAAGGTAGCTGCAGTTCATGTGTAATAAAAATTTTAGATACTGGAGCTGGGCACAAGTAAGGAGATATAGAAAAATTCAGATTTTCACTATTTTAAGGAAAAAAAAATATTAAAAAGTCAGACCTGGGGGCAAAATTAAATTACAAAAGATTGAGCATTCAAACCTGCCTCTGGACTAATCTTAATTCTGTTTTGTGATGTTGTTTTTTCAGTGGTGTTATATCTTTCTTTTCTTATTAAAATCTGGGAAAAGAAACCAAAACAGTCTCCCTGGGATTTTAGCTCACTCACCGGAGAAAATGCCAAACACGCTTTCCCAAACTACTCTAAATTTCTGTGATGCATTATAACTCAGTATCAAGGAGCTAGAGGAGTCCAAAAGATGCAAGATGAAAAATTGATATGCTGTGCTTCGCTGTGCAGAACACAGAGACCTGAGGGAAAGTGACTGGGAGCACTTGCTGAAGCGAGCCATGAGTAATCTAAGGCTGGTTTGGGCAGTCCTGCCTTCTGATTTGGTGATTATGTGGGAGCCTCCTCAGCTATTTGCTGTGCCGAGCTGAATATTTACTGTATTGGTAACAGCAAACCTTGGCAGTGCTGGAGCTCCAGCAGCCACACCAAGTTCACAAAATAAATTATTATTATTATTATTATTATTATTATTATTATTATTATTATTAT
>CM031869.1:4049805-4175953 GCA_018697195.1 Certhia americana
TATTATTATTATTATTATTATTATTATTATTATTATTATTATTATTACTATGTTTCTGTTGTTATGGCACTGCCTGAAGAATTTCAGTCAACAGCCTCTGACTGGTTCAGGTTTATTCTCTGCATCACGTTGCTTTTCCTGCACCTTTTCTGCAGTCCAGGGGGAAGATACGCATTTTCTAGTAAAATAAATAATTTTGCATGCTTTTAGTTTTGGTGTGTGTTTGTTTTGTAAACCAGTGAATTGCTTAGCATCCCATAAATGCAAAATGCATGACTGATTTGGCGTCCATTTTAAAATCACTAAGAACATTGAATCCAGAGAGAACAGATTTAGAATTTTTTTTTTCTTAATTAGGATGTTTAATAACTCAAGAGGTTATGTTTAGAAGAGAGTTAGATGGCTGTATCTGGTGTTTAATTTCTCTTCTGTGAAATAAATTTCCTATTGTAAAAATGCCACAAAAGGTAGCTACTGCTGTTTATTGACTAAAGAGCAAAGTAAAATCCAGCTGTGAACATGTGGGTAATAGGAGGTTTTCTCCATGCCTATATTTGATTTCCATGCTCAGCCTTATGTTGGTAAATATCAGTGTAAGTCTCAATTATTCTTTTGTGAATAAGGTACCTGTCATGATCAGGGAGCTGTATGTGAAAAGACCTGCAGGAAAAAGACAACAAAATCAAAAAACTACAAAACAATCTTCAAATAAAGTTTTAAAATATTGGAAAATTAAAGAAATTATTGCTCAAGAATTTAAAAAACTTTATTTTAGCCTAAGTTTTTCCACATTTGGAATTTTTCCATTTTAAAATAGGAGTTTCGATAGGAAGAGTCAACTTGAAAAGGAAAAAAGAATTAACTTTGTCCTTCTGAAGTTTCTAAAGGGGCGTTTCATAGGTATGGAATCATAGAATGGTTTGGGTTGGAAGGGATTGTAAAACTCATCTCATTCTAAACCCCTGCCATGGGCAGGGACACCTTCTACTATCCCAGGTGGCTCCAAGCCCCATCCAACCTGACTTTGGACGCTGCCAGGGATGGGGCAGCCACAGCTGCTCTGGGCACCCTGTGCCAGGGCCTCAGCACCCTCACAGGGAAGAAGTTTTTGCTAATATCTAATCTAAACCTACTCTCTCTGCCTTTTGATTATTTACTTTTTCAAATAAAATTGTGTTTTCTCTATATTTTTATTTTAGTGACAAATTACTGAGTAGATCAAGTTACCAGGAGTTGCAGGAGAAGTTGCAGATTGAAAAAGAGAGAAGTGTGTCAAAATGCAGAGAAAACCCTGCAGAAGCAAACAAAGCAATGGCAGTGAGTGCACTGTCAGCCTTGGTGACCTCTGGGTTCACCCCTGTACTGGCTTTGGTACCTCTGGACATGCCAAGTTCTCACCAGAGCTGAAATAACCATCAGAGGTTGTTTGAGACAACTATTTTTGTAGCATCATCAGGCTGACAGCAGAGCTGGGCCTGGACATGCTCAAGTATGTGAGTAGTACCTTTGTCTCCATCAGTACTGCTTGTGTATTTAAATTTATGCACATATTTAGTACTCTGCTGAATTAGTGTGCCATACAGAATGGGCATGCAATCCTTTTATCTGATGGAAAGTTGCTAATTATTGCCCTGGTCTGTGTATTTCGGTTTTACTAATTTTACAAATCCACATATACTTGCTGCTGTGTTTCATCCAGGAGTCTGAAGTTGCCCTTTTTCTATCAAATATGTTTACACCACAGAAAAGGTGTGCTTTGTCAGTTTTGTTTGCCCTAGCCAGGTCTGAGCTGTATAACCAGCGCTCACTCTCTGGATAGCCACTGGTCTGGCTGACCTTGGCACTATGACAGCTGTTGTATTTTCACATGGAGGGACTGTTCTTGAACAACTTCTCCAATGTATCAGGAACAAACAAGCTTTTATTCAGCATCAGGAATGCAGCAGGTCTTCTTTCCAACTATTTTTTCCTCCTTCCACAGACATATTTATTGTGGCAATGGCAAGAAAATCCTACTGCTAAGCCTTCATGTTTGAGTTTTTTAAAATTTCCATCAGGGGAGTGACAGAAGAGCCAACGTAGATCATGTCAGAGCTTGCTTTCTTTAATTTAACTCTTCAGTTATTTTTAATAAACAAGTATTAATTTGTAGTGGCAAGAAAAGCAGAAAGGCAAAATCCTCTTACATCTTCATTACTGGGATTTTAATTTCTGCCGTGTGTTTAATTTAAATCCCCGTGGTAGTGGCAAAGAGCAGGATGCTGCTGGGGAAGGTGTTGCATAAACTCAAAGGGTTTGGTGTGTGGTGGACAATAAAGCCAGCAGGGAGTGGCAGGGAGCATTTTAAACAAATGGAGTGACTTCCAGTTGGTCTTGTGCTCACCAGATCCATCAGTGGAACAAGGGAAATCAGAGGATGGATGAGGCAGGAGTGAGGACAGAGCTGGTTTCAGGAGTTGGAAATGGCAGTAGGAGCCAGGCCTGGGTCATAGAGTTCCTCCCTTGCAGAGGGTGAGAGCACAGTCCTACTGGCATCAACATCTTTTTGGAAATGCAGCAGTTTTGTTAGAAAAAACCCACGACTTCATCTCCAAAAAAGGAATTTCTATTGAATTGTGAGAAAAGGAGAGAACATGCTCAGATCAGCCAATAGCACATTTTTTAGGGCTTTTGCCTGGCAGACAGAAATTCACATTAGTTTAGGGCCTGATTTAACCAGAGGATGTATTTCTACATTGGACCTTGGAGTTACTCAGGGATTTATAGTACATGCATGGCATGGATTAACTGCTCAGCAGTTTTTGCAGCCTGCCCTGAGCAGCATCATAGGACCCCTAAATATAATCTAAAATTAACTGTTTTCCCTCCAAACTTCCCTTCCTTACACGCCAACCATGTCTCTGTGGGGTAAAGGTGATGCATGGATTTCTCTGGTTCAATAGCAGTGCAGGTCAGTTAATCCAAGTGCTCTGTAAAGAGGTTTTGTTCTTGGACCTGAGCTGATTCGCATGGAGCTGGATTATTTTTCTCTGCTCCACATGCACAAATGCTCTTCACACCAGGGATGGTAGTAGTCAGGAAGGGAGTCAGAAAATATGTTTTGGCTGATTCATGAAAAAAACCCCAAACCTTCAATGGTAGCAATAAGTATAATTGATGACTGACTCCTGTGTGGCAGAAGAGCGAGTGTTCAGCAGACACAAAGTTTGGAGAGAGAGTTGAAGATTTTATTGACACTCCTGTGTTTTGCACATTTTTTTTTTCATCTTGGAAATGAATTTCAGACCCCAGTAGTGAGTATTAATGCTATATATCCTCTGTGGTTAGCATTAATGGTACACAGTCTTGCCAAATGCGGGGAAAGTTAGAATTAAAAAAAAAATAACCCACTGTGAAGAAGCTCCATGCGAGCAAATGGGGATGGAGGTTTATGCTTACAAAGAGCTCAGCTCAGTTGGCACTTCTCCTGGACCAGTGCTGTCAATCCAAATCTGAAATATTTGCAGAGTGAAGTGTTGCTAATGAGCAATGCTGGCAGGACTGGGCTTGAGGTGACGAAGGCACCTGAACAAGTGGTTTAAAGCAGGAACCAAGAGCCTGGGCTGAGCCCCATGAATCAAACTGCTCTGCTCTGCTCTTGTCTTAGTCTGTTCTCATCCTTCTGCCTGCCAGGGTGGGGGTTCCATCAGCCAGGGTGTGCGGTGCCAGCCCAGGAGCTGCTCAGCTCTTGTCTGGATGAGTGTGGGATGCTCTGTGTGGCTGAGGGGACTCCAGCCCTGGCGTGTTCCAAAACAAAGTGCAGCCCCATAGTTTGTTTTGTCTTTCAGTGGAATTAAAATACAGTGCTTGGCAGAATGTGCTCTGCAAACTGGTGAATTTTTTTTTACTTAACATGCAGTGAGTGAACTTGGCTGTGTAAGCTTCGTGTTCCTCTGAAAACGCTGTTATTTCTGCAAGTTAATTTTTTTTTGGAGTTGGTTTAATTCAAAGGAAGTTTTGTTTGCTTGCTTGCTTGCCTGAGGTTTTTTGGTAGGTTTAAACAGATGAGCTTCATTTCTTCTGCAGTTTATTTTGGTGAAACTTCTGTAGCCTTTGGGGGTTATAACACAGTGCGAATGGAGTTAGACTGCGAAACTTTGGGTTAGAGTTTTGCAAACCCCAAAAGCAAAATCTTCTGTTTCAGAGTGATTTTCCAGGCCTTTGAGCTGATGTGAACTCAGAGTTTGTAAGGGGAGGGAAGGCCCACTGTTTCTCCAGAGAGCTTCACAATGAGTTTCCCATCTTTTTTGAGTAGCCCTTAAATCAACCCAACAACCCTCATTGCCCATTCTTTGTGTGCTATGCGAACGCAAACCAGGAATTTGTAGTTATTTTTAACTTTTCCATGCCCCAGCTCCCCTCAGGGCCATCGTGTTGCTCTGGGGCTGTGGCAGACCAGGTGGGCAGCTGCTGGACTCAGCCCTCGGCAAAGCTGCCAAAATCCCGCGGTAAGCCCAGGGCAGCACCAGCTTCTCCCCAAAGAGTGAGTGGCTCTGAGAGGTTTTGCCACATAAGGGCCTGTTTGAGGCTGCAGGCACCAGCTGACAGGGATGTCTTTGCCTCCGAACAGATGGCCAGGCTTTTTATTTCAGCGAGCAATCTCATGTGGAGGGGTGGTCTCCGAATCCTGCCAGCGTTTTGCGAGACAGGGCCAGCTTAGGGCAAGAGGGATCTGATGTCTGTGCCCTTCATAGCTCGTGAGCTAAATGATGAGCTGTTGACAGGACAGCCATCCTCTGAAGTGTAAGATCCCCAACTCGCCCCACTTTTCATTCTTCTTTGGCGGAATTAATGCCCTATTTGCTTGTCTCGCAAAATCCATTCTGGCACAAGTACAAACCCTTGCCTGGTGGCAAGCAGTTGTCTGGATCTGAGATGCCAAGATTTGTGCTGACAGCTCCTTCTACACAATCTGAGTCAGGCTGTCACAGCTGGCCATTAGTGGCTTAAAAAGACACACATGTACAGCAAATAGCACCACCTTTCCATTATTGAGTATCAGAACCTGCTTGATTGAGAAATGCAATGACTTGCACTGCTCTTTCCTTTAAACAAACAGTGTCTCCAAACCCCTGTTCTAGTGCAGTGGATGTTTATTTTATGTTGATTGCTTGCTCTTATGTAGAAGCTCAGGTCTAGGAGAGACTTCCTGGGCCAGGAGATCTAGTCCTTGATAATCCCAAGCATCGCATTTGATAATCCTCCCCATTACATTGCATTTCTTTAATGAAAACAGTCCCTCATAGTTTTGATTTATCATTGCAGCTGTTTGCCTTGTATGATTTTCTTGATGTGGAGGAACAAGCAGCAAAACTTGTCTTGTTGAGGGGCAGCATCACAACTAGAGCAGGGCAAAGAATGCTGCTCATCAAAAAGGGATTTTCTGAAGCTGTTTACTCTGCAGTGTTGCCTTTCTTGGTGACAGTCTGTGCAAATTCTGCTGACCTAGCATTCAGTTTGGGTGCTAAAAGAGGGCTGCTTGCAAAAGTTAACATTCAGATTTAAACTAAAGCAGGATCAAACTGTTCCCCACCCCACTCCTCTGTGTGGGAACAGGGCAGAGGAACTTCTGCTTAGTCACTGATGGTTATTGCATGTGTAATGCTGCCCTGTCTGGTTACACTGGGCTTTAAACTTGCTGTAGGATTAAACTTTGCATGGCTGAGCTTTAGTAGACCTTAGGCTGTAGCTTATTTTGGACAAAAGGCTGATAAACTTTGGCTTTCAGGGAGGAAGCCTGGAATCTGAGACCCACTATTATTCATTGACTTGTCTTTATGAGTTTACAGTCCACTGATGCATAACACTGAAGGAAATATTTTCAGTGAAATGTTTGCTTTTTTCTTTGGCTTTGTAAAAGGCGATGTCTTTTCTTAGAGATATATGTCAGGGTCATATAGCTACTTCAGTGAACTGTGTATGGCCAGAAAAAAGACTGCATCAAAAATATTTCATTTTTCCATGAAGTCATTCTTTTGACCAAGACTTCCCCCTTCTCCTCTCAGGGATTTGGGCTTCACTAACCATGATTTGAGCATTAATTTTATGCACAAACTTGGTTTGATCCTGGGAGGGAGATTTCAACTGTATGGAACATTTTCAGTATTTTTGTATTAAATCAAAACTTGCGTGTGACAGCGAACTTGTAAAACAAAACCCCATTTATACCCAAGGGAATTTTCATGTCTAGAATTTTTCTGTCTCTTTTTTTTTCTGTTCTGTGCTGAAAAACATGTCTGTTCCTCATGGCTCTGGATGGCACAGCAATGCTGGTGTGACAGAGGGACCAACTCTGCAGACTTTAATGGCTCTGACAGAACAGAGCTATGAAATTAATGTAAATTTTCAGGATTTGCTCACATGTTTTGCTAGACTGGGGCCTATGCAAGCTCCACTCCATCTTTGGATGGGCAGGGGACTGGTTTGTCTGGGTTGGGAATACTGATGTTGATAAGTCTTTGTTGGACCAAATGTGCAGACATCATATTTATATTACTGTCATATTTGTACATACTGCACCCTATTTATAAGACTTTAATGTTTATTTCTCTTTCTCCACAGGTTCTTCTTGAAATTTTTCCTCAAATGTAACCAAAATTGCCTAAAAAATGCAGGAAACCCTCGAGACATGCGTCGATTCCAGGTCAGTCGGACACGCTTCCTCCTTTAAAAATCAGCAGCTGTTAGGGACAGAAGTACTTTGACCCAAGTAATTCACTAGTAACCTAGTAATTCACTGGAAGATGCTAAAAATTTAAGGTCACAAAATAATGCCTGAGGACTTCTTGTCACAGCAGAATTGGCAGGAAGTAGTTGGGTTTTCTTGCTCTGGAAGAGAGCACTCTTGAAGATAATGTCATCTCCACCGGAAGGGAAAGCATGGAAAGGAAAAATCAAAATGACCTCTCTGTTGTTTTCAGCTATGGGGCTCCCCTGCTCTGAGATATTCCTCTCTCCATGGGGAAGTATTTGTTTTCATGCAGACACTGAGCCAGCACCTTGTTTATTGGCTGGGGCAGAGGAGAGTGTAAGAGCAATTACTAAAATCAGGCTTGTGACTACAGATGTTACTCCTGAGCAGTGGTAAAGACTCATAAACGTGCATTGATGGGGTGAAGGTCCACCCCTGTAGTGAGCACTTGGAAAAAGCTACCATGGGGTGTCTCTTGGGATGCTTTGGGCTGGCATTTCCCCACTGTTGCATCTTGTGGCACTGGGGCTTGGGAGCTGAAATATCAACACAGCTTCAGATTGCCAAGGACATCTTTTTATGCTTCACCTATGTCACAACTCGATTTGGGATAAGAGCATCATTGACCCTTGGGAAGGCGGTCTGTTCATGCTCTTCTCTAGTTTTGGCAGCAGAATGGAGTGGTGGTAACACTGAGAAATAATTGCTCCGACTCTTTTACTGTCTTTGACTGTGGAAATGATGCTTTACCTGAGTATGTGCTGAATAAAAATATGGGATAGAGAGTCAAAGGACCTTCTCTTTTGGTGGGAGAAGTGAATATAGTCCATGAAGGAAACACAGCACACAGGAGAATATGTCCATGGGTCTTTGCCTTAAGGTTCTTGAGGAAGAAACAAGAGATTTGTCCCATTGACCACATGGGTCTCTGGAGAAAGAAAACTCAAAAATATATCTGCTGTCTGTAATTACTCAGGGCCTTATTTGCTTCTTTTCCAGCATTGTTGCACTTCAATACAAGTGTTGAACGTTATGTAAGTGACAATATTATTTATATGTAGAATGTCTTTTGTTGAACTGCTTAATTGCAGCAATGCTGGAAGGCAGAAGGGTGCTATTTGCCTCTGAGCAGGGAAGTGCAGAAGTGAGGAGATGTGGCCACAGGGATTAAATTAATCAGTGTAAAAGCCAGCATTAGCATGGCAGAGCTCTCAGCTTCTCACCCCACACTCCTCCCTCTGTCACGTTCCTCCTGTGATTCCAGAGGGCATTGTCACAGAAAGAGAATGTGGGAACAGGACTCTCACCAGCACGGGGATTTAGTCTGAGCAGTCACCCCTGGGGCCTGTCAGAGCTTGCTTCACAACATGTACACTCTGCTGGGGCTGTGCTCACCCAGGCTCGAGGCTGATTTTCATATGGAAATGCCTGTGCGTGTTCCCTCAGAACAGCAATCAGGAGCTGTGTCGGCAGGGAGGTAGGACATAGGAAAGGTTGTTGATCTCTTGACTTGTAAAGACATTCTGTCATACAAACCCAGCTTCACAGCAGTTGAGCTTTCCGTGTGTAAACAGAGACTGCTTAATTACACAGGTCATGTCAATTAGCGTGACCTCAGCATTTTCAAGAAATTAATCACTTTCAGTCGAGTGAACCACTCCTACTCTCATACAGGGTGGCATTGAAGCTTGCAGAGTTCTCTTCAGTGCCCAGGCCTATTGTTTTACAATAGCTGCTTTTGTTTCTTCCCTGTTCCCTTTTATATTTTTGAACTTGTTGGTCTTTTAGCAATAGACTTCTTAAAATAAAACAGCTGGGCTCTACAGAGTCCAAGCTTCATTTATCATTTCTTAGGGTGGAAAGGACCAAGTGTACATGTGGTATCTCAATGCTATGGTGCTCCTGGGTCTTTGAGGCAGTTTTGTGTAGGAACCAAGTAAAATCTGTGCCCCTGTGTTTGCTCTCAGCTGTCTTTGAGTTGTTGCCAGTGACTTACAAAGTGCACAATGGTGATGTCAAAGTTCTGGTTAAAACCCCTAAGGATAAGGTATTTCCAGATACTTTTAAATGGTATCATACTCATTTTATGCACACGAAAATGGAGAAACTCCCTTCCTTCATTCCTCTACTTGCTGGACTTTGAAGCTGTGAAGAGATATGTCCAACTTTTGGTCTGTCATTCATCAGTCCCAAAATTTGCTGGAAATTCTTAGAACACAGATTATGATTTTGATGGGAGAATCAGTGAAGGGTCAAGGACATGAGTCTTGCATTATCTAAGGACCAGTCCTATGGAAAATTTCCTTTCTTGGTAGATTTTAGAGTTGGTTTGGGTTTTCTTCTCCCCTTGCAGCATGGAATTGCCTGATTATCATCTGATACAAGACATGTCAAGGAAGTACAGGGAGGAGGCAGAGTGTGTGTTGATTCAGGCAACCTGCGTGTGACACTTCACTTAGGCTCACAATCAGAAATTAATTAGGAGGTTTTATCCTTAATTTTGCTTGCAAACATAGGAGTGTGATAAATCTAACGTAAAAGCTGTTGTGGGCCTGGAAAGAAATAAATTTCTCTGAATGTCTGAGATGTCCAGGCGTGTGACAAGTGGAGTGGTGTGGAGTGCCAGCAGAGTGTGCTGGCTCTGGCTGTGTTGGTTGTGTCTCTATTAGCACAAGGAGACAGTCGGGGAGGAGAAGTCAAGTACTGCACAGTACTTCAGCTGTGCTTCACACTCCCTGCTTGTCCTTGAGAAAATCATTTCATCTCGATGTTTCATCAGCCCAATTGCACAAAACTTTTGGTGCTGTTGTGTATTATCGCCTTTGCCCAACCTTGCCTTTTTATTCCAGAAACCCCACGCAGCAGATGCTCAGTCTGGTTGTGAATTCTTCATCACAATAAGTCATCATTCTTGGTGGGATGGGCCCCAGTTAGTGGTAATAATAATACTACTACTAAGTAGATGGTGTCACGAGTGAACTCTGCGCAGATTTGATTTTTCAGAACTAAAAACTCATTCATACAACCTAAACAGTTTTGTATGTTATTGTAATTAATGAAACCCAGGTGCCCTAGCTATCTTGTTGTTCTTGTTTTAGCACAACTGCTTGTAAACTGACACATGTCAAGTTTTAATTTAGAGGAAACTTTTCAGGCTGTGTCACTGAATAAAACCCCAAACATTCACTTATTATGAAAACCTTGAAAGTCACTTAGAGATTGCCATGCTGTTTGATTCTGTTACCACAGCCTCTCCTGCAGCAGAGGCTGCTCGTTTGCCTCCATGGGATGCTGCCACTCATGTTTGAATTGAAGCCACTTGTGTCTTATTGCAAATTTGCATAAGAGACAGAGATGATGCTTCATGAATCCCAGATAATGGAATTTGGACATGCAAGGCTCCATCCCCAGAGAAGGGAAAGGCAAAAAAAAAAGAAAAAAAAAAAAAAAGAAAAAGAGACTGAAAAATAGCAGTGAGAGCTGTGGCCCAATTCAACAAGGTAATTAAGTGCCCGGCCTGTCCTTGAGCACGTGAGCAAAATTACTGAATGTATTGTACTTATGTGCTCTTAGTTAGGCACCTTTTGAAGTGTCTTGTCAAATGAAGAGTGATTTTTAGTTACTAGGATAAAGAAGTCAACACATTGTAGGAAGAGGTCACCAAGTGGTGATGAAAATAAAAATGTGCTCGAGCCATTTATAGCTTTCAGAAGAGTGGCAAGCACTGGAGTTACATATTTAACACTTTGGACACTCTTCAGACCTGGAAATCATCCTAGCCAGGTTTTCCTCTGCCTTTGCCACTGGGTATTGGGGACATTGCAAAAATATCAGATCCTTCACTATACACTGGAGAAAATTGAAAGCACAAGGAAAATGCTATGTCTTAATCAGTGAGCAAAGCTTAATGGGCTGTGGTTAAAAATCAGGAGTTGTGCAATGCTTAATTTTGATATATTAGGTGAGGTACTATACCAAATAAACAGGCTGAGTGCTAAACGTGGATAAATAGCTTGATCTCCAGGCTCCTGGTCTCTGAATATTTAAAGAAAAAAAAAAATATAAGCTCCAAAGTATTCACAAACTGAACTATTTAATGGCAGGCTGAATAATCCACAGAGCTGGGATATGTTACTGCACTCGATAGTGCCAACTTCATTGAAGAAAGTTGTAAACCCATGTGTTTCTTTCATACCTCTGTCTCCCCTGGTGTTGATACAGGATTTAAATTCAAAATCTATGAAGGGCTAAAGCTAAAGCTCAAAATCATTTTCCGTGTTTGCCTGTCTCAAATTAAAACTGTGTTTTGTTGACAAAATTTGGAAAGGTTTGAGATTTGGCAGACCTGGTTGTCCCTGTGCTTACATTAATGTGTCAGCACCTCATTAATCATTTATTAAACTGTAGTGTGCCTTTCCCTCTTGCTGCAGTCTGTGTTTTAGGATGCCTTGGTGCCCATTCCACATATACTCTGGCTGTCCCCTCCCCCTAATTTTATGATTTCTCCACAAATTAGTTTTAGCATGTGCTTTAACTTGAACATATCCCAGTCGTTTCAAAATCAAAATGTGGAGAGTGTAATATTTTTTTAGATTAAAAAATATGAGTAGAACTTTTAAGTATGTAAGGGCTCTGTAGCAATCCAAGCAGGTAACTGTGGCACACAATATTTGAGGTGCATTTTTTCACTCTTAATAATTAGAGGCATTAATATTTCCTTAGTGCAGTGCACATTCAGTGTTCCTCTCTTAATAAGAATTTTCATTTAAAGAATTGAGCAGTAATAGTGTGTTTCTTCTTACAGGTGTGCTATGAATAATCATTTTTTTTTCAAACAGACACATAAGAGGTTTTTTTCTGCATTTCCTGAGACTGGAAACAGTTTCTCTTGGGGATTCCATTTATAGTTTCTGCTGCTAACGACACCAAAGAACCACACCAATGTGGTCTCTTCATAGTAAATCAAACTGTTTAGGAGGGAGGTAGGAAGACATTGCTAAGTAATTCAAAATATGTTGCATCAACAGTTTTGAAAACCTGAGGAGGGGGAAATTAAATGTAGCTTTACTCACATAAAACCTCAACAGAATTGTTTCCTCAACCTCTTACCTAAAAAGTGGCATGTATAGCAACAGCTACTTAGATACAGGATTTTCACAGGTTTGACAACTACCTTACTGTTACTACTCTCAACTAATTATTTTTCTGGAATTCTATTTCCAAAAATGTTAAAAGTTTTGGTTTCAGCCCAGGATTGATGAGCTTCAGCAGGAAGTCTGTGTGTACCTACAGGGTTTTGGAATTGGGGAAAATATTTTATCTTGTCACCATTGTTATTAATTGTAATTTTGTTAATTTTCATATGCATCTAATCAGACACATAGAAGAAGATAAGGAGCTGGCATAAATCATAGGGCTGTGACAGGCAATGCCAAAGATTTGGCTCAAAATCCCACTTGCAAAGAATTTACAATGGTTGCAAGTGCACAAATAAGATTGCAAACCCTGAGCCACTTACTATAAGATCATATTTTATTGAAAATATCATAAACTTTATTCTACCCCTCAGGAATTCAATGGATAAATTACTTTTGAAATCCCTTTTGGAATTTTATATATAGGGCTTGGGTTTTTTTCTCTCCTTAGTTTGATTTCAGAAAAACTTATCTGTAGTATTTGGCGCTTTCTTTTTCCCAAATTTCCATCTGTAGGAGCTCTTGAATCATTTATTCTGTATTTTAATATCTTTCACTTAAAACATACACAAAAATCTATTGCTTGGAATGCCATTCTGAGGGCTGGGGTTAGGCTCTTTTAGATGTAAAATATTCTCTTTTGTATTCCTCTTTTTCAAGAGAAAGATTTCAGGGTTGGCTCTGCGCAGTTTAGTGGCTTTGCTTACTTTTTGAGTATTTTAATTGGGGGCCAGAAATAGGTAGAAAATTTTTCCTTTGACTCTTTTTTTTTTTTTTTTTTTTTTCCCCAGCTCCAATTCAAGTGATGAAATTGAATAGTTGTAAGCGATCCTTTAAGTGTCCCCATTTGACCAACTTTGAGAGGCAGCAGCTTCCTGAGAGAGTTGAAGCAATGTTTGCCAATCCTTGTAAAGCATTTCACCTCTTCAGAGGCTAAAGCCTCTCAAAACCAAGAACAATTAAAGCGAGAGCCTTTCAGAGCGACTGGGGAATTCAGCAAAATAAATCAGAAATCCTCTGCCATGGCTCTGGAGGCTTGCCTCATTATAAGAGCAGATCTATTAGCCCCCTTGCCATTGTCTTTCATTTCTCAAGTGAGGTGATTCTAATTAAATTAATCTGCATGTCAATCTATCGGTGATCAATCAAAAGGGCTGAGGTCCCCCTTTGCGGCACTGTGCTTGCGGCTGACAGGGGCTGATAATGGAGGAAGAAATAAACTGTCGAGCAAAGTTAATTAGTCAACATAATAGGTGGATTAAACAGGAGCTGCTGATTGCTGTTTCACATGTCGAAGCATGAGGTGGGAGCTGAAACTGCAATTAACAGACAATTATTATATTTGGTTGTAAGAGGTCGCATGAATAAACATATCTCTGTGGGTTTCAGTCTTTAATCCCTTTCCCTGTTTAATGTAAGGAGAAGTGTAGGTCATTTCTTCTCATTGTTTTAGTCAAAGTTCTCGAAGACGACGCGTGCTTCTGGCAAACCAGCAGCCAGCTGAAGGCCAAATCTTTGGCTGGGGTAAAACCCTGGGAATGCCATACTTTTCCTGGGAAAAGGCTGTGGGAGGAGTGGCTGAATGAAAGCCAGGGAGGCCGTGAGACTGCTTGGTCTGAATGGGGTAGGAGGAGATGTGGTGTGATGAGCTCACAGCTCTGGAAGGGACTTGTTTCTCCACAATATTTCATGGCTCATGTGCCCTCTGCCTGGACAGGGATTTCCTTTAGGAGCCTCAGGGTTGAGGAATCCCTCTGGACACCTTGGAGAAGCTGGGTCTTCTACTCTGGACCCATCATTTACCAGTTTGCCCCTGCTGGGTTGGCTCCTCTCCCACTCTGGGGAGCAGAAGTGATCCTTCCTCCAGTGCAGTCCTGCTGTGTCTGCCTCACATCGCCTCAAATCAAATCCCAGGTGTTGACATTGAGATAAGTTGAGAAATACAAATAGTTCTAACACTGGATGAATAGGGTTGTGTTCTCCAGATCAAGACCCCACTGTCAAGCTTGTGTGTGTGTACCCAAACATGCCTATATGTACTCCTTAAGACAGAGCTCGGGGGAAATTTGGGCAAGTCCAACAACCTGCAGGGACTGTGCTGAGGGGAGAGCAGCAGAGAAGGGTGGGGGCGAGGCAGGCAACAACTCTCATTACAACTGCACAAAATACACTTTTGTTTTCTTTTATTCTGAATTGATTCTCATTTGCAATGTCAACATCTCTATCTGCTTCAGCGTGGAAACTGAAGGATAATTTAGGGTGAAACACAGCTGCCCTTGTATATAGGGGAAAAAATACTTAATAAAGATCCTCTTGTTAAAATGATGGTTAACAGTGTGCTGTCTGCCACGCAGCTACAAACTCTGCAATTTGACTTAAAACTGCATCAAAAGCTTTCGATGCCAAAGACCCACTCATCAATAGCGTCTCTTGTTAGATTTGTACAGCATAAGCACCAGTTATTATGTGAAATAGCTTTGCAATTTTCTACAGCTCCCAGCTGTTATTTATTTAACTGAGTTTATTACACTCCGCGCTTTTTAAAAAACACACGGATTTATCCAAATTTTCCTCCATCTTGTTCTTGTGCTTGCAGGTCGTGGTGTCTACAACAGTCAATGTTGATGGCCATGTGTTGGCAGTGTCAGACAATATGTTTGTGCACAACAATTCCAAGCATGGGCGGAGAGCTCGAAGACTCGATCCCTCGGAAGGTACGCCTTCTTATCTGGAACATGGTAGGCAAATCATTTTCATTGGTTGGCATTGATACTTTAATTGTGGATTTATTTGGTTTGTGTCTCTGGCTGCTGGTTTCAAAGTTGTCCTGTAAGCGTTTATTATCTTTGGGGCCAGACATTTGAAAGAGCCTGGCCTCCAGACCAAAGGGGGAATTTTTCAAGTAGGTCAGGTCTAAATGTAGTGAAATGACAAATAAGTAAGCAAACACGGGTGCAGAGGTTGTCCTGTGTGTCAGTGAAGTGGGGTGATTTTATTTTTTTTTTTTTATGCCAGTTGCTTTATTCAGCACCCAAAATTGGAGTGTTTGATTTTTGTTCCAGACTGCCATGATTTTTGACCGTACATCTAAATAACGGATGTTGCTTATTTTCTGAAGTCCTCAGCACCCAAATTTTGGATTATATTCTTTCTATCCATAGGGTGCTGAGCTGTCTAGGAGATTCGTCTGTTCCTTTGAATTGCTCTAAATGAAAGCAGAGCCCTTTTGGAAATCCATCTGCTTACTTAAGCCATGGATGAATGTTCTTTTCTGACTCCAGCTGTGCCAGCTGAGGATGTTGCTTTTCCCACAGCTGTTTGTCTCCCCTCCCTGCTCCAGGCTATTCTTCACCATGGACATGCCAGCTAGGATGGTTGTGTGCTTGCTCCCTGGTCTCCTCCAGGCCAATGAAGTTCATTTGAATTAAACCATTCAAATAATCACTCTTTGCCAATCTGGCTTGTTGCTGAAATGATTGAAGGAGAAATGGTGCAAGGCAATTTGGCTTTTCTGAAAACACAGTAAACTCCAGCAAGGGTGGCATGGGGGCACGTGGCTGGAAGCAGCCTGGGGATGGTAATCTCTTCTGTAAGGTCAGCTGGTTCTGGAAGGGAACATCTGCTGGTGACTGTAGGTGCTTAAAATGGGAGTTGAGTGCAAATGTACTTTGAAAAATCTGGATTTGATTAATGTTTTGTTTTGCTCTTTGTCCTCAAAGTTGATGACTACTGCTGAAAAACAAAACAAAAACAGAGGGCATTTCACTCCCCTCTCCCTGTTCCAGCTTGGCAGAATAGCTCTTTGTCTTCAAAGCTGTTTGTAATCCTAAATTCAATAGGTGCTTGCTCCCTCTAAGAGATGTGTACCCTCAGCTCCCATTGAAGTAGCTGAGTGTAGAAGGCACCAGTCCTTTATGCTGGTTTGTTTCACAAATATTTGCCAAGGATTTGATGAATAATTAAATAGATTTTTCCAAAGAGTTTGAAGAGACCAGATAAAATTTTCTCTGGGAAAGCAAATGCCACTCAGAAAAATGTTAACTAGATATGTTAAAAGAAATTATTAATGCTGAGAAATGGGAAAATGTGTGGGTTTCTACTGCTCAGTGGATTCCTGTGGAAATACTTTTCTGTTCTGTTTATGCTTTCAGGCATCAGTCCTGCAAGCACTTATGCATATATTTAAGATTATGCTCACATATGGTCCTGTTGGGATCAATGAGGCTTCTTGTGTCAGAGAAGCTGAGGGTATTGATAAGTGTTTGCAGAATCGGGTCTGTAGTTCACACTTACTAACCTAAAATTCTTAGCTCAGCAGCGTTTCTCATTATATAAACAGAACTTACATCTGTATTTATTTAGCTCTAACTTTTTTGTAGGCTACGAGCCATTTTCAGCCATAATTCATGTTATAGAATTTTTTTTTTTCATCCTGCCAACAACCTAATTTAATAAACAAACCACTGTCATAATTTTTACTGAAATTTATAAGGAATGTATGAACTCTGTCTTTATTAATTAGCAGAAGGCATTACAAAGGGAAACTTCTTTCTGTTCAACTTTGTAATCTTTCCATTAAGTCTAGTCTTTAAAAAAACACTCCTATTTTTTTTTCTTGTATTCCTACTAAAGTTGTTGCCATATTTCTTCTTTTTTTTTTAATCCCACTGCAGTTTTCTCAGTGCATGCTTTTGGTCGAGGCAGTAGTCAATTTCTCTTACATAAATGCATGGTGGTGTCTCATTTTACCACAGCTGTCGTTCCCACTCCTACAACCTGCGGGGTTCTGTTGGTTAAAAGCAACCAAAAAAAAGATAATTCTCTGCTTACGTAGCTGCACACACCTGAGTTACTGTGCTGATATTAAAAGTCAACATCTGCAAAATATATCCATGTGTACATTTTGTGGGAAAGGTGATTTTTCTAATCTGCTTTCTCAGGCACCTCTCAAGCAACCTCATAAAGCAAATGCTAGTAAATTCTGACTTTTGAATAGCAACCTTCATGCTACGAAATTGCTCTCTTCCCAAAGGCTTGGGGGAGCCTTTCTTTTGAACCTAAATCCTTCAGTCCAGCTCTCCAGGAATTCTCTGAACATGTGAGTCCAAAAAACAGAAAAAAAAAAATTCAAAAAAAAAAAAAAAATTAAAATCCAGTAACTGTTGTTATGATGTTATTAGGTATCTAAAACACTTAACTAAATAAAAAAGAAAAAAAAAGAAAGGAAAAGGCCTAATGCTATTGAATTTTGGACAAGACCCATTAGAACAGATGACAGTTTCCTCCAATGAAATTAATTTTTGCTTTCAGTTTGAGTCACAAAATGTACTATTTTTGTCCAGTTTTTGGAAGTTTTATTTTGGATAATATCAGAGGCAATTTGATTGCCTCTCCTCTTCCCAGATTTTCTGCCTCCCTCAGGGGAAGGACAGACTGACCTGAGCTGTATCCAGGAGCAAGGAGATGGGAAGTCATGGTTTTTCCCTGGTTCATTGCTCTGGTGAGCAGCTAGTCATTACAGGTTTGTAAAATCTGGGGTCTGACTACAATATACCCTTGACCAAATGTATTCCTGTGGACTCTTCCAGATGTTTTACTTCTTAACACAAATATCTGATGGCAACAGAGATGAATGCTTGATGGTGAGGGCTGGGGAAAGGGGAGACAGGGTGTACCAAGGTGTGCTGGCTGTTAAATTTGCTTAGAGAATATCCAGCTTATTTTAACTTGCAAACTTGTGTTTGCTGCTCTGAAACATGGAGCTACAGTTTATGTTTTTTAATGCCTTTTTACACCTCAAAGACAGTTTGGGGACCAAAAAGCTGGAAAGAAAGCTGCACCTCCCGAGCCACTCAGGAGCCTGGTGTCTCCACATTTGGGTTTCACCATCTCATTAGCAGGTAGCCTGGATTATTTTTGGGACATCCAACACATCTTTATTTATATCTTGCTTGTCAGACTTTGCACTCAGTAAAGTGAATGTTCTTATTTGTAGCTCCTTTCTCTGTATATAACCAGGACCCCAGATCCTGGTTTTGTGTCCACACACTGCCCCCTTGAAGCCAGTGGGTTAAATAGATAATCTTTCAAAAAATGGATTTATCTTTTAAAAGTAATAGCTGGCAGAGGCCAATTATTATTTCATCCATCTCTGTGTGGTATAAATAGGGTAAGCCACAGTAATCTGTGGTTTTCAATAATTATCACTTTTTCATTCACAAATAGTTGGTTCCTCACTGGTTTTATATTTATGGTAAACCAGAAAGCCGGTGTGGTTGACCTTTCCAAATTACATATATATAGTAAGATGTATAGTCAAGAGCCAACAGGCCCCAACCAGTAGGATATATTTCAGCTTGTATTTCATCCCAGGGTGTCAATTTTAAAAGAAAAATCTTCCCAATGAAATTTAAGTGATGAACTTACAGAAGGGGAGAGTTCTGGCAGGGCTTGCAACAACTCTTTTCAAGTTTACCAGCAATAAATCCACTGCAAAGTCTCCAGTTAAAACTCTCATATCGTTGCAAAGTGAAAGTTCTTTTTCCCCCCCCAAATCTTTTGAATGTCTTTACAAGAATGTAAAGCCAATTGCAGCATCAGTTTCTCTATTATTTTTCCTCACTGGCAGAATGCAATGCCCTCGAAAAATGATAGTCCCTGAGACCCTGTCAGTTTGCATGCTCTAACACTTTATTATCTAATGATCTAATATGCAACAAGGCAAAGAGGGGGTGCTTATCACCCTGACAGGATGCCTAAGAGAAGAGACTAAATTACTTTATGTACCATTAGCACTAGCTGCCACGGTGAACTCACTGTGAGCATTTATGCAAATATTCCTGAATACATTCAAGTGGCCTTGTCAGGAAGATGACTGACAAGCAGCTTAAATGCTTGGGTTTTTAAAGGGACAGTTTTATTTCTTTTTTCTTTTCCTTCGTCCTCCATGGGAGAGCACTGAAGAATTAGGGAATAGTGAGGCTTGCTGACGATTTGGTTCTGAGCCAGCTCAACAGCAGCAGCAGATGAAAGATGCAGGGTAGGAACAGACACTAATGATCAGATGTGATGTCAGAATTTGCATGTGGAAGTGGAGACAACCATGATTTCCAAAGCAATGTCCTACTGTTATTTTAATATGAAATATGCATAAATCTCTGTGTGTTTATATCTAAAATAAGTCACTATGTAGCGAAACCATTACTACTGGTTACTGGCTTAAACTGGAAAGGATAGTGCATGGCTGGGTTATTTGATCACTCTGTTGTGGTACCTGAGACAGCCAAGCTTTTAAAATGTTGTTTTAGCTTGTGACAGCAATGAGTGGCTCCAACCGTTTGTCTGCAGGTGCAAAACCTCCTACAAGAAATAAAAAGCAGTAGTGGCTGTGCCTCAGCTGGATAGGACAGGTAGATCCTCTTGTCAGCAGTGGGGCATTTAAAGGGCTTTTCTTGCCAATCCTGCCCATCCTGGGCCATCTAAGAGCTCACAGTTACTGCACAATCACAGATTTTCCACTGAGTGCTCAGATTTGAAAGCAAGAATGATTGCTAGGCTGTGCCTTAGTGAATTAGTTATTTTCCCCCCACCTTATAAACTATTTTGAGAGGATAATCTTTAAAATTAAGCTTTGAGACTGACTGCCCTTCGGTCTCATTTCTGGTCTGCCAGTAAAAGAATTGTTGAGGACAGATATTGAACACCATGAATTCAGTTGTATGTTGTGGGTGATTCCTGAAGGATGCTCAGAAATCTGACTTAGTGACCTTCTTCTTGTGCCCTGAGTGGCTGTAACACAATTTTAACCTCTAAATTTTGGGCAGTGTGTAGAGTTGTGAAGAGGATGACCCTGTCAGCTCCATTTTAACCATTTTATCCCTCAGTTCCTTGGTGGTGCCTTTGTGCTAGTTGATGAAATTGTCACTCCAAGACAGAATAGTTACTGAAGCAAAAATTTTAGGAAGTTGAGAAGGATTAATCTTCAAAACTTGATACATTTTACCCTTAGTTGGTATAGGTACAGGTTGTTCATCAAGGTTTGGGACTATTGCATTAAAAAAATGGCCAGGTTTGAACAAAGAAACGTTGAAGTTTGACTTGTTTTAGCCATGGGTGGAAGCACCTGTTATGGTTTAGTGCAGAGCTTAAGAATGTTTTTGTGATTATATGAAAATATAAACACTCAAGCTTTTTCTGCATCATATCATTCCATATAGAGAAATGCAGTGGGCTTGATTTATTATTTAGAAGGGAAATATTGAAAAAAAATATTAGGATTCTACCACTCTACTTGAGGGGATCTTGTATGTTATTCTGAGTTATGTCTGCTTTCTAATTTATTTTCTATGAGGGAAGAATACCTTGGGTTGTTGGACATCTCTATGCATACACAGGGGAAAAAAATGTGACTTTCAGAACATTGCACAACATGGATAGTAATAACAGTAAGTGAGCCTTGATATACTGAAGGATTGCAAAACTTCAAGCTGGAAATAATTTTCTTTATTTTTGCCAAGTTGTCTTTTTCATATCGGTTCCTTCATAAATGCAGTGACTCATAAATTCAGGCAATTTTTAACATAATGGCTTGTTATGTGTTCTTGGAGCTTGACCTCACTGAGTGTATAATATTAACCTTTTCACTGCCCTGTGGAGTTATTCTGTTTCACAAAATGAGGGAATGGTTGGGGCTGGAAGGGTCCTCTAGAGATCATCCAGTCCAATCCTCTGCTGAAACAAGTTTGCCTGGAGCAGGTTGCACAAAATTCCATCCAGTCAGGTTTTGAATATCTCCAGAGAAGAAGATTCCAACAACCTCTCTGAGCAGCCTGGTCCAGTGCTCTGTTACCCTCAAAACAAAGTTTTTTCCCATAATCAGATGGAACTTCTAACACAAGTGAAAACACTGTGGCTGGATTAGTTCAGAATGTGAACTTGGGTGGAGCTGGAGCATCTGTCCTTCCAAAGAGACAAAACATGGCCAGAGGGTTAAGGTGCTTTACTTGAGAGAATTGGTAAATAAGGGCTCAACAAGATTTTAACTCTGGGAAGTACTGAAGCAAGTTTCCAATACTGTGGCAGGTTCTCTGTGGGTTGCAAATGTTGAATAAGGATGTGGTGTTTTCCCAAGAAATGTATGGCAGATCAGGGAGAAGTTAAGGTTTGAGTAATTCCTCATGTGGATGAGGATGTAATTTGAGTAATTCCTCATCATGCTGGATGAGGTTCTCTGATGGGTGCTGTGCAGGATGTCAGGCTGGTCTCTTCTCTCAGAATGGTCTCTTCAGGAGGGAAATCTTGGGATCCAGCAGATCAGCAAAACATGGCAGAGCTAGGATTTGTACAGCTCCAATTTAGGTAACCAAAACTGAGTTAACTGAAGTGTGCCCCACTGAATTTTGCTGATGCCTTTTTTTTAATCTTCACCAGAGCAGAGTTGCTGTTTGCAGGCCCAGATCCCTTATTCCTCCTTGGATATTACTGAGAATTGCACAAGAACTGGGTGGGTGGGTAGGTGGAGCTGCCCTTCTCACAGCTAGTCACGCCAAACAAAAAGCAGAAAATCTTTTGTTTCTATTTGTCTGGGTCATAAATCATCCATTACAGAGAGGTACTCAAAAGCTTGGAATATCTGGCTGCAGCAATTCCGATCGTTCAAAATTTATTTTTAGTCTGAGGCTAAATGAAAACAAGATTTAAACAATGAAAATGGATTTTTAATAGCTGGTTTAGGCAAGGAGATTCCAGAATTTCAGTTCTGCCATTAGAGTGTAGCTATTACATGGATTTGGAGGTTTGAGTTTGTGGGGGTTTTTATTGGTTTTTAAACATTATTGTGTAACATATTTGTGTTCACACTTCTGCGGGAGACTTAGGAGATACCATTTGAGGTATTCTAGTTATTAAAGAAAGGATTGCTGCTACTAATGTCTATGTAAATATCTTCTGAAAAGACAAATTTGAATACTCCCATTACCACAGTTTCAAAGGATTTCCATTTTACAGTCACTTATCAGGAATTTAGGGTCATGTTTAATTGAGAAAGGAAAATTAAGAATGGGAAGCGTCTTGATTTTACAAATACAAGATGTATCAGTTTCTACCCATGAGAGCTGCCCTTTACATTTTTAAAATAAATAAATAAATAAATAGCCCCCAAATAGCCCTTCCCCATGAGTATCTAAGGGATGTCAAGCTGTGATATGTTGTTACCCTCTATTGTTATGAGGATGTCATGAATTCATGGAAAAATAGTACCTGGATGAAGATAAAGAACATTTTGTGATTCTCCCTGAGGAGCTTTCAGAACTGTGCTCCCAAAACTGCAAAAATAAGAAAACATGGGGAAAACTGCCATTGAATTTTGGTACAGATTTGCACAGAAAAAACTGTTTTGTTACAGCAGACCCATAAGGGAAGAAAGTTCAGATGGAAATTCTCCATCCACCATAAGTGTTGACTCTTATTTGGAGAGCTTGACCAACCCTTTGCTGAAGGTTTGAGATTTCTCTTCAGACCTCAAAGGAACTGGAATACAGCCATGCAAGTAGAAAAAGTTTAACTCCCCTGTTTGGCAAAAACTTCACAGGTACCAGAACAGGGGAACATTGAGCAGCACTCAAATAAGGAGATGAATACTGATAGATGACAAGTATTCATTACATTTTAATTTGCCTTGCTGGTCACTGTGTCACAAAAACAGTAGCATCATAGGGGAGAAGAATGACTTTAGAATTGGAGAAATGTTTGAGAGACACTCCTCTGTGGCACTGAAGTTTTGCCAGGTGTTGTTTTTCCTACCTTCCAAAATGGGCACACCAGGAAATGACAAAGCATCATGTTATGTAGTATGATTAATATTATTTCTGAACAAATTCATCTAATTTAGCTTTTTCACGATAATATAAATAAATATAATAAATAACCTTTATTGGTGTTATGGTGGGAAAAGATACTTCTTTCATTTTGTTCCCCTGCTGGCTTGGGCAGATTTCGAAGGAAAATTATTTTGTGAATTGTGGTTTGGAAGCTGAAGGCCAAGAATGGGTGATTTTTTGAGAATTCATCTGGATGTTATAAAATGTCAGGTTTTTCAAAGAATGGTGTTCACAGCAGTTTGCAGATATCTGTACACTTCCCAATGTTTCATGTTGAGCATGCCAGTGTATAGATACCCCAAAGCAATCAGTGGTTACAAAAGGTCTTTGCTCCCGTGAAAGTTATGTCCAAATCTGTGAATCAACTCAGTGATAACAATCTCAGGATTAAAGGTTTGGTTAGATGAAAAATTTCTACAAAACTGTCATTTAGAATATTCAGTTTAGAAAACTTCACAAATAATGAACTCATCTTGTCACTGAACTGAGAGAGGATTGGAGTGAGCATTCAAGTCTCTGTCTGCCAAGTGTTTTCCCAGAAAAATGAGTATTTGACAAGGCTCCTCCACATCCAAGGAAATGAGTTAATAGCATAAACCAGGATACTGATGCAGAAAATGGAGCCTACCAGTGTGGGATGTTTGGAGTGGTTATTCTAATCTGGTTTGCTGTTTGAAAGTTATTAATGTTTAGTAGTAAAGAATAAAAATAAGCTACTAATAATTAATACTAGAATGAAGAAAGGCTTTGTGGTTGGCCCAAATCCAGAGTACAAGATTTTTTGGGAGTGTATGGCATTGCAAAAAGTGTGCTTTCATTAAAGCCAGTAGTACAACTTCATAAAGTGGTTTTTAAAATCTTAGCCCAGACTGTTTGCTGAGCATAACCAGAAAGCTTTGTGTGTCACAATTAGTCCTTTCTGCTTTCCACCTTCATTCCATGAATTTATAGTTCTCTTTGTGACAAAACAAATCCTCAGCGTGAAAGTGACTGTAACATAAGCAGTGCTGCTTTATGACCTCACTGAGCAAAGCAAATGGGCTTAGGAAGTTTATTAAAAAGACCAAGAATAAAGTTTCATGAAAAACTTGACTGAAATTTAGAAGCTTAAGTTTATTTCTCAAAAGTAATTCAAACATATAGATGTTCAAGTGAAGGTACAATGGCTACAGTGAAACACTTCGTGAGACACTGCCCTTCATGATGTGGATGTTTAGGATTTTCTGAACTTCTGATCCATTTTTTATGAGACAAGTAGTCATCCAAGCGTGTAGGTATCCTAAAGCAATTTTTTTGGAAATTCTTGGATGTAAAGCCAAACTCATAAAGCACGAAGGTGTCTACAGCTGCAGGTAGGTGTTTAGTGGGATTCTTAAAACTTTGGCTACAGAATTTCTATTTGTCTGTGGGGTACTTTGAAAATTCCATTAGTTGCTTACTGGAACGACTGGATTGGTGGATATTTCCAAAAATCTGGTCCGAGGTAGTGCAGGAACCTGTGTGTTGTTTGCTGTACTACCCTTGAAGTGCCTGTTAGCACTGAGAGCATAAGGAAGTGCAGAATTAATTATGTTTGGTTAATACCATATCATTATGGTTTTGTAGCAGCTTTCTTAGAGGTTCTGTATCTGTCCCATGAAAAAGCAAAGTGCTTTTCCCACAGAAGTCCCTCCTGAGTTGTGAAATGGCAGTGGAGTGCTGGATCTCTCCCCTGCTGCTGCAGGCTGAACAGACAGCTCGTGTTGCTGTTCCCTGAAAACCTGGGCTTGCACATGGAATTCATAGGTTTGGTGTTACCTGATCCATGCCCAGAGGGAAGGCCAGCACTTGGAGCAAATTCTGCCTGACCACAGCACTGCTCATCTTCCCAGCCACAGCATTAGTTCATGGGTTGGGGTTTGAGGTCGCAGCACTTTCCTGCAGGACGTTCAGGTGAGAGCATCACACAACTCCCTGGGCTCTTTGAGGAGAAGAAGAAGGGGGTGAAAGAAATATTTCTGACCATGTATGGCTCTCTGAGACACTGAAACGTAAAGCTACTGTGATTAGGGGCCCTTGGGGGAAAATTACTCTTTTCCCAGGATTGCGACCCTGAAGGTGATGGTGAGTGCTGCCTCCTCCTTCAGCCCTGAGCCTGAGCAGAGGTGCCTGCAGGAAAGCCCAGAATCAGGTGCCTGCTCAATATCAGCTGCCAAATATTTTTATGAGGTTGCTTCTGGCTGCTCCCTACCTATGATACTGTCTTGCTGAGGTCCCTTGGTACTTTCCTGAGCCAGCACGGAACTCCCTGGGTCTCCAGGCTTGCAGAGGTATCTTCCCATTTCTGCTTATTGTATAGCAGAAAGAGGATCCTAATTTAGGCAGGGCTGACTCACCCAGCCAGAGCTGGAGTCTGACATTTGACAGGCTGCAATGCCTGAGGTAGGTGGTCTGAATGTGGCCCTAAATAAATAAATAAAAACCTAGCATGACTTTATCAGACACATTGAAAGAACAACTTCTCTAAGCATTTGTAGGCTCGAGTCCAAAGTATTCACTCAGATTTTCAGCGTGCTGGTTTTATGTGGTGTCATTGCTGGACAGATACTATGAACTATAAATATAATTTTATGCTTATGTTTTTGCAAGTAAAGCCGAAATGGCTGGGGGGTGTGGGGTGTGCCTGACCCTGCACTCACAGCAGCACAAAGAACAGAGGAAGGAACAGTCTGAGAGACACAGCACAGCAGAGACAAGGGGGTCTCAGTCTGTGCAACGCAGTCCTGGCTGCTGCTTGAGATGCAGTGCAGGTTATGTTGCCTCTATCTCTGTCCCGCTGCCATCACAAGCAGGGGATGAGGACTACATTGCATTGCTGAATCTAATAACAGTAATAAAAATAGAAATATTATTAATAATTATATAATAACGATATAACAATAATATTAATTAATTTGCATATCCATCCTTTTCATCCCAGATATTCATTAGATTTCAGTGTATTTCTGGCCAGAACAGAAATTTAGTTAGGCCCTCTGATCACTGGGATGCTTTTCCTGCAGAAGAGCCAGATTTCCTACCTTTCCCCTTGGCCCAGGGCCTGGAAACCCAAGGCCGTGCATCAGCCCTTGGTCCCTCCACTGGCAGCTCTGCATAACCTGTCAGAGACAGCCCGAGCACAGTTTTTGCACATGATGAATATGGATCTTTGCTGCATCTGGCAGGCTGCAACAATGAATGCAGGAGACTGTCATTAATAGATAATAAAAGCAGAAAGAAACATTAATGGGAATAAGCTTTTCTTTTACTGGGACTGATTATTACTTTTTTGTTCTTGGGCTGTGACTAGACGGAGCTGCAAAGAGCAGCTACCAGTGCTGTGTGCACGCATGTGTTTCATTGCTGGCTTTTTTTTAATCTGAAATATTTAACCATGACATCTTCAAAGTGCGACTGTGTCGTACATCCTCATACACTAATAGATTTCAAAGATGAAGAGCCTTGCTGCTTTATGTTTAGTCATGCCTTCATCTATAAATTTATGGCAGTATTATGGTTTAATGAATTGAACAAGTCCCAGAACAACAACAAAAATGCTCTTTTGTTTGAATTTAGATATAGCGCACTTTGTTCTTCAAAAGAGTAATAAAACCAATATGTTTCTTTAGTGGTAAACTTCGGGGTAACTTCATCTCACATTACTAATCAAGCACTCAGGGAGCTGTGTGTGCACATGTACACATGTGTTTGTGTGTGTGTGGTAAATGGGTGTTTTCAGTCGTGGTGTTGGACATAGGCTGAGCGTTCATATTCTGATAGCAATAGGCAAACCTCCCAGAGCAGATGGAGCAGAGTTCAGCACAAAGGTTTAATCCTATCAGGATGATTCCTGTATGGCCATCTGGATAATCCGGTGCACAAATTCAGTGCCTGTTAAAAGTACAACGTAGGCCAAGATTAGCGTCACAGATTTTCCACTAGACTTGTTCATATTTGACTTTATGATTCTCAGACTCCAGAAAATTGCATTAGAGAGCCTGTGATTTGTGAGAGAAATCAGATGAGGAATAAGAACTCTTAGGGTACTTGAATTTCCTTTGAAGAAACTGGATTACAGGCACTCCCTTTCCCTGGCAGAACTGCTTTGTGTTTCTGCACGGGTTGTTCTTGTTTCTGAAAGATGATTACTCTGAGCTCTCTGTTGTGGGCAGACTTTCTCAATTCTGCTGAACAAAGTGACCCCAGCTAAAAATTAATATTAGTTGTATCTTGTTTTTGTCAGGAAAATAAATTCTTTGTTTCCTGTAGAATCCATCTCAGGTGAATTTCTGATTGTTGTGCTGTGTAACATAATGGGGAGGGTTAATTTGAGGGATGTGGGGTTCTGGGGGTTTTTTTGTGATAGTGAAAGCTGTCATAAAAATGTAATTGATACTAGTATTTAGTTTTGCAGTGAGAATTCAGATTTAGATTGAACTCTATGTTTCATCCAGAGTAGTTTCTGTATATCACTAACTAAACCTTGTCAGTGTGCCCGTAATGTTCCAGTGGATGCTGGAGCATCAGCCCTGTTGTGCTCTGCATGCTGAGCCTGTTGCACCTTACAGGATTTTGTCTGGTCCTGTGTTCTGACTCCAGGGAGATTTACTGTGAGGGATTTACTGTTTTGTTAAGGCATTGATGGAAAATGAAGATAAGGAAACAGGACCAGGGTTGGTGGTGAAACAAACTAGGAATTTGGAAATTGTAACCACCTGGCCTTCTGTTAGGTTGGGGTTCAGCAAAGCAGTAAAGCACAGGGTTAACATTTAGCAAATGTAAAATGCTTTGTTGGATCATGGAGGACCAGTCAGTTAAATTAAGAATGTTTTGGAGTATGCAAACTATGCAGCGATGTTTGTTTTGACAAACTTTTAGGGCTGATTTATAGTACACATTTTGGGTTCGTTTGGTTGCATCCATCCTCACCCAGAAATTGCATCAGTACAATTATTTTTAAGCTTGAGTGTGCTTCACCAGATGCAGTTTCCTTTATGGACATGCCTATTGTTTTTAAAATAGTCATAGTGATTGAGCTGGGCTCCATAAGTTCATAAGGGAAGTTGATGGTGGAAAGCCATTGACACTGAAATAGGAAAGGCAGATATGTGCTTTTTTCACTGTTTTATTAACAAAACTTTAGAGCCCATTCTCAGATACAACAATCCCATCCATGTGTCACCCCTCAGTCCCCTACATGATGTTTATTGCCTTTGGCTTTCACACACTGTCCCTGTGCCTCTGCAAGTGACACCATGGGGTGGAGGAAGGGGTGAAGGAATAGAGGTGCAATAATTTGGGGGCTCATGGTAAAACATTTATTTCACTTGGGGGTCAAAATATGTTTGTGCCTCCCTGGGGGAGCAGAGCAGTCACTGCTTTGGTGTTGAGGTCTGAGCAAATGCATCCCCAGTTGTGGAGCTGGAGGTGCTGCCAAGGTTTGAAAGGCCCTGTGCAATATCCTTGGATGTCTGGCTTTCCTGCTGGTCCAGTCTGTGCATCCCTATGCACCTGAGCTGCTCAAGAGTATGGAGGGGGCTGAAGCTGAGGGGCTGCACTAATTCAGGCAGGGAGCAATGTTTGGCCAAAGCCACCCACAGCAGTTTCTTCATGGCTGGCTCAAAATGAAAGTCTTGCAATTCTGGGCCAAAAATAATGAATACAAAAATTGGAGCTTAAAGCCAGCCCAAAATTTCCTAGGAATGAAAAAATCAGAGCAGCACATCAAAAAAATCACAATAAAATTTTTAGGCTTCTTGAAATATATATATTTAGAGAGATATCTTTTTCAAGAAGAATAATAAATGTATTGTTTATATATATATATATTAATGTTTAGGCTGAACCTATATATTTAATTTAACATAATTTTAAGTGGGTTTACAACATTGCATTTTTCTTGGGTAATTTATTATTTTGCCAAATAAACATGACATACCTTTCTTTGGAGATCAAGTTTTACTGACTTGCAGGAAGATACTAGGGACTCTGACTGTTTTATTAATTTTTGGAAAGTAGGAGGTAGCTCCTAAAATAAAACAACAAAAAAATAACCCGAATAAGCAAAGGAACTCCCAGAACTTCCTCTGTGATGTGAAAGGGTTTAAGAGAATGAATGAAAATACATTTCTTGCAATCATACAGGGATAACTAAATTACTATTTTATGGAAATGTTGTAAGTAAAATACAGAGCAGATTTTTTTTTTTGTAACAGGTCTCTCATTATTCTGGATTGCCTCCTTTTTCCATGCAGTCATTTTTCAGGCACTGATCAACAACTGAGAGCTTTGGAAATCATTAAGGAAAGAGAAACACAGAGGACTCCATGAAATGTAACTTTGCTAGCTGAGGCATCAGCAAGGATAAAAGAAAAACACTGGCTTAAGTATTGATTGTAGGTGGAATATTATCCCAGGTAATTTACATTTTCATTTCCCATTAATGGGAGCCGTGCATCCAAAATGTTCGGCAGAAAATCACAGCCAGGGCCTTTAATTTCACTATTGGAAAACAGAAACAAATGCAACCTTCCTTCCCTTCTTCCCTTCCCCCAGCCTGCAGGGATTGCACGGCGCGTGTATTTTTGGTTCAGTGATTTCACCCAGTGCAGATGTCATGAAGGACCGGGAGGAGGTTGCCATTTTTGGCAGGGTGCTGTAATCTTTAAGGCTTGAATACACCAAAAGCCCCAAATATCGAGGAGCTGTGAAGGAGAGGGCTGGGAAGAGGGAGCAGGGCATCACATCCTCGTGCATGTGTCGCACAAAGCCGCGGGAGTTATCTGCTGGAGAGGGAAACCTCTGCTGCCCTGTTTCCTGCACAGCAGCTGCTCATTGTCAGCAGAGAATGGGACACAGAGCCGGCCCGATACGCAAAAGGAAGGCAGGAAGATCATCACTGCACCGAGATAAGCAGCAAACACATTGTTTAGCTTAAGAGTAAAGATTTAATGCTCCAGTAAAATACATAAAAGCTCTGCCACATTCGCTTTCCCTGAAGTGTCCATGACTAACCCTTTGGGCTGGTCTGGAGCACTTCTCCCCATCCAGGCTGGTTTCATAAACTTCAGTTGCTTCCAGCTGCCTGTGTTGGATGCAGCCCCAGCAACGCCCCACAAACCAGGCTGGATTGGCAGCACTGCCTGGGCAGACAGAATTTTTAGGGTTCACCCTTTCAGCCTGCTCAGAGTAGCGAGCAGCCTGATAATTTCCACTCCTCAGGAATGAGGATATTATTTAGGGGAAAACAAAACCACCCAAAACCCAAACAACTCCCCCGCTCAACAAAACAGCCCAGCTCAACCCCTCAAAAAATATTTGGCTTATCCTTTCAAATTGGAAAAAATCCCAGAATTAGTGCTGAGTCCTGAGGCCAAGGTGTTGGCCAAGGTGTTGGTATTGGACCAGCTACTGCTGGTCCTTGTGTGAGGCTGGATGAGCCCTGCCCTGCACGGGGGAGTCCACATGTGACCCGAGGCAGTTGTGAATGGGAAGCCCCAGTTCTGTATCCACTGCCCAGCCCTTGGGAGCTTTTCACAGGGCATTGCCCAACTATCTTAAAAAATCGAGTTCCTTATCCTGCAACTCCTTCAGTGGGGTTCTTAAGCACTTACTTGAGTGTTTTTTTGAATCACAACTTCCATAAGTTATGGTTTTGAGTGCTTGAGACAGATTTGTGTTGATATTCTGAAAAATCAACCGTTTGGCAAAAGCATTTAACGGGTTGCAGGATCAGACCCATAAACTGTGGGTTAATCTGTGGCTCATTTATTTATTTAGCCTGGAATTAGGTTTTACCCAAGGAAAAAAAAAGGAAAATTAAATTAAATTCCAGATATTTTCAGTACTTCCTCTAAGATGAGACGTAAATTCCCTGTTCCTCTTAATTCCCAGTTTTAACTGCCTTTATGCAACCCTCCTTGCGTGTCACAATACTCTTAGAGAGAAGAAAAATAAAAGCATGTGCCCTATCATTTAAACTCCTGTTGTGATGCAGCAACTGTTGTCAGAGCCTCATCTATGGAATAATAGAGGATGAAACCACACTTCATGATAAAAACTGCAGGCGAGGTCATTCTTACAGTCACCAGCACAAACTGGATATTAATCATAGAGCAAATACATTTCAGAAGCTAAATAGGAGCAGTCCCAGAGCCCTGCTGATAGCTGTGCATCCCACTAATTCACCTCAGTGAACATTTACCTCTAAGCTCAATTAACCCTTATTCCAAGGCCACCCATAAACTTTGTGGTAAATATGTTTTTTTTCCCTCCAGCCTCTGTTTTCTATCAGTGGAACAGATCATTTCTGTTGGAGGATAAAAAGCTATCTCTGTTTAGAAATGCAGGTCCCTAATTAAGAGTATGAAATGTCCAGTGTGTTTGCGAGGGGCTGGAGTTGGAAGATGATTGATTCGGTAAATTCAGATGCTCCTGAGGGCATCTGTTATTTCTTCTGTCATCAGGTGCTGTTTGAGGCAGGTAGAAATGCTCAGGAGGCAGATGGGTGGTGGTGTGGGGGAGAGGAATTCCCTACTGCAATTGCCTGCACACAGTTAGTTGTTAAATGTGTACAAGAAGCTAAGAGGAGACGTTATTGCTGTTGTTTAGTTGTTATTAATATTATTATTAGTAGTAGTATTATTAATACTGTTATTATTCTCCCTGCCAAGCATTGTTCAGAGGCAGATTGGAAATGTGGTAATTAGACCCTGACTGGTAGTGTAGTACTTGTGTCCTGAGCCAAAGTTCAACGCCCTGAAATGAAATTTAAACCAATTAATCTGTTAGATTTTTATCGCTTGTCCGTGTTTTCTCAGCAATTCCCTCAGCACGTGGCCTTTGATCAACTCTCATACAAAAGCTAAAATGTGTGCCTGCTGCTAGCAAGATGGGGCTGACATTAACATGGCACTCATAAAACAATCAGAGCAGTGAAGCCCTCAAACAGACAGGGCAGAGTAATATTTAATAAAAGCGCACACATAATCTTCAGAATTAGCATTTTGTGCCTTGCAGTACCTTTGGGAGAAGAGCTTTTATTTGTGGAGTGATCATTATTATAACAAAGAAGAGCTACCTAATAATTTCCACTTTAACTCTGCAATATGCCATGAGCATTTCTGAACCATTATGCTAAACTGTGGCGGGGTAATCATTTTATTGTCACAGTTTGAGGGAAGAAAAATCCCTGTATATCAGTAGCTGGGAAGTGTGGGAACACAGGAACACACCGGCACAAGCAGCACACAACAAAAAACTTTTCCTTTTTTTGCTCCCCATGTGCTGGAGTTGGTACCTGCCATCCTTTGTATGGGAGGTGATAAGATTTTAACAATGTGTACTTTGAGAAAAATGCAGATTTCATAAGAACGTTGTTTTCCTTGGAGTCATTAAGGTTTTTGCTCATAAATCAGTAACATTTATTGATAGAGCCCTTAGCTTTGAAGTCAGTGGCAGGATTCCCATTGGCCTCAATAAGTTTGGGATTGCAGAGCCTGCCTCTGACATCTCTCTCTGAGAGCCTGGCCCACGGGAGCAGCGTCCTGTCAGAGGTGGGCACTGGCTTGCCCTGACGCTGTGCAGAGAAGGAGAGCAGCTCATGAATGGCTCATAACCATCTGGGCCATTTCAGCAGGTGGAGGATGTGGCCACATCACCTTCAGCCAGGTCCTGCTGCAACTGGAAGAGATGTTTGGTTTTCCCTCAGCCCAGCTGTTCTGAAAAAACACAATGAATGTGACACACTCACACCAAAGAGTCTGAGAATCCTGTCTGATGGCTGGGCTACCAAAATCTTTTGGTTCTTATATTTTTTTTGTAGTTGGCTTCCAGCTGTTCATTCAACAACAACAGAAAATTTCATATATGTAGGAATGAGCAATTATTCTTTTCTTGTTGTTATTATTCTTCCCTGGACTTTAAGTCTGTTCATGTTATCAATCATGTCTGCTTCCCTGCCTTGACTAGGACTGGCCTAAAGTCCTTCACTGTGTTTCGTCACCAGCAAAGCTTCAGACTTTGACTAAAAACTTTTTCTACAGCAAAAGCTAAGTTTTATGTAACCTTTTTTTCTATTTGTTTTAAAAACACCATTTCAGAAACGATTCTTTGGGGTTACAGAAGGGCATGAGAAGTGATAATATTTTGAAACAAAACATTTTGGCTTTCTTGGAGGCATTGAAAAGTATTATAGTTAATTCCAGATATAGATTCTGGAACTTTTCATTCTGGGGGAGGAAAAAAAAATTTTAAAAAATCTGTATTTTGGTTTGTCTTCTGATCAAAACAAAATGTAGAAAAATCAAGGTCTCCAGTGAAAAGATTATTCTGCCTAGCTCTGTTTTCCTAGGGTTGCACAGAAGTAAACACCTTCCAGACAGTGCTTTGAAAGTTGCCAAGTGATTAAGAGCAGAAATATGAAGAGCTGAGGGCCTGAGCTGGCCAGACATTTGTACCAAGGGCATAAATAGAGCTGAGGTCATCGCCTTGCCCCTCTCCCAGTGTTACCTGTGGTGATGCTGCAATGGCACCCAATTCCATCCTCCTTGGTGCTCTAAGCAAAGGACCTGGGAAGGACAAAGTTTTAGACAGACCAGCGTCCTTAGTGACACCAGTTATTGCAAATATGTCATAGTATAAACACGTTTTGTGCCCTCAAAAACAGGTAGCAGTCTGGATGCCTCTCTCAGCACGTCTGCCTTGGGATGCAGCCCTTCAGAGCCACTTCTCTGGCTGGGCAGCACCTCCTGCAGCCCTTCCAACCTTTACAGACACTTGCACTTTAAAAAAAGAGATGTGTTGGGAAAGTTGTGAAGCCCCTCTGGATTTTGTGACATGGGAAAATAATGCCCTGAAACCTTTTGGGGATGCACATCTCACCCCATCTCAGGCTGTGCCTGCAAAGGGCACCATCCTGCCCTGTTTATTAACCCTCCAAGTCCAGACTTTTTATCTTCAGAGGAGGTGCCCTGGGCTGTGGCCAGCAGGTTTGATGAGGCACTGATTCATCACAATCTCTACATATTTAAATAAAATGTCATGTGCTGTTGGTCACAGTGGCTTTGCAGGTGAGAGTGTCCCAGTGAAGAACTCACAGCCCCAGTTCAGCACAGAGCCCTGAGTGTCGGCCTCAGTCCCCCTGGCTGCCATGGATAGGATTTGACTTTGTTATGAAGCAAATACATTTATTAAAATTAGAATCAAATGCACGAGGCAGCACAGACAGGGCAGCAACTTGAACCTCTGAGAGCAACATAGGGAACACAACATCACAACGCAAACAGTAAAAATGTTTTTGTGGGGTCTTGTAACTGCACAAGAGTATCTTGCATTCATTTTAAACATGACTTGAATCTATAATTTTCAATGGTAGAGTCATTTATGTTGGAAAAAACCTCTGAGTCCAACTGTAAACCCAGCACTGCCAAGCCCACCACTAAACCATGTCCCCAAGTGCCACATCTACGTGGCTTTTAAATACCTCCAGGGATGGTGACTCAACCACTTCCCTGGGCAGCCTCTTCCAGTGCTTGACAACCCTTTCAGCAAAGCCTGCATATGTTTTCTGTTAATGGCTTATGGTCTCAAATAGTTTTATTCACTGGTATTTAGGGAAAAAAAATGTTGCTTGTAGTCTTTAAGAAAAGTAGCTCATTCTCTGACACATGGGAAACTGATTATCTCTGGGTTTTATTGTGGGGGGTATGTGTCCACAATCAACTGGGAATACTGGAAAGGGTGTACTATGGAAGTGGTTTTAATTTTTATTTATGAAAAAGTTTGATTCTGTGAAAGGGCTAGATGACATTTTGAAAAGCTGCTTTCACTGTAGATCTGTTGCTGTGAGCTTGACTGAAGGGAAAGCATTTGCTTTTGGACATCACAGTGGGTTTTATGCACAGTTTTATGCAAGTAACTTGAATCCAAATTAAACATATTGAAGTTACTTCTGTGTGTGCACTACATTTTCGTGACGGTAATGTCAGGATGTTTCTTTTGTTAGCTCATGTAAAAGTTAATGGCTGTACTCTGCCAAGTTTGGAGTAGGGTAATGATTTTTTTTTTTCCTGCCTGTTTGTGTTTTTCCCTGGAGCTGGCATCTCCATCAGCTTAAGTAGTGGAAAAGTTTGTGCTTGACACTTGCAATCTTTTGTAGGTAGGGCTGGGGTCTGTTTGCTCCCCATCTGTGCCAGCCATCACCAGGGGTGTGAGTTTGGGGCAGTGCTCACAGAAACACTGCTCAGGGTCACTCAGCTGCTCCCTTTCCATCTCCCTCCTGCTTCCCAGCTCCCCACATGCCCACCCTGCCCAGGGGCTGGGGGGAAGGAGCTTCCCAGCAGCCACACTGACTCTTGCAATTAGCTCCAACCAACCAGAACTTCACTAAGAAATCATAAGGATGCACGAGCTCTCTTTAGCACTTTATGTCTGGAGCATTTTGAATTGGGTTTCTGTGAATGAATGAATTTTCTTTCTTTACAATTAGAAGAATTTAGGGGCTGTGCCTCATTAAGTAACTCACCACACTGCCACATTGAACAACTCATGATGGCAAGGGTTTTATCCTGGATGGTGCTAACATAGGGGTGCCTTTAATATCCCCATCTTCCTAAATCCTTACCTAAGGAAGTGCCTGGGTGCTCTTCCTTGAGTATATCAACAAACAATCAAATTTACAACCAAAATTAACAGCTCAATCAGCCTTTCCATCAAATAGCAATTCACAGCCAAATGCCACCAACCCTAAAATTGGGTGGTGGCAGCCATTCCTGAGTTTGCAGTGCAGCCTCTTCCCTCTGGCTTCATATCTACAGGAAAGAATCATTCTTTCCAACACTGAGGTTGGCTGCTGGAGTTATGCTGCTCCTTCAAACTATTTTCCATGAGTAATGAAATTGTTGAGGTACCTGCTTTACTTAAAATGTTATCTAATGTTACCAATGCCATATTCTCACCTCATGCTGTATCAGCAAGGAAAAGTTGGTGGCTTCTTGGGTGAAACTGCTTCTTTCCATCAAACTGTGGGACCACCCTGAGACTCCAGAGACAGCAGAGAGTTACCCAGGGCTTTCTGCCTATTTTTACAGTAATAGTTTGATAATAATAATAATAATAATAATAATAGTAATAGTTAAATTCCAAGGTGCCCCAGTGCTGCAGAGGAAGAGAATCAATATGTTAATGTTTATACTGCCCCAGCCCACCAATATTTGAGCTGCTTCTGCTTACAAAGTTTTAAACCAGTAGCTCTTAGTCCAAGATTTGAGCAGCACTTGAGTTTTCAACATCCTCTCAGAGGCTCTGAGTAGATACAATGCCAAGAAAGTGGCTGTGAGACTCCATGGATATGGCAAAATATGTTGCACACACATCTTGTTTATCCTGTAGATGCAATACAACTGGAATGACTGGATGGCAGCTGTGGTTTTTGGTTGTGGGGTGTAGTGGTTTTTTGTTGTTTTTTTTTTTTTTTTTGTAGTAGCCAAAGCATTAATCAAGGCAGGATGGTTTAATACTGAACAACCTGGATCTGATTGCAGAATAGTTAGAGAAATGCTGAGGGTTACACCCTTCTTTATTTTGCCAATATTTTCCATAATATTTATGGGAGTTTCCTTGGTGAGTTTGGGTTCTGATGGACAATAAAGCAAGCTTACTGGAGTTTGTTTTATTAACTTAGGTCTTGTGCATTTCGTATACAATAAAAAAAGGGATGTGTCCTGATTTCCAATTGGTCTCTGCCTGTTATGCTGTATTTTTTTTAATGTAGGATTAAAAAAAGTATTTTTTAATACAGATAATAAAACCAAACAAATTAATTAAGGAAAAAAATTCCTCCAATGATAGAGTTTGAAGTCATGCATATGTACTACAAAGAATGTGATTGCTGAAATCTTTGTGTTAGTAAGGGGGGGGAAATGAAAGCTCCTTTTATTTTATTTTTCTCACGTCTTCTATCATTAAAATCCAGTTCTAACAGCAGAATACTTCTCTTTTTCATGTGTGTTGAAAAGCAGCTACACCATGTATCAAAGCCATCAGTCCAAGTGAAGGATGGACTACAGGAGGTGCCACTGTCATCATCATAGGAGACAATTTCTTTGATGGGTTACAGGTCATATTCGGCACCATGCTGGTTTGGAGTGAGGTAGGTGTTGTCTGAACGCTAATGTCTAATAGCTTTGTCTCCTTGTAACCAGCCTGTCCTTTCTCTGGGCCACATGCTAAATCAGCAACAAATGTCGACGCACGAATCCTTGCTTCACTCAGTTTTATGAAAATAATTAGTCAAATTTACCTGTGGCAGGAATCTGTTGTAGCCAGGGGGATTTGCATGTCCTCTCGCTGGCCCAGAATTTAGCTCAGTGTGTTTTATTCCAAGGAAAGGGGAGGATAAATGCCTGTGTGAATAATTCTGCATTTAGCACTACAATAGCTAAGGGCCCACAGGAAACAAACATTTAGGGGATCCCACTTTCCAGGGAAACTGGCTGCTGGTAGTTGCAGCTGAATGAGGTGGAGATTGCAGAAATTCAGCAACTCTCAATAGCATATCCCTAAAGTCTGGATACTTGGTGTAAGTATCATTTTCATAACAGCAACCAAATGCACTGTGTTGTATCCACAGTGGACTCCTCATACATAACAGGGGCCCCTGTAATTTCACAGGAACCCTTTCCTTGTTTCTTATCCATTTTTTTTTTGCTGTTGTTATTCCTCCCAGCTCCTTAAATACTGTCTTTTCCCATCACATAATTAACTGTGGAGCCTGATATTCCCCAAGAACCAGTGGAAGGTTAAAACCCAGACAGCATCATCCCAATGGCCATGGCCAGAGTTGTAGAAACCATGGCAGAGTTCCCCCACTGGCACAAGGAGACAGCTCCAAGGAAAGGTTTATATTTTGAACTTAGGGCTTTCCAAAAACATTTTTGAGGTTTAATAAGAAATTGTCATTTTCATTATTTTAGTCCTGAAAAAAACCCCAGCCTCCTTGAAATGTCTGTGAAACACTTCCCAATGGCGAGAGGATCTTCTGATGCTTTACCTTATATCCTGTAAATATTAAATCAACACCACAGCTTAATTTATACCCAGCACATTCCCCCTGATTCCATCGCACATATGGCAGCATTTTTTCCATGTGAAGAGTATTCTCTAATGTCCTTCACTGTTCTCTCTCTCTCATCCTTCCACTTGAGGACAAGTGTGGATGAAAGGGCATTCCAGAAAAGGAGAGATAGTAAATGAGTCCTATTCTGAAGCCCTTATGTGAACATGAAAGTGCCCCCTGGGCCCAGTGTAAGCATTTTGTGTGTTAGTATTGAAGCCATTATGGCTGCAGACGTTTAACAGGGAAAGGTGAAGGGGCTGGGAGGAAAGTGCTCCGATTTTGGTGCTGCAGAATTGGATCTTTCATTATAAATCTTGATTCTATTTATTAGTGGAAGCCATTAATTGTCAATTTCTAATCTCGGGAGACTGAGTGCTGGTCAAAACACTGTTGCTGATGGTTGCAAGGCCTTGTCATGGAATTAATAATGTTAGAAGGGGTCCAGACCAAGCCAGTCTTTTGTCTGGGAATGCTGCAATGGGCAGCAAGCTTGTCTTGAGGAGAACTCTTTCACTGCCTCTCCCCCACAGAATTGCTTCTCATTTCATAACCTATGAGAGCAGTCAAAATTCATACAGGAGAGAAGAACATTCTTTCTAAAAGAAACAGACAAACATGGTAAACAAGTGCAGAAATGCATGAGCTGTCTGAGTGATCCCTAAATAATAGTGATCTATAAATAATTCAAATTACACATACAAGCCACCTATGAAGTACAAAATAAGTTCTTTCATTTGCCTTCCTACATTTCTAAAAATGTCTAAGGCATTTTCAGTGCCCAAGAAGAATATTTTTGTTTTGCTTTAATAGAATATAAAATTGAGCTGTCAATCCTCTGAATCTGAGTCCATTACAAAACTGGAGCAGGCTCATCCCGAGTTGCCAGTAAGGCCCAGTTATGAGCAAACTTGGCCAGGTTATTTTGTCATTGAATTTTGGACAAATTTTAAAGTTCATCCTGTTGTTTCATGGATCCAAAGAAAACATAATTTTAACTGGGCTTCAGAAAATCCCAAACAAATCCAGATAGGCAGAGACTAAAGAAAAAGAATGGGTCTTGCAGAGCATTTTCATGTGGATTTTTCCAGCTTCAGTTTCAAATATAATTGCAGGTGGTTTGGGGGACAAAGTCTAATATTGAAATTAAGCATCATTTTGCTACAGACTTTGCATGGGACCTTGGGCAAATCGTATAATCTACTTAAAGTTCAATTCCCTTTCTCTAAAACAGTAATAAGATTAGTCACCTTCTTTGGAGAGGTGCTGTGAAGATAATTATCGTAAAGGCCCTATATTACTCAGACTTCATTATAGCAAAATCCATGTAAATACCTGAGCTGCATGGATATTTAAAATATAAATCCTACCCTAATTCAGAAGTAAAGTTAAGAGCAAAAAAAATACCCAACTTCCTTTTAAGAGTGAATTTGTTGCTGTCAAGCAGCATGTTATAAATAATTTGAAATGTAAATAATATATTTTTAATTTATTTTACGTGTATTCAAGTTTTGTAATTGAAATATTTATATGCTTGAAATGGAGTTGACTGTGTTAAAAAAGGAGGTTTAAAATGGTTTCTGAAACACATATTTATTATTTAAACATATATTTTAGCTGTAAACACTCTAACATAATTGCAACCTTTCTCAGCCAGGGAGAACTAAATAAAAACTTAATTTGTCACATTAATTTTGAGCAGAAATGCAGATACCCTAAGCCAGTAGGTTCAATTAATCCTTACCTCCTATATTACTTTATAAAAATGACTTTAAAAGCCCTTGGTATTTTTAGAATACAGCAGAATGGGCTGTCTAATGCCTTTTTTTTTTTTCCAAGGGACTTTTGTAACCACCAAACAAACAGCACTGGTCTATCGTGTGCACATGCTGGCTGTGCTCAGACCCTCCCAGCAAACATTCCGTGTGCCAGACAGGCTGTGCTGCCTGTTTGTGCAGTGCACACACACACAGAGCTGGAATTTGGGGGGTTTCACCCAGCTCCTGGGTGTCACAAATATTCCAAATCGGCGCTGCTGCTCAGAACCCTCGCTTGATTCTCTCTCCTGTTGGGTTGCTGAGACTCTGAGAGTCGAGTTGCAGGGCAAATACATGATTGTGAAGACAAAATTAGTTTCTTATAAATATTCCACAATATTTGCTTAAAATGAATTATTTCTTCAAACATTTTCCTGCCAAGAACATTCCTGCAGCTGTACAGAGTCAGCTGGAAACAACTTCTTTTTCTTTTATATTAAGAAAAGATGAAGCACTGAAACATGTTTGGGGTTTTTTTACCTTTGTACAGCACAAAAACAGAGGATGATTTTTGGTTGGTGGGGTTTTTCGTGTACTTTTTTTTTTAGTGCTGCTGAATCAAATTCTGTGACACAGTTTGTTATTTTGCTTTTTATGTTTGTTATTGATTTTGGAAGTCTCTGGTTTTGAGTGCTTATTTTGGAGTTCTGACTCATTTTTTAAAAATGAGTAGGCACCCTCTTTTTGCAAACCAAGGCTTATTAAGCTGCATCTGGATGCCCAGAATTGAGGCATACATGCAAAGTCATTGGTTGTTTTTTAAAATATAGGTACCTTAAGGGCTCTGTTCTCACTGAAAGCTGTCATTACCTTCAGTTGGTGGGATTTTTCTTCATTCCTGTTCTAATGGTCCTCTTCACACAGAGTCAAAGTCAAATTTATGACTGATTGTCACCATTTCCCTAACCACAAACCAGAGCTCAAGCATGCAAAAATAAACTAGTGACTCAGATTAATGACATCTCCTTATAAAATGTCACTTTTAAAAAAAGAAAGTAACCTGGCACTCTGAAGAGTGTGAAATGATGCTGTATCACACAAGAATGCCTAGAATATATTAGCAAACCACAGAAAGAAGCTTGTTGTACATACTCAGCCCAAATGTGTTTTGGATTTTGAAGGCCAGGCACCGCCCACCATTCAGAGGATCCCTAACTCAGGTTTTAGTGCAACCCACTGCATGTCCCAGCTGACATGTAAGAATTTATACAAACAGCAAATGCAATTGCTAAGTATCAGGCCAAATCCCTTGAAAATCCCTTGGGAGAAAGGTCCAGTTACTAATTTTATGTCCAGCTCCATTTATCAATTTGCTAAATGCTAGAATGGAGAAGGAAGATGGATCTGGGATTTTGCTGCTGTGTTCAGGTCCAAATCACAGGTTAATGCCTTGATCAAGATGTACATTTAAAAATATATTCAGAAAGGGCCATAACTCATATTTAGGGATTCTGTTCTTGGCATGTCGTTGCTACGATTGTTTTGCTCTCTGTTTATCCACCAAGAGTTCCCCACTGAGGTGAGGATGCACAACTGACCCTGCTGGGTCACACAGGGAGCTCATCTACCTCAGTGTCTTGTGTTTGTCACTGGGCAAGGACAGATGCCTAAAAACAACAGAGTGAACATGTCATGATGCTTCCCCAAAACTCTTTAGCAGTCTCCAGCTGCTCAGAGACATCCAGAAGTGGTGTCTTTACTTTTAAATCATTACTTTACCAGTCCCTGAATGGTAATGGCTCAACTCTTCCAGAGGATTTGCATTTAAATATGAGGCTGATTGTGCCTTGAAGAAGGAACAGGCCATGTCAGGGTGAAGGGAGAAAAGGTGGAGTAGGTTCCCAACATCAGACCCCAGGTTGACAGTGTAGATGGGAAAGCATCCCATAATCCTGGAGTTATGGAAGGCAGGGGAAGATCTGCTTTTGCTATGGGTGGGCTTGGAGTGCCCAGAGATATACAGCACCAGTTGGGTCACTTGGATTGCAAATCCAGAGTCAGGACAATTTGGAGACCTGGTTCCAGTCCATAGCAGGTCCTGGCAGAGCTGTGGAACCAGAATTTGAGACCCAGGGTGGGAGGTTTTGGTGTGCAAGGGAACATTTTTTTGTCCCTTAAAGCCAATCTCCTGCTATGACAGCAATCTAGGGAACTCCTGGTGTGTAACCAAGCTGGCCAGTTCCCTCTGTGTGCAGGAGACCTGAAGGCTGACCCAGAACAAAGGCCCCCCTGGCTCAGCACTGAATCCCTGCCAGTGGTCAATGACAGATGTGATGGAGAAAAAGCAAAAAGAAAAGGCACGTGTATTCTCCTGGTATACCTCCCAAGCATTAGTTGTAAGGAAGAGAGGAATAAAATATATCCTGAGTGTCCTAAACCATAGGACTTCAGACATAATGTTCACCCTTTGGGAATGTGTGGGCGACATTATTGTATATTTGTGGTTTGAAACACAGTTAAACTTATTTACTTCAGAGCACAAAGGAAAACCAAACTGTTTGTGGAGAACAAACCAGGAAACTTGCTTAACTCTCCCCAGCTCTCTGTAACAATGGACCATAAATAGGTCAGACATTTCTTGGGAACCAGGGAAGATGAGTATTGGAAAATGCCACAAATTATGTTTAAAGAACATTAAAGTGGTGACAGACCAGTAAATGCTGGGAAATTCAAAGATACAACCAGAAGCTGCCTGTACAGCTCATGCCAGAATGGGGGTGAGGGATGCAAGGCTCATGCTGGTATAGTAAGATGAGCGTGTTAACATTTACTACTAAAGTCCTTGGCGGTTTTTACAAATATTTTCTCCCAAAAATGTCGTAACTTTTTTCTCATCTTGCCAGTTCACCCAGTTGTCCAGAACCACTTGAGGATGGGATTTATCTCAGTTATGTTTGGCTGCCTACAGCTGACAGAGTCTAGACTTGTCCTGTTGGTTCAGTGGGGAAGGGTTGAAGCTTCCAGGGAGTGGCTCATCCCAGTGTGAGAGGTGTCTGAAGCTTTAGAAGTCAATTGCTGTTTGGCACTACCTTCTTCCTCTGCTGGCTCTTTAGGGTATAGAGAGAATTGGCCTGGACTTTTAGGCTTTGGTCAGTTCAACTGTAAGACAACTTAGTTTAAGTAAAAGCATTCCTTGGAACTTTGGGGTTTTGTTGTGGGTTTTGGTTTAATTTTAATTTTTTTCCTCAATTGATAGAGTGAGCAATTTTGAAAAAAAGGCAGGTTTCTTTTAAAAGTAAGTGAGTTTCTAAACCACGTGATTCTAAAGCAGAGCCTGAAAACATACTTTTGGAGCTCCCAAACAAGAAGACATCAACCCCTACATGATAATTTCTAAAATGACATGTGGCTTCTGACTTCTGTGGATCTGAATAACTTTTGGAGCATTTGATGCTGGTAGTTTTGGTTTTAATGTTCAACTTGATTTAATATTAATTTTCTTATTTTAAATATGGAGAGCTCCCTACTGTGAGTGCCATTTCCCTCTGTAGCACAGATGGCTCTCAGACAGATATTACTCTCCTTCTGTGCTCTTTTTCAGTCCCATGCCCTAAACAAAGAACTGGATAAAAGTCTGGGTTTCTTGGTAGGGCTTTCCTGCAATGCTGAAACATTTGGTTCTTAGTAAAAAGAAGAACAAAATAAGCTTTTTATTGAAAAAAGAAAATCTGTTGAAATTTATTCCTTAATCCAGGACATCATTCAACCAAGAGTACAGAGCAGTTGACTGCATGGGGTGCTCACATTTTGCTCACTGTCAAGCCAGGTTATGGTCTTGGTTTTATTTGTCCCTCTAGAGGTGCATTAATGTGCCACAGGCAAAGAAGGATTATCCATGTGCCAGACCTGTATCTTGGTTGTTGGCCACAATCATGTCACCTTTTCTCTGGACCCCTTTTTACTGTTTTTTGGGTTTTTTTTAAGGGAGCACAATGAGTGAGAAGAGGACATTTTGCTGATGGGGATGACAATGCTGTTGTTTCTGAGATCAGCAAAGATTTGAGTCAATCTGCTATGAATCAGTGAGCTCCTAGATGGCTCTGCTAATAATGTCAAGAACCACATTTTAAATCCAGTCCAGAATCCTGATAAAGCAAAAATTGTCTAGAGCCTGGAAAGTGCAGCACTGACCTGCCCCAACCTTTGTGCCAAGAGGATCAGAATATCAGAATCCCCTGCCCAAATAAAATGAAAGTCAAGTTTATATACTTATTTCTGTGTAAATCCACACCTGAAGAAGCCCTCAGACATGTGTCAGTCATTGCAGTGAGGGCAGATGGGAAGTGATGGTTGTTAGATGATTTTCTTTGGTTCATTGTTTTTGAATGCTCTCATAATTTTGAAGGAAAGATCCAGCATCCTTTAGAAGCCAAGATCTGCATTTCTACAGGAATCAGTTACACCTCTACAAAATGAAGAGAAAATTAAAACAGCAGCACAGGGTGCTTTTCCAGTGTACAGATGTCAGCTGGGGACAGGAATATTTAAAACCTTGGACTTGTGCCATGTTGACACGTGTAATCATGTGTCATTTATGAATCTGATTTTTTGACCCCAGAATTCATCTGAGCAAATGTGGGTGTCGTGCTGCTGTAGACTGGAGTTATTGCATTAAACCAGGGCTGATGCTTGCACTAGGAAGCAAGTGCCTGCCATGTATGAAAACAGGAATAATGTTGTTACGAGATTGCTTGTAAATATTGTGGTCACTGGCTTTTGTGTGGGTTACATCAAGATTGCATTCAAACACTGACAGGTTAATTACATGTTTCAAAGCTTGTTTACTGTGATCTGAGAGGAAAGCGTTATTAAAGAAGTGTTCAGCATCTAACAGTGCTTTTTTTCTCTTTCTTCTCCCTTCCCAATGTTTTCTCTAGCTGATTACTCCACATGCCATCCGTGTACAGACGCCTCCCCGACATATCCCAGGGGTTGTAGAAGTCACATTGTCCTACAAGTCTAAGCAGTTTTGCAAGGGAACGCCTGGAAGATTCATTTACACAGGTATGGATGCTTTAAATGGAAGGGGAGAAATAGGGCAGGCAATATATCACACTTGCTAGGGCTTCTGCTTTTGTCATTAAAAGCTGTACCTTATTATTTTGGCTGAGAACGTCGCTGAAGGCACCAGTTGGAGGTTGGAGAGTCAGAACTGGGTGACTGTAGGGATGAATCTGAAAACACCAGTGTGGGATTTTTGTTTGCTTGTTTGTCCTCGCAATGGGGCATCTCTTTACTCAGGAGGGGAGAGGAAGGAGGGAAACAGATACTCCAGTACTTAAACAAACAAGAGTGCAAGCACAAGGAGCCAGATACACAAACCTGCCTTGAGAAGGATCCTGCTAAACATCTCCACCTCATGTTGTCCAGCAGGTGTTGCAAGGGTTCAAAGCCTCTTTGCCAGCCCATCTCACCATAACTCACTTGTCTCTGGCTTCCAGGGAGCTCAGGTAACTCTCAGCCCAGTCAGTGCTGCAGACACAGCAACTTGCAGTGTGTTCATACTGGAGACCACTAAGTTGAGTGATTTGGCCTCAAGAGTTACTAACTAAAAAAAACCAAACCACTCTGAGACATTGCAGGTGCTGTCAGTGTCAAACCAATCTCAGTAGTTATAAGAATGGCCTGGGAGATAAATCAAGTAGCAGCCTAACTTTTTAAAGAGGATGTATGTTGATTCCTCTGAAGGTGTGTGCTACAGGAATTAACAGATTTTCCCTGGTCCTGATATGCTTTTAATGCACTTGTTGTCACATCTGCAGACAGGACTATGCTGGAGCTGTTTGTCTGAACCCTGGTTCAGCACAACCCAGTACAATTAATTTTCTCATTCTTGATTGCCCCTGGAACTTTAGAATATATCATAAATACTTGTTACTAAGGCATTCTGAGTTCCACTGGGCTGATACACTGCTCCAACTCTCAACGTACACACAGGGACTTGAGGCAGAGGAGAGAATTCTGTGCTCCAGCTGGGCAGGAAACTCTCATCTGAATTTTGTTAACACTGAGCAAGTTGAACAAAGGTGCCTTATAAAGCTTTGTCTTTTTCAAATACCTTCTCCCCCAGATGGGATTATGCACTGGGTTTTTTTAAACTGGCTCTTAAAATGCTCACCTATTGCCCTTCAGGCACTTGTGGAGGCTGTGTGTGTTTATTTGTGAGCATTAAGATTTCAGCAATGTGTGGGAAATCCATATATTGGACAATAACACACCACATCAAAAAATTATTTAGCGTTTTGAATGTGTTGGAACAAAAGGAAAAGCAAATGTCAAATTGATGGCTGGTGTGAACCATCACAAGAGGGTGTTGCCCAGAGCTTTGGACTGTTTGAGATGAATCCTTTCCCTCCTCTCTTTCTTGCAGGAAGTTGTGCTGTCCTGCCTGTTGTTACCTCATTGGGCTGGCTGCCCCTGGGGCTGGTGAAATGGCAGGTGTGGATATGGAAGGGGAGGAAAGGGGGGAAACCTGCTCCTCTTAACTTTGCAAAAAAATTTTTGATGTCTTCTTTAAATGTAGAAATGGATTGAACCCATTTTGGGGTTGCTTTTCAGATCATCATTAATTAGTTTTTCCAGTAAAAAAGGAGGGCAGCACTTTAGCTTGTCTGCCCAGGAGCAGATGGCTGAATGTGGAAATAAAGTGTCCCAGTAGGGAGAATGTTTCCACGTAGGCATTTTCTGGTTGGTGTTTAAAACACAGTATTTTTCATCCAGTAAATGGAAGTATGAAATACTAAATAATAATGATAAAATCGAAGGTGATCCAGTCCATGGACAGTTCTCTCATGCAGTTACTTACAGAGTTACAATAGATACAGAAAAGGTGTTGTCACTGAAACCCTACCTCTTCCAATTTGCATTTTCCTTTTAGACCCAACCTGAACTTAAATGTAGCTTTTTAAAAAGGACTAAATGAAACTAAAATAAAAACAGTTAATGCATCCTGACCTTCAGAAGTGCCTTCCAGCCCTTTAAACAAAATGCAGGTTCAGTACATGGCTGCCGATTAGTTTTAGTTAATTGAAAATTATAGGATTGACCCAAGAGGAAAATTTTGTTTGCACTCCAATCACTTTTACAAATTAAGGAAAATTACCACAATTTTGTTTAGCTAAGGTTTCACACTGAGTTCACGAAATTAGCTCAGCCATCCCAACAAAGTCAGCACTTTGTTAGTGAGCACTAGAAAAAAACTAATAGTCTATGGTGTGTACAAACGAAGCATAGAAAAAGCTATGATGCTTTAGAGAACTAGGCCAAGTGGTTTTAATTAGGATTATTGGTTCATTGTAAGTTTTGAAGAACAATCAAACTAGCAGATTAGCTGTTTCTTTTAAAGCTAGAATTTCTTGCCATTCATTTTTCCCATGAGAACTTGTTTTAACTCCCACATAGCACTATTTTTTTTTTTCTTTTGTTTTTTCCTTTTTTTTTTTCTTTTTTTTTTAACAAGGCCTGCAGGAAATGGACCAATTGGAAGTTGGGATACAGTAACATTGCCCAGCATCACTGCAGCCGATGGGAGTTTTTCACAATGTTCTTCAGTGAACTCAGTGTTCTGGAACATATTACAAAACCACAGAGGCCAAATGTTTTCTCAGAGGAGTTTGGCCTCTGTTTTTGGCCGAAAACATTTCAGCATCACTTGCTGCTTATTTACCCTGCTATTAAGAACAAGAAAAGGGGAGAGCAGAAAAAGCAGGGGGGGGAGAAGCAAAAGAGAGTGAGAGAGAGAGAGAACAAGACCTGGGGTTTGTGGGCGGTGCAGGAGTTGATCAAGCGTAGTTTCCTTTCTGGTGAGAATGTCCCTGCTCGTTAATGGTCCCATTTTGTGGTCAGGTCTCATTTAGAAGAAATTATTTTTAATCAGTGTTCAACAAAATATCCCCTCAAGCCACCTGGCTGTAAACTGGTTTTTTTCTTACTGTTAAGTAGTTAAGTTCTCAGAAGAAAATACCCAGTGACCCATTAATTTTAGCCTTTTTTTCCTCTTTAACTGCAAATAACTTAGTAATATGATCTCTAAGTAGTCCATGTGCCATCTAGGAATCAAGGTTACATATATACAGAGAAATCCTGGATTTTTTGAGTATTTCTGAAAGAAATAAACCAGTTTCAATCCTGTGCTTCCAAGAAAACGTAAGTTTTTATTTTCCATCTGCAGAGCGAGCCATTAGCATGCACTTAGAGAGCAATTATTTCTTAGATTTTAAGATTTGACATTCCTGAGAGAACGTTATTAGAAATACAGAAGTCTGAACACATCTTAAATGTGTGCTCATTTTTGGAATAGTATTAAAAGTCGACATGCACACAGAAATACCCAGACAAGCTGTGGCACCCTTCATCTCTAAGACTCTTCTGGCATTGGAGAGCACTGAATTTGTGTCACAATTTGGAAGTTAGGTGTGTGTCACTACTATTATTTTAGGACTGGAGAAACTGAAATTAAGGAAGAGATTAGAGGTACAAATCCATAGGTGGTTTGGCAAAGGGACCAGGACATATATGGTTGATTTAAATAAGAGATGAGAGTTGGCACAAATTTGTGATACGCAGACAGGCCTTTGAGATTTTGTTTGGGTTTGTTTTAATTTAAAAAAATGGATGCATCATGGGCAACATGAATTTCTCAGATTACTTTTGCAGTGGTACTAAACTGCAAGATTTGAGTGGGGCTGCAGGACTCTAAGTGAGATGAAAATTTATCTCACTGCATATTGGAAAGGACATATGGAGGGTCCATAAAAATGCATTATGCTGTGTCTTCTGCCACCTGCTCAGTTTAAGATTTTGTGCTTTTGTTCCCAAAGCAGAGCAAAGGACTTCATAGGGGCCAGAAGTATAGAACTGCATTACTGAGGTTGTGTGCAACATGAGTTAATTCAGATTCTTGGCTGAGCAGTACCCTAAATACTGCTTTTTTTGGAAAGAGGTTACGTGGTTGGATACAGGTTGGAATTTAGGGACTATTTTAATTTGCATTAGGCTTGCAGGGAGGCTGTGGGCTGAGCCCTTTGTGTGCTGACAGGGCACCAAGAGAAACAGGCAAGTCCCCCATGGGCCATTTGGGGTTTGTTATGATCTTTGGGGTGGGATGTGTCTCTAGAAGTGCTGCTAATGGGAATGGCTGGATGGAGGTGCACTGGGAATAACCCAGTGCTGAGCTCTGATCCTGCAGGATAACTGTGGCAAAGGCTGAGTAGGACAGAGTGGACACTGCCAGGACTGACCAGTGTTTGTATTACACTGTTAGGCCACTGTGCGTGGAGAGATGTAGAAATCCTGGTGCTGTGAAGGTCAGGATATTCACAGAATTTCTGGGAAACTACGTCTGTCTTTGAAATGTCACAGGGCTTTACAGGGAACTTTTCTCTCCCCTATTTGCTACAGAGAACAAATGGTCTCATGTGGAAAAATCTTCTGAGAACATTTGAGTCTGTGTACTAAGAGGAAGGGCCTTGCAGTTCACAGATAATTTGGGTAACATTTCCGATGTTTGAGTTGACTTAATTTTCAGATTTTCAATTTTAGATGGTTTTATTTACAGAAGCACAGGAGTAGTTGTCTTCTGAGAATCATTCTCTTTTCATTTTTTTGAAGTCAAATACCTTCAAGAGTACGAGACCAAAAACTACCTGTTACCATCTAAAACTTCAGTCCATGGTCCTGGAAGCAGAGGTTGGAGTCCTGTAGAGAGGACTGACTGGAATTAGAACCACTTAAAAAACTGATCTTGAGTCCCTTAAGTTTCCAACCTGGTAAATTTCAGTGATTTCCTTTGCTAGGAAAGTTTTCTCTTTTCAAGAAAGCACCAATAACTATGTAAAGCTCAAAAGGTACATAATCAATGAAACAGTCAGTTTTCAGAATGGAGAGTTCTGGAGTTTGTAGATAGAAGAAGAAGGTTTAAAAAAAAAGAAAGGAATAGAAGTGGTGATAAGAGAAAGACTGGCTGTCAAGAGGTTCCTGTAGCCCCACTGGAGCCTTTCTTGATCCCTGCAGACTGGAGTTTGACCCTTACACCAGCTAACCTTGGCCATAGCTGTGTGGCTGTTCATTCCTCAGAAATGTTAAAACCTAGTGGCAGTTGTTCTGAAAATCAGTAATCCACAACCTCATTAGTTTTACAATGCCTCATTCATGCGTGTTTATTATTAAATCATGAGCACTTAAATAACTGATTAGTATAAATCAGGAGAGAAGGCCACCATCAACAGGACAAAAAAAATAAAAGAAAAAATCCAGCATGTCTGATGCCATCTCAGGTTTCATCCCGATGTGTTTATAAAATTCTTCAATCTCAAAGATATGAGGATCATTAAGCTGAAATGAAATATAGAGCACATCACTTCTCCAGAAGACTGACCAGCTATAAGATCTGGTAGCTAGCAAATGAATGCCATTTGTTTTTAACAGCAGTTTTTATCTGCCTTTCACTAGTAAATATTAATAGTGATGGCAGAATAAAAAGTATCAGATGTCTTGAAGTTAAATAGTCAGAAAGTGCTGCAGAACAGAAAAAAAAATCTTTCAATGCAAAGAAAAACATAAAGTTCAAAATAAGAGCTTTCTGTTCTTAAAAGCAGGAGAGCCCTGTGCTGCAGGTTACCCTGTGATTTGGATGCTCCATAGAAAATCACATCCTGATTTCAGAGAGGTTCTGTGGAGGAGAGATGGTAAATCCTTTCTCTAGAGCACAATCAAATAAGGATGAATGAAAACAAACCTTTGTAAATGTAAATTTTTACCAGGGACTTTAATTAATGCCTGTTGAAACAAGCAAAAAACGTTCTTCTAACAACTATTTAAAAAATATCCTAATGCAGATTTCACAGTGCCCAAGTGGTCTTTGCCATGAGGACTCCAGAAGTGTTTGCCACAGTCACTGAAGGACTCGTGGCACCACTGCTGGGTGCAGGACACTGCAGGGAAAACAAGGGTGGGATTGGTGCAGTCTCTCCCTGCAATCCCCCCCATCAGGGATGTGATCTGGGTGTTACCTGCCCTTGAGGAGAAATGCTGCTCTCAGGAAATCTCTGTTTGAGTTTAAGCTTTGTAAGTTCCAGTCCATTAACTGAGTCAGTCACCTGCCTTGCCTGGAAACTTTAAGGGGGCGGGGGGTGTGTGTGTGTGTGTGAAATGGTCGCAATTGCTTTGGAACAAGATTTTCTAGAGGAAATAATTTCAGTGTTTATTATTTTCGTGGTGGTTTGGGGTGTTACTGTTGTTACCAAAATATTTTTTTTTTCAAGCTTGTAGGGACATGCCTAGTGGAGTGAAGTATGGACAGTTATCAGGGTGGAATATTAGCAATATTAGGCTGGTTGGCTTGGTTTGCAGGAAGTCAGGAAAGGAAGCTGGGAGGAATCCTAATTGATTGCAGGGAGGGGATGGTGGAGGTAAACTGGAAAATCCCTATTCTATGCTAATAGGAACAGAACCCTCACATCTTTGGTATTTCTTAAACACTGGTAGAACCATAACACACTGCAAAAAACAAACATTGAAAGTGTGCAGGGTACCTGTAGGATAGCTTCAAAATGAAAGCAATTACAGCAACCATCAGAATAAAGCTGGCTGTGAAGGAAACATATTATTTTGCATATTTTATGTATACACTTTCCAAGAAATATGACCTTTATTTTCTAGTTAGAGGGAAGTGCAATCAGACTCTATGCAGCAAAGGGTAGCTGGGTCATTAAAAAGAATATTTTCTCTGATATTAGAAGTCTAAATGGGCACTAGTCCTTATTCACAACCTTGGCTGTTTCTGTCTGCCCTGAGTTAATAAGTGATAAGGCCAAAAGAGAAATAAATCACTGAAGTCCCTGTCCAAAGAAAACATATTGACTACAGCCAAGCAAATAACAGCCCATAACCAATGGTCCCATTCATCATTCATGTAATAGGGATATAAAGTATTTTCCACCTATGAAACCATGGAGTAGGAAAAAGCCTGATAAGCCCCCAATCTAAACTATGTGATTTGATTATTAAAGGACATGAACTGTTTGTCACATACCTTTAATCTTTAAGATGTGTTGCCATTTCTAAACTATAAATTTGTGGTAAAGGATTAGAAAGCTATTAACAATAAAGGTATAAAATAGACTTTATAAAGATTCCTGTAATTGTCATGCAACCCTGTAGACCCTTGCAACTTTAACCCATTGAATATGATATAACATTGTTATCTGACCTTCAGAGCCAATAAACCATTTTTTGCTTTTCAAATTCCAGACTTCATGATAAATTAACCCTCTGGATTCACAAAATAAACCTTATAAATTCTTTTCTTTATCCCCACCCCAATACCTTTAAATTTTCATACCCTTGCTTCAAAACTCTCATTCCAGACTGAAATTGTTAATCTTTTTTTAATTCTTCTTTTAGCTCATGTCACTTGATGAGATATTATTCTCTCTCTTTTTTTTTTTTTTAAAAAAAAAGGCCAATAAAATAGGGAGCTGAGATGAATTTCTAAAAAGTCTGCATTGTACTTTGTTTCTGCAGGGGGCTTCACTGCCTTTAATGTCTGGGTGTCCAGGTTAGACAAACACCAGAGAGATGGGCAGTTTAGAGTGGCAGCAGAGGCTGAACTGATCACCTTAATGCATTTTGATGCTGTGCCCAAAGAAGACGCACGAGGCACTGTCTCTTTGCTGTTCCAGAAAGCAGAATCCTTGAGTATTTGCTGCCACTGATGTGATTAATAGACTGGGAATTCTGGTTTCCTCATGGGAAAGCATGTATTTAACTCATCCTTCCTGCTCTTCTTGTGGCGTGCAGCATGTTTTGGTTTCTGCTGGAATGGTGGGCAGGATTTGCTGTGGTTGAAGATTGGCCAAGCTGTGGCCAGGCTTTCAGAGGTGCCCACGGCACACTGGCTCTGGAGAGGACATCAGGAGCTGAATTTAGTGCACAGCTGCCTGAGGCACGTTCTCACACAGCACTGCCTGCCAAATAGTCTCCTTAAGATGTGCTTAATCCTTTGAGGTGCTCGTTAGTGAGGGCTCATTTTGCTGAGGCATTTTGTTTCACAAGTGCCCAACTCTGGGATGTACAGCATCGTTCCCCAGAGGCAGGACTTGGGCAGCCTCACTCCTGCTTGTACCAGCATCCCTACACAGCCAGTAGTGCTTCTCTAGCCTGGTTAGAGCTTCTGACAGCAGTGACTATAGAGAAGATATGCCTCAATATAGCACATGTCTACAGATTCAGGCTTTTTTTGTTAATATATAGATAAAAGGAAAATCTTGTACTTGTAGCCTTTCATCTCAGTGGATGCAAGAGCAATTTATTGCATGGAGTGTGAACTTCTTTGTACTTTTCTGCTATCTTGCAAGAACTCACACAGACTCTTCTGCTTAGTTATGAAGATATCAAGTGCATAAGTGATGTGGTCTGCCCTGGTGACTGGACAGAGATGCTGGAATCAGTTTAATCACAGTATGACAAAGCTCAATCCCGGCAGCTTCTCAGGCTGCCCCAAAACTCTGCAGAATTGCCTTCTGGCACAGGTTACAGTGCCCATCCTGACTTTATTTAAAGTTACCTTGAGTACTTTTGTATGAAACTTTGCAGTGCAGACGAGCCCTGCAGGCTGCAGAGCTGCTGTGTTGGTGACACCGCAGGAGCCAACTCGAGAAGGAGTTGTAACCACAGTGTTTTAAATTATGTGAGACATGTGGCAGTGGGCCACATTTATTTCATGGTAATGGCTGGCTAATGTCTTAGAGAAAGCAGAATTTCCTTGAAGATTCAATCTGCACAAAAGTTTCAGCAATCTCAACCAGCTTCCCTGGGACCTCCTGGCAGGTCACTGTCATCGCCCAGCTGCTGCTGTTGCTAAGGGACAACAGTGTGGTGGTAAAACTGCTGCATTTTTTTAATTTAAAAAAACCCCCTCAAGCTCAATTGTTTAAGGTCTGTATATAACTGTATAACCTTCACTGAAAGGAATTTTGCCATTGGATCTTGCCCCTGGTCTGTTGTGAGCAGTTAATTAAGAATAAAACCATCATTCCTTAATCCTGCCAAGCCAAGCGTGTGCAGATGTTTTATTCCACAAGGTAGGACAGAAGTTATTTGATGTATTAGAACACCAGCATATTTACACGATGTAAATTAGTCAGTGCTTTTGCAGCTATTCTGAAGGAACTTCTTCCATTACACATCAAACTTAGACTGCCAAGGACCAGGGAGTTCATGTCCATGGCAGTTTATACCTTGGGGATATGAGTGTGAGACATCCAGGCAGTATCACAATAAAGAGCCTGGATTTGGGCAGTTGCCTGTGAAGAGCTGCAGTCTTGCACAATTTGTCCTAAGGTATTTGCATGGCCATACCTACTGTTATTTCATCTCTCAATGTCTTCAACTTCTGTCTTCTTCCTTCCCTCCCAAATATGATTTTTTTTTTCTTTTTCCTGTTGCCATAAATTGTGGTTAACCTCTATGCTTGAAGAGTTGTGGACTTCAACTGCTGTAGGATAGCACCAGGTGCCAGCATTGGTGGTTAAAAAAAGGAAAACCCACACCCAGCAGACAGAGACTTAATAAAACCCATCCAAATCACACCCAAGCAACAAACCTAAACCAACTCAAGCAAAAAAAACACAGAGAGAAAACCCACACAAGCAACTAAATATGGCATTTTTTAGGACCCCATGGGACAGAAAATGCACATGGCATTTAAGATATTATAACAACCATCAAGCAAACATATTTGTTAAAACAGAAATTGGTGCCAAACTCTCCGCTTTGAATATTTGAAGATTACAGAGTGAAACTGGGATTATTATTATTATTATTATTATTATTATTATTATTATTATTATTATTATTATTATTATTATTATTAATTGTGAAATTTGATGTCCCTTTTTAGTGCTGCAGCATCTTCAGGGTATGTTTTATCCCTTTTCACCATAATGAGGTTCTCTTTATACTTTTTAAAAAGGTACTGAACCCTTTAGAGCTCTGGGTCTGATACCCTCTGGACTGTCAGATGTCATTTAGATGTGGGGGAATCATCAGGAAACTTCTCTCTGTCCTCTGCCTGCACATGGGCTCTGAAGGGCTTCTCAAATAAGCACTTGTTTGGCTGAAGCTGGATGAGAAACTTTTGACCCTTAGTGCCCCACGTGCCAGGTGTTGTGTAGGAAAGTATCTATGACCCCACATATTGCCATGCCTGATAGTTTCTGAAATATATCTACTTATTGCCCTCTTTTTCTTCTTTTTTTTTTACTTCTTTTCTCCTGTCTTATACCCAATTCCCTGCTTTCAGTGGGATAGCTTGTGCAGAAGGCTACAACTCATCAAATAAAAATACAGTGTTTGTGTGCTCAGGCAGTTCCAGCAGCAAGCTTATATTTGTAAAAATGAAAGGCAAGATTTTGCTGCCAGAAGTGACCATGAATTCACATTGAAAGGTCACTTGTGCTAGGGAAATATTTTTTCCAAATGTAGATCTATCACTATTTTCACCACTCCAAAAAGAATTCTCTCTGAAGTTCACATGCATGTTGTGCACAGCTACTAGAAATAGTCATTACTGTTCCAAAAAACAGTCTTCAAATGACCATCATACTGAAAACAAATATTTTTTTCTACAGGTTTTAAATTTTGAGGTACTTTTTGTTTCCTTATATCTTGCACTGAACTGTGCATGTTCAGTTATTTAAAAGGATGAGACTGAGCCATGCCTCACCTCTTTTCCTGAGACTGGATTTTCCCTGGGTGTTTCTGTCAGCTCAGGGGCTGTTATTGATAGAGGAGCTCCCTGGGAACAGTTCTGGCTGGCCAGGGACAGGAGCAAGAACCTGCACCAGGTATCTTTTGTTCTAGGATGAAGAATTTAGTTCAGATTTCCCAAAGACAAGGCCAAGCCTGCACGTCCTTTCACCAAAACTGTTCATCCTCGCATCGCTTGCAAGTTCTGTTAAAAAGACAAATGAACCCTCTTTAAATTGGGGCCTAAGGGAAAGGATGGAAATGACCCCCCTCCCCTCTCCAATTTCCCCCATTAGACTTTTTTTCACAGATGTTCATGCTGATTAGAGCTGGGAAATAAGGGTATTTCTGTGGACCATGAATATTCATTTGTGTTTTGGCAATGAATTTCCTTCAGTTTCCCTGTAGTGTTTTGCTCCCTGTGAATGTTTGAACAATCCCTTCTGAGAACTCAGAGTGTGCTATGGAAAGTGAATTTTCCATGGTGTATATGGCTTTACCTGGACAAAAAGATGTAAAACTCACTGTTGGTTGTTAAGAAATATGATTAGAAAACAGCAGAGACACAGGAGAGGTGATGCCTTTGTTGAACATATGCTATAAATAGAGAATTTATATAAAAACTTTGTGACAATCCACTCTGTAATTATTTATCTATAAAGATAAGGTTAGTCAGAAAAAACTATTTGACATGACTTTAATTAAACAGAATAACTGGAGAAAAATATCTCTTTGGAGAGTTACTGACTAGGAATAATTTGTTGTGAATTATTTGTACCCCTATAGTACTGATGCCCAGATTCAAAAAAACTGCTGGACTTGCTCCTTGAGGGGTCTGTGATGCCTAATTAGACCAAATGAATATGAGCAGAAATCAATACAATTTATAGCAGAAAATTCCAGGGATTTTTTTTCATTTTTCCTTTTAAAAATTTTAAAGTGTTATAAAACCTTGAATGGAGATTGCTGTACCTCCTACTGCTCGATCTTGTAATTCTGCAGCAAATGTGAGGGTAGAAATTGCAGCTGAAGTGTAGGGAAGAGCCAGAATCCTGCACTGCAGTCCATGAGCAGCCAGGCCAGGAAGGCTGCGTGCAGGAATTTGGCAGACTTCCTCCAGCTTCAGTGGAAATCTGCATTTTCCTTTCAAATTGCACATTTTGGTCCTTGGGATTATCCAAAATTGTCCTTATATTCTGTGTAGCAACTTAATACTTACCCAGCGTGTTCTGTGGAATAATGTACACAATTTTACAATAACTATGTAATTAACTCACTTTGCTACTCCCCTCTCCAGGGAAACTCATGCTTCTATTAATGCTATTAGGAAGGTCCTATGCACAGAACAAAGAAAGTGGTGCAGCAGATGAGTTAACATGATTTGATTTGCAGATGCTTTAAACACTTAGCAGGAGACAGCTACGGAAGCTAATTAAATCACTCTAAGGTGCACAGGATTATCTGCTTTGTAAGAAACAATTTCAGTGAATTATGGTCGCCCTTTAGCTGAGGGGAAGTAAAAAGCATATTTGTTTGGAATTAAATTTCCCACGCAAAGTGCCCATCAGGCCTCTCCTTCCCTGTATTTTTAAAATAGCCTTATTTTGGAGCCAGTATTTTCTAGGAACCTGGATTTTCATTTTGTAAGTGTGGTGCTGCTTCCAACTTTCTTATGTAAAAATTTTCCTACTTAGCTATTGATTAGGATCTGCCTTTAAGCAGTGTCTGGAGTAAAAAATCGTGTTGGTACATTCACTACCTCTCAGATACTGCATCTTATTTAGTGTACCGGAATTCCCAGTTTAAAGTAATCACAAAATTTATGGAGAAACGGATAAAAAAGGTTGTAAAATATCGATTTGGGGAAAATAATAACACAACTCATCTATAATAAGAAGAAAAATGAAGCAATAATTCAGGTGTATTGAACGAGTTGCTGCTGGAGGTATTGATCCAGTGCTTTAGTGTGCAACATTGCACCTAACACTGCAATGAAAGAACAGCCCTGCATTCCCCTGCTCATTATTTCCTAGACACTATTGCCTTGTTACACAGGTCCCACAGAGCCTGGAGTACCAGCAGGGAAAGAGAGGAACCCCCCCAAATAACCACAAACCTGTAATATCTTAGTGTCACAGCAGCCCCCTGTAACAACATGCAGACATTGTGCTCCCGTGCTCCTCTTGAGGCAACCCTGGAGTTTGGCATTGCTTGTTTTGCTCTTTGCTGTATCTTGTACTGCCCATGGTCTGTATAAATGGTGCCTTTCTGCTGCCTCTTGGTAGCACACAATCAGCAGTGGTGTCATTGAGGAAACACGCTTCCCTTAAATATTGACTCTCAGGATCCTCGTATAAAAATTCCCGATCTCGTTGCAGTGTTTCCTTACTGTGGCAATAAGCAAAAGTTGAAAAAAGGACAGCAAAGGTCAGTGGAATTTTAAAATAAGCACCCCGACATTTCCACAGCATTAAACTCCATCATGCAACATTGCATTTCTGTTTATCTGCTGACATCTGCAAAGGTACCACACTTGATTGTTTGGCATAAATAATTCAGCAGCAAGAATTTTATAATGAGCACAGATAAGATTTACCTATGTGAAAAAAAGGAAATAATTAAGGAGAAATCGTGTGAGATACAAAAACCCCATGTGAAGTCCTGAATGAGGGCAACATTTTAGCCCTTGTGAAGGCAAAGGTGCATCCTGTTCTGGGAGGAAGCTGCTCCGTATGTGCTGCAAACTTACTGCATCCCATGATCATTATCTAGAAATAGGAGCTAGATTAGATGATCAAGTTCTGAACAGATCCGGCCTCCTGCAAATTTCAGCCCACATTGATCTGCAGGATTTGCTCTGGATCCTCAGCATTGTTGGGCTCACAAGGTTTGTCCTTTTTCCCCCCTTTAATCCATACAGAGAGGGGGGCAGAGTGAAGCAGGCACTTCTGCTCAAGGAATGGGGGGAAGGGAGGAAAAAATGAAGAAAATAATCTATGGCTGATACAGAGGCCAAAAGAAATTGCTTTTTGTGAACTGCAGGGCACTGCAGTAGGTGTTGAACCACTGATGGCCGTGGTGTCTCCTCCAGAGCTCTCCCTCCATCCCTGGTGCTTTCCCTGGCCTGAGGGATGTGCTATGGCCAAAGCCCTGGCAGGTTTCAGATCCTTACATTTGCATGCTCGCAAGCAGAAAACGTGCAATTGTTTTTGTAACCTAAATAACATCTCTAGTTTAGAAGCCCCGGGGGAAAAATCCTTGTTGGGCTGGCAGACTGAGCTGGCATGATGATAAATGACCGAGGTGTGCTTCCTGACTCTGCGGGGACACGTGGGGTGGAGAAAACCCTCTTCCCTTGCACCCTTTGCACCTCCAATCAGGAAGGGACAATTCCAGTCTGAGGACATGCTGTTGCCTCTCCAAGGAGGTAGGACCAGGCATTTCCATTCACTGGAAGAATTATTTTCTTGTGAGTTGAAGTTTTGAGGTTGTTGCATTTTTTGGGTTTTTTTTCTACCTTTGGTGATTCCAGTCATAGGGCAGACAGCAAATGTGTGCTAGATTTAGCTCAGGAAACAACCCTGGCATGGGGTGTCAGCAGAGCAGTTCAGCTGTTTCATCAGTACACGTGTGTGTTTTTAGAAAACAGTTTGATGTTTACAGTTATTGGCCAATGGAAGTTTTCTTACGTAAAAAAAAAAAAAAAATTCCTAGGGATTTGTGTAATAAAGTCTAAAGCTGCCTGAAATTCATCACAGATATTTTCTCAGATTTCTGCAGTAATTCCCTAATAACTTTTGTCCCTTTAGATTTCACAAATTTGTTAATTTGAATTTTTATGGAAGATGGGTTTTTTCCCCCTGAAGTGCTACTTGCAGTGCCAGATTTTTCTTTTTTTCTTAGGGAAATTGATTTTGTGTGTATGATTCACCTACACTTTGATAATGAGAATTTCTTTTGCACTAAAATTCATTAAAAATGTCTTGTGTTTATTTCCTACTATTTTTTCCATAAGCTCTGAGTATTTTTAAACATTCTAAAGAAAACTGATAAAGGGTTTATATTAACATACATTACTACAAAGTTTTCACTGTATTTTTTATTTTAAAAGGTGTAAATCAATTTAAGATTCAAGAGCATCCTTACATAGAAGCAGCCAAACACCACGGAAGTCAAGGAAACTCTTTAGGTTACTTAAAGGTTACTTAAGTGCTTGATTAAATTAGGAATCTAATTGTCAACCACTTCACATTTTCATGGGGTTATTCTAAGATTCACAATACCTACAGTTTTTAGAGTAAGATTTGACTGCCTGACTACAAGCATTAAGTAGATTTTCAAGCATTAAGTGTATTTTAGTCTCCATCACCCCATTTCAGAGCTGTGCTGACCAATAGGTTTGGTTTGACTGGGGTCACCTCCCTGCCCATCCTGAGCTAAGCCCCCTCGTTTCTCTGCTGGCAGCACTGGCACAATCCTCTCTTAACATTTGCTTGATGCTGCCCTTACCTACTCCAGGGCATCTTCCACCTCAAAAACCTCTCTTGGACCCTTGCTGCTGAAGGAAATCTGGGTCACCTTTAGTATGGTTTAAATCCTAATATGTGTTTTGTAGTTGTAGGTGTGGGTACTGTGGGTAAAGCCACACACTGATTTGAGCCCCGTGTGCCTCTTGGGCAAAATCAGTATTAGCTCTGTCTCCTCTTGTCTTTCATTTCTTCTCTTGTTTTGGTAGCTCCACATAAGTATTTATCCAAGCCTTTTTGGTATGGCCTGAGCTGGGCTGCTTTGCACAGCTCTTGGGCACTTCTGGTACTGCTGGTACAGGATTTTATGTACACAGAGTTTGCTTGTTAGAGGCTTTCCTGTAACACGTGTCTGCAGCCTGAGTTCATCTATGCTCTAGTCTGGTAAAACAGAGGGGAGAAAGGCTAGAGCAGGTATTATTGTGTTAAATTACTCAGAGCTTATTTAGATAAAGAAATACTCCTTTTCTTAGTACATTGTACAGCTGCTTTTTTTTTTTTTCCACAGTCATCTTTTTTGCATTTTGTACTTTGTTATTCTGATGATGCTGAAAGACAAAGACACAAACTCCTCTCCCTAATTCACTCCAAAGAACGTACCATCTCTTTCTATTTTCTTGTTAAAACCCAATTGTGTGCAATTTGTAGGAAATTGAAACCACATTTTTCACTTAACTTTCCAAAATTAAAATTTATGAGGAAAAAGAAGCAATAAAGCAGTTACAATCTGGTCATTTATTATTATCTCTGTGGTTGGAGTAGTTCCACATTTGAAGAAAGTGACACCAAAAGTTTATCAAGCTTGTATGCATCAGTAATTTTACTTCTCTTGTTATTTCAAACCACAAGAATTGCTGAAGTTAGTATTATGCACTTGGAAATTATCTTGGTGGAAAAGGACTTGGGTGATCTATAAAAGCAAAGCTTTTCTTCTAACTGAGAAACACGGAGCAATATTCATTTTCCTTACTCATTCATTTTAGAATATTGATGTTAAAATAAATTTAACAAATTGTGCTCCTTAAGCTGATTTAACAGAATGCATTGTGAAAAAGCTGAATTTTCTTCTAGATCTATTTCTATGTATGTGTTTCCCATTATTCTTCTGCTTTTGCTTTTGCATTTCCCCTCTAGTCTGAGAACAATGGGGATGACAGTCCAACGCCAGGAATCTCGACTGCTCCAGCTCTAGAATGTTAGTAGCACTTGCTTTAGTTTTCTCATTTTGCCTTTTTTGTCTCTGAATTAAAATCAAGCCAAATGATGGATGCCCATTACAATCAATTGTTTCAGACAAGCCACCAAAAGTATTGTAGGATTCATTTACATTTAATCAAATTACACTTTATTTGCAATTCAGGGAAATGAGAACTCTGCAGTAAATCAAATATTTCCTCTCCAAGGGCCCCATTCAGCAGAAAATATCCACAATCTTCCAAGCTGGTGCCTCAATGTATGTAGCAAATCTTCCAGTGGGAGGAGAGCTTGTGCCAACAAACCCTGTACTGCAGTCTCTTTGCAACATTTTTGGGGTTGTGGACACCTAAATATTTTCCAGTACAAATGCAGACCTTTGAACAATGAATTGTGCATTTAAACCAGCTGACTACAGACCTGCACCTCTCAGCTCCCTTTCAGGGCCACCAAGAAACAGTTGCAGGACTTCTGGGGCCCAGGAGTTTTGTGCACCACAAGTTGAAAAATACTGGTTTTGTTCCGTGCAACCTGTTATAAAACAGGAAATCAATGACAGTCACTGAATGTCATTTTTGGGGGTGATCTTACACGTCTCCAAAAGCTTTCAGGATAACTGGGAATAAATTAAGAATACAAATACATTAAAAAAAGGTTCAAATAGAATAAATTCTACTTGAAGGCAATAGTACAGGGATGGGCAGATACTAATTTTTACTCATTAGTGCCTTTTGAAGTTGAAAAGCTTTATGTGCTTGGAGGTTATCATTTCCTGACAGCTCCTTTCCTCTGCAGTTTTACTGAAAAACTATCCCCCTCTTCTACCCTTGCCTAGCACAGCACAGAGAAAGAAATTTTGAGTTTTGTCCCTTGTGCTTATTTATGGATTTAATTCACTAAAACTTGGCTGATTGAAGGATCTCAATGTCTCCTGATGGCTCAGACAGTTCAAACTGCAGGTCCAAGCACTGGAGAGCAGCAGCTTTTCTTCCAGTGGCAGAAAACCCTCTTTTGAGTCTCAGGCTTCCTTTGTAATTTTGACCCTGTTACCGAAAGTCAGAATTTTAATTGCATTTAAAGTCCTGAAAGTTCATTTAGATGCCTGCTGGGATTTTTAAATAGGCATAGGTACCTAAATTTTACAGTTATGTGGCTGTTTGTTCCCCAGCTCTGAAACAGAGAAATAATTCAGGACTGCTATAAATTACAGGGAATGTATGATGCCAAATAATGTGGAAAAAGCTCTTACACTGAGGCAAAAAAACTCTGCATAGGTTCACGACAAAGAGGGTGACTTCATTCTTGCTGGTGGAAATACATCTTCTTTTCTGGGGAAATATCCTAAAATTTAAGGGCTCCACAGCCATAATCTGATTAAAATATAGAGCTGAAAAAAATTCTGACCAAATCATGTAATGTGTTCTTTAATCCAGTGAGATTTGAAAGCCTAAGAAATAATAAATAATGATTTGCATGCTTAGTAGTTGAATGCCATAAAAGTCAACCCTGAGTACTTTTTCAAGAGTGCTCGAAACTAAATTCTGCCATCTGACACTTACACCAGAGTTCAGTAGCTCAGTTTAGCTGATGGTGAGTGCTGCCTATAGAATAATATGGGATTTCACAGTATAAGAAGCTTTTAAGCAGAGTTGCATTAGTCCCACCTCTTCCTTTCCAATTATTTAACGTCAGAATATTTCAATGTTAACAAAAAGTATTTTCTTCTAGTTTTGTTCGAGGTGCCCAGGAGATGGTGTATTTAGTTTCCTTTTATTTGTGTTTCAGTATTTTGTGTTTTACTTTATACTTGTGATAAACTACAGAAATAGTTTTTGAAGGGGACTCTGTTATGTTGCTGGTGTGGGGGGAATTGCAGAAGGAAAGGGAACAAAAGGAAATGACAGGTAGAGGATGTGAATCCCATGGGAATGTTTTGCTTTTCTTTTGCTCATTAACTTTTGTTTTGTGCAACAAGCAAAGTTTGGAAGAAAAAGGTGACATTGCATTTCCCTTTGCTGTTTAGAGAAAGCCTCAGCCAGTTTGCATGTCCTAGACTTAAATATCATTGCTGTGTCTCCCCCAGCTTCAGCTTGGGTGAGTGAGGATCCATCTGCTCCAGCAGGATGTGCAGAACCTTGCCAGTGTCCATTTATTACTCAATCAGCTAAAAATATAGGTTTATTTTCAATAACTGCTTTTACCACTGAGTGTGTATCATGCTCAGATAGGGAAGCAACCAGCAGAACATAGAAATCAAAGTCAACACAGTGAGAAAACCCCACTGGTGGGAATCTCCCCTCTTGAGAGACCTCTAAGGCATGGTCAGCCATCTCTGCAGGGATGGACACTGAAAACACACAAAGAACTGAGAGCACACAAAGATGCCCATGGGCTGTCCAGCATCAACACAGGGCCTTCAGTGCAAAACCAAAGTGATTTTCTCTGAAGCCCAAGATATTGGACATTTTTGCAGCCCCCATTCCTTTCTCTGTGTCCTCTTTGGTGAGGGAAGGTGTCCTGACAGAAAGGATGGGCTTGGCACACGTGGGGGTCATGTGGGAGGAGGGAAAAATCTTCCCTGGAGCTGGGATACACTGCCCAGGAGAGCAGGAAGCAGTGATACCCCGGGGCAGTTGGGATGGAGCTGGTTTGGAGCAGGAGCATCAGTGCATCCTCTGTGCCCACAAATTAACTCTGGCAGCCAGGTGTTTAATCCTTCACACACCCAGGGCCTCCCTGAGCTTGTCTGTTTAAGCTCACTCTTGCATAGTGCTGATGGACCCAGAAGTGTATTTATATCATTGCTTACTGCCTGGAAAGCTGCAAATCAGTTCCTGATAAATACGCCACTTCCAGCAAGATTAATGCTAAATTCCTCCTTTTAGAGCAGCAATTTGCAAATTGCTAAATTAGATTTTAAGATTCGAATATTCTTTTTTCATGTCACACTTGCAGCATCTTTGTTTTTATCACCTGATGATACTGTTTGTGTCGGTATTGAACTTTGAGGCATATTAATACAATACACATAGATTTTGGTGGCAATTTTTTATGACAACAGTTCTTATGAAATCTACTAGAAAAAAAAATGTGCAGAATAATGTAATCCATTACAGGGGCTTTGCTTTTGTTTTGAATTGTATGAAAAGCAGGTATTTGTTTTATACAAAAGAAAATAGCAATACTATGCTACTTGGAAGGTATTTTATTAATAACTTCAGAGCTGAGATCTGAATTTTCCTATAAGCTGCCAATAATATGTGGAAAATTAGTAAATAAGTACAAGTGCTTAATTATAAACCTATGTGATGGGATCTGGTATCCATCATAACTTTGCATCATTCGTTCTATTTACTGATCATTTCACAATCTTTAATCTGTGTATTCCACCTCTGTGTTAATTAGGGAAATTTCAATATTTCCAATTTAGGAAAAAATAATCCAATTTGAGCACAGGGATGTGGTTGCTGCTCTGGGGTGCCATCAGCCAGCTCAGATGTTTCGCTGTGCATCCCAAACTCAGCAGTGACCACTGAAGAATCAAAGTTCATTCCTGCTGTAAATGAAATATGGGTAGAGTTTCACAGCAGGACAGTGAGTTTCAGGCTGGTTCCTCACTTCCTTGCCTTTTGCAGCTTCTTCTTGGGATATCAGCTTTGTAAGCAAATGGTTTCACCTCAGATATTTTAATTTCCATAATCACTTTCACTGGTTTACTGAGTATATTCTAGAAGGTAAATTATAAGGGTGGAAGAGAGGCAAGATGAGAAGGGAGGGATATAAGCAATTATTTTTGCTTCCTCTTCCCGTCTGCCTGTGAGGCTTCAGATTCCAGACCTGTGATCTCTCTGTAGGCAGGTTCGAGGGCACTGAGCTCATGTTTGGGGGCAGAGCTGCAGGATTTGTTGATCCCTCAGTAATTGACTGGCAAGGTGATCTAATTCTGATAATTCAGCCAAAGCCAGTTCAGCCCCAGAGCCCTCCCTTTGTCAGGAGCACCAGCCCTTGAAGGTGTTGGCTCATCACCTCCATCCCATCCCCTGCTTTGCTGAGCCCCAGGCAGGGAGGGCCTGGCAGAGCTGCCCATGGGGCACTAATGGTTTGTGGGTGTGAAGATGCTTAACTGAGCTGTGCATTCAATTAAGATGAGTTCCTCAGTTATCAGGCACCCTGGGAAGAAATGAGTTACTTTCATTCCTGGGATTATGAGCACTTAATGGAGAAGACATATCAGAATTCTGCCTGTGCTGTATGAGATAACCCTAAAATGCAGCATGGATTTTCAACTTACTCCTCTAGCAAAAAAAGAAAAAAACAAAAACCTTGCCAGGTGAGAAGGAGAAATCGATGCTCATGTGAGTCCTCTTACAGTCAGGCTCACAGAGCTAAATGGGAGGTGGCATTGCATGCAAAGTTGGATTTTACTTTATGCTTTTCTTCAGTTCTATCACTTTGCTTGGGACTCAGCTATTTAAAATTATAATTCAAAAATGGAACATAAATAGTATTTTTTTTTCTGTAAGACTTACTATGTGAGTGGAATATCCAAAAAATGGATGGTTCTTACTAGAGCTGGAGGCTTTGCTTTCTGATGTGTATATGCAATAGATTAACTAAACTTCAGCCAGTGCCAGTGTAGTTTCAGAAAATTTGCCAGAATGACTCTGCTTTAAACTGGTTCAGGATCTTGGACAAAGTGAATTTAGGATGAGTTTGTGCTGGACCTAAATGAGTAATAAGCACATTCAGGAGAAGCAAAGAAAATAAGTATTTCACACCAGTTTTGCATTGACATCGCTGAGAAATGAGGAGGAGTTTTGTGGGGATGCTGCTTTGGGTTTGGGACTTCCTTTTGTATTGCATCTTCCATGAAGGATAGATGGTATCTTTTCTTGGGTGTAATCAGTATAAAGATACCCTTGGAAATTGTCTTTACCTTTCTGATAGGAAAAAGTGGGGATATTTTGCTTCCAGTACTGTATAGGTCAGGATCACTGCAATCACTTCAGAGGGAGGAGGGAAATGATTTAGAATTATTCTTCTGAGCCTACGTACATCTTGGTCTTTGGTAGATGGTTCACGCCACATTACTGCTTGCTTGTTTACTGTCCTCCTCAGTGACTCACCTTGGTTAATGAATTAGTTTCAGTTAAATTACTTTCACATTTGGATAATTTTATTTTTTACCAGCACCCAGTGCTCCATTTGATTAAATTCAATCAAGCATGTAGTCAATCACCTTTCTGGAAAAAAAAAAAAAAAAAAGACAAAAGAATAAGAAAAGTAATTTTCCATAATTTATAAGTTACCTAGAACAGGAGTTGAGGGGGTGTTAGTTTGGTCCTGGGGTAGCCTGGTTGGTGCATGCAAGGCAAAAGCAATGCTGCATCTTTAAACAAGCTATAATAAGGTTTCTTTAACTACTGAGCCTAACTCTGAAATCTCCCCTGCTGTAAGCCATAAGTTGCTTGTAGGCTTGTTCTAGAGAGTAATAAGTATTGTTGTTTAGCAATTGTGTTGTTGAAATTCAGCTCCACTATGTCTGACAGTATTTATCTAAAATACTTTCCCTGGTGCATGCTCAAGTTCCAGTAAACCGTGTCTTATTGTGCGACCTTTTCATTTTCCAGTGAAAAGGGATCAGCTCGTCAGATAAAAGCTACAAGCTGAAGTACAGGAAAAATGCGTGCTCAGAAAATCCGAGCATGATTGAAAACAAGATGTGTTAAATCAATGCAGTTTATCGCCTGCCTATTCCTGGCAATTGCTGTTCTAAGCTCATTCTGAGCACACACTAGATGATAAAAGTATAGTGTCACAGTGCTCACTGGGGTGTGAGGGCAGGGAAACATGTTTATCAGACAGGCTGAGATGATTTTTTATTTTTTATTTTTTACCCTTGATAACATTTATTGTCAAAATTTTTGAAGAAAAGAAACTCTAAGCCCTGAACAATTATGGAGGCAGGTGATGCATCTACTGCTGAAATCAGAGACTACTGAAAGCTCTCAAATTATACATTTCTATTTAAATATTATGAACTAGAAAACAACAAACTCAACTGTTTTAGTGTTAAACCATTTGCTGCATCATCCAGGGTACAGCCCAAATGATCCTTTTGCTTTTGGGTGAGTATCATTACTGCAATTTTGTGTAGACAAGTCAAAGCTAATATTTAGAAGTAAAGGTGTGTGGAAACTATTGTTTTCTCAAGGGATTTAAAACTAGTTATGGAGAGGGATTAAAGGCCTAAATTAAACCTCACAGCAGGTCAGGCCCTTCCAAGAGCACCCCACCTATAATATTCATTACAGCTAGGCATAATTCATCTCGTTTTTATGATTCAGCTCCATTCATATTTCCCTGTGAATCTCATTTTCAGAGATTTTGGATGTGATAGCTGTGTTTTTCCAATTTTCTCTCTTGAAGATTCTTTTTTGCTCTGACCATAGTGCACTTGTGTGTCATAAGTCTACAATTCTGAGAAACAGCCAAATTTTGGCTAAGAAGCTTCTGACAGGAATTCACACAGGACACTGAGTTTTTCATTTATGCATCCCCTGGTAATAATTATTTTTTTTTAGCGATCTGAAGAGATGATGAGAAATAATAAGGTTAAAAGTGAGAGAGCAATATTCAAAAGGAAATATTTCTGCATACAAACAAGTTTCAACAATGGTTTTCAATACTGTCTACCCCAAAGGAGTTTGTGAACAGTGAAGAAAAGAAAATATCTTCCTGTATGTTATCCAAAATTATCCCTATGACAATTTTAAAGGTGTCTGCACCTACATTGTGGAATTTGAGAAGTGCATGCAAAGGAAAAATTGTTGAAAATATGCAGAATACAGAATGAAAGAAAAGGTTACATGAGGTGACAGTTTAGCATCTCCCACACTCTGTATGGTACATCTCTGCATCTGTTTCTGAGCCAACAGTTTAAAAATAAATGCAGTGTCTTTATTTTAAAAATGTTTTTAAGCTGATCTAAATATAGATCTTATAACTAACCTTATGCACCCATTATTTTAAATCTTGGCTTGGATGCATTTCTGTGCTTGTGTTTATGTGTGCATATATATATTTTTTTATTTAAATGTAGGGACAAGCCATTGAGAACCAGACCTTTTCAGTGAATTTTTTTGCTGCATGCTCACGTGCACCTCCAGAAGGTGTCTGACAAACTGGAAAATATTCACATATAAAGGCTGCTTATCCTCTTTTTATAATGACTGCCAAAGTTGCATCAATTAACCTGGACAGCCAGATGAAGTAACCAACATGCATTAATTTCCTTCTGACCCTCTCTATGCACATCCCCAGTGAATTCCACCAGCCTCTTGTGAAATTGGGATGTTTAAATTCCAGTGCCTGAAACTGGATTCTGTTTCAGACTCCCTTAAGGCCAAATCTTCCCCATTAGACAAGAGGTCAGCGCAGTCAGAGGAAGAAGAAACTGTGAAACTCACAAATTGAGGGTTTTTTTTCCCCCCAAGCCAGATTGCAGGTTGCTATGAGTGAATTTTCAGAGCTGATGTGTTTGGAGAAGCCAACACATAATTCCAGCTAGACAGATCTCATAATGGCATCCTGTAACTTCCACAAAAATATGGGGCTCAAGACATGCATTCCTTGCATCTTCAGCACCTCCACTGGCTGCAGAGAGTGGGCTGGGTGAGAAGGGAATTGCTCCTCTGGTTCTAGGTTCCTGGAAAAAAATTGTTTTCAGGAAAATAGTATCACACTGTCTATCATGTCTGCAACAACACTGATGAACACGGTGGAGCTGCCTCAAACACTGGCCTGTTGCATCTTTAGTTCAAGTAAAGAGCAGTCACTGGGGAAGCTCGGGAGAACTCTATGTTAGGTTTATCATTTGACCCAGCACTGCATTTTCCTCGTTGCTTGCCACAAGCTCATGGTGTCTGTTGGGGCATTCCATGGCAGTAAAATGTAGGAATTACATTTTGGATATCTCTATTTGTAATTAAAAAAAAAAAAAAGACACGATGCCACAGTTTGGTTTTAGAAAGGGAAATTCAATGCATAGGCACAGATTTAAGTACAATAGCAGAAAAATAAGGAAATTCTGGGTTAACACTGGAAGGGCCTTTCTAGCCCAGACCTTTCTGTGCAGGCTCTCATTGCCCACCCACTTCCGTTTTCCACTGCTTGTGGGAATAAACTCTCCAGGGAAAGTCAGTGGAAAGAAAACTTTAGAAAAAGCAAGACAAATTCACAACAACAACAACCAATAGCTCAAATGCTTGCATGTTTTCATTTAAAGAGCTTTAATTAGCGAAGGAAAAGTCTTTGCAGGGAGATTTGCAGAACAGACTTTTTCTCATTTGGTCGTGGGGTTTTGAAGTGGGTTTTTGTCACTGTCTTTGTAGAGCAGGCAGAAAGAGGCCACTGTGCATAAGATTTGTTCTGTTTGGTGTCAAAATGTTGCTTTATAGCACCATCCACTCGCACTGCTGTACTGTAGGGCCTTAGTGAGGCATTTTAGTACCTGGAGTTTGACATTATTATGGTCTATCCTATCCTATTCCCACCTTCTGCAGTCAATGTTTTATTTTGTTAGGGTCAGGGGCTTGCAGCAGAAGTCTTTTGTTGCTGTGAGGTGTTGAGACACAAAACTTTGTGTGTCTTGGCCACAGAGTCACCTTCTATTTATATTCTGATGAAGTTTCTCTCATTGGACAGGAAAAAAACACAAAACAAAAAAACTATGTAGACCCCAAACCCCCACCTCTTTGACACTGCAGTTCAGGACCTGTCACCAGCTGTCTAATTCTGTTGTAGAGCCAAATTTACAAAATAAATTTGTGAAGAGACAGAGGAAGAGTCTAAAGCATCTTCTTCCATTCCAGTGTTCTGCAACTCCCTGGTGCTCCACAGGAGCAAACACTGTGGGATATTTATTTCCCACATACAGCCTTTCCCTGAGTGTTTCACTTTAAAAAAATCAAGACCAGATTTCTCCTCTAAGATAGGGACGGTCAGACCTGTGGGCCTGAGGCAAATTTTTTTGTAGCCTTCAACCTGTTTTTTGGGGTTATTTGAACCCTCAGAGTCCCTTCCCTCTCCTTGCAGCCTATTCCACTGGAAAAGCATATGGGAAGTTCATAGGTCTAAATGCTGCTTTCTCATTGGTTTTGGGTCAAACAGAATGAAAAGGAAACAAGGACTGAAAAACAAAAGGAGTAAATGAAACCATGAATGCATGGGAAACAAATTAACTGGATATGTTTTACATTCTGAAATATTTCCATAATGTTCCTATGTAGTGTGTGTTTATTTTTCTTTGAATAATAATGTTAAAATGTGTCTAATTCAATTACCCTCTGCATTTGCTGAATGAGTTTTCCTTGGTGAAGGGCTCTCCTACACTACCCCAAGCTACGAATTCCATATGATATTTGAACAGGTCCTTTTAATTGCTGATATTAAGTGTCGATCATTCTGCTGTGAGTTGGCAGCATGGCCAGAGAAACAAATTCCTCTCTCAGATACATCAGACAGTCATTCAATTAACAACCAAAGCTTTATTGACACAGTAGGAATTCATTATTTGAAATATTAAAAAAAGCCCTCCACTGTCTAGTTTTTTTTTTTAAAAGATACTTTTAAAGATGGTGGATTATCTACTCATGGTTATTAAAATTATTTGTGCAGAATTTGAAATTATGGTTATATGGAAACATTTTTTCTAAGAGGCATAATCAGTATTTTTGTTGAAAACATAAGTTGGACTTTGAAAGGATGCCTATAATGTATACATCCCTATTTCCACAGACATTTTGTCTTTTCTTGATTAAAAGCCTTAGATTTTATGAGTTATGGCTTTAGACTTGCTGCATAAAGAGCTTCATGGCTTATTCTGTTAGAGTCTAATTTGAAAGAAAGTTCTTCCTCAAGGGTTTAAGAAGTAATTCATAAAATGGTAAGAATAATAAATATTGTGCCTTAACTCATACTCTAGGATAGATAGACAGATTTTGTACACCTGGGTGTAATTTTAGTTAATTCACACAAGAGACAGGCTGAAAGTTTATTGTTTGGAAGGAGAAAAATGGCTTAAATCTTGTATTTGCAAAAATGATTATATTAGCTTAAATGAAAATGCTACTCTATTAATGGCTTCAATAAGCTTTGCATTTGGAAAAGTATTTTAATAAAAAGTTACCTGAAGTTTACTGCGACTTAAAATATGTAAGTGAGGGAAAAGTACTTACCTTGATTTATATGTCTTTTGGAGGTGTAATTATTGGCTTTTTACTCACCTATGTAAAACAATGTACTTTTGTAAATGGATTTCTGGCCACTTTACTCCTTCTTTTTTTTTTTTTCCACATAAAAAATAAGCACTGTCAATCAAAGAATTTTAAGGTTTATTTCCTCTTTAGAAATGATTGATAGCCTTTTAGATTTACAAGTTGACAAGTTAAAGGGTTCTATTGGTATAATTATGTACTAAATTCACAGTCTTTCAATTTAAATGTCCTTTTAAAACCACAAGATTATCATACCTGTATTTTGAAAAGTGGGCCAGTCAGTTTGGGTTGGTATACAAATTGCTTCCATTAGCCTTGGGACCTATTTGAATTTAGTACAGTTTTTTAAAGTTAGTAGTACTTTCAATGGTACTTTTAAAATATAAGGTAATGGGAATGCATTTTAAGTACCATATGTGTTAGCTTGTTTTTAATGTAGGGATGTCAAGAACACAAATAGAGAGTTTATATTTCTGATTGATTCTTTTCTTCCAATCATGGAAAGAAAACTGTTGTTTGAATTAAAGGACTGGGAAATGCCTTATTGTGGATGGACTTCACATGTACTGGGGCAGAGGAAAACCTTGCAGGGAGGTGGAGTCTGACCTTGTAGCAGCTCCTCTGCAGTGCTTGGAGAGGAGAATATTCCCTTTTCTTTGGAGTTTTTCCACCTCCCGACACACAACTGGTCTGGTTTAATGGTGGGGTTAAATATCTGAACAGATCTCTTTCATTGAGAGATGATTAATTACATTTGGGTTGTAAATGAACAGGGAATGGAGGGCTGAAACTGTCCAATCTGTGGTCGAATATCTGGGCAGCTAAAAATCTCTTTTTATTTTTTATTTTATTTTATTTTTTATTTTATTTTTTTATTTTATTTTTTATAGTTTTATCTAAGATTGAAAAGTTGAAGGGTTATAGACTAATGAGTGGTATTTAACAATAGCAGTTTAGGATCCAATCCTGCAGATTTTTGTGTGCAGCCTCTCCCCACCACTAGAGTAAAGCTGAAGCTGTTTGAGGCAGAAAGTTTTCACTATCTCTCACAGTATGCTTGATGCCTTGTGAGATTGGACCATAAAATTAACATTTTTTTTTCGGCCATTTAGTTCAGAAAATACTCAGAGGAAATACTCTGTGGATTTCAAATGTGTTGAACGTGTAGGAAGATATGAGAAAATGACTGCTAACTCTGGGGGGATTTCAGAACTGGCCTCCATTTATAATATTGCAGAATTTAGTAACTACTTTCCCAAAGGATCTAAAAGGAAAATGGCCATAAACTAGACTGAATTAGAGGAGAAACACATTTGACAGAACCACGCTAAAATCTTTGAACATATTTGCAAAAGAAATATAAATTTGAACTGTAGGGTTTGGGGTTTTTTTTTCATCTTCTCAGAGAACAGCTATTTTTGATAATAAATATAAATAGCATTAAATTAATTTATTCCAAAAAGCCTTTAAATTAAGCAGCTTCGTAAGTAAACTCAGAAGCAAGGAAACCAGGGGGTTCCAAACCAAAGTACTGTGATATTTTCTGCAAAACTAAACAACAGAGAGGTCAGAGTGGGGCAGGGTGAGAATGGAAATGTAGGAAAAAAAGGCCAAACCATCCCAAAATCGAAAAGGGCCCAAGCAAGGGAAAAGCCTTATGCTCACTCCTTCCATATAATGACCTGGCTATAAATAAAAGATCACATTCAGATATCCCTGATGAAAGGAAATGCCTGAAAAAACACCAAATAAACAAGGAGACTGGAGGGATGTCATGACCTCTGGGGTAGTAAAAAAAGCTCAGAAAGTAAAATCCTGAAGGATTTCTAGCCTGGTATTATCAAAATACTGTGAGACTAATTCCAGGATGTGGTCAGAAGGTTCCTTTCTGATATTAGAGGAATGCTGAGGTCCTGCTGGACCGTGTGCCTCTCCAGCCAGTCCCCATCAGCCACTCATTTGTGTTTCACTGGGCTGGACTGGGTCCCTCAGCATCACCTTCCTCTGCCTCAGGTTGCAGCAGCACTGCTGGATTTGCTTGTGGAGATAGGATGTGCCAAAGGTCCAGGAGGAGATAAAAATTTGACCCTTTGCTTGCCAGCCGGACAATCTGCTGTAGTAATGTGGTTTGAAAATAACAATAATTTAAAGGTGTTGTTTTGTGGGCTTGTTAGGGAAGGCAAATAATTTGCAAACAAGCCAGGGATTAGATTCTGGTTTCATGATAGCATGAAGATTTTTAGGAGTACGGAAAAATGTTCACTTGGAACATGAAATACAAAATTTATTCCTTAGAACAGCAAATATGGACAGATTATGCCACGTAGAGGCTAGGAGATGGAGTTTAATGCTAAATCTTTTTGCAGTGTTCAAATATCGTTATTCTAGCCACATAATAAAGTTCATAATAAGCTCCTCATAAAGGTATATGATACATTCATAAATTAGTAAGACTTTGTGCAAGAAATAATTTTTTTGCTATTAAAAAGATAAGACAGGAGAAGAAAAACTTTGAAGTGACTCAAAAATGGAAAAAAAATAGATTTTTCTTCCTTCAGAAAAAAAAAAGGCTGAAAATATAAAAATCCACATTCAAATTGATTTTTTTTTCCCATTTGACTTACAAAATTTGAACAAATTGCAGTAGAATATTTCCACATCTCTATTGGCATGGGAGAGTCAAGATGTGCTGTTGTTTAGAGATGCTCAAGAATACTTGACTGTTCCAGTTCACCAAAGCACTTAGGAAATTCTGAGCACATGTTGAAGTCTCACTAACATCTGAGTTTTAAAGTGATCATATGACTGGAAATATAGCTAGGAGGTCATTCAGTGCAGTCCCCTGTAATTATAGGCAATCATATAAAAAACATAATATGCTCAAATTTGCTTTGCTGAAAGCAAATGGGTTTAAGTATGTGCTTACAGATAAGCATGTGCTTAAAGGCTTGACACAATCAGAGCTTCCATTAATGCAGACAGACCAGCATTTTCATAAAGATTAAAGTGTTCCACTTTCACTATTTCTCACCTCCATTTTATGGGACAAGGGCTAGGGAAAGATGAACTAAAAACATTGATGTATTTTTTTAATTATGAAATCTCCTGGATTGGTTTAGGGCTGATTGGAGCCTCAGCTGCTGAAGTCAGTGTCGATGAGTAAAAAACAAAACCTCTGCCAAGACAATTGACTGTATTTCACAAAAAAATTAGTTGTGAACATTGCACATGGAGCATATTAAATGTATAATGAAATTTGGAACAAGAAAGGCACTGAAATAGTAACTACTTTTGTCTTCTAATCACCTTCCTCATAACATGAAAAACCCAACATGAAACATGGGGTGTAAAGTATTTATCAAATTGGTTTCCTTGTGCCTTTCAGAGATAATAATTGCTTCCTGTTTGGAAGAAGTATGCAAGCAACATCCCCAAAATCTTCCAGCAGCTTCACTGAAGGAGCTGATGTGGGAAGGTTTGGTTTGAAGTCAAAGGACCAACTTCAAGCAGTGTTTAGACCAAGACTTCAGCCAGTGCTGTGTTCAGCCAGAGGGAGTTCTGTCATGGTCCTGCTGTGGTCTCGTGGTGCCTTTGCCTGCTGTCACCTGAGCCATTGCTCTGCCTTTGTCACCTCACGCTGTTGTTTGTTGTTGTTTCAGCTCTGAATGAACCCACCATTGACTATGGTTTCCAAAGGTTACAGAAGGTTATCCCCCGGCACCCTGGTGACCCCGAACGCTTGCCAAAGGTCAGCACAAAGTTTATTGTTTTATTAAATATGGTAAAGGTGGTTACTGCATGGTTTTGTCTGAAAGTGCAAGGCTCTGTAATTATGATGGACCTGGTTTGGTACCCAACCAGAGGCATGACCAAGAAAGCCCAATCAGCAACTGGAGATTGGAGAATTCTGTTATCTTCTCAGTCACAGCTAGCTCAAACTTTTCTTGCCTTTCTTAAATGCAAATCTTTCTCTGTGTTCTAAAATACATAACAATGAACATCCTTTTTGGTTACCATTTTGGGACCTGAGCAGTGTTTCCATAGAACAATGATGCCTTTTGGTTTTGGTATCAGTAGCACTTTGCCAGCATAATTTTGAGAACTTCACCATCGATAAAATCAAGTTATTTGGATGTGACTCTGTTGCTGCTTCATCATGGTTTAGGATAATAATGATTATATACTCTTTTATTTTGTGATTGCTGCTTTAATTAGAGTATTGTGTACTGAAGTGATGTTGGTTTCCATGAAAATGAATGAGGTTTTTTGATGATATCTGTCAAATAAAAGCTGAGGTAAAGACAGCATTGTTAAGATAGGTTTCTTGTGCTGGGAAAACACTGGCACTGCACTCAGATCTGTTTTTGCTACCTTGCAAGAATTTGCAGTGGCTTTTGTGGTATACTGGAGTAAGAGGTGGGGGATTTAAGTGTTCATGTCCACAGGAACTCTGAGCAATAGTGATGATCTGGAGTCTCTGTTTGTGGCCAGCTGCCACCACATGTTTTTTTCTGCTGTTATTGAGTGAGATGGGGAGTCAGAACACTCCCTGTGGAAAAGAAAATGTGAATTTGCAGACCTGAGACACAGACAAGTGAACTGTTCAGTTAATGTACATCCAGTAATGCCTTGGTGACTGGGCAATACTTGTGACCTTTCTTCTGTAGCTCCCTGAGCTGTCCATAGGCTTTTACCAGGGATTGTTGAAGGCTTAGATTAGTTGTATTTCTAAAGTGTTTGAAAGGTGAGATGATTTCCTGAACGCTGGTACTTAATTTGCTTAATTCCTTGAAAGAAATAAAATTCAGTATGTGACTTTTTTTTACAGGCTTGTTCTGTCTTTTATCTTTGCCTAGCAAGGCTGCAGGCTGTGGTTTTGGGGTCACTGATATGTTGTCCTTCCCTCTTCCCACCAGAGAAACATGTTGTCCTGGAGAGTTACATTTACCATTGGCTCTGTTCACCCTCTGCAAGCTGTCCCTTTCTCTAACATTTGGACAGACTTGCAGCAAGACACAGCTTTCATGGCTTGTCAAGTTTCACTCCAGAGGTGCAACCCTTTCCAAAGAAAGAGAGCATCCTTCTGTAAGGGCTTTTTTTTTTTTTCCACCTCTATCCTGTCTCTGCTGCCAAATGTTCTTCTGGAGAAAAACAGTTTCTCAGAAAAGAAGAAGCCAGCCTTCACTATGCACCAGGCATTTGCAAGGCCCAAAAGAAATGCTACTAAACTTCCCTAAACCAAACATTCCATCTGGCTAATAAATGACCATAGATTTTATTTAAATCAGGGAATTCAAGTAAAATAAAACTGGGCAATTCCAAATTGAGTTATGAGTCCAGGGGTTGTGGTGCATTACCAGCTTCCACAGGAATTGGGCTCCTTTTTGACTCCTGAGGCACTGAGGGGGTCCCCAGAAATGCCCCTTTGTGTTGGTGAGGGAATGTGGGAATCCTCCAAGCCCAGCATCCTTCTCTTTCCCATTTGGTCTGAGACTGGTACCACATATTCCTACTGCCTATAATCAGGTAGAAGAAATCTTCTCCTAGCTCCATATTCTGACACTGAAATTTAGCAGGTATTTATGGATAAGGTATGAGAGTGAGGGTCAGCACTGAGTCATCTGTACCTTCTTGGCTTCATGTGTTTCTTTGGAGTACCTTTTAAACTAATTTTTCAAATCTTTAAATCAAGTGAAATTGTGGCTATGTTTGCAGTGGTAAGATGTGATGGCCTAAAAAAAAAAAAAGGTTACTTTTCAAAGGTTGGACAAACTCAGGGAAGAAACTGGTAACTATGTGCAAGCTTAGAGGGAAACAGAATGAAGAGAGGACCTGTTTTGTTTTTTTTTTTTTGTCTTTGGATAATTCCTTCTGTGCAAGCTTGAAGGTTGGACCTCAAGTTCAAGTCTCATTAATATGCCATGCACAGAGGCTGAATGCAGCAGGGGTTGGCACATGTCGACTTCTGTATTTGAGGCACTGATGGTTCAGTTCCCAGCATCACTTGCTGGCTCCAGGATCATCATCAAGGACGCCGTGAGCCTCTGTGCTGGTGAGCACTGCACAGTGCTCTTCCCCATGTCATTAAACCAGGAAGGGCTTTGGCTCTATTCCACTGCAGACAATTCTCAGTGGCTACTTAGAGAAGTGTTGGAAGCCATATGGCTCCCACAGTGGAACCACGGGCAGAGAGGGCAAATGTTCCAGAGAAACAGCAGAGAGGAGAGCAGTGCTCAGAGCTCTCAAAATCCTTCCATTTCCCCCTTTGTCCTGATGGCACATCATCACTTTCTGTTCACAAAAAAACTTCTGCCTTTGCACAAAATAAATAAAACAAATCATATTTCTCTAATTGCTGCTAGGATTCATGGCCATTACTCCATTGAAACATTACTGATGAATTAGAGATCTTTCCAGAGGTAGAAGTGGTTATAATTTTTGTGTTCTTAAGGGCATGCTGCCCTTCCTCTGGACCATCAAGAGCATTCTGCTCCGTGACTTATCCCTGCAGTCAAGGAGAATTATTGAGGCCATCAAGTGAGTGCTAGCACATGCTCTGCCCTCCAGAGCTGAGGAGTTAACAGCATTTCTGAAACCATTGAGGCTCTTTGAAAAGTTTGATCTCCACAAGTTTAGAACCAGTATTTTCAGAAGTGCTCAATACTTATACTCAGGATGAATTTTTTTAAATGTTCCAACTATCTGCTGGAAGTAGGCAAAATTTAAAAAAAAAAAAAATTAAAAAAACAAATTAAAAAAATAATTTCTCCTTTCCAGTGCTTCAACAGGCAAATTCCAGTAGAGAATTCCCTCCCACAGTGAAGAGAATGGGACCACCTGGAAATGAGGGTCTTTGTACTGCTGGATTGACAGCTGATGTGCTTAAAGTAGAAATGCAATATACAGTTTCTGGAGAAAAGAGAAGGAGCTGATGTTGGCAGCTGAGCTACGGAGCCAGCTTGAGCCTGAATCCTGTTCCCTTCTTGTCCAGAGCAGGTCAGGGAGGGCAGCCAGTGGAAGGAGAGATGTATGTCTGTACAGACACCCCCACACCCACAAGCACCAGGAGGAGAGACAAGAGGTGGTGGGATTAGCACCCAAAGCTTGGAGTAAGATCAAGTACCAGGAGTGTGAAGGGCAGTGTAGTCTTTCCTTTCTAATACAGACAGGAGGCAGATCAGAGGAAACAAGAGATCTCTGTGGGTAAGAGAAAAGGATCATTGTGATGCTAAGGTTGAGAAATGGTGTCACTGTCCTGCAGGAACAGTCTGTGAAGATCCTGTGTGGGGCTGGGAACAGCCCTGCACATGTCTGTGCCCCACTTCCATCTCGAGTGTGTGCACACGTGCACACAAATGTACTCGTGTTGTTGGTTCCTGTGCACATAAAACTGCAGTGGAGATCACTGAAGAGTTCAGATCACAACAACATGTTGAGTCTATTAAGGTTCATTCATGTAACTACCCTGCAATCCTTAAAATAAATCCCTGGCAGACACGTTGCAATTCTGCAATTTTGTTAAAACTCCACAGCTAGAGCTGTAAAACAGCTTCAGCTGTGAGCTAGATTTGAAACACATCCATCCTAAATGATTTAATAACAACGATTCCTCTTTATATGCAATTTCCTAGATTTTATTTGCCATTTTCACCACTCCTACAACTCATCACTTGTATTTAGATGAAGCAGAAGATTGTTCACTCTGTGTTTGAGAAGCAAGTCATTGCACCAACCCCCTCTGTGATCTGACATCCTCTCCCTCCCAGTCTGTTCCTTCAGTGCTCCCTAGGAGACCCCTTATCCCTCCTGAAAGGGACCTTTACTTCTGGTTTCTCTTCATGTAGATGAAAGTGGAGCTTCTCTCTCTACTGCACAGGGGCCTCCCTGCTGAGCTGAGAGCACAGGTAACCAGAATCCTCCTTCCCTTCAGCTCCTTTTCTCTGGTCAGTCATTAAACCCCCCCTCAAAACATAGCCCACCTCCTCATTTAGGACACTAATAGAAGACATGTGGTTATTAGGAATCAGAGGCTGGCAAAAAGCAGTTGTCTTTTTCCATATGAAATCCCACAGATCTGCCCTTTATCCATTGTGACATGGGTATTGTTTATATTGAGAATAAAGGTTGTCTCTAAACGTGGGTGGTTGGCCCAGGCTTGCTAGCAGAGGTTAAAATAGCAATGAAGACAATGCAGCTCAGGTTTGCTTCTTCAGACAGACCCAATGGAAATTCCAGAAAGGATTGGCATCTACTAACTCAACATATACTGTATTTTAACCTAAGTTAGTAATTTTCAGCTAAGAAAACACCTTTATTTTTTTCTTCCCATCTAGTGTAACAAGAGGATCATTAGAAAATTTTTATATGAAGTGTGGGCAGGAAGGGGGGGCATGAAAAGAGGAGCTATTGGAGTTCATCTGTACAGCAAGGAGGTCATGGGATATGCTTGGAGGGTTCTACATTCTACTATAAAATTTACAGGAATGTGAGACTAGAGTTAAGGTTGGTATTGAGTCCTCAACAGCTGGGTTTTTTAAAGTTTCCTAACAATGTGAGCACTTAGTTTATTGAGGAGCTTATTTAGGGGGTCTGATAATTTTTTTTATCCTGTGGAAAATATTCAATGAGAGAGCATCAAAGCTTCTGAGACAGTGAGGTACCTGTGAAAGTGTCACCCTTATGGGGTGGGGGATGTCAAAGGGGTGTCTGGGAATATGCAGAGTCTGAAAGGAGAGAGCAGAGGGACAGAGGCACAGCTCGCTGAAGGGCAGAGCCAGCACACAGGGCTGGCAAGGAGCCCTTTCCTTTCTGAAGGTCAGCAGTGTGCACACACATTTCACTGAGCTTTCTTTATAACTGGGTCAGCATTTACTCAGCAAATGATTAGAGCAGATGGTGTAATTTAGAATCTATGACAAAACTTTTAATAGATCAGGGCTAACATGATGACAAGGAGCTCTGTGCCGTTCTCCACTGCCGCGCTCTGCTTTGCCTTGGGGTAAAAATCATGCCTGGGACTGGATTTTCTAGTCTGCACATTCCATCTGAGAGACTCCAACCACTTGTTTGAGCATCCTGTAGCAGGGATCCCCACATTTCTCTGTTCCTGTATCCTCATCCTTGTTGGTTTTAAATACAACAATTAACTGAGGATGACAGGAAGGCACCAAACAGGTAAACACAGTCCCTTCGAGGAGCAGGTTTTGAAGGAAAAAAGCCACAGTTTGAAGAAAGTAACAAAGGCTGCATTTGTGTATTTTGCTCCATGGAGCTGAAAATATCTAGTAAATTGATCCCGTGGGAGTAATAAATACACATTACTTTATCTTGTACTTCATGTCCTATACCCCTGAGCCTTGATAGAACAACACCACTTAATAGACTTAAAAAAAGAGTAATTACAGTCATTGGTTGTGTGATATTTCAGCCCTTCCAGCCCTGCCTGACCTTCTAATTTAGCTCACCGTGTCTAACTAATGCATTTATATTCATCTTTTATGAAGCATGTGTAGTACAAAATTGACTTTGCAGCCTTTAGCAAGCTGTCTTACCAGGTTTGGGATCTGGTTAGTACAGCGTACCGTATAGCATATGCACATTTACAGCAGAATTTTGCATGCATATGGTTCTGATCATCTATTACTTTTTATCCTTTTGGAAATAAAATAAAAAATATTTTCTTCCATTTCATCCTCCCCTCCCCTTTTTTAAAGCTTTTATTCATTGCGGCATTATTTACAGCTAAACATGCAGTCAGGGAGATGCAAGCATTTTTAAAATGATTACCACTAATGTTTCTACTTGTCAGATGTGCTTAAATTTTCCTGCACTTTGTCTAAAAACTTAGCACTTTTACCTTTTAAGAATTACAAATTTCTAAGATCCTACCAAGCTGATTTACAAACACAGCTGACAGTTTATGATGAATGATGTTGCAAAATGTGCAATATGTTTCTCTGTCATTTCTATGCATGTATATATTAAGAAGAAGATTAAGAAGAGAGAGAACCCCCCTCTGAAAGAAACCCTTGAGTTAGAGAGCACACACACAAATCTCTCTCCTGTGTTTCCTCATAACTTCCCGCTCACTTCACTCATCCAGTGGAGCACAATTGTTCTCTGTGCATTTTCTCCCACCATATGGTATCCTCATTACCATACACTAAGGGTCCATATGGGGAACTTGTGAAGTGAACTGTATTCATTTTAACTGCCAGATGAGCAGCCTTTTGCTTTGCAAGCTTAGCTTAAGTCATCTGCTGTCTTTATGTTGTTATGGCAACACAGCACCAATAAAAAATTCTAATCTACTGTAAGTGTCTGGGATCACAGTATTTTAAATGCTCCCCATAACTGTCCTCCAAGTGAGGAGCTTGTTCTCTCCGTGGGACAAAGGGTTATTGTCAACTCCAGCAGGTGGCAGTAAAGAAATTGTTTCTTTTTTTTCTTTAATCTTTCTTAAAAATACCTGGTTTTCCTTTTTCCCCATATCTGCTCACCTCAGAAAGTCATAGAATTACAAAACATGGTCAGTCCTTTACATACTGAGGATTTCTGATGCTCAGGTAGGAATTTCAGGTGATACTTTTAAGTTACAGCTCAAATATTAGAGAGAGAGCAAAGAAAGAAACTGTGAAGGCAGCTCATACCCTTTATTGACAGAGATCCAGGCTCAAGTACCTCTTCACCAGGCATCTGATGCCTCCACAGCCACACAACTATGTTCAGTCTGGGAGCTGTTTTCTAGCTTCTAGTTACATTTCCAAACTCCTGGATCAAACACAAAGCTAATTAAGAATATCTTATATTAATGGAAATAGGCAGCAGCATCCTTAAACATAAATCATCTTCACCTCCACAGGCCACATGATATGGTGCATCTCTGTCTCCCTGTCTGCATGGAAAGTGAACGTTTGTAGTCTCAGTTCATCAGTTCACATTAGCCTCATGCTGAATATTTAAACACAGAACAATTTGAACACACCATGAAGAGAGACAGTGACTGCACTTTCACTTGGAACAGCAAGAGCTCATCTAATAATAATTTAGTAAATCAGCCATTTAGTGGCTCAGTTGTACACTGTATTGTGCCAAATAATATTCAGTTCAACTGTGTGCTGGTGAAATGGAAATTCAGACTCCAGTCATGTGGCACTTTTTTTGCTCAATGGGGAGATGAAATGGAAAACCACCCTCCCAATAGGCTGTTTGAATGTAGTGAATTATCAAAAATATAGTAGAGTGACAATATAAACAGGATTTGTTTGTATGGGATGCAATCTATTCTAATTAGGCTTTTATTATTGTGGTTTCTCCTGCGCAGATTATTTGATAATTCAGGATTTGCATTTACCTTTTGGTTTATTTTATATATGGGCAGAGAGCAGATCTGTGTAGTTGCAGCCTAGTAACATTCCTTTAAGGCCCAGTCCCCTGGGAAGCCTGGTGGGCTCTTTATTGCCTTATTTTGAGCCCTGGCTCACAGGGAGCACTGTGCCCCAAGGAGCAATGGGGAAACACAGCTGCTGCCATGGGTGTTACTCCATAGCATGAAAGCAACATCAGATTGTTTCTTTTTTCCTTTTTAAGGCCATCAAGATTTGTAGGGAGTGGTTATATCTTAGACTGATCTAACTGGAATAAAACTGTTTGGGTGCCCATCCTTGTTTCCCGTGTGCTGACTGTACCTTTTCTCCCCTGTATCAGTGTCTGTAGTAAAAGATATTACCTCACCCTACAAAACTTAACTTGGTTGTAACCACAGCCCACTGTGACTTCAGCCAAACAACCACACTTCAAGGCTGTCTCTGATGAAGATGGGGGAGAGAGTGTGTTTTCCTAGAAAGTGTGTTGTGAAGTTTAATTTGCTCCCTTTAAAGTGGCGCTTTGAGATCTCTGAATGCGGGACATTGCAGAAGTGTGAAGTCATGTCTATAATCTCACCTAGAGTTTCCATTTCTGGCCGAGTTTTAGGTGTTATGTGGTGGTTTACGTGGTGATGTAAAATATGATTGCTGTGTATTTCTCACAACACAGCCCAATTGAGTAGCAGAAAAGCATCCTCCAAACCATCATGATGCCATTTAGCAGAGAGTGCTGGAAGTCTCTGGTCGTAATTCTTCTAAGAAATACAGAGCCTCACAATCTATGCCCAGCTGCTGACGCTAGAAAACTCAAGCATTTTGGTAAAATGAATCAAGCAGTAATGTTTCTTTTATGAGATCCCCTCCCAGGAAAGGGAGGTTTGGCACCATTTGGAGATCAGGCTCAGTGATCCATCATAGCAAAGGCAGCTGTCCTGGAGTGTCTCCCAGGTCACCCGATCGAACTGGTGGCTCTTACAACTGTATTATTGCTTATGGAACAGTAATTGAGGCACCATGGTTAAAAATTACCTGGTCTAATAGGCAGTGAACAATTTGCACTCAATACAATTATAAGCCAAATCATTCATTTCATAACACTTGGACTAATTTATCTGTTGACCTTTTAATAACCATAGCTCTTCAGTAGTATTAACTGCAACTTGGACAAAATCTCTTGTTCATTTTACATTCATTGATTTTTTTTTTTCCCTTCCATTGAGGCAATAACAGTTGTTTGAGTACAACGTTTTCTTTCTGCTGTAAAAGTCAATCATGTAACTTATGGTGATATAACTCAACTGGACTGGGATGTCCTCTAAGTACAATAGCACAATCTCAACCTACTTGTACAGACACAGAAATGCAGTTTGGATTTATTTTAAAGAACATTTTGGAATACATTTGTGACTAAGGATAACAAATGATACATTTGCTGAGAGGAGAATGAAAACAAGGCACAGAAGCATTTTTAAAGCAGAGCCACATATATTTAACACATTTTTGTTGCCATATTTTGGGCAGCCCAAGATACAGATATTGTGAAGTTTGTTGATTTTGTTCTTTAGGATGACCTACGTGTCTCCACTAATAATGCTGGATTCATCATTTCATCTGTTCATAGCATCTTGAAGTCCAAACATTTGACAGAATAGAGGTGCCTAATTTTTCCAAATGTGAGCTTCAGGCAAATAAACTGTGTTTAAAAGTATTTTCTAATAAAGAGAAAATAAATCATACTCAGAATTTGATAATCTGGATTTTCTTTCATTATTCAGCTGTAAACTAGCACTGAGGGTTTTTGATCAAAAAAGCTACTGAAATATTGATGTATTTTGAAAAGTTAGTATTTTGAAGCAATTCTATAAAATATATTGGTGTAGTGACAATGGTAGTACTTTTCCCTCAACACTGAAAAAGGAGCCCTAGATCATGAAAAATGCTCTGCCTGCTTTTATTTTCTGGAGCTGTATGCAGAAATAGAGTGTTACCTCTGTGAAATGCTAGCTGAATCTCTTAAATTCATAGTTATTCAACATTTATACTTGCTTTGGATAATTTCAGCTGAATTATAGGACTGTAAATTAAAAATAATAATACAAGAAACAAAATAACCTTTGTTTCTGATAAGGAAGTTGAAGGTTTTTTTAGAATTTCTGTTAGGAGTCACTTTGTTGAAGCTGTCTTTCTGAGCCCAAGTCTCTTTGTACAATAAAATACTGCGACTCTTTTGAACACATGAAATAATGTTGCTACACATTTGGTATTTTATGCTTCCCTAGAAATTACCACTTGTATCTGCACCTAATCTGTCTTTTCATTTCAATGGGGTCTGAAGTGGTCCTTGGCTGTAATGAGAGTGCCCCTTTCAAGAGAATTCTTTTAATTATGCCAATGATAAAATAGAAGTGAAAGTAGTCATTTGTAGGGGTTATGACTGAGCAGTGTTTTAACTGTAATACTAAAACCCACCAACATTATTCCACTCTCTATTTCAACATTTTTATGCATCCACTCTCCCCAGAACAGAGTGGAATATTATCATAGGTCAGAATTTCAATGTGTCTTATTTTTCAGTTTCCTTCTGCTGTTAAAAGTAACCTGAAATCTCAATTTCTAACTGCTCACACTTCCCACCTGAAGCATTCAATCCAGGAATGTGACAGTTGCACACATCTTAACGATACGCTGGGTCTTTGGTTCTGTTTGATTTGGTTTAGTTTGTTGGGGTTTTTTTTCTCCTTCATTAAAAGAAAGCATGGATGAGTCCTTAATTTAATGTGATTGAACACGTGTGGGTTTTTTAATAGAAAAGAGCTTATTTGGCATGTTTAGATATTTATATGGGTAAATGCATAAGACAAACTGTGAAAATAAAATGGAGAAAACACCTATCTACAATTAACACTTTAATTTCTACACAGCTCCTTGGATTTAACTCAGAAGGATTTTTGCCATGCATTACCAAGCATATTTCTCTATAGATTTAGATGCAGCCAAGTGAATGAAGCCCCCCAATACACTCTAGTTTGACCTAATCTGAGATCAATTTAAAAGTGTTAGGCCTTGGCCTGTATTTGGAAAGTCTTTGTGTATAGAAATCATGGAAAAATAGATAGAAATATCATAGAAAATAGATATCAGCTTGTCCATTTGCCAAGGAAAGATTTTCATTCTTACAAAAACATAATTTGATATCTGCATTGTGCCATACACAAAATCACAAGCCACAGGTAATCTTTTTTTAATCCCCAATATTCCATGGAATTTTTCTAATGGACAAAATAATATGATTCATAGAATAAAGCTTCTAAGACAGCCTCTGCAGTATCTTTAAATGACAGTGTCAGAATTCAGTTCTGACTCTGCCTCTGTTCATTCTTTGAAAGTTTACCTAAGTCCAGACCCTTCAAAACATTCAACACCTTTTTCCATAAGGGAATTCTGACAACTTCCCAAAAAGATATGGGTATAAAATAGTTGGAAGAAGATTTTGAGCAAATAAATTTTTTTTTTCCTTTTTTTCTCCCAAGAAATAGGAATGTTAATGCCAGCAAGAGGAAGAGCTATCAGAAAATCTTACATATACAAAACCAAAAAAAAGCCCCCAAACCTAAAAGCTCCCTAATCTTAATAATGAACATCTGTTTTAAAGTACTGTAGGTGCTCATACAAATAGTTTGGAGTAAATTTTCAAAAAATAAACGCTCAAGGCTGCTCTCCAAAATTTCCCTGGGGCTGATGGTAGTGGAGGCACATAAGGAAAATTTAGGACAAATGTGCTTTTAGGTCATTGTGACAACCTTTTGAGGTCAGATAAAAGAAAAGAGTCTAATGTTGTCATTTGTTTGCTGATATGGATAAATCAGGAATAATCCTTTTGCAGCCTAGATGGAGGGAATAGTGTGAGTCACTGTAATCTGGTGAGATGGAGGGATTTCTGTAGAGGAAGTTGGCAAAGGATCTTTTGTTAGTCTCTAAATTATGTGGGCTTGCCCGTTTGTGCTCTAGTTTGCATCTAATTAGATTTTCTTCTGGTGATTCACTGGCTATGACAAACTGACCATAGTGTGGATGATGGGATGGCATTAAAGAAGTGTATGCAGGAGAACTGGTCTTTCCATGCTAAAAATCCTTCAGGTTTGTGTACAGCTGTAAAAAATGTGTTTCCTCTCCTGATGTAGCTGTTTCAGGCCGAGTGGGATCTGTCATTAGACCCTCACAGTGAGAGCCTACAGGGCAGTCTCTGGGGAATGCTGTAGTGGAGGCAGAGAAACTGCCATGGTGTTGGTTTCTGGAGGAAAACGTTTGTGAGTCCCAAACACGACTGACACCTGCCAGCTCTCAGCTGATGTGCTGCAGGTCGTGAACACATACAAGGGTACAATGCACTTATATCTAGCAGCCCTGCACTGGCTGCATGAAAGGTAGATTGTCCTCATGAGGTAAAATTTGGAAGTTCTGAAGGGTTCCTGCATGTGGCTGTAAATGCCTTTTCCTGGTAAACTGAGGGGTTGGGGGCAAGATTTGCTATGAACATACTTAGGGGAAGCAAAGTTGTCCAGCTGTCAGGGGGACTTGGATATGAGTCATGATATCCCTGTTGTCCCTAAAGTCCCTAAAGCACATGATTTAAGTCCCAGCAGAGTGATTTTAATTCTGCATATCTGCTCTCCTATATCCACTCTTCTCCCTTTGCTTAAAGACTCAGCATTAGCAGACATGTCCAGAGCTTTTAGCAACAAAACACTCCAAATGACTTGCCAGATGCTTCAGTTGATGATAATATGGTGGGAACATCCAGACTCTCAAGTGACAGTTTATTCAAAGAGTTACTCCAAACCAGCAATATTAATGGTGGTTTATTCCATGCCACCCTGTATCTAGATGAAATACACATTGTGTTAACTACTAATTCTGTTGTTATGTGCCCATCATTTATGGAAATGGGACCACCAGCATGAATGGTGTGGATTAAAAAAGGAGGCTGATATTTTTTTTAATATTTAAGTACACCATATTTCCAGGAGGTAATAGCTGTAAGATGGGAGACCTGCAAGGGCAGACTTTCAGGTGATCATCATAATTTTGTACCTTCTTTTGTCAGCAGTATTTGCAAAGAAGACTGTTTGGACAGGGTGCGTTTCCCCGTGTGCATTTATCACCTTTGTGGTTAGGAGAACTTTTAATCATTGATTCTCAATGTTTATGGCTAAATGCCTGCTCCCATTTGCTCTTCAGCATTTGTTCTTTCTGCTGCCTCATAGAGGCTTCCTATACTTTATTTATAAGGTTGGCTCATTGTGGAGCAGGTGGTAAGGTTATGCATGACTGTTTTTAGTGCTGTACATTTAGGCTGTGATTTTCAGTTTGGGTGGAGGCTGATGAGAATACAGTGGCTTGGAAAGACCATGGTTCTAGCTACCACTGTAGACTTGTTTTCTGGGAAGTTGCCATTGAAATTCAGTGGCAGGAATTCAGTGCATTTGCTTCCTGTAGGCAGTGGGAAGCTGAAGCTTTTTTTTTTTTTGCCCCTCAAGTGAGATATATCTTTCTGTCCCATTTTGCCTTCTTGTCTTTGTGGTATCTATACAGTGTTCACTTCATGGAAACCATTCAGTTGTTTGTTTGATGGAAAAGTTTTCAACCTGGTGTTGAGTACAAATATCTTTTTAGAGAAATGGCCCTGTTATTTTATACTTCCCATTAGGCTGGCACAGTTCCTTCAGTCTTACAGTAAATGGAGGATCTTTACATTTTGAATGGCTTTTATGAGTTTTATAAAGCTATAATTGCTGAAAATGATACAATAATGCAGTGCTCACTGTTGATGTGGAGAGATTGGAGGTTCTGGACAGGCTGAAGCTCTTGTGTACCAAGCTCAATGTCTGGCATTTCAGATCTTTGGCATTCTTGTAAACGTCTCTCTTGGTTTTGCCTTTACATTTGAAAGAGGTGTTCACAATTCTATCTTTTAAAATATAATGCATACACAAATTTCAAGAGTAAGTTTAAAACTTGCTTCTAACCCATGTCCCTAAATATCACATTTTTTGTTTCACCAACAGAAAACCAAAGGGAAAGGCTGAGCACAAATTACTGTGATTTTGACTAGAAATTTCAGGATGTGACCTTTCCAAGGTGAAGAAGTGAACTGGAGTCTGATGCTGAGCATTTTGAGTCTGCAGAGGAGTTTTTTTTCCTTGCAAGTAGCCATGAGAGTAGGAAGTTGGAAGGCAGAGGCAGGAGGTCAGACATAAGAGTCAAGGAAGTATGAATGACATCATCATCCCTAAGTACCCTCTCAGAAGATGAATGAGCTCTCTCTTGTATTACAATGCTAAAGAGCATTAGAAGGTGATATGATATCCAGACAACACATAAGATAAATGCCTCAGAGGATGCTGGAACAGCTTCCCCCCCACGCCCTCCACGAGTTCATAAATCCTTTGGTGGTCTCAATAATACAATATGTGGCTGATGAGTGTTATATATTGTGGTCAGCTTCTTCTTGACAAAATTCATTTCAGTTTAACAAGTACCTTGAACATTATCTAATTTAGTTGCTTAAGCTGAACAACTCAGTGTAACTCTAGATTCTCCTTATCTCACCAGACTCATAGCCCTTTTGGGACACAGAGTGGATTTTTTTTTCATGAGTTTCTGAGTAAAAAGTAAGCAGATGTTACAACAAGAAGTACCCCGTCTCTTTTAAAACCAACAAAAAATGTGTTTGTCATGATAAATCTTGACACAAAGTGTTTTCATCATGATAAAACTTGAAATGCAAGTTTCATGTTCTTAATGAAATCCTTCTGAAGGGAATGCAGGCCTCCAAAAAACATGGAGAGATGCTGTAGAGTTTGAGGTACATTCAGTCAGAAGTGGATTCAGTTTGAATTTCAGTTTTTGTGCTTCAAAAGCACAGTTATTTCAGTATGATTTATAATTTTTTTTCTACAGTAGTTTTCGGGATTTGCAAAGTTGCAATAGACTTTACTACTCAGCCCCTCTTTTGTGTATGTAGACATCCCTTATTATCTTCAGGAGGAAAATTTGATCAAAATATTTAATTGTGAGCTTGTTTCAAAAATTAAAAAAAAAGTAAAAAACCCTCAACAGAAAATCAGCTTCAGTTTGCAGTAAAAATGGACTGCAGATTTTTGGTGTGCAGCTTCATGGAATGCAGAGTTCTGATGTATCATATTTAATTACTAAAGTAATCTCTCCTTTTCTCAATATTTGCTCATTTGTGATTTTTAGAGAAACAAAATTATTCTCATTTGAAACAAAATGCAAAAAAAGAAGACCCTCACTTAGGTAGGTGTAGCTAAATGCTGCTAAGTCTTTTTTTCTAAACCTAAAGCTGTCAGACTGTTAGCATTAATAGAAAAGTGGATCTTCCTTGACAAATGCCCCCATAAATTAGATATTAGCTTTAGTCAAACTCTGTCTCTCTCAGGAAATATTTCCACTTGTATATTCAGTTGGAAGGACCTTGCATGATGCCCACTTACTGCTATGAAAATCCAGGCTTTGGAGCTGAAGGCAGAGAAAAATTTCTGTGAACAAAAGAATATCTGGAATAACAGACCTTGATCTTATGCAGAGATTTCTTTTTATAGAATGTGAGTTTCACTCACTTTTTGCTCTGTCTGTCTGCTGCTCTGTCCACTTCTCTCTCTGTTTATCTGTTACCATCACAGTGGTAATGTGCAGTATCAACTGGATTTTAAAAGACATAGATCTCTTATACTAGCTGTCCTTTTTTATAATACCTTTTACAAATTTAATCAATGCATTTTAATATACAATATAGTTTAAGTGCAATATACGATAAATATTCAGGCTTCATCTTAAACATGCTCTAGCCTTTAAATTGTTAAAACTGCAGTGCCCTTTCAATCTACTTACATAATGTCATAAAATATACATTTCAAGGTAAATGAAGTCAGCTACTTCAATTTAGTCCCTCAAACTGGTAGTAAATGAGAGGTTAACACTATGGTGCCAAACCCATTATTGAGTAAATTTAGCACCTTGGACAGCTCTGTAAAATCTTTATTGCTTTCCTGACCTGCTCGTCATGTTCTGTCTATGTGTTCAGTGGCTCTCAGCTCTGATTGAAAGGCAATATATTAGATCCCGAACACAAACATGCTCGGGGGCTGCTTCACTGTGAGCGTAATGACATGGAGGTGAGAACAATTTTCTGGTCACCGCAATCCAAGCACCTTGCAAGGTCTGCTGCTCTAACTCATAGAGGACTTCGGGGGCTCCTTTGTATGGGGAGCAGCTTCTATTGTAATTTAGGCAGAGCTGCAAAAGGTTTAAGATGCATTCAGGAAAAAGGAAGTTAATATCTTGAGCCTGTCTTTGGCAGCATTTTATTGTGTATTTTTAAAGGTTTGTGTCTATAAGAAGGACCGTCGGCACTGGAATAGAAGATTTCACTATTTGACACAGGAGGGTTTTTCTGTAACATCTACTTTGTATGATCTGAAAATGCTTTTCTTGTGTGAAAATATTGTTAGAGAACGTGTGAAACTCAAATTTACAGACTCTGAAAACATTGAAAAAAAAATAAAACCATTGACTAGCTAAGAAAATTGAATGCTACTTGTCAAGAATGTTTCAATAAACCATCATGACAATTAGTTTTATTTACATGCAATATGATATGGCATCAAAGAACTTCCAGTGTTTAAGAACTGAAGTATATTTGATATGAGGGAAAGCAGCTGTAAGATTCTATGTAATTACCTCATTTTTTAACACAGTTTCAATCTCTTTTTAGATGCACTCTAAGGTTTTTAGCTCAGCATTATATAAATAACTATGATTAGTCAGGTAGAGCAGAAATGACTATTTAAACTTTCTTTTTTTTAGTAATTTGGCATAATGACAGCTTAGGTTAACAATATACCAAAGCAGTTTGCAGGCTCTGTATCACATTTTAATTTTCCATCAGTGAAATATATACTGCAAACAATTTCTACTGAAGTGAAATAAATCCTGGTTTGCAAAGTCAAACACCTGTGCAGTAATTTTCCATCTAAAATCATGGACTGAGAAAGAGTACATTTTTTCAGTAATGTCTCTGTTCTTCTGTAGTTTGTATCTTCAGTATGAGGCAAAAGGGGCACCTCAGTCAACATCAGTGTTGTGATGAATGAGGATTGTTTGTACCTGGATGCTGTTTGTGTCTGTCTGTCTGTGACTGCTCACTGTTGTGGTCAAAAAAAACCCAAAAACAAAACCACCCAAAACCAACAACTGCTGCAGAAAATCAACGCCAATCTTAAAAATCAAACAAACAAACAAAACTCACCAACAGAAAAAGGTGGTAGCAATTTAACTCCTCAGAATCTGTTTCAAATGTAGTAATTTAAAAATCCATCAATTATGTATTACATCTCACATCATATGTGGAAAATAATTTAAATGTGTGTTCTGAGACAGGGGTGTGTACAGCAGAAGGCAAGCCTAAATGTTTACTGGGAGAACAAAAATCCTCCATCTCATTTTTGAATTTAGGACATTATATATGTCATAAGTAGTTACTGCAGTATGACAACTATTTTATCTTATATTATAGAGAATTTAAAATTGAAAAAAATGCTAATATGCATCTAAAAGCTTGTCATTTGAAGAGTTGTTCAAGGATTTTTGAAGAGGTTATGGTGACAGCAAAATGAACGCAATTATATCTCTATTTTCTGATCAGAGTCTACAGTATATGAAAATTGAGCATTACTGTTTCTTTTTGGTATAAAATATGGCTATTGTGTAAAATATTTTAAGTTTAAAAGTTGAACTTTGTGGAAAACTGTAAAATGCTTAGAACTGGTACTATTTTTGTAAGCTACTTGCAGAAATATGCCATAGTGAATAGCGTCATGTTAGAATATTAGAGCAGTACTTAGGGGCTGGGAACTACAAAAATACATTGTTTTACTCAAAGGATGTTTTTGACCAGTTTTGATCGGGCATTTGGGAATCTGCTTTGAAAGATGCCGTGATATAATAAGGAAAAAAAATTCTTCTGGTTAATTCTGCAACACATTTTGATATTTTCTATCAGGATTATCATCAGAATGCTGTAAAATATAAGAACACAGGAAATGCCATTGTTACTTGAATACCAGTAGAAAATACCCTAAGAAATATTAAACGAAAAGGAACAAATAAGAAAATGGAGGAAAAAAAATTACCCAAGATGGAGAACTGAATCCCAGACTGTTTTGAAGTCTGCTGTCCATGCAGGAAATATTTCCGGCAAACACTGCATGGTCCTGGGCCATTCTCTCACATGTGCTTTCCTCTTGGGCATTATTCCTGCATATGGATCCTGCCCTGACCCCTCAGACCAGGACACAAACTGAAGGAGTCAAAGGGTTACATTACCAGTAGCACAGGACTGCTTGGGTATCTTCTGAGTGTGGCCTGCTGGGTGAGGTCACAACTCCTGCAGCATGCAATTAAGAATAAAATAAACACATTGAAGGGATTCATAACATGCTCTGAATGACATTGATTGCAGTAATCTAGTAAATGACCTCAGGATTGTATTCTGCAATAAACCCATGAGTGGTTTATAGTGCAGATGGTAGAGACAATTGAGTGATGTATTTTATTTTGCAGCACCAATGATTCTCACCTTTTGACTTGATTAAGCGTGTGTGTGAATAGGATGAACCAGTGATTTAACACCATTCAGTGGTTGCTGAGAGTTGTTACAATTAAGATTTACCTGGTGGGAGGAAAAAAAGAAAAAAAAAAAACCACTACAAAACACAGTGCACCTAATAGAAGAGTAGAAAAGATTCTAATATTTGTTTTCCCCACAAGGAGTTTATTGAACTGAGTAGAATGCTTCTGTTTTTATATTGACAGGAAGTAATACTGAAGAGGGCTGCTGATTTAGTAGAAGCACTCTATGGTATGCCACATAATAACCAGGTAAATGCATTCTACTTCAGCAATTCTATATCAGGGCTGTTTCTTAGATGTATAGATGGATAAGGGGTGAAGGGATATGATGCTGCAATGGGAGACACGAATAAACGTAGAGGGCGATGCCATATCTGGAGTGGGATTTACATTGCTTGGTTTATTTTTTAAAGGGTGAATTTAGTATTTTTAAAAACACCATGGAGGCATCTGCCCACTTTCACCAGATCCTATGTAATATGAGCAAAGTTGGACATTGTCCTGCCACTGGTGACTTTTCCCTCTTCCCCTAAAGAGAGCTCTAAGGTGGAGCATATCCAGGCTCTGCCAGTTGGTATTTTATACAAAGTGTGTCCACTGGGACTGAGATTTCCAATTCCCTCACCACAGATGTCAGGATTTATCAGGAAGATCCTATAAGCAAGAGCTCTCTGTCAGCCAGCTGGTTTAGACAGAAAAGCATCTCCTTTTAACTTTTGGACAGGGAACTGTTCCATTTGAGTCTGTAAGAAGAGGTTTGTCAGAGTCTCTTTGGTAACTCTTCTATGTTTTTTTTCCCCTTTTCCTGTAGGAAATAATCCTGAAAAGAGCTGCAGACATTGCTGAAGCACTCTACAGTGTCCCCCGCAACCACAACCAGCTCCCCGCCCTCGCCAACACCTCCGTCCATGCGGGAATGATGGGAGTGAATTCCTTCAGTGGCCAGCTCGCTGTCAATGTCTCTGAAGCCTCCCAAGCCACCAACCAGGGTCAGGAGAAGACTCATCTTCCTCTCTCTATGGATCTTTTCTGGTAGAAGTCAGGGGGGCGTGCAGGGCAGCAGCAGATGGCTCAGGACTGGGAGAAGGGCTGGGCAGCCCATCCCAGACCCTTGGAATGACACAGGATGGGGCTGCCCTAACTGGGGAAAAGCACTTCTGCGTGTCCCTACACAGCTTTTCATTCTGCCCAGAGTAACACTTGTACTTGTGTTTAAATCCCACTAATTTTAATCATCTTCAGCATACATTCAACATTTAGTATTTGCTTATCTATCTTCCTGAGCATGGATGATCTCTCAGTCTGGGCCTTGTGTAGCACTTCTTTGTGACATGAAGTTATCCCTTGAATGTTTATCTATTTAATTTGGGTTGGTTTTGCAAGAGATAGAGCATTGGAACTGTGGGTTTTTTCAGAGTTTGAGACTTTCATAAATTTTACCACTAACAAAGAACAAAAATATTTAAAAAGATGTTTTCAGAGCTTGTCCGATTTTTAAAATAAAGTGGTTTTCACTATGTATAAACTCAGTATTGATTTAATTCCCACAGTTAAAAATAAAAAATAGGTGAAGAACATTTTTTTAAAAATCCCTTTGCATTTTGCCCTCTCCTTTGCTCAGCTGTATCTATTATCCAACTTAAAAATACATTTGAATGAGAAAGTATCAGGATGAGGCTGTTTCTAGAAGGGCAGAAAAAAATTTTTACATTATGCTGAAAAGTACAAAATTATTTTTAGATTGAAATATTTTATTCTCTGTGTTAGGAAGAAAAAAAGGTGATTTTTCTTCTAGGAGTGAAGATGAGTATTTTGTATTTCTGTTCTTTTAGAAACAAATCTTTCCTTATGAATATTTGGATATGAGTTTTCTAAAATGTTATTTCCAGAATTAGGTAGAGATTCAAATTTTAACTTGCTGTCAAATTTGATGCTCATTTCCCACCAACATAATGATGAGACCAAGGCAAAAAGACAAAGGATATCCCACAGGCTGGAGAAATACACTGCATTTCCTGAAATGTGCAGTGAGCACACTGTGTGTTAAATGACAGTGACATAGAAAAGAGTTAACAACAATCACGTGCTTTTAGCATACCTTGAGTGGGTCTGGACTCCTCACTCTGGAAATGTAGGTCATGTTTACTCCACTTCCTACAAGCAGCCCTTTCAGAGTGAGTGTTCCTCTAACACCCTGTGCTGATCTTTGCTCCAGGGCATCCATGGGTTGCCTGTGGAGCTCTGGAGGCTCCAGCTTCCCTCCTCCAGCAGCAACCTGGGCAGGGAGGGGTCCCAATTTGGGTACCAGGTGATGCTGGGGGTCAGTGCTGTCCCTCTCTGTACCCCCTGGCTGGACTGAGCTCCCCCGTGGTTTGTGTAGGAAGCTGTTGTGGGGCTAATTCCAATTTCTGCCTGTGTTCCCTCCCCACACAAGGTTTCACTCGCAACTCCAGCAGTGTGTCACCTCATGGCTACGTGCCAAGCACCACCCCGCAGCAGACAAACTACAACTCTGTCACAACAAGCATGAATGGCTATGGGAATGCTGGAATGTCAAATTTAGGTGGTTCTCCAACCTTCCTGAATGGATCTGCTGCCAATTCTCCCTATGCCAGTGAGTATTTTATGTCTTGTCTGTATTTTGCGCATTTTCATTAGGATGAGGCAGTAGATTTTCTCTGATGCTCAATATTTATTTTCTGTTTTGAGCACTTGAATTAGAACTTGGTCTTTACTCTCATAAGCACTTATCTCTGATCAGTGCTTTGAAGACCTTAGTGATGCCAGGAGTTCTCCTCTCTGTTATCATATTATTATTATTATTATTAATTATTAATTTTTTGAGAGTCTTAAAAGAGCTTACAAAGAGTAATCTCTCATGATTTAGTCTGATAGTTTCATAACGTTCATTATACTCTAATAAGAAACTCTGTCCTCAACTTCTGAGCAAATAAGATGTTCATAACCTTTATAAAGATTACGAATTTTGACTGGGCTTTTAAGTAGCATTACTTTGACTTCACTGAGACAGTAAAATGTGACAAAGGCTCTTAGATTTTGTGTTTTAGTGTCAGTACAGTGAATGCCACAAAAATGTGAGTCATACAAATCATACATCACATGATGTGAAGAGCTTATGGTCTACAGTCACAGTCATGGAAATATTTATATGCAGGACTAACTTTCTGCATTTTGATATTAAATGTTTAGTAAGCTGTTTAAAGATAAATACATTTCTGTTGGTAAAGGCCTGTGAACCTCTTCTGCAGCTGCTAGCTCAGCTCAGAAGTCCCTGGTCACATGAGAAAATTAAATGAGCAGGACCTGCCCAATTCCTCTGACATTGCTAGTCAGGCATAAAGGATTCTACTGACATCTGTAGAAAGCTGACAGCAGAATCAGGATGGAAGGTCTGGACATATAAATGGATTTATAGGCTGGGACTGTAGCATGGGCAGGACAAACCAGTTGCTGAAGGTACCAAGGTTTACACAGCAAATCTGAAGTCAGTGGTGTAACAGCAGCAATGAATTATTTTGAATTGCATCAGAATAAAAAAGGGGATAGGAACTATGAATAAAATAATTAACTCCAAGGCTTCTTCTCTACTGCAAATTTAGAACAAATTATTTACCCACATAGCTAGTACTTATAACCTGGGAATTGCTAACCAGTGATTATTTTTGTACTCTAATAATAATGTAACATGTAATGTTACAAAGTACCTTACTTATTAAGTTGGATTTACTGTCACAGAATCTGCACACTCTGAATTCATAATACAACATGATTGATGAGACATCTCCTTTTGGAAGCAGATGCCAGTAATGCATTTAAAATACTGTGGCAGTGTATTATTTCATATTTATGAACAAAGTCCTCTTTAGAATAGCACTCCACTTCCTAGCCCTGGTTCTCTATTCTATTTATATTTTGGGAGGTTTTCTTGGTTGATCTGTCATTCTGCTAATGTCTAATCCATTGAATCAGAAAATGCTTCAATCATGACCTGAAAATTAAAAGGTGGCATTCTTAATTAAATCAATAAACTAATTGCTGTATAGTAGCAATTCAATTTAGGTGCTTTGATTGCTCTCCCTTAGCAAGTACTTCCAGACACAGAGTGACTTCAGACTAAGATTGTATCTGTCAGACTGTGAAACTTTGAACATTTAATTTCCATTAATTGATTTCCTCAGTGTTAACAAATATGATATCAGATTCTCAAATAAGAACTTAAATAGGGTGATTTTTATCTACATAAATGCAAATAAAATAATAATTCAAAGCCCAGATGATCAGGATTTTACTCTATAATATGTAATTATTCACAGCCCGCTTGTGTATCTAAGCAGTTTCTAAACAGGACAAAGAATGGAAGTATGGGATGTCACTTTTGGGCCTTTTTTTTTTTGTTGTTGTTGGATAAAAGGGGAAATGGGCAGTGCATTCTGAATATTAAAGTAGTTAGCTTTATTTTCATGAAAAGAAATTTGTTTAAAAGCTTGATGGTAAATACAAGAACCAAAGATATTTATTGCACTATATAGTAAAATAATGGTTTAAGGATATCTGTGTTTAAAGACTGAATTTCCTACATAGCACATTTGCATTTTGAACACTCAATTCAGCCCTAAAGATATCCAGAGCATCCAAGAATGAGAATTCTCTTGTTTCTGCAGCCTGTTATTACTGAGCACTAAGGAATGCCTTTTTGGGGGGGGTCTTTCTTCCCTCTAGTTGTGCCATCAAGTCCGACAATGGCCTCCTCCACTAGCCTCCCCTCCAACTGTAGCAGTTCCTCTGGGATTTTCTCCTTCTCACCAGCCAACATGGTCTCAGCAGTGAAACAGAAGAGTGCGTTTGCGCCTGTCGTGAGACCCCAGACCTCCCCCCCTCCCACCTGCACCAGCACCAATGGCAATAGCCTGCAAGGTAGGTGGAACCCAGGCTGCACAGGAGGTGGCTGCTCCCCACCATCAGCTGGAGGTGCCTCGCAGGGCTCAAAGTGACTCCGAGCTGCCCCAGGGGAGTGAAGGCCATGGGGAATCCCTGCTAGGCTCTGTCCTAAAGTTTCCTCCTGTAGAGAGTAACTGGACTCCACCCCCAGCCCACCTTGTACCCTGCAGGTGTTTGGCACCCACCCTATCTCTAACCCGACTAATACTGCTGAATTGACAGGCTGTGTCTTTTAAAGCACGGACCTACTGTTTTGATAAACACAAGTAATATTTCAGCTTACTAATACCGTCCTTTTTCTTTCTTTCCTCTCTTATTCCCTGTTGTCGTCCTTTATCAGACCAGTCTTTTGTGGACTCTAGCAAGTACTCCACTGCAGGGTCTCTCCAGGGGCTGGCCTTCTCCTGAAGTACGTCACTCAATCTTCCCTTCCTTTTTGTCCTTTGTCAAAGTACACTTGTGCAGAAATCCTACTGAGAGCAAATAGACCGTTACAGAGCTTGGCACAAACCTTGCCTTTCATAAATAGGAGATGCATTACAAACTAACAGCAGCGTTTTCCACTTTAACTCACACCAGGGCAAACATTAGTTTCCACTGATTAATGTACTCCTGTGCCAATTAATTCCAGAAATGGCGCAGGGCCTTTTGGAAAGCCTATTGAACTGCTGGTATCAAGGGGCTGCTCCTTTTCTGCATCCCTTCCCCTCTCATTGCAAGTTCTCCTAAATCCGTTTGAAGGGTTGGTGCAGGCGAGGCAGTGACAGACAAAAGCTTGTCAAACTGAGGGTGCTGCAGAGCCCAGCACTGCCCATCTCATTGTTTGGCTGAGTCTGTTTTAGAACACTGTGCCTAAACCTCCCCGTGTGATTCCCTCACTGCACATCACTCTGCTGAGAGAGGCATTTTCATGCTCACTTAGATCCAGGGGTTTCCTTAGGCAGCCAGCTGCCTCCAGCTGCCAGAGGTGGGAAATATTTCATAGTGTGCATTGTGCTTCCTCCAGACCTGAGATTTGTTTCCTTTCCATGAGCTTGTGCAAATTATCCACAGGGCATCGAGTGGGGAATAAAATCCATTCTTTTTTAAGCCAGGTTCAGAAGGAGGTGTGCAGAGCAGGATGGTTGGACAGCTCCACATGTCACTTAGCCTCTGGAAAGAGGAACACTGGGCTTGAAGGCAAAATGCTGATAGCACCATTAGTGGCCAAAAAAAAAATCTATATGCAAGCAGAATGAAAATAATTCATTCATAAAAGCTTGGATCTGTTGTGCCTGAAGGAAAGCATTGCCCTCAGTGCATGTCACACTGGTGAACTGGGAGGAGGAATCCTTCAAGGTGCACACACACAGAGAAAAACTGTGCAGAAACTGTAAATTTACTAGGAACTAATAAGCAGCACTTGGGTACCTTCAGTTAGGACTTTGTTAGAAATACAAATTATGTCAGGAATAAGACAAAATGAAATTTTCAGGTGAACTATATCATTTAGAAGTTTAGTTTTGAACATTTCAAAGAATTGGCAGTGCTGATACGCTTCAAGTTTTAAAAGCAACAACTAATAATATTTCCCATCTAAAATTAAAAAAGAAAAAAGAAAAAAAATCTTTTTAACATGTTAATGTTTTTTTTTCCTCTCTTCACCTTGTCTCTTCTTGTTGTGGATGGAGAGAAAAAACAAGTAAGAGGAAAAAACTTTTTCAGGCACTGTTTCTCCTTCCACAAGACACAAAATTCTCAGATTCCTTAATCAGTTAAACTCAGTTATGCAAAGCAATTATGGAATGAGCCAAGAGCACTTGGCACAACTGGAACTGTCTGTTTGCCTCCTTATTGTGTCACCTCCACATCTGCAGTGCCCAGAAACCTCACTGATCTGAACATTTCCCCTAATTTTGTTTAGGAATTCAGTTTTCACAATAGGAGTGAGACACCAAGAGATGGTTCATTTCTAGGTCATCCCTGAACTTCTTGGTGAGTTAAAGACACACAGCCTTTGGTCCTGTGCCTCCTGACACCACCTGAGGCTTGTAATAATCACTCAGAGATGCACTGCCTGTTGTGCCTTAATGCTTAAATACACAACCATGCATAAGGGGGCTGTCTTATCTCACTTGGGCTTCTGGATACATCAGAAAGCAATCAAGCTTTCCGTATGTAGCTTAGATATCAGCAGAACTCACTAAAACAGCACAGGCTTATCTGTTGTTCTCTTTGCCATGCAATTTTGTAAAACACCAAATACATTATTTCTGTAATTTGCTGGCAGCAAATACAAATTAGTATATGATAGAAGAAATAAAAGCCATTGGTGGGAGCTTTTCTGTTCTCTGCCCTCCCTCTTTGGAGGTGGTGTGATCTCATACCTACACTGTTTCCCACTGATATCTCTGTTTTCAGGATCAATAACAGGCTACAGCTGGGAGAATTTGCATGACTAGATGTAGCACTTATGGAATAAAAGTGGAGTGATCTAAATGAAGACTTGGAAAGAATGGAAATATCAAAGCTTTTAGGCAGAAAAGATATCATTTGCCTTGTAATTTAATTCAGAATTTCAGAGCTCTTCAAAAACAATAATGCTTTGAAAAAAGGAGCTAAGATCTGCCTCTGTGCCATTTGTTTCCAACAGCAAAAGGTACGAGGCTGATCTGTAACCACAGGGAAATGTCTAAATCATGAAGGGAGGAATTGCAATTATCTTACCTTCTCTGGGCTCCTACCCAGGGTAGACAGCTGTCCTGTCCCAAGAGACACAATTCTTGACCCATTATTGGTGAAATTGATTTGCTTCTGATGAATCTTTCAGACTGAGTATTGGAATAGTATCTTGACATTTTCTGAAGAAAAGATACTTTTTCTAAAGGAAAGCAACACCTTCTCCTAAAGTGTCCTCTATGCTTCTCACCTAAGTGTCTTCCTATAGGACTTAAAACAACTCACCTTTCTCTCCCTTTTATCCTCACTCTCAGCTCCTTGAAGAACCCTTATGTGTGGGGGGGGACACAATCAGTACAGTGATTCCACACAATAAATTCCAATAATTGAAATGCTACTGCAGTGTGCCACCTCTGAGGGTGGCCTGTTGCAAACATGTTGGATGTGTTTTGCATTCTCTCCTTCTCCCCTCATTTTATTTCATTTAATCAGTGCAGTTTACTCGAGCTGTTCTCCCCTTGCTGATTAGACTTGTAATTCTTGCACATATGGTGGTGTTTGTGCAGAAAACATTTCCCTCCTCTCCCCCTCCAACCCCAAATCTGTGAGTCTTTTACTTTGGCTCTGTTCTTATCAAATAATTGCAGCTGTAATTAAAGCACAATGAATCAGCACCAGTCACAGGGTTGAGTCCTTCCTTAAGAAATTACATGTCCAGATGTCTGGAATGGCAGGCAGCATTTAAATTATGTGCCTGGGAAGTGCCTCCAACCTGAAGGCAAATCTCTTTTCTACCTTTTGGCAAATAACTGTACAACTGGCATTTTAGAGGCACATTGTTTTTAGTTTCCATCATAAACTTCCATGATTACCCCGTGTAATGATGTGCCAGCTCACAGGGTGTCACTGGGACACTTGGGGTGTCTGATCTGAGTCCCCTGTAAATAGAGAGAGATTGAGCTGAAGGTCAACTTACGTGCAAAACTGTCCCTGTTGACTTTTCATAAATGTCTGTCTTCTAAGAGAGGTGGTGGTTTCATAGAAAATGAGGTAGGAAGCCTAATAAAGAAATGCTGATGATTCAACTTAGCCAGCAAAAGAGAAAACATCCTAAATTAACATTCACCTATGACTCACTTGATGTAGTTGGTGGTGTCTGCTACAAGTGGAATAAGGAAGGTGCTGGCCTGCTAACCCAGGAGTTAAGCACATATTTCAATTTCTAAATTGGATTGGAGAGTTTAAGTCCTTTTCTAAGCACCTGGAAATGCATACGTAAGTCCCAGGGGTGAGCACTGACCTTTGGGAGGACTGGCACAGGGGAATGAATGACCTGTGCCAGAGTGCCACAGGAGGGACATCCCTCCAGGGCCATCCGTGCCTGTGGGACTCCAGCTGTTTTCCCTAATTTGGTGCAAATACCTGCTTTGCTTTTAAAGGAGAAACAGAACGTGTGGCAAAGGGTTGAGTCAAAGCTTCCTCAGCATTTGGGGATTTTGAAACTAAAAGCAGAAAAATAAGTTGGGGTCCAGTACTGATATTGAGGAAGGACACTTTTTTAACAAGAAAATCAGTAATTTCAGCGAAGTCACATGCAATTTGAATCATTTTCCAGTCAGAAGGAAACTTCTCATTGCTATTGTGTACATAGCTATCTCTTATGAGTGATATGTATAAATTTAACATCTGACTACGTTGCTAGTAAATGCTTAAAGCTCTGAGGATTTGAAAAGTTGCTTAATAATGCAGAAAAATAACTTTTTCCCTCTCTCTCTCCCTCCCCCCCCCTTTCTTTTCAACAGCTATATCTGGCATGATTGTTCCCCCCATGTGAAAGAATTGCCTTGAAGAATTTTATTAATGAAGAGGTTGAATTCTGCTTCAGAGAGAATCTGATACAAGTCCCAGAGTGGAACTTTTTACTCAGGCCTTTTTAAAAATAAAAAAGAAATAAAGAAGGATCTTACAATAACTGCAGATTTTTAAACAAAACAAAAATCATCATCCTTGCAAATACTGAAATTAACAATCCACAATTGCAAGGTGTTGATTCGAGTTGTCCATCCCAAATACCTGGGAGATATATTTATTGTATGTTGTTAAAAAAATCCACTTTTTTTTGGGGGGGAGGGAGGGGTGGGGTCTTGCCTTTATTTCCTTCTGTTTTTTGTGCTTTTTTTTTTTTTGAGGCTTGATTTAACTCAACACCATTTGTCTTTTATAAATCATACAATTACACAAGGGACACTAGAGATGGAACTCCACATTTTTAATTTATGAATTTTTTTTTTTAAAGCTGTGTAAAGAAGAATAAAGTGGTGTCATTTGCATACAAGTCTGTATGGGACAGAATAGAAGTGCCAGTTAGTTTTTCCTAGAAGAATTATGGCCATTTAATTAAGGGTCGGCTCATATATGTTGCTTATCCAGTGGTGACTTGCTGATATGAGGCATTTTTAATGTTCTGATTAAATAAACATCACTCCCTAGAAAGCTGATATTTTTGGATTATGAGGGCAGGGTGAGGGGTGGGATTAATAACCTCTGTCTTTAATATCAGGCTGAAAAATTGTGTAAATAATACAACAGGAAGAGCTCATCCCAGAACACCAGCTCCAAGGGGACCTTAAGGTCCAACTTTCCTTGGCCAAAAGCTGGCGGGAGGGAAGGGAAGGATGGAAATATCAAAAATGTTTCCTCTGGAAGGGCAAACCCAGTGCCTGTAGAAGCAATGCCAGACCTGCAGGAGGAGGTGAGCACGGTGATCACTCTTTTTGGGTGATATCTCAGACCCTCCAAACGCTCCCCTTGCCCCAGCACAGCCTCACCTGGGCTCTGCCTTTGGGGTTTGGCACAGGGGGGCTCAGACTGGACCATCCCTGGGGGGCTTCCAGCACTTCCCTGTGCCCCTGCTGGTCCTGCTGGGGCAGGATGGGCACAGCCTCAGGCAGGGTTTGCACCCTCCCCACCCAAAATCTCTCCTGATCCAAGCTCCCACTGGCATGGTTCCTGTATCAGCCGACCCTCCCAGTTGGTACCACGCTCCATCCAGGACAGGGAACTGCTTTTGAGTAGTGAAACGTGAGTTTGAGGGGCGGGGGTTTCAAATCAAAACCACAGCTTCTGTTTTACGACAGAAAATTTTGCTATCGTTATCTGGGAAGTGTTCTTAAAAGTTATTAGTCAAAGAGGCAGCAAAGCTCTGAAGATGCATTACCTGATATTTTTTCTTTGCTGTTGTGTTTTGTATGTAGTTATAAATACTGTAGATTTTTTGTGATTTTTTGCCAAAGTTGTTGTTCTATTTATACATTTTAATGTCTTAAGACAGTTTTTCAATATCACAAAAAAAAAAAAAAAAGAATTTTACTGCATATTTTGCAAAAAGAGCTCACTACCTTTAGCTTGCACATACTTGCAAATTAATTAAAGAAAAAAAAAACGCTTTTTTGTTTCTGTTTTTTGTTTGTTTGTTTTACGGGGGATTTTGTAAAATATCCATATAAATAATGTATTTATCTTTGGAATTTGTACATTGCTTTTTGTCCCCTACAAGTTTATTTTATTGTGTATGTTTGCTATGTGAAAAGTGCTGATTTGTTTGGTCATTCACCGTTGTATTAGCTGTTTAAATGTGATTTTAATACATTTCATTTATAGGGTTGGTTTTTTTTAGTATTGTTTAAAACCATGCTTCCATTTTTTTTTTAATTTCCACCCAAAAGCCATTGTCTATTTTTGTATTATTTGTAAGTTAAGAAGTTTTTTCCAATATATGGCAAAAAGTAGCATATTATTCTTGTAGCATTTAGTTATGTAGATTTAAAAAAAAAATGTATCCTTTGCTTTTGAGGCTTAACAAAAACTAATGCTGTTTTACTCTATTAATATGCATGGGATTTCTCCTCTTTGGAGTGACGCATTTTTGTGCATTAAATATGGGGAGAAACTTCATAGAACTCAATGAAAATACTTTCTTTCTTAAGTCTGCTTGTATATTTCTCTGTCTTTCACATAAATATAAACCAGCAGATTGGATGCCTTAACAATGCAAATCATATTCATTTCACTTGTACATTGTACTGTGCACCAGAACTGTCAATCATCACTAACATTCTAAGAAAAAAAAAAAAAAAAAGGAATTGAAAAGCACAAAAGAACTGTTTTGTTACCTTAAAACAATATAACTTTTTTCTAGTCGAGCAAGAAATCATTTACAACGATGCTGCAACTGTGCATGCTTCCTGTATGAATTTTGCAATGGTTTTCACTAGAATGTCACAGTGTGATTTTGGGGGGAAGGGAAAGAGAAACAGGATTTTTTTTTTTTTTTTCATGGTGAGAAAATAAAAGAAGAGAAAACTGGAAAAAATGTGAGAGACATCAGTTTATTGCTTCTCTGTATTCCAAGCGATTATTCTAATTCACATAATAAGCAACAGCACGACAATGTAATCAAATTTAAAGCCATATTTTGTCCAGTGACACCGTCGATTATTCTTGTAGAGCTCCACTCAGTCCTAGCAGTTCTGACACCACTTTAGCCACATTTGTAGTCTCTACTCCAGTGTCCAAAGAGCCTTTGACAATGTGCATAATTCCATTTTTTTGCAGCTATTTATTGTGATTTGATGAATGGGAATTTATCAAAAATCTCCCCCTCACCACCCTTTGTCTTTTACAAAGTAAAAGATGCAGCTGTTTACAGAATATGGCTTTAAGTGGAAATATACAGATTTCAGTTTGAGCAAGGTGAAGCTTCACAATGACTGGATTGCATAAAGTAATGCCTATTTCCTCACAGTTGTACTAGGATGCAGCTAAAATGAAGTCATCTCTGAAACTACTAACCTTTCACCTTCTTATCTAAATCTTTTTGAATAGACACACACACTGTACAGTTCTATTGTTAGAGAAACTAACTACTGTAGAGATTGTTATAATTTTTTTGCAGAAATTCAAGCTGTAAAAACTTTTCAACTTTCACAATATTTAATTAAAGTTACTTCCTGTCTGTGAATACAGCTCTTAGTTGTGTGTTTATTTTTCTGCCTCTGCTAGTCAGTAGATGAGAAAAGAAAAAAATATAGAAGCCAGAGGCTACTGAATTGTCTTCCTGAAATTAAGGAGAGACAGAAATTCATGGAATTACACAGTGAAACATGGTGAATGCTGATGCACTGAAATGCCTTTCCCTCTGTCTCTAATGGATTTCAAGGGATCCTCACTCAGACTGCTGAATGTTCATCCTGTTAATCTTATTATTTCCATTGTTTCAGTCTATTGTTTGCTCGAAGGACCAAGATATTTTCTTCTAGTGGATTTCAGGGGCATATTTGGCTTTAGGTGCTCAGACAGCAAGAGCTGTCTCTCCTTAAACACAATGATCACAGAACACAAGGCACATCTTACCCAGAGACCCAGGGAATTTTCATCTTGGTGTTATTTAAGTCAACGGCAGCACGTCCAGGTGTCCAGTGACTGTTCAAGAACTGCATCTACCTGTGCTGACCTCCTTGGCCATGAAGGAGGCTCCTACAAAGGGTTTCCATCCTTCTATCCTTCCTAAATGACAAATCCATCAGCTGCTAGATTGGTTCCAGGCATTCCATTTCACTCTGTACCCTTCTGGCAGGAGAGGACCTGAGGAATTTTACCTCTGGCATATGGAAGGCTGACACGCTGGCACTTAATTTCTCCTACAGAGAAAGGACCAGATCCTAATGCAAGGCTCACAGGAAGGAATAGGAATGCTGGGTGTTTCAGTTTAAATTAAAATTTACTTTTAAAAAATGAGGTTGCTAAAACATAAGCAGCTGGAAGTGGCTTCTTGCAATGTGAAGTGTTGGGTATCTAATGGGAGCAGATTATCTCCAGCAGTTGTAAGAGAAAGGACAGAGGTTGGCAAAGTCAGACCCCAAATCTGTTTATCCTGTCAGCACAAGAGATCTGTTTTTAAGGTCTAAGATAATTCTCCTGGTTCTCTTTCAAATGGTGTGAATATTGGCAGCTCTCAATGCAGCCAAGGGCTCTGTGAGTACTCAACTCACTACAAAGATGTTGGGTCAATGTATCTGAAAAGCAGGCTGAGGCATTAACTTCAGGATGTAGTATAACCTGTAATAGGTGCAGCAGAACAAGAGCTCTGCTTCAGCCTGTTGGATCTACCAAAAATGGATTTGTTTGAAATTTAAACTGTGCCACATTTAACAAGGAAGGGGGGTTAGGATGGCAGGAGGCTGCTAAGCTCAGATGTTGGGCAGTCTGCTGGCCAGTTCCAGTGGTGTTCTGGCAGTCCAAACTGAGCTCAGCTGGGGGACAGGACTGTAATAGAGGTTCTGGTGCCAGAAGAAAACCCTCTGAAGCCTAAAGCATGAGGGCCAGGTGCAGGGTGCATATCCAGGTGTGGCTGAGTGAGACACGTGGCCCATGATGGGCCCTGTGCCCAAAGGGAGGGGGCTGTCATCTGTCATCACACATGACATGACATAAGGTGTATTGATACATGTGATGTGACTTACTGCTACCCCCTAACCTAGTGGCTTCTTTCATTTTTTTAGTCACCGCAGAAGAAATTTTGACTGAATGGTCTGCCCCTGGCAGTGGGATTTGCTGTAATTTTGTGTGGGCATGTGTCCAATTTTTTATTAAAGAAACCTCAGCAAGAAGAGGTGCCTTCGTTGTTAGATTCCTGGCCTTGCCTGTCTGTCTGCTTATTCCCTTTAGACTCTCTCCAGGCTCTTGCCACAGCTTTGTTGTATAATCATTTATGTAACTCTGCTTAGCATCACAGCCCCTGTATCTTCTGTCATTGCATGAGGCAGATGAAGGCACATTTGATGTTATTCACTTGATTTCCTGAGCTCCTTCCTGTTTACAGCCCCTTGCTCCCCAGTCCTCTCACAAATATTCACATTGTGCTGCTCTGCTACAGGTGGGTTGCTGCCTCCCACAGAGTCTCTGGCCCCCAGCTCAGCTCCAGACTCCTTCAATTCCACATGACAGGAGTTTTGGGAAATGCTTTAGCAAAAACCGCATTCCCCCTCCAGAGCAACATCACAGAAGCATCACTTGCTACTCGCTTCTTCTCCCTTCACAATCAACACAATTACAATTGTACTAATAAAAATGTGCAAACCTAACAGTGAACATTTCAAGCCCACGAAATACAATAGGGTCACATCTCAGAGGTCCTGAGCACCTGACTCTGAGTTCCTTGAGACTCTTGGTCAGCTGGTCACTGCCTCCTTGTCCACCCACCAGCTGTACTGACTCCTTCCTGTCATTCGCCACCTCCTGCCTGCCCCAGCACCAGTGTCTCAATGAAACAGGGACTGATTTGGGCCCCATTTGACATCTCTGCTTCCTCTACTCTCCGGCAGGTGCTGACTCTAGAATCCCTTTTCCCCAGCATCTAATGCTGATATTTCAGTAGGGGATGTCAGGTCAATACTTTAGATAAATAAGTAATAGTTTTAACTCCACATTTCTCTTCACTCTTCCTCCCCTTGGTGCCCTTGAGGATAGAGCTAGACCAGAACTTATGGCACTGCTCCAGTGTGATTGGCAGGCCATGAGAAAGAGCACAAAACTTAGAAAACTTTAATAAAGTAATTCCAGACACAAGTGCTAATGACTACCCAGTTTGCAGCCTAACAGCAGGGACTGCAGTACTAGGTGGCTTTTTTTTGTGTGGGCCTACAACAGGAATAGCAAATACATTGGCCTAACATCTATTTTCCCCTTATTTTCAATGAAAATCCCAAACATCATCACTCATGTGTATGCACATTTGAAGAACACAATGAAAAAATTATTTAGATGATCATTTGACTCTTTCCTGAAACATAAAATAAACTCTGTTCTATATGGGCCAGTCCAACTTAACTCTGCTTTGTATAAGGGAATTAAATTGTTCCCTTTTTTTTTTTGTTAAATAATATAAATTCTCCCACATTTGTTCCTGTCGAATTGTATCTTGTACTGTGAGCCCTTACAAAAGTTTTAGCAGGTTTGTAACAGATTCTTACCATGCCGTGGTTATTCACTGCAGCCTGGCAACTCTTGTTCATGACACAGGGAAGGACTGATGGTTCTGTGGGTCTGTACAAGCTCTCAAGGGGCTCAGTTATCTGATTGAGAATAACTCAGGATAAATTCACCACTGAGGATGCCTCTGTGGCTTCCTATAGGGAGGGGGGCAACTGCTCAGACCAGACCTTAGCACAGAGGGCACAAAAATGCAGCTGTGTTTGTGCCCCTGCCTGTGTTCAGGTGGGAACCTGTGAGAGCCATGGGAAGCAGGGCCCGAGGTGACCCTGCTCACAAAAATTGACTTTTCTGCAGAGTCTAATGGAAAAGGGAGCACAAAAATTTCATTTCCACTCCCTGCCAGCCCCACAGTGTGCCCCCCAGCTTTGCAGGGTCCTGCCCACTGTCTCGCTGCCCACCAGCCCTGCCAGGGAGGGCTCTGCCTTCTGCCTCTTTTCCATGGAGCCTTGATCCCACTGCTCACCCAGCCTGCCCCAGGCACTGCCTTGCCTCCCCACCTCACCACCATTAACTTTGCCTTCAACCTCTGCTGCATCATTGCCTTCTCCTGAGGGTTGCCTATTTATATAGAGGGGGAAATGCTGTTGCTGGGACTGGAAATATTTTGTTACCTTTTTCTGCTTAAGTGCGAGGCATTTTTATCTGTGATCTCTGGAGACTTATGCTACAGTGGGACTGATTTTATCCACTTACTCAATGCACTTTAGTTCAATAATGATTACAGAACTTCTACATAATATATTAGGTATAGCTGATTTCCCAGGGTTTGTAGCCCTCCATCTCCCCAAGCATTTAAAAAGGAATCTCTCTGTGCTAGGGATGTTATGAATGATACACTCCTCGACAGTCATGATGTTAAAGTAATAGCAGCAGTGGGCCAGGAAGGCAGAGGCAGGCACTCGGCTGGAAAATGCCAAAGCCTGTGGATAATGCAAGCCAAGAGCAATGACTTGCTCTCTTCATTTTATCACTGCTCCTTGGTGCATCAGCAGCACTTGCAATCTAGTTCAGGCAACCCAAGCCAGATTCCCAAACTCTCTCTCCATCACCTTAAAACAGTCTGAGAGTTTTGGCAATTCACTGGCTCCACTGCCGGGCTGGGTTTACCTGGTCTCTCTTTCTCACTGACCCTCTTTTTGGTTTTAACTACAAGTTGAGCTTTTTAGCTTGCTCAGCTGTGGGTTTAGCAGCCATGAGTGGCCCTGCCTCAGCCAGCACTGCCAGCCCTGGGGTGCCTGAGGGATTGCAGAAAGCCTGTACATTTGTTTTCTCCAACAGCACAAGTGTTTGTGGTCAGGGTCTCCTGCACACCTGAGGTTGCACCGTGTGCCCAGGCCTGATCCTCAGCTTTCCTCAACCTGAGAGGCTTTCCAGGCATATTTCCCCATCACAGAGATTGCAAGGCTTCTCCATCCTCTGCTAGCCCAAATGTTAATAATCCTGTTAATAAGCCTGTGTGTTCTCCACCTGTCCTCCCTGGCCTGGCTGCTCATCACCCTGATGGCAGAGGGCAGCCAGCTCCTCTCCATAAAGCCCAATCCTGGCTCGTTCAAAGCCCATTCCTTTACCCCAGGGACTTTTCCATACTGGATCCACCACCTTGAGCCACCTTGCTCATCTTGCTGTCATCAGCCTCCCCAGTCAGTGGCGATGGTGCTTTTTTGTTTTTTTTTTTTTTTTTTTTTTTTAATTAAAAAAAAAAAAAAAAAAAAAAAAGAAACCCTGTTTAAATCCATTTTCTGACAATACTTTCATTCCAGTAGCACTTTTTGGCAGCAAGTCCCACATATTCATTGCTGGAGTTTCTCCTTGTGCTACAGACCCCCGGGGATGGGGACAGGGGTGTCTGGGAATGCCCAGAGGGGCAGCTCAGGGCAGCTCCCATCCCTGCCACAGCCCCTGACTGATGGCAGGAAACAGCAACAGGAAAGTTGCTACCACCTAACAGCTGTTTCAACAGTTTTAATCACAGGGCGAGCTGCAAGATAAATAAATAAATAAAGCCCATGAGGTGACAAAACAAATGGCCTGGTATCGGAGACAGATTTGAAGCTTCTGGCTGCCTTCGCAGGAGAGCAGCCTGTGAGCTCTCACCCTCCCTCCCCCAAATAATTAATTTATCACTTAGCAGCGCTGTGGCTCTGCAGAAGGCGCTTGGAGGTGGCATTTGAAGGTGAACTGCAGCCCTCTGGAGGGGCCCGTGGGGCTGGGGAAAGAGGCAGCTGAGTTCTGGAGCCTACAGGTGATCGCAGGGGGATTTATATCAACCTGCTCAAGCTACCATGAGCCAGCACGAGCTATTTTGTTCTGCCATCACAAATCACTGTTATGCCCTTTCAGCCTTAAACACTATGGATCAGCTATAACAACACTTGATATTTATTTTATTTCAACTATCACTCTGATTTGTCAGGTGTATTTTTTATGCACAGCAGGTGTACCCTAATGGGGTTAGGGAATAAACAGCAAATTGATGGGCTTACACACCCATTAGCTAATGGGTTACTAAGCAAAAGGGACTCTGTTTAACCCCAGTGCACTTAGCCCACTGCTAGGAGGAATGTTAAAGACTATAAGCTAACACTCAAATGTCTCTCCATGGACCCAGGGGAAGAGAGCTCAAACTTTAATGCATTGCTTTTGATAGGCAGGTGAATGAATGTGGCTATCATTATGCAATCACACAGCTGTGGAACTATTTATCAGCCACACATCATGCCCTGTGAACCCTGCATGCTCCTGTCCCACTGCACTGCCAGCCTGTCCCTGTGGTGCACAGAGAAGGTTAAGCAGGATGAATTCCCCCCAGACAGGTGTTTCCCACATCCCACTTGCAGAAATGCAGATGCACATGCAGAAACCACAGAGCTGCCACTGGGACCCCAGCCCTACCCAGCACTACACACCTTGTTCTGAGCTTTTTCTGTGCAAAGGCCTTGTGTCAACACCAGCTTTAATCAGTTATTTCAAGATAGATGTGCCTCGTTAGCATCAGAACAATGCAATTACTTCCCCTCCTCCCTTCTCTCCAAATCCCGGGGTTTTATTGGCCTATTAATGGTTTGATTTGTTGTTGGTAGAAACAAGAAGGATTCCGACTCATTGATCATATTATCCTACAGATATCCAGCAGAATAAATAAATGGGATAATAAAACCCAAACCACCCGCACAAAGGTTACATTTTCTCAATCCTTTAGTGTTCTGCATCATAGTTTATGTTCCCTTTCAACCACAAATACACCGTTCAGTGCAGTACATGACAGTTAAAAAAGGCCTGTAATGTTAAAGGTTATATTTGCAATCTTTTGCCATCTTTCTCACGTGGAAACAAGTCACGCTGATCCCGCTGTCCACAAATGCAATAAGGAACAACCCTCTGACACAGGTGGTATAATCAAAAGCCAATTCAAAAGGAGCCTTCTGTAAATATCAACTGGATCCAGGCATATGCATGCTTGGCTTGAAGCACCAGGAGAGTCCTGCTGACTTCAGTGGGGTGGCTCCTGCGTTTGAAGAGGAATAGGTGCGTGTGTGACAGAGAGGTGAAGGTCGAGGGATAAAAAACCAGGAGAGAATGTCGTTTTGTGTTGCTTTTCTCTAAGCAGTGACACAAAACCTCACAGCCAGGGGGAAGCTCAGGTCCTTTCCCAGTCCTTTGTGGCTGCCTGTTCCTGGGGTGATTTCAGGTGTCCCTTGCAATTAGCTCAGGAGCCTGTTGGGGTTGTGGGGCTGCCCAGACAGTGTCCTGGGGGATGTGGGGTGCCTGTGGCAGAGGGGATGTGGCACTGATCATACCACTGGGCCCTCTGGGCTCTGCCTGGTTGCCAGTTCCTTCCTGGTCAAGGAAAGTGCTTCAGGCACCTGGCAGATCTGCTGGACTCTTCAGCTGGGTTAAAAACACTGCTGTAGAAACTGCCACAGGTACAGAGGTGAGGAAAGGAGACACTGGGACTTCAATGTGTTAAAAATGACAACGCAGGTCCCTCCTTATTCTAGGGAGTAGTGGTCAAGCAGAAATCTGCTGCTGCCCACTGGAAGGTGAACTGCTCTGCTGCCAACCCCAAATGAAGCTCCACAAGTGTGGAGTCGTTCAGGTGAGGCTTGGATACAACTTCAGGTTGTAGACTCTGCGTTGGAGACGATTTAATTTATGTTGGAACTCATCAGCATCAGTCTAAAAGGCTGCAGCAGCATAGCAACAAGCTTGTTAATTACTAAGCAATTATTTTACTCAACTTTTAGACCAAGGGGATACCCAAAATATCCGCATCTGTTTCATTTTGAGTTCTTATTGTTCCTTCCGTGCTGTAGCTGAGGTTATTTTGCAGCAGCTGTCAGTCATACAGTAACAACTTCCACAGCAGCAGCAGCAGCTTCCATTTGGCAAGCTCACTGCACAGAAAGGGCTGTGATGGAGTGGAAAGGGTTTCTTTCTTAATATCCTCTTCCCCTAGGATAGACTATTTTGCCCTCTCCAGCAGAACATGCTTGGATCACACTGCAGAGTTTCTGACTGCTGCTTTTAAACAGGTATATCTGTTTGTTTCTACCAACACATTTCAGCTCCTCTGGCATGCTGTCTCTGCAGCTCTAATAGAGACACTTCTCGTGTAATAGGGTCACACGGTGATCCTCACGTTCACTTCCATTCTATCACCATGTTAAATTGAAACAATGTGTGTGCCTCAGATTTCTGCAGTGCAGGGAAGCTGCAGCATCTACAAGTTTTGTGGTGTGATGGAACTAATGATTTGGATTTTATTTTCCTGGTACCACATTCAGCTGGTAAATTCTTGGAAATGCACCTTACCTCATTTTCTCTCTGTCTTTTTGCCTCTCAAGAGCTTTCACCAACAGATCTACTTTCATGCTGGAAAAAAAAAAAGTAATTCTATCAGTAATTTATGGAAATTAGAAAACTGATTAGCATAAAGCTTCTACTTGTGATAGTGGGGTTACAAAAGTGGGTTGATAGGTAAAAATGATCTCCTTAGTGATAATTAACTTTGATCTCTTAAATAACTGTTAACTTTCATAAAGCAGGAGAGTACAAATGACATTTGCATCATGGCAACTGTAAAAAGGCAGAACATAACTTTCATTGGAGATTACATGATAAGCTCTGTTCTCACAGAAAATATACTCGTTTCAAAGCAAAATGACATGAATTGTCAAGGACTGTTGGGTTTGTTCTTATATCCTGTGCTACCCTGAGTGCACTGAGATGAGACATTGCATATGCTTGTGTGAACAGCTCTGTACAGCCATGTAAATGATATGTATTTATCTACAAGGAAATGACAATGCATGCTCTGCTTAGCACTTCTATGGGACCATTCATCCAAGGACTCCCAAGTCCTTTATAAACATTAATTCATTCTGACTACTATGTGGCTGTGAGGAAAGTAAATATTAGTCTTATTGCAATATTATTGGGGAAATGGAGAGACACAGCAGCTAAGAGACTGACTCAAGGTCAGTAGATTGTAGCTGCAGTTCTGAGCCTCTGGGGGTGTGTGCAGGGGTGGCCTCCAGGCACGGCACTGGCATCAGAGCTTCATTCCCTGCACTTTGCTCCAGTGATGTTTGGAAAATTCTCCCACCAAAATTTGTTTATGAACAATTTCAGTGCCTGTTTGGGGCAGGTCAATTTTACCACCTCTGTTTTAAAAGTGAGCAAATGAGGCAAAGTAGAAAAAAAAAACAATCAGAAGTACTGACTAGACATAAACTTCCAGTTTGAGAAATCAAGGCCCTGCCAGTTTTAACCAGAAGACTCCCCCAGTCTGCAGTTCCAACCTTAAGCCAAAAGACAAGCAGTTGCATTGAGTTTTATGGACATTATTAGAAACCAAGACTTCAAAACTGAGGCATAAAATCCCACTTGAAGTTAACATGCAAGCAAAGGAGAATTTTTGAAGCCCAATGTACCAGACAGTAGTTGTGAGTAGCTGTGAGTCCTCTCAAAATGGATCTCAGCAAGATTTACACATTGCTGGGGTTGAGACAAATTAAGTGCAAACCAGAAGTTGTGTATGAAATAAAGGGAGTATCAAGAAATGCAAAATTAAAATAATATCTTAAGATATAAATCCTTAGATCTGTGCAGCCTCTGAATTTTTCTATTCATGGAAATCATCTTAGAACCTTTCTTGCTCACTTTAGGCTCCTGGCACACTGACTTATTGCAAAGAAACCACTGAAACATCTCAATATCTTTCTTCACTGGCTCTTCCAGATACTGAGTATGCCGGCCACTCTCTGAATCATTTTATCCTGTCATCTCTCTGCCTTTGATATGCATGAAGTTAAAGGGAAATGGCAGTCTCCTAACTTCTATTTCCACCCAATGTCATGGGAGAAAGGAAGGGGAAAAAATCACTTTTTTTAATGCAGCTTTTAAAATAGAAAAGCAAAAAAAAAAAAATTTTTACAGCACTTAATAGGCCTCCCTTGCAATTTAAAAACTGATTTTCAGAAGCTCATATATTCAAATCTCCAAAGTCTATTTGAAGGCACATCTGAAGGTGCACCCTGCAACCTGTGTGTAGCAAACTCTTTTGAATCTTGTCCTTGAAACAAAAATTAGTGCCCCATGGGAACTCAGCAGTGTAGACAACCACTAACTGCAGAATGACTGAAAGCAGAGCTGAGAGTCCTTGCAGCTGGGAGGGAGAAGGGGATGAGAGAGCGAGGGAAGATGAGAAACCCTTCAGGAGCCATTTGGGAGACACTCACTGGGAAGAAGAAAGAAAGACATGCACTAAAAACAACAGAAACACAGGTGGAAATGGCCTACTGGGAAATCAGGCTGTCAACAAACAAAAGCCGAAGGCCAGAAAGCAGTTTCAGTAGCAGCCCCTGCTAACAGGGCTTCAGTGTTCAGTAAATAAATTAGCAGCAGGTTTGACTGTTTGGAAATTAGTAGTGACATGATGAAAGCAGCAAATGACTTGCTTTTATCTGGAGTGGAAGCACTAAACTTCCAAAGAAATCCTTGCCTGTATCAGGAGAAGTAGAGATGCTTATATCAGCTTAGACTTGAACAACAATTATATCAGAAAAGTTTCATTTCATTTACCAAAGGCTCAGAACTTCATTTGTAACTGAGGAAACCTGTGTCCCTCTTGGCTGCTTCTGATAGCATCTCTCCTTTGAATATTTTATAATTTTGGAGGTAAAAATAATACAAGTTAGGTAGATAGACAGATAGATACCTGAATGTTTAAAAAAAGATGTAGAGTTGGGACATCAGATCAACTCTTCAATTATTGCAAACTGGAAAAACTCCTTTGGGAGAAACTCCTGTGATTTACTTCTGTGAGAATCTGATTCTGTTTAATTAAATGGGAACTAAATGAGGGGCTGAATAGTAAACACTTCAGCACGTGCTTAAACATTCAGCAAGTGCCAAAGTCCTATTGATTCCATTGAGATATAATTTGCTTAAGCACTCCTCCCCTGTAAGGGCTCTGACTGTACCAGGCCTCAGTTACTGGAGCTGAATGTTTATCATGTCAGAGGAGTTAAGAAGGGGCTCTTTTCCCACATCCTCATCGCTTAGGAAGATAATTGGATAAGGAGTATTTGCTCCAAAGTGAGCAAATATTTATGTAAGCTGTGCTGAGTGTGCTTGATAACGCGACAGGTCCAGGAGGAAGCTGGCACTTGCAGTGCACAGCAGGGATGTCCTGGGTAGTTCTTTGATCTGCTGGGTCCATTCTACTCTCCCAGTGTCTGTGGGTCCACTAAAACTTGAAATAGGAACTTTGTCCTTATCACAGACACTGTCTTTGACAGATACAGGTGCTGCTGTATCTGCTGTCCACCAGTTTGGGAGCTGGAACTGGCATGTGGTCATGCCATGGAATGCCCAATCTAAAGAATCCAAACAGGCCATGAAAATCTCTGGGCATGTTGCCCAGAGAGCTTGTGTAGCCACACCACTGGAGGTGCTCAAGACTTGACAGGACACAACTCTGATCAATCTGATCTAATAGAACCTGTTTTGATCCAGAGCTTGGACCAGATGACCTTCCATCCTAAATTATCCCATGATTCTGTAGAAACAAAACCTGTCAGAAGATTATGTGGAACCACGTAACAGCTGGTACAGGTCTGTGAAAGGAAGCTCAGGTCCAATTATACTGAGAAATTAATTAATTAAGGCAGACATAACACAGTTGGATTTTTAGTAAATTGTTAGTTTTGTTCTACCCATGAACTCAATAGGAAAGCTGGAGTTGCATAGCCTGCATAATAACACAATAAGGTAGACAAAAATCTATCCAACAGCTAGGAGCCAATGACTTATCATCAATGGCTTTGTGTCAAAAGAGAGAGAAGTATCAATTGGTCTCCCATGGGGATTGATACTGGAGCCAGTATTAATCAATATACTCATTAACAGCCCAGAGAAGAATGCAAATTCAACAGCCATTGAATCTGGAGAAGATTCCAAGGAATTGTGGGGATGTGGCAAAGAAGGTAGTGGCATATAAGAAGCAGGATTGTAGTCAAACCATGTGTAGATTTTATCAGATGAATGAGCAACATTTAATATTTGTTAATTCAGGACAGAATTTTACAGAATATCAATATAAAATACAGTGGGGATAGTGCCTAAACCCATCCCTTCTCAAGGGGCCCAGGTTAATCAACTGCTAATTTCTCACACAAAAGGATGAGGTAAGGTATGAGTTCTGATCCATTAAAAGTCCTGCAAGGCCGTGTGTTAAATTACCATTTAACAATTTGCTTGGCATCAGGTGTGAAATACTGTAGCCAAATGCCACAAGATATTTTGCTTAAAAAAGATTGGGAGGGTCACTAAAATTCTGTGAAGACTGGATTCAATCCTAACCTATGTGCTTCACACTGATGCACACTTTTGATGGAAGAGATTCAAGTGTGTGGGCAGATGAAAATTGCACCAATGATGACAATGGGACAAGATTTGACTTCTTGTGGTCTTGCATGGAAGGTGATACATGTAATTCCTCCTCTCCTTCATCTTCTCAAACCTTCCTCATTTTCTGCATCTTCTCAATGCTTAGTCCTGGATTTTGATGTGTGCATCTCTCTTTATATGCATGTATATAGAAATTTGCCCAAAGATCTCGTTGGGGAAGGTGTGACTGAGCTGACTCAGTTGATGGCTCTTAAGCCCAAACGAATTGCCACATTCATCTAAAGTGTCTCCTGTATCACACAGGTCAGAGCATTTCCCTGCCAGGGGTATCTCAATTTTGGGTTTTTAGAAAATATAGCAAGAATTTATTCCATATATCAAGCCCTCATTTGTTGGAGAGTGCATGGCCTCCCTTGCCCAAATGTTGATAGTGGGTTTATACATTCTCAGTCTGAATTGGCTGTTGTAGCTGGCTTGTATCAGAGTTTTTTTTCTTCACATAGCTACCCAGTGTTACCATTTAACTCCGTAATGCATGATAACTATCATTTTTATAAAATATGCTTATAAACCAGGAACTTCTATTACTCTCATTTAAACCCATGAAAACTCCCATGGATGTTAGTGCAAGCAGGACCTGATATTTATTCATCGAAAGCTGGAAGTGTGTGTGATGGAAAATAAGAAATCTTTTAAGCCACAGTTCTTAAGGGTATGTTGTGTGGTGTTTACTGTTCAACACATCAGAGCCTCATGGCCATATTAGTTGTATGAATGGGATAAGATTACTTGGGCAATTTTCCTCTACATTAGAAACAAATCACAGCTAAACCTCTGCTGGCTCCATACATTTTAAATTCCCATTTTCCCTCACTAGAACAGAAAAATAAATACATAGATAGCTGACCAAACTTAGGAAGTGTTCAAAGCAATCAAGTGCAAATTCCCTCCTGTTAAAATGTGAACGAAACAGAAAACCTTTGACTGAGAGGTAACTTCAGAGATAAGTAGTTAGATAGATGCTATAGACAACAAGACACAAACAAATTAAATCTATTCCACTGAAACAGTGATATAATTTCCCTCCAGAGACCAAGACTGACAAAATAAACAAAGAAATAACATGTTTCTTAAGTTGTGAAATGTGACAGTCAATGGCAGATAGCAAAATAAAACTAAAGAGTGCTACAAGTTCTTAGCACAAACATGCTCTTCAGAGACAATGCAGCTCTATTTTCCTTTGGCTTGGACCTCCTAATAATCATAGTTTTTCACACCTCTCTCCTCTGAGGTTTTTCATCCTCTTTCCAGCATGGTTTTCCAGTTTATAAAACACACTATGTGTGTATTTTGAGGGACAGACTGATGGTGGGAATTAGCATATCTGGGAAAGGCAGAGCTGTTGGTCTGGGGCTGTAGTGACACCTCTGAAGGCCCAACAAAGCGTGCAGGGATGTGCTTCACTTTGGCTTTGAAGGTAGATAAGACCTTGCTAAATACTGAGCACAGGCTGCAGAACTTTGAGGGCACATTGGTGCCTTCATTTGAGGGTACGTTTAAAGGACATCATTGTTCAATTTCAAGTGTTGTAGACCTGGGAACAAAGAAGGGAGCATTGTTCCACCAGCAGCTTGGTTTTCAGGAAATTCTGCCAACGGATTTTCAGGCTTTTCACAGTGGGAGAAATCTTTGTAAGGTTTCAGGGCAGTTCTGAGACTCCAGAGCCAGGAATTGTGCCACTTCAGACATCCAAAAGAAGTATCCTCAAAAAGAGAGTGGAGAAACCTCAGGCACTACTGAGATGGCCATACTATAAAAGCAAGCTCTAAAGATAGAAGCAGAGGCATGAACTTGCCAAAGTGCAGTACGCTGCTAATTTTCATGTTACTCATAGCAATCATTTTTCCACGAACAATCTGTATATGTCACAAATATCTCACTTATTCCCCATCCTTCATATGCACATAATAATCCTTTCACTTTATTTTAGTTTAAAATGTCAGGTCTTTTCCCCTCTAAGTTGTAAATTTCTTTTGTACCCAAAAGTTTGTTACGGAAAATATTTTAGCTCAGAGTCATATGAAGGAAAATGGATCCTTTCACCCCAGCAGATGGTCAGAAACCAGTCCAGGTCTCCAACTTCTACCTCTTAATTCCTGAAGATGGGTTTCATCTCCAGAAATCTAACTTCAAATGTCTGATTTAAACAGCTTCCTTCCTCTTTGCAAAAACAGTTCCAGTGGGCACCTCACCTGGTAAATGTTCCCCAACACCTTCGTTTCAGTCTAAATGAGTTGCCAAGATCCCCCAGGAGAATCCTGTCACACAAGAATAACCCCTGACTCATAGCACTGGACCATGTCTCCTCTCACTACTACTTGAAGAAGAATCTGGTCTCTGAATGTTCCAAAATACAAAATTGCTTGTTACTCTGAAGAAGGTATTTTGGACATAAAAAGAAACACAGAGCATAAAATTAAAAGCAATGTAGAAACCACCAGGCTGGTGGAAGGAAGGTGAGAGTAGCCAGCAGGTTCAGCACCTGTTTCAGCATTTTGTGGGTCAGTGGTGGTCCAATACACATTCAAAGAGCCAAAGTTGGGCCTTGGAGTGGTGTGAAAGATGTTGAATGTTTTCAATCAATAGTTTTATGATAAAGCTGCATGGTGGTCTCTGGGAAATTATGAGGTTTGAAAGTGGAGGAACTTTCTCCAAGTTTTTGGGGCTGTGGCAGTGCCAGCCAGGTGAGCTATCAAAGAACAATTTTACAGCCCTCAAGAGAGTAGCTCCTGCCCACTCTAGTGCAGAACACACAACAGCCACTCAGGAAATTTTTCATTTTTCAAGGGTGATGAGTCCAGTTGGCTTCCACAAACCTTGGTGGAGCAATTTGAGTCGGCAGCATCCTGGGATCCCCTGGTTTATTGGGATGTTCCTTCTGCCACTAAAGAGCACCCACTGTACATTCAAACCAGACTCTCTGATTGTGTTCTGCAGCCTATTTCCATGTCAAGTAGTAATTCTGAATTACATAATGCCACATTTCTCTCCAGCCCTCATCTGATAATAACAAGCTCTGTATCTTAGAGACTTGCACATTTCTGTTGGCACTGTTGGAAATACTAACATGAGCTTGAATCTCTTCTGTGTTCTCAAAGACCAACAAACACCATTCATTTCCTACAGATTTGTTTCAACCTAACAAGCATTTTGTTGAGCCCCAAAGAATATTTCATTTATTTAGATAATGCTGATTGCTCACTTATGAGCAGCAGCTCATTCAGTAAGAAACAGACTGTTATAGCTCAGTATTTTTAAAAAGAATGAGGGGAAAAAAACCCTCTAAAACAGCAACTTGAGGGTTGTATTTAATGCTCAAAAGACAGCATGTCATTATGATAAGCGGATCTATTGCTGTGAATAATAGAGAAGGTTTAGTCACACAATGGTACAGATACTGTTAGAATAAATATTTAAAGGCATGTTTTGCAAAGCTGGAGCATGTTCTAACTCCCCCATCCAAGGACCCAGTGCCATCACAGCACAGGGTGTGTATTGCATCAGTATGCCAGGGGCAGCCATGTGGAAGGGTTTTTGCAGAATATATGAGATTTGTGCAGTAAGATGGGTAGAATTATTCCCTGATGGAAGCAGATGAGGGGCTGTTCTGCATGGTTACAATCCCACCACTACCTGAAAGGACAGGTCCTCCCCTCTCCACCATCTCTCCCAGCCTGCCCACACACACACCTTTTGGGTCAGGTAAGCAACGTTCATGCTGAGAGCATGGCGTGAAGCCAGGCTATGGTGTGCCAGGGGCAGGCATGCTTCCCTCTGGGGGGAAATGCTCAGCCAACTTGGAGGGGAGGATTGGTTGAGAGGAGAAAAAGAGGCATTTTCTGCACTTTCTCTGCTCCAGCAACTCCTGTGCCAGATGTATTGGTCATGGGCCAGTCAGCTGCACTGAGCTGCTGGGACTGAGCAGCCAGAGAGGAGCTGCTGGGGGAGTGGGGCTGCCAGCACTGCAAAGATGAGGAGTGTTATGGGCTCCAAAGGCCTGTTAGCCTCCAGTAAATCTGTCTGGCATTTACCCCTTCCTTCTGCATCTTGAGTTTCCTCTTGCTGGAGGCTTGGGTACTCAGCTACAATAGCAGCACGATGGGCTCCTAGAAAATATGTACTTTTTCCATGAAGGCATTATTACAATGGCACTTAACGATCCGTAAGATTTAGTAAACACACAAACTCATTTCGTATGAAAAAATGGAACTGAAAACTGGACTCAAATAGAAACCCCAAGGGGAAATTTATTTATGAGTGAGGAAAGCATAGGTGCAAAGGAAAGGACCTGGACTAGCGTACTACTGGGAGCAGAGAGTGATCACAAAGGAAAAGAAAGAGAATTAAAAACATAATTGAGAAAAACAGAACTCAAAAACAACAGTGAGAGAACCTATCTTATTTTCTGCAAGGTCTACTCTTTTAAGGGGTGGCATTACTATTGCTAGCACAAGGAATAGGTTTCCTCTGAGATAGAAAAACATTTGGATTTTTTTTCCCCCTTTTTATTAATCATTGGTGGTGTGGGGAGGGGGAAAGCCCCTGAGAATTCAATGACAGGAAAAAAAAATGGTTTGTGAAGTCAGGCTCAGTTTGCGTACCTAAAAAGCAATATGATTGATTTGCAAAAACCTCTAGCTTCACAAAGTTCTTCCATCTCTAATGAGAACTAACAGCATTTTTGTCCAGCTTCCCTGCAAAATATTGTTCTAGTGCTGAATCCATCAACAAAAATGGCTAAGCATTAGCTTTCTTAATGGCCTCTGGTTTCACTTGCCAGCAGCTGCAGATGGAGCGGGGTAAGCAGGGCTGGGGCTGCATCGTGCTGGGCTGCTGCAAATCTCAGCTGCAATTTGCTGGTTTAGAAGGAAGTGGCTTTTTTAGTGCATTCTGAACACAACTCTGCTTTAAAATTGCAGAATGTTCCTAGCTCTGGGGAGGCACAAGAGGGTAATGGTGGCACAAGTTAATTCATGTAAATTGTTACATGAGTGAATTTCGTGGTGAAGTAGAATAAACAAAGGAAGGGAAAAGTAAAGGAGGAGGCTATGGTAAGAAGGTTCATAATGACAGCAGAAGTTGTGATTTGGTTTTTTTTTTCCTTTTTATCTCTCCTTTGAGTGCGTGATTATAAAAGACCCTCACCTCTACCTGCGGGCTAGAAAATAAAACGTTGTTCCTCTCTCCCTGCTGTCAGGGTACCTACAGAGCACACACGAGGTATCTCAACCCACAAGTCCCAGTGAGGAACCTAAACAAGCTGCAATGTCTGTGTTATTTATGATCTGTGCTGCACCTTCTTGGTCATCAGCATCCTGGTCTGCACACCCTCTCACCTGCTCCTAAAGGGAAGTGTGATACAGCTGTACTCAGCTCCCACCAAGCTTCCAGGTGAATTTGTTATTTCCATAACTTTTAACCCCAGAAGGAACAGCTAGAAGCAGCCTGGTAAAAGAACCCTGATTTTGCAAGGTTTCTCTGCTCTACCATGGAAACTCCTGAGATTAAAACTCTTTAGATCAAGTTAGAAGAAGAAGCAAAAACCCAGGGACTGACCTGAATTTAGGTGAATTTCTGGGACCACGTGAAATCTTCATGTTTAGTCACAACCCCAATAATTTTCCATTTAACTATGGGCTAAATAAGCTTGACTTCCCCTCACTATGCACTGGGACTCCTTTTTCCAAAACTGCATATTATGAAGGGGACTTCTGGGCAGCTGAGACCAACAGGATGAATTTAATCTGAGAGCAAGGAACAGTAATTCTAATATCTGCTAGTAAACATAGATTGCTAAATATCTCTCAAGAGCTAATATCTAAATATCCTTCTTTCACCTTTATCAGGATTTCAGAAAAAGAAATCAAAATAGCAACCTCCACAGAATTTGTTACCTGCTTATTACGAGAGAAAAGTATTTTAGGAAAGGAACTTTTTTCACTCAACAACTCCTGGATTATGAAACAAAATAGGAGGGAGAGAAATATGTTTGAAACGTCAATTATAAATGTTCATTGTAGTGCCAGTCCTTTTAGAAGGCACTCATGTTTTGCAGTCTTCATTAGTCTGCTCAGATATTTTTTGCACTCCTTGAAGAACCTCACACTGATGCAGTCACAAAAAGCCATCTTGCAGAAGTGAAGGAACATAGGAAGCAACAGGCTTGTGAGAGGTGAAAGTGGATTTATGCTACAGCCAGGGGACATAGAGCAACTGGCACTGTGTCTGTGTTACACAAATAAAGGTCAATGGGCAGGACAAGATAAGAGCTCCCAGTCAAGTTCCAACTGAACTTCATGCCAACATTTTGCATTCGTGGGGAACCTAAACTGAACAACACATCTTAGAAAGTTTTGCTGTGCCTCAGAGGATTTAGGAATGTGCAGCAGGTTTGGCATGGGTAGCACAGGGATGTGATGGAAAGGATTCAGCATCCCTCATGGTTATCAGCACTGTGCCTTCTGCAAGTAAATTTCATATTTGTGACACCAATAGCACCACTGTGCCTTTGACATGAGCTTCTGAACTGCTCTAACACAAAAAAATTAATCAAGGAGAGGAATACATACACATCTCCACATTTCTGCTATTAAAGTATGCAGATATGTTTGTAGCTTGTCATACTAAGTCAAAAGTGAAGTATGTTTTCAAATGCTCAGCAGAACAACATCATTAACAAAAAGCTATATGGAAGTTTGAAAATGAATATAAAAGAGTTGACAAATGTTGAAAAATGCAATTGAAAGCAAAAATCCAAGAAACAATTTATCAGTAATCAAAGAGAGCATTATTATAGTGTCACTGACATCTCCTGCACTAAATTTGTTTCTCTAGCAGTTATGACATGCCAAACTTAATATACTAATATTACTTTCATTATTAGATGACTACTAAGGTAGGAAACCTTGAAGTCTTGACAACACAGTGTGGGACACACCTCAACAACAAAATATTGCATTTCGGAATTTTACATATCATATAAAATGTGTAGATCATTTGAATGTGACATCTGTTGGCTTTTATTTTTTTTCAAGTTAAATCCCTGAAGAATTTTTAAGAGTTTGTGATGAATGTACTTTTGTACCTGTTGTCTGTGTAAATCCACGTTGGTAAAAATAGCATCTGTTCTAGAGAAAGAACTCTACATGCCCACAAAGTTTTAGAACAGATAGGAATAGGAGGTAGAACTTGTGCACTCATTATTTGAAGTGTTCCTTCTCAGCCCCCAATTGTTAAATATCCAACTGAAGGAGTTCCTGAAACATTGATAAGAAGATGAAAATCATTCCCTAATTTACAGAGAATTGTGCTAAAATCCATGTTGATAGACAGTTTGCTGTAGACCTTCATAGTTGCTGAAATGTATGCCTAGTGGTTGGTACCTATCAAAAAGAAAATTAGAATAAATGAATATTTAAATATTTAAATTTCCTATGATATGCTTGAAGTGCATTTTTCAAAGCATTACCATCAGATTTGAGAAACCAGGGCTCAATTGGTTACAAACTCCATGCTGGAGAGTCTCACAGGCTCCCTGCTCCCCACCTTCTGCTTGTTAGCAGTGGGAGCAGCTTTTCTGTGCCATGGTGTGGCTGTAACCAAACCCAGCCTGCACTGACCCTGCTCCCCAGGCTCCTGAGCATCCCCCTCGGCTGACCTTTGGCAGTCACGGTGCAGAGGAGACAAAGGGAAGCAGTCCTGAGTTGTAGAGAAGAAAGGAGACATTGAATAAGGTGCATTGCTTTCTCCATAGCTCTGGACATCAGAGGCATGTGCAGGAATCAATGCTTTCTTTAATAAAGATATATTTTTTCATAGAATTAACTAAATTTATCAACAAATGTGTGTGTCTCATTGTTTTTATGTGTTTTCCACAGCCACCCATACACATGTCTCAGTCTGAGGGATTTTTACATTGAGTTAAAAGGCCCTGTAGA